>CM038669.1:531586597-532234097 GCA_021605145.1 Aegilops bicornis | reverse complement strand
TAAAGGTTTTATTCGCCCCAGTTCTTCGCCTTGGGGATCGCCAGTACTTCTAGTGGAGAGGAAGGATGGATCATTAAGAATGGTTGTTGATTATCGAGGATTGAATGAAGTGACCATTAAGAACAAGTACCTGTTGCCGATGATCAACGACTTGTTTGACCAATTGCAAGGAGCTAAGGTATTTTCTAAGATCAATTTGCGACCAGGATACCATCAGCTAAAGATTCGAGAGCAGGATATACCTAAGACGGCTTTTACCACCAGGTACGGGCTGTATGAGTATACCGTTATGTCATTTGGGCTGACTAATGCGCCTGCCTATTTCATGAACATGATGAACAAGGTTTTATGGATTTTTTGGATAAGTTCATCGAGGTGTTCATTGATGATATTTTGGTTTACTCGAAGAGTGAAGAAGAGCATAAGGAGCATTTGCGTTTGGTACTTGAGAAGCTCAGAGAACATCAGCTATATGCCAAGTTCAGCAAATGTGAGTTTTGGTTGAAGGAAGTTGGATTTCTCGGACATGTTATATCCGGAGAAGGTATAGCAGTGGATCCCACTAAAGTTGTCACTGTGACAAACTGGGAAGCACCAACGACAGTTGGAGAGATTCGGAGTTTCCTTGGATGGCAGGATACTACCGGAGATTCATTGAGAATTTCTCAAAGATTGTGAAGCCTATGACGGAGTTGTTGAAGAAAGACACTAAGTTCAATTGGACTGAGGAATGTGAGGCTAGTTTCGAAGAGCTGAAGAAACGTCTGGTTACCTCACCAGTGTTGATTCTGCCAGATTAGTGCAAGGATTATGAGGTGTATTGCGACGCTTCACGTCGAGGACTTGGAGCAGTGCTTATGCAGGAGGGAAGAGTTGTTTTGTATGCTTCACGACAACTTAAGCCCCATGAGTTGAATTATGCTACACATGATTTGGAGTTAGCAGCCGTAGTGCACGCACTGAAGACTTGGAGACATTTTCTCATTGGAAACCACTGTGAGGTGTACACGGATCACAAGAGTTTGAAGTACATCTTCACGCGGAAGGAGTTGAATCTCAGGCAAAGGAGATGGTTGGAGCTCATCAATGATTATGATATGTGATTGCATTATCACCCCGGAAAGGCTAACATAGTAGCAGATGCATTGAGCCGCAAGAGCCATGTCAACACACTAATGACCGGAGGATTACCAAAGGAGTTAGCCGAGGAATTTCGAGAGCTATGTTTGGAGATAGTTCGGAGAGGCTATGTAGCAGCATTGGAAATACAGTCTACGTTGATGGATAAGATCAGAGAAGCTCAGAAGACTGATAAGGAGATTGCCTCTATTAAGGAGAAAATGAGCAAGGGAAAAGCTAAGGGATTTCGTGAGGATGAGCACGATACCCTATGGTTTGAGGACCGCGTTTATGTGCCTAGTGATCCGGAGATCAGGAAATTGATTTTGCAAGAGGCCCACGATTCGCCGTACTCAATTCACCCAGGAAATACCAAGATGTATTTGGATTTGAAGGATACTTTCTGGTGGACATGAATGAAGAAGGATATTGCAGAGTATGTAGCAGTTTGTGATGTATGTCAGAGAGTGAAGGCAGAACATCAGAAGCCAGCAGGTTTGTTACAGCCGTTGTCGATACCCAAATGGAAGTGGGAAAAGTTAGGCATGGATTTTATCATGGGATTGCCCAGGACTCGTTCAGGCTATGACTCGATTTGGGCTATAGTCGATCGTTTGACTAAGGTAGCTCATTTCATCCCAGTGAAGACTACCTACAGTAGTGCCAAGTTGGCAAAGATATACATGACCAGGATCGTATGTCTACATGGAGTTCCGAGGAGTATTGTATCAGATAGAGGAACCCAATTCACCTCAAAATTTTGGAATCAGTTGCACGAAACCTTGGGAACCAGGCTAGAGTTCAGTACAACTTTTCACCCGCAGACAGATGGAAAGACCGAGAGAGTCAATCAGATTTTGGAGGATATGCTGAGAGCATGTGCTTTGGATAATGGATCAAGTTGGGATGACAACTTGCCATATGCGGAGTTTTCTTATAACAACAGCTATCAAACCAGTCTGAAGATGGCCCCTTTCGAAGCCTTGTACGGAAGGAGGTGCAGAACCCTGTTGTGGATGAAGTTGGAGACCGCTAGTTGTTTGGACCAGATTTGATTAAGGAGTCTGAGCAGAAGGTGAAGTTGATTCGCGATAGGCTCAAGGTAGCCCAGTCTAGGCAGAAGAGCTAGGCAGATTCTAAACGCAAGGAGACAGTTTTCAAAGTCGGAGATAGAGTCTATCTTCGAGGAGTTAAGCGCTTTGGAGTTAAAGGAAAGTTAGCGCCACGTTTTCTGGGACCATACAAAGTCTTGGAGCGCACGGGAGAAGTTGCTTACAAGTTGGAGTTGCCCGAAGGATTGTCAGGAGTTCACGATGTGTTCCACGTTTCCCAGTTGAAGAAGTGCCACGCAGAGATGGCTGATATACCACTGAGAGATACCGTGCCGCTGGAAGCTATTCAGTTGGGTAATTATTTGACTTACGAGGAGAAACCAGTCAAAATTCTAGAGTACGCCAGCAGAGTCACTCGCAGCAAGGTTATTAAGTTTTGCAAAGTTCAGTGGAGCCACCACACCGAGGATGAAGCCACCTGGGAGCGAGAGGAAGATCTGCTGAAGGACCACCCTCACCTATTTGCTAGCCAACCCGAATCTCGAGGGCGAGATTCATCTTAAGGGGGGTAAGTTTGTAACATCCCAAATTTTCAATTTGGAATGTTATGCATAGATCATCATTTGCATATCATATTTTATTGCATTTTGCCCTATCCTAGAAATTTCACGCAACTCAAGGACCCACGGAGAGAGTTGGAGATTTCGTTATTTTCATATTTGAGTTTTCTCAAATTTTGTAAATAGGAACATTTGATTTTATTTATTTTATCTTGAATTATTTCTATTGTCAAAATATGAGAGAGGGAATAAAATGACTTTCCCAAAATAAAGGAATATTGAAGGTTTAACAAAAAAATCAAATAAGATTTTATTTCGGAGTTTTTCGCTATTTTATTTGAATTTAGGAAAAATTGCACATTTTCAAAACTGCATTTTAGGGCCATGAAAATGTTCACCCCATTCTAAATATTTTATTTAGACGGTGAAAATTTGTTATGGCATTTTTAGATTTTTATTTATTTCTCTAGAATTTTTCTAAGTTTCGGGGGAATTGTTTTAAAAAAAAGCGCCTGCACCCGCCGCCGCCTCCCGCAAGCCGGATCGGGACCGGAGTCCCTCGCCGCCACCGCCGTGTCCGGGGAAGACACGCCTCCTGAGGCCGCCCCCTTCCCCAAGTTGCCCTTTATAACTCCGCACGAGCCCCTCGAGCCCTCGCACCGCCACCGCCTTCCCACGCCAAGGCCGCCGCTGAGCGCCGCCTGCTACCGCCGCCACCGCCCGGAGTCCTACCGGAGTTTCGCCGGAGCCCGAGCCGAGGTAGCCGCCGCCGCCGGTTTTCTGAGAAAAACCATTTCGTTTTTTTTTAAAACCCTAGTTTTTGTTTTTTAAATAGATCGGTTTTTTCTCCGGTTTATTTATTTAGCGAGCGTTCGCTCGTTCGTTCATTTTAACGAACGCGTTCATCGTTTAGATCCAGATAACGAACGTTCGTTCGTTAAGCTGTTCGTCATTTTTCTTTTTCTCGGATTTATTCTGCGATTTTTTTGATCGCGATTTCTGATCCGATTTTTGATTTAGTTTAACTTTTGCTGGTTTATCAGAATCAGGCGATTCAAGCGCCTAGAGTTTCGTTTCGAAACCCTCTTTCCGAATAATCAACCCAAATCAGCTTTTGCTACTGTAAAATTTGACTTAGGTCCAGATTAGTAAAACGAAGCCTGTTTCTTTCGCCGTTTGACTTCCGTTGCTTCGTTCGATTTGGTTCTTTTTGCAAACCGGAGTTCTTAAGTTGAACTTTCTGGTTAGATCTTTTGTTTGAGTTTTACCTGTGCATTAGTTGAGTACTTATTGTGTGTTTATTTGTTTCCGATAGAGTACCCGGAGTGCGCCGCTTGCTACTTTGAGTCTCTAGGTTTCATGGATCATCAGCAAGGAAAGTAACACTTTGATCATACCTCTTTACATACCCAGTTTTTATGCATTAGATCTATCCTCAAACATAGCATGATTAGGATCTAATTAAACTGTGGGTTTTGGGAAGGTAGTTGAGGTAGTACCCGTTACCTGTTTTATTATCAAACCCTTGGGAGTTACTTCTACATTTGCTTATTGCCATGCTATGCTAGTAGACGTGGATTGGGTGAGTGTATCCATGACAGATGTGAGTTTGTTAATTAATGGTTTACTTAAGGTGGCAACTGAAACACACATCTGGGTGGATTGAGGTACCTGGGTATTCCAGATTACCTCGCTTTTTGGACCGCCACCTGTGTTCAAAGGTATCATGAGATTATTCATACTAGAAACTTCCGTGTGCAGCCACAAGCTATTATGGGCTCTAGCATAGTTGACTAAGTCGTGCGAACTCTTACAGTGGTAGACTAGCTGATGTAGGGGATGTAGGTTGGTACGGTCTACCCGTTCGTAAGGTGCTAGCGCTTCTGAAAGACTGTCTCGGTCATCCGTTTCTCAAACATCATGTAGTGCGAGAAATCAAACGGAGGAGATCGAGTATTGTGGAGAAAAATGCACAAACCTCTGCAGAGTGTATCAAACTAATCATGGTTAGCCGTGTCCCCGGTTATGGACATCTTGAGTATCTAGTACTGGGATTATCATGTGAATCTCATCATGTTACTTTAATTAATATTGTTGGATTTTTAATGTTGATGTTTAATTGGGATTGAGAATGCTGTCAACCATTCTCAATGTTTAACAACCACCATGATAGTTAAATAAAATTTATTCCTTTGCAGTAGGGAAAAATTGGCTTTATGCAAAACTGTAACCATAGAGCTTTCCACCAGCCATATATGCATGTAGTATAGTATTACTCTTTCATATTGCTCTCTATGTGTTACATTTCCAAAGATATTCCATGTGTCAATTGCTTTTCGGGCTGCAACGTTCATGTTGCAGACTTTTCGCATTTACGCAGTAAGGTGCCTTAGGTCGTGGTTCTATACTTGATGCCGTTGGAGTTGATGGACTCGCTTATCTTCCAAGCCTTCCGTTGTTATCGTTATTAGATGGCCCTAAGCCATATTTATTGTAATAAGTTCTCTTTTGAGACATTCGATGTAATAAGTGTGTGATTGCTACTCTGTTATAAATCCTTCAAGCATCGCGCGTCAAGATTATCGATCCAGTGGATGACACTGATGCACAGAGATCAGACCGTTTGAGGTCTGGTCGCTACACTAATCGGCCGTCAGTGGTCAACCCGCCTAGCTTGTCATAGCGATTAGGGCAACTAGGAGCCCAATGATCAGGATCCCCACATGACAAACACCTTTCTTCTTGTCATTCTTGTTCTGGAAGTTCATGCGTTGCACAGCCTTGTTCTTCCCATCAAACTTTGCTTTACCATCAAACTTGCCCTTGTTCCTGAACTTGTGGGGCTGGAAGTTCTTCTTCTGTACCAGATTGGCACTAGATCCTCCCTCAATTCCTCGAGCACGTGTGTACTTTGCTCTCGCCTTTTCTTCCACATCAAGAGTGCCAATGAGATCCACGAAGGAGGAAGCTTAGTGATGATACCTCCGGCAATAAACTTTTCTGGTAGCATACAACTGAAGTGCTCAAGTTCTCTAGCAAATGACGGTATCTCATGAGCTTTCTCAACCACGGAGCGCTCTTCAATCATCCTGTAACCATAGAATTGCTCCATGATGTACAACTCAGTGCCAGCAACCGGAGAGTAGCAGTGGTGGCCTTACTTGGACCCGAGCGGCGGCGACCTACCGTGTTCTACTCTTCCTCGTTTTTTGTGTGGCGCGGCCTCGTTGGCAGCGGGGCGGGGCCTCGGCGGAGCCGATGATGTCCTCTATCTCGTTGCTGGCGGGTGGCGCTTCGGCGGAGTGGGGGAAATCCTCCCCCTCGTTGCCGACAGGGTGGGGCCCCGGCCGAGCGGGCGGTGTCCTCTGCCTCGTTGTTGGCGCCGCGGGGCCTCGATGGAGCAGGGCCTCATTGACGCCAGCGGAGCGGGGACTCGTCGGAGCCGACATTGTCCTCTGCCTCGTCCTCGGTCTCGCCAAACAGCGCCTCGCTCGCATCATCGCCCTCTTTGTAGGCGGCTGCAGCCTCCGCCACCCGTATGTGGTATCGCCAGTGCTCGAGGCGGACCTCGCGGGCGGAGCGGTACGAGTCAAGCAACGCCTCCTGCTCCGCCCGCTCCGCGGCGATCTGCTCCTCCGCCTGCAGGTGCTCCTGGAGGAGATGGTGGTTGTAGGCTGCGTCGCCCTGCGCCTCCCGGAGCTGCTCCTCACGCTTCTGCCTCGCCGTGTCCATATATTAGGCTCGGGCCTCGCCGATGGTCATGGTGCAATGCACCAGCGACGATGGCGCGGAGGAGGGGGTTGGCGCCGGATCATCGACTACCATGTTCTCCATTGGGACGTCGTCGTCCTCCGGCTGCCTGCCGGCCAGCCAGTCAGCAGCAATGGCTGCCATCTCCTTGTGGTCCATCGTCCGCCCGTCCCGAAGAGCACTGGAGCGCGAGGAAGCCATGGTGGGCAGTAGTTGTGTGGACAGGAGAATAGGAACGGATGTGGATGACTGCGGCTATGGCCGGCGCTGCATTTTATATAGCAATGGTGGGCGGCGGAGGGACGGACATGTGGCGCCGGAGTAGCCGCCTCAGCAACCGCGTACCATTAATGTCGGCGGCAGAAGGATGGACGGACGACACTTGTGTCGTTTGAAGGCGGAGCAATCGCATGCACCGGGAAGCGGGGCAGGCGGCGCTGACCGTTCGGGCGGAAAGCGCGCGCTGGTGAGGGAGGCGGTCTGGGTGGGCCAGGGCAGTCAGACTCGTGCTTGGCAGCGGGTCGGTCCAGCAGCTGGACATGCTGGCTCGCCAGCTACCTTGCCGAGCTGAGCGACGACAATCAGACGATGGACGTAGCTTCCGACCAGGAGCCCGCGCCACTGTCCAAGCCGGTTCATGCTGTGTACACCATAGAGCAGGTGTGGCCGCACTTCGACGCCCTAATGGCGGAAGAGCTACCAGCGCAGGAGGACCTGTGCTGCAACCTCCGTCTCCTCAACGAACACCGGTGAACAAGCGAACGACAATACCGTCACGGACATGTGGCCCTATGATCCTGGCTTCCCGAATGAGTAGCGGACATTGTATCAGACCATCCATAGGGCCCGCGAGGCCCTCTCCGTCGTCCTTCGAGTTGTTGCACTCGCCGTGGCGCTGCTGTCTCGCGTTGTCAACATGGTCAACGGACATGAGGATGAGGAGATGACTTTCTTGGAGAGGATGATCGTGGGGACCCACCAGGGCCATAGCCGCACGTACGCAAGTGCCTCCTTATTAGTATATAAAACTATATTTTTTTGCTTCCTCCTGGTTTCCTGACATCACGGTCCCACACCATTGTCAACCTATATAGTCCATAAACGAGAGAATTGCACAAGAAGCGGCCGACAGCTTGGACCAAGCATCTCGAGCAGTATTTGTGTTTTTGAGGTGTGAGCACTGCAGAGTTTTTCTTGAGCGATGTTTAGCCCAGATATCATTTTTTCTCCTGTGAACAACAACGAAAACATCGCTGCAGCTATTAACTGGGCGGGCTGTGCTCCGTCTAGCCCAGGCCAGATACCCAACCTAGATATTAATATTTTTCAAGCTGAAAATGGCTAGCCCAGTTATACTCTTTTTTAGGAATACCCAGGCAAGGTCAAGTTGTTATTCTCCACCCTGCTGGGCTGCAAATCTTTCCTAGGAGGGATGCATTAGACTTAACAAGAAAATGGGCTTTAAGAAATAATAAATGGGTTGTAATTTTAAAAACTGGGCAGTAACTATAAAAATGCACCAAACATGTAATTACTTTATAAAATATTATTTTTGGATATTGAAAATTTTAGTTTCATTAATTGTTGAGAGCGTAATGTTTCGTTGGAATTTTACATAATATAAATTTATATTGAAATTGTATTTAATCTGACTAGAAATTTTGGGATAAATATATTTTGGATCCCATCAAAATGTGGGAAATTTTATTGAATTCTGTTTTGAACGGTTGGTTGAAATGGGCTGTACTTTTGACAAACTGCAAATGGGCTGTAGTAAATTCCATTAGAATTCAAAAATTGGCTGCATATTCTTACAAATCTCAAATGGGCTATAAGTTGTCTGCCACACACTTGTGGCCTTACTAAGTTGACGCGTCCCCTCAAAAAAAGAGAGTTGACGCGTATGCAAGGCTTTGTCAACTTATAGTCAACACACGGTTCTAGCAGCAGTGCTTCTTCTTCAATCTCGGATATTCTAGCTTCACCCGCCCGAAAAATGATTCCTCCCCCTGACATCTGGGGCGCACCATCTCGGAAGCTGACCTTTGGGCCTAGGGCTTTGTCAACTTAGTCAATATAAACGATTCTAGCTGCAGTGACCGTACGATGTCCATCCAACGGCCGTCGTGCTTCTTCAACCTCTGGTCTTCTTGCTCCAGCCGCCCAAAGCAGTGTCGGTTGTGCCGCCTGCTCCTGCCTCCCGTGGCCGGCTGTCTTTGCCAAGCAGCCTCACCGACCCTACTATTCCCACGGCTGGCAGGCCTGCGGCGACAACCTCACACCGCAGCCGAACCAGTGAACCCTCGTACTCCTCTCCGCACGGGCTTCCACTGCCGCGTCTTCCCCGGCTCCGTGTCGTCCCCTTCCTAGGCCTCGTCGTCGTCCACCGCCATGGTGCTCTCGGGGCGGCGTGGTCAACTTGGTCAAGGAACAACTTCCATCGAAAGAGTACTCTACGTGGAGAGGCTGACAGTTGGGTCCACGGCGGCCGCAAGGAAGTGCCTCCTTATTACGCGCAAAATAATTATTCCTCCACCTGACAGCAGGGACCCACCGGACGGGCAACTGTATTTCGTGAAAAAAATGTTTCCCCCTGACTGCTGGGACCTACCAGCTACATCTTCGCACGCAAGGAAGTGCGTCCGCGTAAAAAAAATGATTCGCCCCCCTGATTGCTGGGACCCACGAGCTACATCTTTGCAGGCAAGGAAGTGCCTGACAGTCGGGACCCACCTGGTCGAAGCGTACGTAGCGTTGTCATTCTGGTTGCGAACCTGTACGTACATACTGGTCGATGTAGAGGCACGCACATGTCGTAGTAGAGGCGCGCACGTAGCATGTACACGTACGTACAACGGCCAGTGTGCAAGAAAGAAAATATGGCCACGTACGTACATACGGGCAGGGTCTCGAATGCCTACTCGCGCATACGTACGGCCAGGGCTCGTGTACATGGCTGGGTCAAAACGGAGAAACTACGTCATCGTCGTGTTCATGGGGAGCCAACCGGCTGGGTCAGAACGGAATGCGTTGTCGTGTTCATCGGGAGGGCTTGGACGGAACACCCGATGGAAACGAGGCCTGGCGTACCGCAGAACGAAGGAAATGGCCTTGTGTTCGACCGGCCACGGTCGAAACGGGATCCTTTTCATCGGAGGGGTGCAGCGCATCGCAAAAGCGGAGGAAATGACCTCCTACGGTCAAAACGGGGTCCCGTTGATCGGGAGGGTGTGGCGATCGCAAAACAGAGGAAATGGACTTGTGTTGGAGCGCTACGGTCAAACGGGGTCCTGTTCATCGGGAGGGTGTGGCGTACCGCAAAACGGACTCCACAGATACCGTTCATCTCCACCGTCGACCCCTCCAGCCTCCACGGACTCTGTTCATCCACCGTCGACCTCCTCCAGCCTCCACTGCGATTGTTCATCCACGGGCTCCTGTTCATCCAGCGTCCACCGCGCTTACTCCACCGGCCATCGCTCAACCAGCCCTCTCCACGGGCTCCTATTCAACCACCCCTCCACGGGCCATCGCTCATCCAGCCCTCCACTGTCTACTATTCATCCAGCCCTCCACGGGGTGGTCCTGTTCATCCTGCCCTCCACGGGGTCCTGTTTATCCAGCCCCAACCGGCTCGATCGATCGGGGCCCTGTTCAGCCAGAGGCAACACCAGGGGTTCTGTTCATCCACCCCCACCGGGAACTGTTCATCCAAACCCCCCAGTAACGCTCACTGTTCATCCAGAGGCAGCATCGATCGTCTTCAGTTAGCAGCAGAGCGGCGAATCGCTCGATCGGGTTCGATTAATCGCCATCGATGATCGCCGGGTTGATTAGAGCCCAACGCCTCGCTTCGGGTTCGATTAGAGCCCAATGCCTCTCACCCATGCACGTGCGTGTACGAGAGAAACGCGCATCGCTCGGCCCCGACCACCCACCGTAACCGGGAACACCCCGATATTTTCCTCGCCCTCGCTTCTACCACGGTTTTTTCCATCATGGACGGCCCAAAGAATGTCATGCAGCTGCGTCTCTGGCCCATCCAGGACAAAAAGCCCATTTTCTGTCATGATTTTTTGTCATAGAAGTAGGACCCCACCACATCTATGATGATACCGGGTTTTTTTCACAATTATCGTCATAGAAGTGTCATAAGTATGACAAATTTTTTTTCGTTCGGCCCAAAATGTCACGGATTTGTCTTTTTTTTTGTAGTGTCAACATTTTCATCGCGGTCTTCTCCTCGGTACAACTCGAATAAAAAGAAAAGAAATTCAGAGAAACACACTGAAATATTTTTGGAGTTTTTGGTTTTCTTCAACAAGCAAATAAAAGGTAAAAAGCAAAAACGAGAAAAACTATTTACACGGGAAAGCTCTCAAGAACAAAATATCTTCCCTTGTTGTGATAGTCAAAAAGAGCAGGCGCAGGCAAATATGTGTCCACAATGGACTTTTGGTTAAACATTAGATTGTAAGTGAAATTATCAACCCTTCCCTTAAGGATCTTGTGTTCTTTCAAATTGTCAAAATCTAAATACCGCGTGGGTATGTAGGATAGGATCAAAGGGCAAAGGTGAAACACCCAGCTCTCATGCTAAACGCGTGGCATAAAATCCACCATAGAACCAGCCACTGTTAGCGTTATGCTGAAGTCTACGTGCAACAATCGTTCCAAGGTTATAATTCCTTTCACCAGTGAGAGCGGCGTGAATGAGGCTCAAGTCTAGCACACAAAGTATGCTACATTCTTGCTTGCCTACTACACATTTACCGTTAAATAATGCAAGGTATTGAATTGCGGGAAAGTGTATGCTCTTTATTCTTCCTTGTCTCACTCCTCTACCTTCACCGTAACAAAGGCTAGTCAAGAAAGACTCAAACTCAGCCTTTGATGGCTCATCAAGAGAGCCCCAAAATGGAAGTTTGCAATGGTAAGCAAAATTCTCCCATGGGATAGTAAATGGTTTGTCATAAAGCATAAACGACACCCTAGACTCACGTGGAAAATATTTAAATCCTTTGACAAATGATTCAATGAGAAGTTGGTGTTGTTCACACTTATCTGAAAGGTAGGGACCGAGACCGGCATTGTGAACATATTGCTCAAATTCCTCCTTGATGCCCACACGCACCATATATTCATCGCTAGGCCATAAACATGTCTTGGTGGCGGCATCTCGCATGGAACTTTCACTCGGTTCAACATAAGACCGACGAGCAAAACTGTCACTAGAAGATGCCCCCGAGGATCGTCTCCTCGAAGAACTCCTTCCAAATAGGTTCATCATGTCCGCGTACAATTTTCTGAAAATAATTTTTTTTTGGGTGACAAAAATTTGTCAGCAAAACTTTATAAGATTGATATCAACTACTCATAGGGACACATAGAGGCCATAGCAAGCATTCAAACTACTTAGAACACTAAGAATTCAATATGCAAGCACATCTACAGCAGCACGAAGAGTAGCTAATTATTCAAAGTATAAACCACTAAAAAAAACTAATTGGACAAATGGTGGAGTCACATACCAAGCAACAATCCCCCGAAACAGTTTCGGAAATGGAGCTTCGAGCAAAGAGATCGAAACCCGCGGGTTTGAGCTCAAGAACATGGGAGAGAGAGCAATGGGGATTTTTTTTCTGGAGGTGAGTGATGATGTGGGCTAAAGAGATAAGTGAGGGGGCCCATGTGGGGACCACAACCCACCAGGGCGCGCCTGGGGGTCCTGGCATGCCCAGGTGGGTTGTTCCCACCTGACGCACCTCCCTTTGGTATTATTTGCACCAAAAATTCATAAATATTCAGAAAAAAATCGTGTAAAATTTTCAGGGCATTATGAGAACTTTTATTTTTGTGTCATTTTTTATTGCACGAAAAATTCAGAAAACAGACAAAACATGGCATTTTATTTTATTTAACTAATAAATACAGAAAACAAAAAGTAGGGACAGAAGGTAGTGCTTACTAAATTCATCAACTTCATACCGCTAAAAAATGATCCATTAATAAGGTTGATTAGGTCTTATTAACAACCACTTTCGATTAGCATGAAACCGAAGAACTTCCGTAATCACTAAGTTACCTCAATGGGGATATGCATTTCCCCAACAATAAGCATTTCATATTTCTTTTTGGCAGTAGGTAGAGGTATTTGAAAACTTCCAATAGTGATTGTCAGAGATTTTTCAATAACATTAATACCATTCACTTGGAATTGTTTCTTCAGAAAGTGCACCGTATGCTCATTACCATTAATATGAAAAGTGACATGTTGTCATCCTTGCTTTTATTGCAATCAATAACAGCCCCTGCAGTATTCAACAAGGGTATACCAAGGATAATTGACATGCTGTAATCCTCGGGCATCTCAAGTATAACAAAGTCAGTCAAAATAGTAACATTAGCAATAACAACGGGCACATCCTCACAGATACCTATAGGTATGGCATTGATTTATCAGCCATTTACAAAGATATTTCAGTAGGTCTGAGTTTATTCAAGTCAAGTCTTTTGTATAAAGAGAAAGGAATAACACTAACACCAACTCCTAAATCACACAAAGCGGTTTTCACATAATTGTTTTTGATAGAGCAAGGTATAGTTGGTATTCCCGGATCTCCAAGTTTTTAGGTACTCCATCTTTGAAAGTATAATTAGCAAGCATAGTGGAGATTTTAGCTTTCGGTATTTTTCTCTTATTAGTGATGATGTCTTTCATGTATTTTGCATAAGGAGGCATCTTCAAGATATCAGTCAAGCGAGTACGCAAAAAGACTGGCCTTAGCTTCAGCAAAGCGTTCAAATTCTTCATCATCATTCTTTTTAGTTGACTTGTGTGGAAAATACATAGGTTTTTGAACCCAAGGTTCTCTTTCTTTACCATGTTTCCTAGCCACAAAATCTCTTTTATCATATCTTTTATTTTTAGGTTGTGGGTTATCCAGATCAACAGGTGGTTCTATCTCAACATCATTATCTGGTTCTTTTTCATTTGTTAGTTGAGAGTCTTCATGAACCTCATCATTCTCTTTTTCATTATCACTAGGTGAGTGTTCATTACCAGATTGAGTTTCAGCATCAAGATACAAGTTTCATTATCATTATCAGGAGGTTTTTCTATTTCAGGTTCACTAGAAGTATGCAAAGTCTTATCATTTTTCTTTTTCTTTTTCTTTCTATAAGGACTAGGTGGACTAGTGTTAGCTCTTTGTAAATCTTGTTCAATTCTTTTAGGGTGTACCTCAGGATAAAGTGGTTCCTGAGTCATTTTACCTCCTCTAGTTGCAACTATAACAGTAATGTCATGCATATTATGATTCATTTCATCAAGCAATTCTCTTTGTGATTTAGCAACTTGTTTTAACTGAGTTTGAACCATAGAAGCATGTTTTCCAACACCTCTAACATCATTTGAAATTCTAAATAACAAGTCACTCAAGCGAGCAATCATATCTAATTATATTTCAATTGTTTCATAACATTTGCATTGAAGTGATCTTGTTTTCTAATATAGTTTTCAAACTCATAAAGGCACTGGCTAGGATGCATATTGTGAGGATTGTCATTATCATTGAACTTCATAAGAGAATTTACCTCTACCACCTTAGGCATTGGTGGTGTATTAAGCCCATGTATTTCTTCAATAGGAGGTAAAATTTTAACATCCTCAGCTTTAATACCTTTTTTCTTCATAGGTTTCTTTGCCTCTTGCATATCTTCAGGACTGAGATATAATACACCCCTCTTCTTCGGAGTGGGTTTAGGCGGTGGTTCAGGAATAGTCCAATCATCATGATTTTTCAATATATTATACAATAATTCTTCAGCTTGTCCAACAGTTCTTTCCCTGAAACACAACCAGCACAACTATCTAGAAAGTCCCTAGAAGCATCGGTTAGTCCATTATAGAAGATATCAATTATTTCATTTTTCTTAAGAGGATGATCAGGCAAAGCATTAAGTAACTGGCAAAGCCTCCCCCAAGCTTGTGGGAGACTCTCTTCTTTAGTTTGCACAAACTTAAATATTTCCTGTAAGGCAGCTTGTTTCTTATGGGCAGGAAAATATTTTTCAGAGAAGTAATAAATCATATCCTGGGGACTACACACACAACCAGGAGCAAGAGTATTGTACCAAGCTTTAGCATCACCCTTTAAAGAGAAAGGAAATAATCTGAGAATAAAGTAATAACGAGTTTTCTCATCATGAGTAAAAAGGGTGGCTATATCATTCAACTTAGTAAGATGTGCCACAACAGTTTCAATTTCATAACAACTGAAAGGATCGGATTCAACCAAAGGAATTAACTCTGGGTCGACAGAGAACTCATAATCCTTATCATCAATAAAAATAGGTGAAGCAGCAAACTTAGGATCACACTTCATTCTAGCATTCAGAGATTTTTCTTTATACTTGTGTAATAATTTATCTTGATCATCTTTATCATTGCAAGCAAGAATATCTCTAGTTGTTTCTTCACTCATAACATAACCTTCCGGTACCTTAGGCAATTCATATCTAGGAAGACTAGTTCTAGTAGGTGTTTCAGGAGATTCAGTTTCAAGCTCATCATCAGATTCAACATCATGTTGTATAACTCTAGCTATTTGTTTATCAAGAAATTCACCGAGTGGCACATCATCATTAGCAAGCAAGGTGCTAGCATCATCATAAGCATCATTCATAGTAGAAGTAGCATCATGGAATTGGCGATGGAGATTGGTTGGTGATGACGAAGAACGAAGACCCCCCCCCCCTCTCCGGAGCCCCAAAGGGACTCCAGACCTGCCCTCCCGAGGAAGAACAGGGCTTGGCGACGGCTCCGTCTCGTGGATCATGATAATTCTTTATCCCTGATTTTTTTCTAGAAATATGTGATTTTATAGTATCAGGGGGTCGTCAGCGGGGCCACCTGGTGGGTACAACCCACTGGCGTGCAGAGAGGGGCGCGCCTGGTGGGTTGTGCCCACCTGTGTGCCCTCTCTGGCAGGTCTTGGCTCCAGAAATTCTTATTATTGATATAAAAAATCCTCGCAAAGTTTTGTTCCATTCCGTGAACTTTTATTTCTGCACAAAAGCAACACCATGGTAGTTCTGCTGAAAACAGCGTCAGTCCGGGGTTAGTTTCATTCAAATCATGCAAATTAGAGTCTAAAACAAGAGGAAAAGCGTGAGGAAAAGTAGATACGTTGGAGACGTATCAGAAGACCTGAAGGGTTTTTGCGTGCAGCGTGATGCCCTTCAGAAGGAGAAGGACAATCTTATGTCTAAGCTGGCTACAACCAGCTTGGCGTGCAAGGAGGCCAAGACCCAGGCCCGAGCTGATCGCGTGATGCTTCAACAAGTGAAGCAAATCGCCGCCGCTAAGCCTATCTACTTCGCTGCATTTTTGGTGACAGCCAATTTGCTCATCTTACACAAGTCTGGCATTCTGCAGAGGTCTTTAGGGACCTGCCGTAGAGTTCTGCGGATGCAGGTGCGTACTTCGCTACCAAGCTTGATGGGTCCAAGGAGAAGACCTTCTGGGCCCAATTCCAGGCGCCCGAGCATCTGCCGCAACTGAACAATCAGATGAAGCAGCTGGTGGAGCTATTCCGTGAAGCGCGGTCGATGATGCAGGACATCTGCATTAACCTCTGGCCGGGTCAGCCAGTGGAGAAGTGGAATCGGTCGGCCTGTCTGGAGGGGCCGGAGAGGGTGTATGCGTCTAAAATGGCGCATTTCCCCAAGATCAAGCCGCTAGACATCGCCTGTGGTCCTCCAGCAGGAAAATATCGGACTCCGGAACTGTTCTTGGCGTAGATGCATGAAGGTGCTCAGGTGACCGAGGTCAAATGTAGCAAAGCATAACTAAAGTTCTAGTTTTCCCTTGGTATGCCGAGGAGGAATGTGTAGAAAACAAGTTTATATTTTCAAATGATCATTTTTATCCGGTGTATTATTTTCTGCTCCTTTCCGACTGTTTCTTAAATCTGAAAGTGGCCAGCCATCGGCTTCAGCCCCATCTAGATGCTACACAGGGTGTTTTTATAAAACGCGTACACCTTTAGACGATGTCTAGGGGCCTGGAGGCAGTGGCAAGTTTAGAGACACTAGGCAATCAGACTTCAATGGCTTGATAACTTTCACATAGTCATAGGAGCTCGATATGTGGGGTAGTTTAACTAACCCCTGGTGAAGTGGTGATCGGCTCAACCGAGGTGCACCTATCTTTACACCTCGGTCCTTGTGACAAGGACCCTTCGCTTATCATAGCATAACCCCTAGAAGCTTTTAGTTTGACATTGTCTTCGGATTGCCGGCCAGTTTGCACTTATTGTGATAGTCGAGTGTCAGCTTTCTCCACTAAGGCACTTGACCATACGAGCTACAAGTGCAATCTCAGTGGTTCTCCCTTTACGCTCCTAGCCGAACATAGCGGAACGTAGGAGGCAAACACAGGAGCCGGCAACCCAATCATTGACCAGAATCACAATTCGAAACTAATAAATGTAATGCTGAGTCCGAGACGCCAAACAATTTTTCGGACTTACCATAGACTCGGCTCTAAGTCCAAGCCCCAGGTTGAAAGCCAAACTCATATTTATGTGTTGCTATGAGGAGAAAGGCCAAAGAAGGAAAAATCGACACTCAAAGTTATACTGGGACCGAAGAAAGGTTTGTTTTATCATTCATGGGCTCGATCATACGTGTCGAGCTATTTTTACATGGAAGAACCATAAACGATACAGAGACTATGTAAAAAAGATTAGAAAAAGGATGTAGGATGTTACATGGATTTAATGAACCGGGCGGTTGACCCATGCCTGTCCTCCATGTTGTTGACTAGCTCCGCCTTGTCGAGGCCAAGGGGTGTGAAGACGGTCGGTTACTCCGCGTGGGTTGTGCTTGACGCATCCTGAATGCGGGTCCCCTTATGAGGCTAGGGTGGTAGTGACAGCCTGACGCTGTTGAAATGTACTTCTTGGTGGGCCTTTATTGTGCCGATAAGATTGCCATGCGTTGGGTGTGTTCGGGTAAGCCGAGATGGCATGCCCCTTGTTATTTATGCTCCCCAAGCCCCCAGGGAATTTTAGTGCAAAGTTATGTACCATGGGTACATAGTCCTCTATCATGAGACGGGAACTGGGGGCTCGTATCCCTATTTAGGGTTCGCGCGATTGCGTCCCAGAGCCGGAGTGAGGATGGGGACGCGCTTCAAGGAACTTGATAGATTAGGTCGAGTAGATCGTCGCGCTGCTTCCTCGGCTGCTTGGGAGTCGTTGCGTAGGCCACTATTTGCTCCTTTGTATAGAGGGAGCGCTCCGTGTTACCATTAATGGTGATGACGCCATTGGGCCCTAACATCTTAATCTTTAAATAAGCGTAGTGCGGTATCGCGTTGAATCAGGCAAAGGCAGTACGACCGAGCAAGGCCTGATGGCCGTTGTTGAAGGGTACTATGTCGAATATCAGGCCTTCACTTTGGAGTTGTCGGGGGAGCCGGAAACAACTTCGAGTGTAACGGTGCCCGTGCATCGGGCCTCTATGCTGGGAATGACACCCTTAAAAGTGGTGTTACTAGGCCCGGATCATGGCACTAGGATCTGTCGAGTATCTTGTCCAATGCATTGGGGCCGTCCTTGTTCCCTTTGAAGGGTCTCTTTTTAAGTCTGCCCCGTTGGCCGCTGAAACCTACATTAACTATTGGGTCCTCAGCGTCGCTGCCCCTATTCTTATTTTGGCGTTTGTTTCTGTTGCGTCCGAACTTTCCGTTGCCCTCACGCGCTTCGGAGGTGCCGAAATAGCTCCTGTGGGAGCTACGGGCCAGTCAGCTGTCCTCGCCCGCACAAAAGGTGGTCATCAAAGAGGTAAGGTCTGCCATAGTGCTTGGCTTGTCCTATTCGAGCTGACGGGTGAGCCATTCATCACGGATGTTGTGCTTAAAAGCAGTAATTTCCTCAACATCGGGGTAGTCGACGATTTGATTCTTTTTAGTTAAGAATCGATTCCAGAATGTTCGAGCTGATTCACCCTCCTTCTGGACTACATGGGTAAGGTCGTTGGCATCCGGGGGCCGAACGTAGGTACCCTGGAAATTGGCCCGAAAAGCCTCCTCGAGCTCCTCCCAGCCTCCTATGGATTTCTAGGCAGCTGTGAAGTCAATGCGTTGTTAGTCCTTTGAGCTTGAGGGGTAAATATTTTATGGCATGGTGGTCATCTCCTCGGGCCATGTGAATGTGGAGAAGGAAATACTCTATTCATACGGCTAGGTCTTTGTCCCATCGTACTGGTTGATATTAATGGGTTTGAACCCCTCTGGGAACTACTGCTATATGACTTCATCTGTAAAACATACGGGATGCGCGGGGCCTCAGAAATGAGCCACCTCAGGTTGAGCGTGAGCCATCGCTCTGGCTTGGATTTGTTCTCGAGCTCTCTTGTGCCTGTCCAGCAAAGCGTTGTAGCCGTCTAGACCAGCAGGTGTGTGGCTCCGTGACCCGTAGATGGATCGGGAAGGAGCTTTATTGGCTTGTAGTTTTTTGCGTAGGTCAAAGGTCTCGGGCTGCTCAATCACAGACTTGCCATGAGGGCGGGTTTAGGAGCCCCTGTTTGCCGATCTCGCCCTCTAGGGGGTCGGTCAAATGGACCTTCATGGTCGTACACGCCCGTTATCCGTGGCCTCATCGTCGAAGTCAGGCAATAGCCGCCTCTTCAGGAATGAATTGGGGGCGGTGCCTCGGGATTCGAGGTCCGCTTCAAGCGTGAGGATTTTTAGCCACTTGTCGTTGAGCGCATTCTCATGGGTATACAACTCCTACTGCTTCTTTTTCATGCTCCGTGCGGTCGCGATTAGCTGTCGCTGGAATCACGCTTGTTCTAACGGATTCATGGGTACGATGAAGTCTTCGGGTCCAAGGCTTTGATGACCCACAAGTATAGGGGATCAATCATAGTCCTTTCGATAAGTAAGAGTGTCGAACCCAACGAGGAGCAGAAGGAAATGACAAGCGGATTTCAGCAAGGTATTCTCCGCAAGCACACAAATTATCGGTAACAAATAGTTTGGTAGCAAGGTAATTCGTAACGGGTAATAAGTAACAATTGTAACAAAGGTGCAGCAAGGTGGCCCAATCCTTTTTATAGCAAAGGACAAGCCTGGACGAACTCCGATGTAAAGCAAAGCGCCCCCGAGGACACATGGGAATTATCATCAAGTTAGTTTTCATCATGCTCATATGGTTCACGTTCGCTACTTTGATAATTTGATACGTGGGTGGACCGGTGCTTGGGCGTTGTCCTTACTTGGACAAGCCTCCCACTTATGATTAACCCCTCTCGCAAGCATCCGCAACTATGAAAGAAGAATTTAGATAAATCTAACCATATAATTAAACATGTGGATCCAAATCAGCCCCTTACGAAGCAAAGCATAAATTAGGGTTTAAGCTTATGTCACTCTAGCAACCCATCATGTACTTGCTACTTCCCAATGCCTTCCTCTAGGCCCAAATTATGGTGAAGTGTCATGTAGTCGACGTTCGCATAACACCACTAGAGGAAGGAAAACAAGAATCTCATCAAAATATCGAACGAATATCAAATTCACATGATTACTTATAACAAGACTTCTCCCATGTCCTCAGGAACAAAAGTAACTACTCACAAAGCATGTTAATGTTCAAGATCAGAGGGATATTGAACATTAAGGATCTGAACATATGATTTTCCACCAACTAAACCAACTAGCATCAACTACGAAGAGTAATCAACACTACTAGCAACCCACAGGTACCAATCTGAGGTTTTGAGACAAAGATTGAATACAAGAGATGAACTAGGGTTTGAGATGAGATGGTGCTGGTGAAGATGTTGATGAATATTGGTCCTCCCATGATGAGAGGATCGTTGGTGATGACGATGGCTTTGATTTCCCCCTCGCGGAGGGATGTTTCCCCGGCGGAATCGCTCCGCCGGAGCACTAGATTGCGTCTGCCCAGGTTCCGCCTCGAGACGGCGGCGCTTCGTCCCGAAAGTCTTCTCTCTATTTTTTCTACGTCAAAATCAGTATGGTATTTTATTTTCCACACAATACTTCAACATCTCTAACAATCCAAAGTGGTGTGATATTATCTCTGTTAGCAAGCTTAATAGTAACATCGGTGTGTTCTATCTCAATAGGTGCAATATCATTCATAATTTCTTGATATAAGGTAAACGGGATAGCACTCACACTAGCGCCAAAATCACATAAGACATGATAACAATGATATCCTATTTTAACAGAGACAACAAGCATGCTAACAACAAGTCTATTTTTATCTTTATCATCGGGTTTAGCAATTCTAGCAGCTTCACCATAGAAATACATAACATGCCCATCGATATTATCAACCAAGAGATCTTTAACCATAGCAACATTAGGTTCAACTTTAATATGTTCAGAGGGTGTAGGTGTTATTATATAACTTTTGCGGACCACAGTTGAAACCTTAGCATGTTCTTTTATCTTTACAGGAAAATGGGGTTTCTGAATCTAAGCAGTAGGAATAACTTGGTTAACACTATAAGTAATAATTTCCTCTTCAGCTTTAGTAGATTATTCTACTTCTACTTCAATAGGTGCATGATATTTAAACCACTTCTCCTTAGGGAGATCAACATGAGTAGCAAATGATTCACAGACAGAAGCTCCTATCTCAGAGTCAAGTCCATACTTAATGCTAAAATTATGAAAAGCATCGGTATCCATAAAAGTTTTAACACAATCGAACTCAAGCTTTATACCAGAATCTTTACCTTTGTCGAGTTCCCAATATTCAAAGTTGCATTTAATTCTTTCCAAAATATCTCATTTGAATTCAATAGTCTTCTTCATAAAGAACCAGTACAAGAAGTATCGAGCATGCATTGATCATCACGAGAAAGCCGAGCATAAAAATTTTGTATAATAATTTCTCTTGAAAGCTCATGATTGGGGCATGAATAAAACATTGACTTAAGACTCCCCCAAGCTTGAGCGATACTTTCTCCTTCATGAGGCCAAAAATTATATATATATATATATATATATATATATATATATATATATGTATAATTCCGATCACGGTGAACCAGATGCGTAGGATAAAACTTCTGATGAAATTCCAATTTCAATCGGTTCCAGTCCCATGTTCCAATATCATCACATAGTCTATACCATGTCAATGCTTCCCCCCCCCCAAAGATAAAGGGAAAACCTTCTTCTTATCTTCATCTTCGGTTAAACCTGCAAGCTTAAATAATCAATAGATCTCATCCACATATATTAGGTGCATATCACGATGCAATGTTCCATCTCCTACACAAGGATTAGCTAGCAGTTTCTCTATCATAACCGAAGGAATTTCATAATAAATATTTTCAGTAGGTGCAGTAGGTTGAGGAGCAACTCTTTGTGCTTCCAGTTGAGGTGAAGATACCCTGAACAAACCCCTCAAAGGATTGTTTTCCATAGTGACAAATAACAGTAAATTTCAGCACGTAATATAAATGTTTCCTTACCAAATTCCACTCACCAAAGGCGCTTCACTCCCCGGCAACAGCGCCAGAAAAGAGTCTTGATGACCCACAAGTATAGGGGATCAATCGTAGTCCTTTCGATAAGTAAGAATCTCGAACCCAATGAGGAGCAGAAGGAAATGACAAGCGGTTTTTAGCAAGGTATTCTCTGCAAGCATTAAAATTATGGGTAACAAATAGTTTGGTAGCAAGGTAATTCATAACGGGTAACAAGTGTAAAAAATGTGCAGCAAGGTGGCCCAATCCTTTTATAGAAAAGGACAAGCCTGGGCGAACTCTTATATAAGGCAAAGCGCTCCCAATGACACATGGGAATTATCATCAAGTTAATTTTCATCATGCTCATATGATTCACGTTTGCTACTTTGATAATTTGATATGTGGGTGGACTGGTGCTTGCACGCTGTCCTTACTTGGACAAGCCTTCCACTTATGATTAACCCCTCTCGCAAGCATCCACAACTACGAAAGAAGAATTAAGATAAATCTAACCATAGCATTAAACATGTGGATCCAAATCAGCCCCTTACGAAGCAACACATAAACTAGGGTTTAAGCATCCATCACTATAGCAACCCATCATCTACTTTCTACTTCCCAATGCCTTGTCCTAGGCCCAAATCATGGTGAAGTGCATGTAGTCGACGTTCACATAACACCACTAGAGGAAAGACAACATACACCTCATCAAAATATAGAACGAATACTAAATGCACATGATTACTTATAACAAGACTTCTCCCAGGTCCTCAGGAAAAAAGTAACTACTCACAAAGCATGTTCATGTTCAAGATCAAAGGGGTATTGAACATCATTAAGGATCTGAACATATGATCTTCCACCAAATAAACCAACTAGCATCAACTACGAAGAGTAATCAACACTACTAGCAACCCACAGATACCAATCTGAGGTTTTTAGAGAAAGATTGAGTACTAGAGATGAATTAGGGTTTGAGATGAAATGGTGCTGGTGAAGATGTTGATGAAGATTAGTCCTCCCATGATGAGAGGATCGTTGGTGATAATGATGACTTTGATTTCCCCCTCCTAGAGGGATGTTTCCCTAGCGGAATCGCTTCGCTGGAGTACTAGATAGCTTCTGCCCAGGTTCCACCTCGAGACGACGGCGCTTCATCCCGAAAGTCTTCTCTCTAATTTTTCTAGGTCAAGACCCCTCATATAGCAGAAGATAGGCACCAGAGGCTGGCCAGGGGGCCCACAAGCTCAGGAGGCATGCTCCCCAGGCTTGTGGCCACCTGGTGAGTCCCTCCTGGTATTTCTTCACCCAACATTTTTTATATATTCTAGAACAATTCTTCGTAAATTTTCAGGACATTTGGAGTTGTGCGGGATAGGGATCACAGATTTGCTCCTTCCCGATCCAGAATTCCAGCTCCCAGCATTCTCCCTCTTCATATAATTCTTGCAAAATAAGAGATAAAAGGCATAAGAATTGTATCATAAGTGTACTAACAATCCATAATGCAATAAATATCAACATAAAAACATGATGCAAAATGGACGTATCAGGCTTCCGTCATCTTCGGAATCTGGCATATAGTCCTTGTCCAATACGTTGTTGTAGGCGCCCGTGTCATCGAGGTTGACCCCTTGGGTGTTCTGTGGGTCCGTTCTTTTGGACAAGGGATGCTTGGTTGTCCTCGCCGAAATTATCGTCGGATTCGGGGGTAGCGTCATGGTCGGCGGTGCCCGAAGTGCTGGTCGTACTCCTGCTCCCGTTGTGTCCCTTAGATCGCTTTTTAGAGTGGTGATGCTTAGGATTTTCATTCGACTTATCTTTAGACTTATCTTTTGGAGTGTCGACCATGTAGACATCGTGGGTTGACATTGTGGCCCACCTCCTTGTATGGGGCATGGCCGCGAGTGGTTCTACTCCGGCGTCATCGCCGACGTCTTCATCCATGTTGATGTCCTCATCGGAGCCGTAGTCGAGCGTGTCGGTCAAGTCCTCGACCGTGGCGACTAGGTGGGTAGTGGGTGGGGTGGAAATTTCCCGATTGTCAGCTCTACATCTGATTTGATCATATACGACAGATTAGATTGCCATGTTTTTGGATTCGATCCAACACATCATTGATTTACGAGATCTCCTCAGTATCCAGGGCCTGGGTGTAGGTCGGGTTGATCTAGAGTAATTTATTCGGGCCAAATGACGTGGCATTGATCTCTTGCTCGTCCAGGGTTGATCCCTGCGTGGCGAGAACAGTTATTGCATTGGTTGCTGGTGGAGCGATTGGTGCTGTCGGGGCTCACGTCAAGCTCGGCCCCGAGACGTCCAAGGGCTGAGTGTTTACATCGGATTGCTACCTCCTGAGCTTGCATTGGTTTTTCCCTTGAAGAGGAAAGGGTGATGCAGCAAAGTAGAGTAAGTATTTCCCTTAGCTTTTGAGAACCAAGGTATCAATCCAGTAGGAGACAACACGCAAGCCACCGAATACCTGCACAAACAAACACCAACATGCACCCAATGCAACAAAAGGGTTGTCAATCCCTTCACGGTTATTTGCAAAGTGAGATCTGATAGAGATGGATAAACGGTAAAGTAATATTTTTGGTATTTTTGATTTATGGAACGGAAAGTAAAAGATTGCAAAGAAAGTAAATAGGAAACTAAAATTGTAGATCGGAAACTTATATGATGGAAAGTAGACCCGGGGGCCATAGGTTTCACTAGAGGCTTCTCTCAAGATAGAAATTATTGCGGTGGGTGAACAAATTACTTCCGAGCAATTGATAGAAAATCGCAAAGTTGTGATGATATCTAAGGCAATGATCATGAATATAGGGATCACATTCATGTCAAGTAGACCGAAATGATTATGCATCTACTACTATTACTCCACACATCGACCGACTCCTGCATGCATCTAGAGTATTAAGTTCATAAGAACAAAGTAACGCATTAAGTAAGATGACATGATGTAGCAGGATACACTCAAGCAATATGATGAAAACCCCATCTTTTAACCTCGATGGCAACAATACAATACGTGTCGATTCCCCTTCTATCACTAGAATCGAGCACCGCAAGATTGAACCCAAAGCTAAGCACTTCTCCCATTGCAAGAAAAACCAATCTAGTTGGCCAAACCAAATCGATAGTTCGAAGAGACTTGCAAAGATATCAAATCATGCATATAAGAATTTGGAGGAGATTCAAATAATATTCATAGATAAGTTGATCATAAATCCACAATTCATCGGATCTCGGCAAACACACTGCAAAAGAGTATTACATCGAATAGATCTCCAAGAACATCAAGGAGAACATGGTATTGAGAATCAAAGAGAGAGAAGAAGCCATCTAGCTACTAGCTATGGACCCGTAGGTCTATGGTAAACTACTCATGCTCCATCGGAGAGGCAATGGTGTTGATATAAAAGCCCTCCATGATCGAGTCCCCCTTCGGTAGGACACCAAAAAAGGCCCCTAGATGGGATCTCACGGGTACAGAAGGTTGCGGCAGTGGAAAAGTGATTTTGTGGCTTCCCCGGAAGGTTTTGGGATATTTGAGAATATATGTGCGAAAGAAATAGGTTGGTGGAGTCACGAGGGGCCCACTGAAGGAACTATGCCCTAGAGTGAATAATAGAGTTGTTATTTTATATTTCCTTATATCATGATAAATCTTTATTATTCATGCTAGAATTTTATTAACCGGAAACTTGATACATGTGTGGATACATAGAGAAAACACCATGTCCCTAGTAAGCCTCTACTAGACTAGCTCGTTAATCAAAGATGGTTAAGTTTTCTAACCATAGACATGTGTTGTCATTTGATGAATGGGATCACATCATTAGGAGAATGATGTGATGCAAAAGACCCATTCGTTAGCTCAGCATGTTGATCGTTCAGTTTTATTGTTATTGCTTTCTTCATGTCAAATACATATTCCTTCGACTATGATATTATGGAACTCCCGGATACCGGAGGAATACCTTGTGTGCTATCAAACGTCACAGCATAACTGGGTGATTATAAAGATGCTCTACAGGTATCTCCGAAGGTGTTTGTTGGGTTGGCATAGATCGAGATTAGGATTTGTCACTCCGAGTATCGGAGAGGTATCTCTGGGCCCTCTCGGTAATGCACATCATAATAAGACTTGCAAGCAATGTGACTAATGAGTTATTTGTGGGATGATGCATTACGTAACGAGTAAAGGGACTTGCCGATAACGAGATTGAACTAGGTATGGAGATAACGACGATCGAATCTCGGGCAAGTAACATACCGATGAGAAAGGGAATAACGTATGTTATCATTGCGGTTTGACCGATAAAGATCTTCGTAGAATATGTAGGAACCAATATGAGCATCAAGGTTCTGATGTTGGTTATTGACCAGAGATGTGTCTCGATCATGTCTACATAGTTCTCGAACCCGTAGGATCCGCACGCTTGACGTTCGACGAGGATTTGTATTATGAGTTATGTGTTTTGGTGACAGAAGATTCTTGGGAGTCCCAGATGAGATCACGGACATGATGAGGAGTCTCAAAATGTTTGAGAGGTAAAGATTGATATATTGGATGATGATATTCGGACACCGGAATGGATCCGAAGTGTTTTGGGTATTTTTCAAAGTACCGGGAGGTTATGGGAACGCCCCGGGGAAAGTATTGGGCCACTATGGGCCATCGGGGAGAGAGAGGGAAGCCCACAAGGGGTGGCACGCCCCCCCCCATGGGTTGTCCTAATTGGACAAGGGGAAGGGGGCGCGGCCCACCTTTCCTTTCCCCTCTCCCTCTCCTTCCCCCTTTCCACCTCCAAGAGAAGGAAGGGGGGGCGACTTGGACTATGAGTCCTAGTCGGTTTCCCCCCCATGGCGCGCCCCTAGGTCCGGCGGCCTCCTCCCCTCCTCCTTTATATATGGGGGCAGGGGCACCCCGTAGCACATCAATTGTTCTCTTAGCTGTGTGCGGTGCCCCCCTCCACGGTTTACTCCTCTGGTCATAGCATCATAGTGCTTAGGCGAAGCCCTGCGCGGATCACATCACCATCACCGTCACCACGCCGCCGTGCTGAGGAAACTCTCCCTCGACACTTCGCTAGATCAAGAGTTCGAGGGACGTCATCGAGCTGAACGTATGCATAACTCGGAGGTGTCGTACGTTCGGTGCTTGATCAGTTGGATCGCGAAGATGTTCGACTACATCAACCGCGTTAAGCTAACACTTCCGCTTTCGGTCTACGAGGGTACATGGACACACTCTTCCTCCCTCGTTGCTATATATCTCATAGATAGATCTTGCATGATCGTAGGAAATTTCTGAAATTGCATGCTACGTTCCCCAACAGTGGTATTAGAGCCAGGTCTATGCGTAGATGATATGCACGAGTAGAACACAAAGAGTTGTGGGCGATCATAGTCATACTGCTTACCACCAACGTCTTATTTTGATTCGGTGGTATTGTTGGATGAAGCGTCCCAGACCAACCTTACATGAACACGTTCATGAGACTGGTTCCATCGACAGACATGCAACTTGTTTTGCATAAAGGTGGCTGGCGGGTGTCTGTTTCTCCAACTTTAGTTGAATCGAATTTGACTATGGCCGGTCCTTGTTGAAGGTTAAAACCCACACTTGACGAAAAATCGTTGTGGTTTTGATGCGTAGGTAAGAACGGTTCTTACTAGAAGCCCGTAGCAGCCACGTAAAACTTGCAACAACAAAGTAGAGGACGTCTAACTTGTTTTTGCAGGGCATGTTGTGATATGATATGGTCAAGACATGATGTGATATATGTTATTGTATGAGATGATAATGTTTTGTATAAGTTATCGGCAACTGGGAGGAGCCATATGGTTGTCGCTTTATTGTATGAAATGCAATCTCCATGTAATTGCTTTACTTTATCACTATGCGTTAGCGATAGTTGTAGAAGCAATATTGGCGAGACGACAACGTTGCTACGATGCAGATCAAGGTGTCAAGCCGGTGACGACGAAAATCATGACGGTGCTTTGGAGATGGAGATCAAAGGCATAAGATGGTGATGGCCATATCATGTCACATATTTTGATGGCATGTGATGTTTATCTTTTATGCATCTTATTTTGCTTAGTACGGCGGTAGCATTATAAGATGATCCCTCACTAAAATTTCAAGGTACAAGTGTTCTCCCTGAGTTTGCACCGTTGCGACAGTTCGTCGTGCCGAGACACCACGTGATGATCGGGCGTGATAAGCTCTACGTTCACATACAACGGGTGCAAGACAGTTTTGCACGTGCGGAATACTCGGGTTAAACTTGACAAGCCTAGCATGTACATACATGGCCTCGGAATACTGGAGACCGAAATTTCGAACGTGAATCATATAGTAGATATGATCAACATAGAGATGTTCACCATTGGAGACAACTCCATCTCACATGATGATCGGACATGGTTTAGTTGATTTGGATCACGTAATCATTTAGATGACTCGAGGGATGTCTATCTAAGTGGGAGTTCTTAAGTAATATGATTAATTGAACTTAATTTATCATGAACTTAGTCCTGATAGTATTTTCATGTCTATGTTGTAGATCAATAGCTCGCGTATAGTCCCATGTTTTATTTTTGATATGTTCCTAGAGAAAACTAAGTTGAAAGATGATAGTAGCAATGATGCGGACCGGGTCCGTGATCTGAGGATTATCCTCATTGTTGCACAGAAGAATTATGTCCTTGATGCACCGCTAGGTGACACACCTGTTGCAGGAGCTGATGCAAACGTTATGAATGTTTGACAAGCTCGGTATGATGACTACTTGATAGTTTAGTGCGCCATACTTTACGGCATAGAACCGGGACTTCAAAAACGTTTGACAAGTACTTTGCCTACAAGATGAAGGAGAGTAGCTCAGCTAGTGAGCATGTGCTCATAATGTCTGAGTACTACAATCACTTGAATCAAGTGGGAGTTAATCTTCCAGATAAGATAGTGATTGATAGAGTTCTCTAGTCACTATCACCAAGTTACTAAAACTTCGTGACGATCTATAATATGCAAGGGATAACGGAAACAATTCCCAAGCTCTTCGCGATGGTGAAATCGGCGAAGGTAGAAATCAAGAAAAATCATCAAGTGTTGATGGTTGACAAGACTACTAGTTTCAAGTAAAAGGGCAAGGGAAAGAAAGGGAACTTCAAGAAGAATGGCAAGCAAGTTGCCACTCCCATGAAGAAGCCCAAAGCTAGGGCTAAGCCTAAAATTGAGTGCTTCTATTGCAGAGGGAATGGTCACTGGAACCGGAACTACCCCAAATACTTGGCGCATAAGAAGGATGGCAAAGTGAAAAAAAAGTATATTTGATACACAAGTTATTGATGTGTACTTTACTAGTGTTCATAGTAACCCCAATGTATTTGATACCGGTTCAGTTGCTAAGATTAGTAACTCGAAATAGGAGTTGCAAAATGAACAGAGACTAGTTAAGGGCAAATGACGATGTGTGTTCGAAATGATTCCAAGGTTGACAAGATCACCATCTCACACTCCTTTTACATTCGGGATTAGTGTTGAACCTAAAATAAATGTTATTTGGTGTTTGCATTGAGCATGAATATGACTGGATCATGTTTATTGCAATACGGTTATTCATTTAACTCAAAGAATAATTGTTGTTCTATTTACATGAATAAAACCTTCTATGGTCATACACTTAATATAAATGGTTTATTGAATCTCGATCATAGTGATACATACATTTATAATATTGATACCAAAAGATGCAAAGTTGATAATGATAGTGCAATATACTTGTGGCACTGCCGTTTAGGTCATATTGGTGTAAAGCGCATGAAGAAACTCCATGCGGATGGACTTTTGGAATCACTTGATTATGAATCATTTGATGCTTGCGAACCATGCCTCATGGGCAAGATGACTAAGACTCCGTTCTCCGGAACAATGGAGCGAGCCACTGACTTAATGGAAATAATACATACCGATGTATGCGGTCCGATGAGTGTTGAGGCTCGTGGCGGGTATCGTTATTTTCTAACCTTCACAGATGATTTGAGCAGATATGGGTATATCTACTTGATGAAACAGAAGTCTGAAACATTTGAGAAATTCAAAGAATTTCAGAGCGAAGTGGAGAATCATCGTAACAAGAAAATAAAGTTTCTATGATCTGATCACGGAGGGGAATATTTGTGTTACGAGTTTGGCCTTCGTTTAAAACAATGTGGAATAGTTTCACAACTCACGCCACCTGGAACACCACAGTGTAATGGTGTGTTGGAATGTCGTAACCATACTTTATTAGATATGGTGCGATCTATGATGTCTCTTGCAGATTTACCACTATCGTTTTGGGGTTATGCATTAGAGACAGCTGCATTCACATTAAATAGGGCACCGTCTAAATCCGTTGAGACGACACCGTATGAACTATGGTTTGGCAAGAAACCTAAGCTGTCGTTTCTTATATTTTGGGGTTGCGATGCTTATGTAAAAAAGCTTTAGCCTGATAAGCTTGAACCCAAATCGGACAAGTGTGTCTTCATAGGATACCCAAAAGAAACTGTTGGGTACACCTTCTATCACAGATCCGAAGGCAAGATCTTTGTTGCTAAGAATGGATCCTTTTTAGAGAAGGAGTTTCTCTCGAAAGAAGTGAGTGGGAGGAAAGTAGAACTTGATGAGGTAATTGTACCTTCTCTCGAATTGGAAAGTAGCTCATCACGGAAAACCATTCCTGTGATGCCTACACCAACTAGAGAGGAAGCTAATGATAATGATCATGAAACTTCAGATGAAGTTACTACCAAACCTCGTAGGTCAACCAGAGCTCGTTCTGCACCAAAGTGGTACAGTAATCCTGTCCTGGAAGTCATGTTACTAGACCATGACGAACCTATGAACTATAAGGAAGCGATGATGAGCCCAGATTCCGATAAATGGCTTGAGGCCATGAAATATGAGATATGAACAAAGTGTGGACTTTGGTGGACTTGCCCGATGATCGGCAAGCCGTTGAGAATAAATGTATCTTCAAGAGGAAGACAAACGCTGATGGTAGGGTTAATATCTACAAAGCTTGACTTGTTGAAAAAAGGTTTTTCGACAAGTTCAAGGTGTTGACTACGATGAGATTTACTCACTCATAGTGATGCTTAAGTCTGTCTGAATCATGTTAGCAATTGCCAAATGGATGTCAAAACTGCATTCCTTCATGAATTTCTTAAAGAAGAGTTGTATATGATGCAACCAGAAGGTTTTGTTGATCCTAAAGGTGCTAACAAAGTGTGCAAACTCCAGCGATCCATCTATGGTGCAAGCATCTCGGAGTTGGAATATACGCTTAGATGAGTTGATCAAAGCATGTAGTTTTATACAGACTTGCGTTGAAGCCTGTATTTACAAGAAAGTGAGTGGGAGCACTACAACCTTTCTGATAAGTATATGTGAATGATATATTTTTGATCGGAAATGATGTAGAATTTTCTGGAAAGCATAAAGGAGTGTTTGAAAGGAGTTTTTCAAAGGAAGACCTCAGTGAAGCAGCTTACATATTGGGCATTAAGATCTATAGAGATAGATCAATACGCTTTATAAGACTTTCGATGAGTACATACCTTGATAAGATTTTGAAGGAGTTTAAAATGGACCAGTCAAAGAAAGAGTTCTTGCCTGAGTTGTAAGGTATGAAGTTGAGTAAGACTCAAAACCTGACCACAGCAGGAGATAGAGAGAAACTGAAAGTCATTCCCTATGCCTTGGCCATAGGTTCTATAAAGTATGCCATGTTGTGTACCATACCTATTGTGTACCTTGCCATGAGTTTGGCAAGGGAGTACAATAGTGATCTAGGAGTAGATCACTGGACAACGGTCAAAATTATCCTTAGAGGACTAAGGATATATTTCTCGGCAATGGAGGTGATAAAGAGTTCGTCATAAAGAGTTACGTTGATCCAAGCTTTGACACCGATCTGGATGACTCTGAGTCTCGATCTGGATACATATTGAAAGTGGGGGCATTTAGCTAGAGTAGCTCCGTGCAGAGCATTGTAGACATAGAAATTTGCAAAATACATACGGATCGGAATGTGGCAGACCCGCTGACTAAACCTCTCTCACAAGCAAAACATGATCACACCTTAGTACTCTCTGGGTGTTAATCACATGGCGATGTGAACTAGATTACTGACTCTAGTAAATCCTTTGGGTGTTGGTCACATGGCGATGTGAACTATGGGTGTTAATCACATGGTGATGTGAACTGTTGGTGTTAAATCACATGGCGTTGTGAACTAGATTATTGACTCTAGTGCAAGTGGGAGACTGAAGGAAATATGCCCTAGAGGCAATAATAAAGTTGTTATTTTATATTTCCTTATATCATGATAAATGTTTATTATTCATGCTAGAATTGTGTTGACCGGAAACTTGATACATGTGTGGATACATAGAGAAAACACCGTGTCCCTAGTAAGCCTCTACTAGACTAGCTCGTTAATCAAAGATGGTTAAGTTTCCTAACCATAGACATGTGTTGTCATTTGATGAACGTGATCACATCATTAGGAGAATGATGTGATGGACAAGACCCATCCGTTAGCTTCGCATGTCGATCATTTAGTTTTATTGCTATTGCTTTCTTCAAGTCAAATACATATTCCTTCGACTATGAGATTATGGAACTCCCGGATACCGGAGGAATACCTTGTGTGCTATCAAACGTCACAACATAACTGGGTGATTATAAATATGCTCTACAGGTATCTCCGAAGGTGTTTGTTGGGTTAGCATAGATCGATATTAGGATTTTTCACTCCGAGTATCGGAGAGGTATCTTTGGGCCCTTTCGATAATGCACATCATAATAAGCCTTGCAAGCAATGTGACCAATGAGTTAGTTGCGGGATGATGCATTACGGAACGATTTAAGAGACTTGCCGGTAACGAAACTGAACTAGGTATGGAGATACCGACGATCGAATCTCGGCCAAGTAACATACCGATGACAAAGGGAATAACGTATGTTGTCATTGCAGTTTGAACCGATAAAGATCTTCGTAGAATATGTAGGAACCAATATGAGCATCCAGGTTCCGCTGTCGGTTATTGACCAGAGATGTGTCTCGATCATGTCTACATAGTTCTCGAACCCGTAGGGTCCGCAAGCTTAAAGTTCGATGACGATTTGTATTGTGAGTTATGTGTTTTGGTGACCGAAGATTGTTGGGAGTCCCGGATGAGATCACGGACATGACAAGGAGTCTCAAAATGTTCGAGAGGTAAAGATTGATATATTGGAAGATGATATTCAGACACAGGAATGGTTCCGGAGTGTTTCAGGTATTTTTCGGAGTACCGGGAGGTTACCGGAACCCCCAGGGGAAAGTATTGGGCCACTATGGGCCATAGGGGAGAGAGAGAGGGAAGCCCACGAGGGGTGGCGCCCCCCCCATGGGTTGTCTGAATTGGACAAGGGGAAGGGGGCATGGCCCCCCTTTCCTTTCCCCTCTCCCTCTCCTTCCCCCTTTCCACCTCCAAGAGAAGGAAGGGGTCAACTTGGACTAGGAGTCCTAGTCGGTTTCCCCCCAATGGTGCACCCCCTAGGGCCGGCGGCCTCCTCCCCTAATCCTTTATATACGGGGGCAGGGGCACCCCATTGCACATCAATTGTTCTCTTAGCCGTGTGCGGTGCCCCCCTCCACAGTTTACTCCTCCGGTCATAGCGTCCTAGTGCTTAGGCGAAGCCCTGTGCGGATCACGTCACCATCACCGTCACCATGTCGTCGTGCTGACGAAACTCTCCCTCGACACTTTGCTGGATCAAGAGTTCGAGGGACGTCATCGAGCTGATCGTGTGCTGAACTCGGAGGTGTCGTACGTTCGGTGCTTGATCGGTTGGATCGCGAAGATGTTTGTGACGCCCGGATAATTAAGCTACAGTAATCCCTTGCTAATGGTGCCAAGTCACTTCGATTACTGTTGCTAATCCCGCGTTAGTTCGAAACCGATTCAAAGTCAAATTCAAAATCAGGCAAACATCAAAAGTTTTCAAATATTAAAACTAAAATGTTTGGGTTGTGCCAAATAATGCGTAGGTAATTATGGAGAAGAAACCACACTTTTGTAAAGTATTCAAATGCACTAAAATAAATAAAACTGCAGCTAACTATTATAAATGCCCTTTTAAAATTTATAAAAATGTGAACTAAATATTTTAAAATACCAAAATATATTGTGGCAGTGGGCTAGTTTGCAACCTCAATTTAGGTACTGGTCTTATATTTTTGCAAAACTAAAATAAAAGCGTAAATAAGATAAAAATAGAAAAGAAATAAAGTGAATAAAAACTAAAGGCAAAAGGTAAAAGAAACCCCCACCCCACTGGGCCAAGTGGCCTAACTGGGCCACCAGGCCGGCCCACCCCGCCTACTGCATAACCCCCCACCACAGCCTAACCCTAGACCGAACCCCCACCCCTCGCACTCATTCCCCCCTTTCCTCCCCATCTGGATCGTGCAAGCGCCCTGACCCCATTGCCCCACATCGCCAGCGCCCCGACCCCGTCACCGGACTCCCCCACCGCCGCGACGCCCGCGTCGTCCCCCTCCCCTACGGCCGTCGTCGCACCTTCGTTGGATCTCCACCAACACCGCCGCCGTTCATCGGGGCAACCCCACCGGAGCTCCTCTGCCTCGACGTCGCCGTCGCGTGGAGCCCCTCCCGTTGCCGGACCGCCCCACCGTCATCGCCCCGTCCTCAACCTTCCCCTCGACTTGGCTCCTACAAGCCTCGTCGCCCCGTGCATCGACGCCGCATGTGAGGCCCCTCTGACCCTTCTTTCCTCCCGTACGGTCACCACGCGTCGATCCCGCTCACGCCACTCGGCCCAAGGCCAGTAGCTCGTCAGACCCGCGACAGCCCGCCTTTGCGCTTAGACTCGTTCGCACGCGCTCACCTGCTTGCTTGAGGTCGCGCCACGCCTGCTGCCTCAAGGCTTGTAGTGCTGGTCCCGCCGCGCCAAGACTGCCGCGCCTTTGCCGCCTCCACCGTTGCCGCTGCAGCCCCGCCTCCCGTCAAGGCGCCTTGCGCCTGCTAGCCGCGCTGGGTTCGCCTCGGGGCTTAGTTTCCTGGGGGCCCGCTAACCTGCCATATGTTCCTCCCCTGTGACACTGACCGCAGGGGCCCACGCCCCTGTTTTATAAGAAAAAGGATTTAGAAAATAATTAATTAATTATTTGTAAATGATTAATTAACTTAAGTCTATTAAAATTAGCCTAATCACTTAATTAAAACTTCACTAGTCATGTTTAATTAAACTTAATTAACCTAATTATCTAATTAAGCTAATTAATCTGTTAATTAGGTTAATAGTCAATGACAAACAGGACCCGCACATCAGTCTGACCAGTCAACAGAACCTTTGACTGATGACGTCATGTTGACGTCATGATGACGCAATAAACATTTTCGTATTAAATTAATTCTGTTAATTCTAAAAATGAATTAAATCTTTAGAAATTAATATAAAATAATTCGTAACTCGGATGCAAATACTTTGTACATGAAAGTTGCTCAGAACGACGAGACGAATCCGGATATGCAAACCGTTTGTCCACCACACACCCCTAGCATAGCGAACACACAACTTTTCCCCTCCAGTTCATCTGTCCGAAAACGCGAAACACTTGGGATACTTCCCCAGATGTTCTCCCCCTTCGCCAGTAGCACCTAGTACTGCATTAGGTCACCTCTAGCACCGTGTAATGCCATGTTACACTTTGTGATGCTTTGATTGCTCTGTTATTTATTGTTCCTTCCCCCTCTTCTCTCGTTAGACACCGAGACCGATGCCGCTGCTACCCAGTACGACTACGGTGTTGATGACCCCTCCTTCTTGCCAGAGCAACCAGGCAAGCCCCCCTTGATCACCAGATATCGCCTATTTTTCTCTATACTGCTTGCATTAGAGTAGTGTAGCATGTTACTTCTTTCCGTTAATCCTATTCTGCTGCATAGCCTGTCATTGTTGCTACAGTTGTTACCCTTACCTGCAATCCTACATGCTTAGTATAGGATGCTACTATTCCATTAGTGGCTCTACATTCTTCTCCGTCTGCCATGCTATACTACTGGGCCGTGATCACTTCGGGAGGTGATCACGGGCATATGATATATACTTTATACTGTTACATTACTTATGATACTTGCTCGGAGATGAAATTTGAAGGCGGTGGCTCCATCCCGGTAGAGGTGGGCCCGGGTTCCTGACTGCCCCCGACTGTTACTTTGTGGCGGAGCGACAGGGCAGGTTGAGACCACCTAGGAGAGAGGTGGGCCTGGCCATGGTCGGCATTCGCGGATACTTAACACGCTTAACGAGATCTTGGTATTTTATCTGAGTCTGGCCACTGGCCTATACGCACTAACCAACTACGCGGGAACAGTTATGGGCACTCGACGTCGTGGTATCAGCCGAAGCCTTCGTGACGTCAGCGACTGAGCGGCGCGTGCCGGATTGGACTAGAACGCCTGCTAGGCTAGGTCTGCTTCCGGCCGCGTACGCAACGTGTAGGTGTGCAATGGGCGATGGGCCCAGACCCCTGCGCGCATAGGATTTAGACCGGCGTGCTGACCTCTCTGTTGTGCCTAGGTGGGGCTGCGACATGTTGATCTTCCGCGGCCGGGCATGACCCAGAAAAGTTTGTCCGACCAAATGGGATCGAGCGTGTTGGGTTATGTGGTGCACCCCTGCAGGGAAGTTTATCTATTCGAATAACCATGATCTTCGGTAACAGGACGACTTGGAGTTGTACCTTGACCTTATGACAACTAGAACCGGATACTTAATAAAACACACCCTTCCAAGTGCCAGATATAACCCGGTGATCGCTCTCTAATAGGGCGACGAGGAGGGGATCACCGGGTAGGTTTATGCTATGCGATGCTACTTGGTGAACTTACCATCTACTCTCTCCGACATGCTTTGCCAAGATGGAGGTGGCGAAGCGTAGTCTTGAAAGGATTAGCTATCCCCTCTTATTACGGAATTGCGATTCAGTCCATCGATATTTCCCCTTTAAACATATACCCATGCATATGTAGTGTAGATCCTTGCTTGCGAGTACTTTGGATGAGTACTCACGGTTGCTTTCTCCCCCTTTTCCCCACCTTTCCTTTCTTCCTGGTTGTCGCAACCAGATGCTGGAGCCTAGGAGCCAGACGCCACTGTCGACGATGACTCCTACTACACCGGAGGTGCCTACTACTACGCTCGGGCCACCGACGACCACCGTGAGTAGTTAGGAAGATCGAGCAGGAGGCATGCGCCTCTTCGATATGTATCCCGGTTTGTGCTAGCCTTCTTAAGGCAGACTTGTTTAACTTATGTCCGTACTCAGATATTGTTGCTTCACTGACTTGTCTATGATCGAGCACTTGTATTCGAGCCCTTGAGGCCCCGGCTTGTATTATGATGCTTGTATGACTTATTTTGTTTTTAGAGTTGTGTTGTGATATCTTCCTGTGAGTCCTCGATCTTGATCGCATTACGCGTTATGCGTGTATGATTAGTGTATGATTGAATCGGGGGCGTCACAAGTTGGTATCAGAGCCGACTGCCTGTAGGAATCCCCCTTTCCAACTGCTTGGCCGAAGTTGAGTCTAGTCATTGCTAAAATTTTACTAACATGGCTGTGTGGCTTACGGGCCCACGTCGCCATTGGGTGGTATTAGGATCTTTTATTCCTCGTCTATACTCTGGGACTCTGATCTCTCTTCTATTTGGGTTAAATGATTTTACTAAATTTGACTCTAGGTTCTCGTAACTACTTCCTCCTGGAGAGCCCCTTATTGCAAATGATCGCCTGCTGGACCAGAAGGTTCTGAAGATGCTATTTGTTGTTTTTCTGTGGCGCTTGTGCCGACCGCCTTTGCAAATTCCCTACCACTATTATATCCCTATGGATAATTGCATACACTTGCCTCCATTCAATCCCATTTATCTTGTTATTACAAGATGCCCTGAACTGCTCTCCGTTGTTCCGAGAATCCTTTGAGCTTATTGCCCTGCAATTCTTGTCTAATGAATACCCCCTACGGATAATTCCTCGCACTCAATGAGTATCCGTTCTTCCCCATTGTTCATATGATTCACAAGATACAATGAAATACTATCCGATCTTTTGATAATCCTCTACCCGCTATTGCTCTGCAAATACTTGTCTGCTTGCATTATGGATGCATTCCATATGACTAGCAGTATTCTTAGTTTCTTTCGTCATTATCATTGTGAGTCCCTTGATTCAATATGTTGTGAATTCTCGCAATCCTTAATCAGATCCTAGAATTCATCCTTTCGGCTCAGACATCATTTTAAACATGAGCTGGTTCTCAACCAATCCAATTTCCGTCGATTGTACCCCTAAGGTTGTTCAACTTATCCATCCCTAATCAAAATATTGCTTCTGATCCCTTGACTTGGAAATCATAATTCCTTTACATTTGAGCTCTGGATTAGTCAGTTGTTTCTATAATCCAATGCCTTTGCATTGTTACTTCCTCTGGTTGTGTGCCGATGCTCACATCAGCTCCGTTATGGACCGGCAGATCCTTTCATGGATTTTATCCGACAGTGTCCTACATATTGAATAACCACGCGAGCCTTTCAATGGGTATATAATGCCTTTGGTAAATTGTATCCTCTGCTTTGTGAACCATGCTCTACTTTCGAGCTTGTATTATTTACTTCGAAGTTTGTGGTATATGTTCCTAAGATGCCCTGATGGGTTGAACCTACGCCTTCCCTAATCCGTGTGAACCCGAAAGATTTCACGGGTCATACGTATCTGGTATTGCACCAGGTAAAAACTTTCAACAACTAATGTCATTTCGAAATACGAGAGGTGAATGAAAGGTTATGCATTGAACAAGTGGGAGTCGACCTTGAACCCTGTGTTCATGCCCATGGACACGATGTATACCCTATCATGGAAGCTTCTCTTAAAAAAATTATCCCCTTGTTATAAGTTCATCTTGTATCTGTGGACGTGGTTTCGACCATGTTTCGCCTTGATTCCATTTCTCGTGCAAGTTTGAGCACTTGTCTTCTACAGAGCAATACCCTAGTCCAACCTCTACTTTGATCTGTCGTCGAGTATTACCCCCCTGGTATCTCGAGATTATCATGGAATTGCATAACTTCTTATGAGTTCTTCATCAAGTGCTACATTCTCACTAATTCCAATTTTTCACGGGCTCTGAGTTATTAAACACTCAAGGACACCGATAACTGAATCGAGTCCGCATCGCAATTAAACAACTCTAAGTAATCTTCTTTACATGCGAGTTTGTACTCAATCACGTCATTCCCAGCCTGATCGGGTATATATATTTATCGTGCTGATTTTAATTGTGCTACCTGGTCCTTATTCTCGGAGCACAAATTTCGACAGTAAGCTAATCTTGCGTTGATCTTCCTCGTCATATCACTTCTCCTTGAACAGCAAACTTGTTTTGAGTTTGTGTCCTACCCGTGGTTCCAATAACCTTTCTCTTTCATCATTCCTTTGACTTGATGTCATCATCGATCAATTACATCTTCTTGAAAACCTCTCGACAAATTTGTCCTGATCATTGTCAACAATTTGACTTCTTCCAAGTTGTGTGTCGAAATTCAGGATGAGAAATACCATCCTTGCCCCTCGATGAATTGTGTTATCATCGACAACATTCTTGCCTTCCCCCAACACAAACTTGTTCATATTTTGTGTTGTGTCTTGATTTCCTTGCTATCTAGCTTATGATATGTTCCACCTTGGAGTATTACCATCTGTTATGTCGTGGATGTTGTGAGAATTGCTCCACCTCTTAATAATTCTTGGTATAGTGATGCTTCTCGTCATCACCATCCTTCTCTTGCTCCCCGTGTTCCAACCGGGATACCAACAGGTGAACAGTGCTGCTTGGATTCTGAACTTCTAGCAACCCTATTGCTTTGAAGTTGAAGGTCGATAGTTCGTTCTTAGACTATTGGTTGTTGAACCACCATTCTAACGTTGATCATGCTACCTAAGCCCATCTTTTGTGTGCAACTTTCAACCAATGTTTACTTGTGTATGTTTTCCTCGAGCATACCTCATTATATCATTTGATCTGACAAATGTTATCTCCTTGTTCACATAAGTGTGGAAATCCATCTATTGAAAATCTCAATGAATTGTCGCTGAGTCAATCAGCCACCTCCTCACCTCTCCTTGATTTAATGATGAACTCTTGTTTCAGAACTCGCTTCCATAGTTCAATTCCTGAGAATCTTACAAGGTCATCTCGTCAATCTGTGCTGCACCTTTTCTTCTCAAGCATCCCAAGTCTGAGGTATCCTGGCACTAATCAGATCTGAATCTCGGTCAGATATGATGGTTGGGACATATTTCCAAGAGTTATAACATTGGTCTTTATATGACCTGGTAGGGTGATGTCATGCCTATCACATCTGGCCGGAGGACCTATTGTTATAGTTTTCATTTTAGCAAGGTTAACCATTCTTCCATGAGGAAATTGTAAGACTTATTCTATAAGTTGTTTCTGATGAATCCTTTGTATATCCTAGTCCAACCTTTGCTTGAAGACCATGTCAATGCTATCTCGAGGCATGTCTGTGGTACTCCGATTTTCTATACAAGAACATTTGAAGCCCGGTGCTAAATGATTCTTGCTCAATTATCCAAACACCGTTGTATGGGTAATGTCATGAAATTTATCTCCCCTACCTAAAGAGTTTTCTATGTTATATCATGTCATGGATATCATGCTCAGCTTGTCCTTGGGAAAGATATACCCTTGAAATATGTGTTTAAACACAGTTTCCTTTCCATTGTTCTGTTTAATCTGATGATCACCCTTTTCCTTTCCATTATTTTGTTTAATCTTTCTTGTGATCTATATGATCTAAGCAGTAATAATTCACTGCTTACACTACAAAAAAAGACACATCCGTGACATTTTGGGCCGAACGAAAAAAATTATGTCATACATATGACACTTCTATGACGATAATTGTGACAAAACCCAGTATCATCATAGATGTGGTGGGCTCCTAATTCTATGACAAAAAATCATGACATAAAATGGGCTTTTCGTCCTGGGCGGGCCAGAGACGCGGCATCATGACATTCTTTGGGCCGTCCATGACGGAAAAACCGTGGTAGAAGCAAGGGCGAGGAAAATTTTGGGGAGTTGCCGGTTACGGTGGGAGGTCAGGGGTCGAGTGATGCGCGTTTCTCTCGTACACGTGCGCGCGTGTGTGCGAGGCGTTGGCTCTAACTGAACCCGAGCGAGGCGTTGGGCTGTTATTGAACCCGAGCGATCGATCGATGGTTGTTAACTGAACCCGATCGAGCGATTCCTTCGCTACTGCTGCTAACTAAAGCCGATCTATGCTGCCTCTGGGATGAACAGTGAGCATTGTGGGGGGTTTGGATGAACAGTGAGCGGTGGCGTTGCCTCTGGATGAACAGGACCCCGTGGTGTGGTGGAGGGCTGGATGAACAGTAGACGGTGGAGGGGTGCCCGTGGAGGGTGGTTAAACAGGACCCAGTGGTGTGGAGGGCTGGATGAACAGTATACCATGGAGGGGTGGTTGAACAGTAGCTGGTGGAGTAGCGCGCGGTGGAGGCTGGATGAACAGGAGCCCGTGGAGGTTGGAGGAGGTCGACGGTAGCCCGTGGAGGCTGGAGGAGGTAGACGGTGGATATGAACAGTATCCCGTGGAGTCCCGTTTTGCGGTACGCAACACCCCTCCCGATGAACAGGGCCCCCGTTTCGACCGTAGCGCTCCAACACAAGTCCGTTTTGTCCGTTTTGCGGTGCGCCACACCCCTCCCGATCAACAGGACCCCCGTTTCGACCGTAGGAGGTCCGTTTCCTCCGTTTTGCGGTACGCCACACCCCTCCCGATCAACAGGACCCCCGTTTCGATCGTAGGAGGACCGTTTCCTCCGTTTTGCGGTACGCCACACCCCTCCCGGTCAACAGGACCGCGTTCCAAACGTAGGAGGTCCGTTTCCTCCGTTGTGCGGTATGCTAGGCCTCGTTTCCTTCGCCTCTTCCATCCAAGCCCTCCCGATGAACACGACCACGCATTCCGTTCCGACCCAACCAGTTGGCTCCCACGCGTTCCGTTGCCTCCCGATGAACACGACACATTCCTTTGCCTCCCCATGAACACGACGCACTCCGTTGCCTCCCCATGAACACGACGACGACGCTGTTTCTCCGTTCCGACCCAGCCATGTACACGAGCCCTGGCCGTACGTATGCGCGAGTAGGCGTTCAAGACCCCGCCCGTATGTACACATACGTGGCCGTATTTTCTTTCTTGCACCCTGGCCGTTGTACGTACGTGTACATGCTACGTGCGCGCCTCTACTACGACACGTGCGCGCCTCTACAACGACCAGTATGTACATACACGTTCGCGACCAGAATGACAACGCTACGTACGCTTCGACCAGGTGGGTCCCGACTGTCAGGCGCTTCCTTGCATGAGAAGATGTAGCTGGTGGGTCCCAGCAGTCAGGGGGGCAAATCGTTTTTTTTGCCCGGACGCACTTCCTTGCGTGCGAAGATGTAGCCGGTGGGTCCCAGCAGTCAGGGGGGCGAATCATTTTTTTTTTGCCCGGACGCACTTCCTTGCGTGCGAAGATGTAGCTGGTGGGTCCCAGCAGTCAGGGGGGCAAATCATTTTGGTTTTTTTTTGCCCGGACGCACTTCCTTGCGTGCGAAGTTGTAGCTGCTGGGTCCCAGCAGTCAGGGGGCAAATCATTTTTTTTGCTCGGACGCACTTCCTTGCGTGCGATGGTGTAGCAGGTGGGTCCCAGTAGTCGGGGGGCAAATCGTTTTTTTTTCGAACGCACTTCCTTGCATGCGAAGATGTAGCTGGTGGGTCCCAGCAGTCAGGGGGGTGAATCGTTTTTTTTTCGGACGCACTTCCTTGCGTGCGAAGATGTAGCTCGTGGGTCCCAGCAGTCAGGGGGCGAATCATTTTTTTCGCAAAATACGGTGGCCCGTCCGGTGGGTCCCCGCTGTCAGGTGGAGGAATAATTATTTTGCGCGTAATAAGGAGGTACTTCCTTGCGGCTGCCGTGGACCCAGTTGTCAGCCTCTCCACATATAGCCCACGTCCGATGGAAGTCGTTCCTTGACCATGTTGACCACGCCGCGCCGAGAGCACCACGGCGGTGGACGACGGCGAGGCCTAGGAAGGGGACGACGCGGAGCCGGGGAAGACGCGGCAGTGGATGCACACGCGGAGAGGAGTACGAGGGTTCACTGGTTCGGCTACACTGTCGCCGCCGCAGAATAACAGGGGGTGTGGGTGAGTGGAGGGATGGCACGGCGATGGTGGGAGTAGTAGGGGCGGTGAGGCCTCCGGCAAAGACAGCCGGCCACGGGAGGCAGGAGCAGGGGGCACGACTGGCGCTGCTTTGGGCAGCTAGAGCAAGAAGACCAGAGGTTGAATAAGCACGACGGCCGTTGGATGGACATCGTACGGTCACTGCAGCTAGAATCGTTTATATTGACTAAGTTGACAAATCCCTTGGTACGTCAACTTAGTAGGCCCACAGGTCATCTTCCGAAGCAGTGCGCCCAGATGTCGAGGGAGGAATCATTTTTGGGCGGGTGACGCTCGAATATCCGAGATTGAAGAAGAAGCACGGCATCCGTTGGATGGACATCCAACGACCCTTCGCTACTAGAACCGTGTGTTGACTATAAGTTGACAAAGCCTTGCATACGTGTCAACTCTGTTTTTTAGGGACGTCAACTTAGTAAGGCCAGAAGTGCGTGGCAGAGAACTTATAACCCATTTGAGATTTGTAAGAATGTGTAGCCCATTTTAGAATTCTAATGGAATTTACTACAGCCCATTTACAGTTTGTTAAAAGTACAGCCCATTTCAACCAACCGTTCAAAACAGAATTCAATAAAATTTCCCACATTTTGATGGGATCCAAATATTTTTATCCCGAAATTTCTAGTCAGATTAAATACAATTTCAATATAAATTTATATTACGTAAAAATCCAATGAAACATTGCGCTCGCAACAATTAATGAAATTAAAATTTTCAATATCCAAAAATAATAATTTATAAAGTAATCACGTGTTTGGTGCATTTTTTATAGTTAGTGCCCAGTTTTTACAATTACATCCCATTTATTATTTCTTAAAGCACATTTTATGGTTAAGCATAATGCATCCCTCCTAGGAAAGATTTGCAGCCCAGGGGGGCGGAGAATAACAACTTGACCTTGCCTGGGTATTCCTAAAAAAAAGTATAGCTGGGCTAGCCATTTTCAGCTTGAAAAAAATTAATATCTGGGCTGGATATCGGGCCTGGTCTAGAGGGGCCACAGCCCGCTGAGGGAGTCCCGGACTAGGGGGTGTCCGGATAGCCGTACTATCGTCACGGCCGGACTCCAAGACTATGAAGATACAAGATTGAAGACTTCGTCCCGTGTCCGGATGGGACTTTCCTTGGCGTGGAAGGCAAGCTTGGCGATACGGATATGTAGATCTCCTACCATTGTAACCGACTCTGGGTAACCCTAACCTATCTGTTGTCTATATAAACCGGAGGGTTTTAGTCCGTGGGGCGAACAACAATCATACCATAGGCTAGCTTCTCGGTTTAGCCTCCTTGATCTCGTGCTAGATCTACTCTTGTACTACCCATATCATCAATATTAATCAAGCATGAGTAGGGTATTACCTCCATCGAGAGGGCCCGAACCTGGGTAAAAACATCATGTCCCTTGTCTCCTATTACCGTCCGCCTAGACGCACAGTTCGGGACCCCCTACCGAGATCCGCCGGTTTGACACCGACATTGGTGCTTTCATTGAGAGTTCCTGCGTGTCGTCAGCCGATAGGCCCGATGGCTCCTTCGATCATCAACAACGACGCAGTCCGGTGAGACTTTTCTACCCGGACAGATCTTCGTGTTCGGCGGCTTTTGCATCATGGGCCAATTCGCTTGGCCATCCGGAGTAGATCGAAAGCTACGCCCTGGCCATCGTGTCAGATTTGGAAGTTTAAACTATACGGCCGATATCCGCGGAGACTTGATCTTGACGATTCGAGCCGCAACCAAGCAGCGCCCGCCTTGTCTCGATGGGCATGATCTAGCTCTGCGGCGACGATTGCCTCGGAGGCTGCACCAAAGATCCGCTCCGACCCTTAATCCGGAGCCGGATTCCCGATCGAGGACGAGTGGTTGGACACCGCCTGGGGCTACAATCTCGGCGATTGAGCGAACTCCATCCTGTCCTTTGCAAAGACCTCGACTCGTGGTGCGGACTCCTCTCCGGATTCCGAACCCTCCGCGCCCCTACCAATCTAATCCGATTGGGCGCCGGTCATGGAGTTCACTGCCGCGGACATCTTTCAGCACTCGTCCTTTGGCGACATCCTGAATTCACTAAAGTCTCTCTCTTTATCCGGAGAGCCTGGCGGGCTGCGACGGGAAGGTTGGGATACTGACGACGAAATTCAATGCCCACCCACCACCCACTTTGTAGCCACCGCCGATGATCTAACCGACATGCTAGACTACGACTCAAGACATCGACGGTATGGACGGCGATGTCGGAGACGACTCAAGACCCATCGCCATGTGGCACTGGAAGGCCACCTCGTCATATAACATATATATGGTGGACATCCCAAAATATGGGAACGGCGATGGAACAACGGAGGATGATCCCTCCAAGAAACAGCCGAAGCACCGACGTCAGCGGCGCCGCTCTAAATCCCGCCACAATAAAAACGGTGATTCCGGCACGGGAGATAATAACACCGGACGGTGTCGAAGAGAACCCCTCCGGCGGGACTCGGTAGCGGGAGGAGGGAGAAGCAAGCCCGCACGACGGTCGGCGCGTAAAAAGAGGTTGAGGACGATAATTATGCGCCTCCCTCCGAAGATGAGGCAAGCCTCGACGACGAAGAGTTCGCTCGGCTTTGAGGATCCCGCCAACAGGAGCATTTCAAACGCAGGCTTATAGCCACGACAAGCAGCCTCAAGAAAAGCAGCAGCAGCTTAGAGCTGATCAAGACCTGCTAGCTGACAGATGGACTGAAGTCCTTGCAGCCAAAGAGTATGAACTCGAACGCCCTTCCAAAAGCTACCCCAAACGCAGGCCGTTGCCTCAACTAGAGGAGGAAGCACCCAAGTCACCGGTGCACGACATGGCAGACCGGCCACCTCGTGGCCGCGACAGAAAAGCGTCTCGGCCCTCCGCTCAAGCCACACCCCGACGCTGCTCAAAAATTTCCAGGGCACGGGAAAACGCGCCGGACTTGCGAGATATATTGGAGGATAAGGCAAAACATACAAGATCGATCTACGGATCGCGTGGGCGCCCAACAATGCGGGATGATTACCGTCGCGCCGGATACAGCAAACCCGGCCGGGCCGAACACAGTAGACAAAGCTCATATGAGCTACGTCGTGATATAGCCCAATATAGAGGCGCCGCACACCCACTATGCTTCACAGATGAAGTAATGGATCATCAAATCCCGAGGGCTTTAAACCCGTAAACATCGAATCATACGATGGTACCACAGATCCTGCTTGATGCGGATCGAGGATTATCTCCTCCATATCCACATGGCTCGCGGTGATGATCTACATGCCATCAAATACCTCCCACTCAAGCTTAAAGGACCAGCTCGACATTGGCTCAATAGCTTGCCGGCAGAATCAATTGGTTGTTGGGAGGACCTGGAAGCCGCATTCCTTGATAACTTCCAGGGCACATATTTCAACCACCAGATGCCGATGACCTTAGCCACATAATTCGGCAGCCAGAAGAATCGGCCAGACAATTCTGGACTCGGTTCCTAACAAAAAAATTCAAATCGTTGACTGTGCGGATGCAGAGGCCCTTGCAGCCTTCAAACATAACATCCGCGACGAGTGGCTTGCCCGGCACCTAGGACAGCAAAAGCCGAAATATATGGCAGCCCTCACAACCCTCATGACTCGCTTTTGTGTGGGAGAGGACAGCTGGCTAGCTCGAAGCAACAAGTTGGCCAAACATCCTGATAGTCCGGATACCAAGGACAGCAATGGCAGGTCGCGTCGCAACAAGAACAAGCGCCGCATTAACGGTGATAATACTGAAGATACGACCGTCAATGCAGGATTTAGAGGCTCTAAACCCGGTCAGCAGAAGAAGCCATTCAAAAGAAATACCCAGGGCCCGTCCAACTTGGACCGAATACTCGATCGCTTGTGCCAGATACATGGCACCCCCGAAAAACCAGCCAATCACACCAACAGGATTGTTGGGTGTTCAAGCAGCGAGCAAGCTAACTGTCGAACTCAATGACAAGGGGCTGCATAAGCGATGACGAGGAAGATCCCGCCGAACAATAGAGGACAGAAGGGTTTTCCCACACAAGTGCGGACGGTGAACATGATATACGCAACCCACATACCCAAAAGGGAGCGGAAGCGTGCACTACGGGACGTATATGTGATGGAGCCAGTCGCCCCAAAGTTCAACCCATGGTCTTCCTGCCCGATCACCTTCGATCGAAGGGACCACCCCACTAGCATCCGTCACGGCGGCTTCGCCGCATTGGTTCTTGACCCAATTATTGACGGATTTCACCTTACCAGAGTCCCGATGGACGGCGGTAGCAACTGAACCTGCTTTATCGGGATACGCGCATAAAATGGGCATAGACCCCTCAAGGATTAAACCTACAAAGACGACCTTTAAAGGCGTCATACCGGGTGTAGAGGCCAATTGTACAGGCTCAGTCACACTCGAAGTGGTCTTCGGATCTCCGGATAACTTCCGAATCGAAGAGTTAATCTTCGACATCGTCCCATTCTGTAGTGGCTATCATGCACTGCTCGGACGAACTGCATTTTCAAAGTTCAATGCGGTGCCGCACTACGCATACCTCAAGCTCAAGATGCCAGGCCCTCGAGGAGTAATCACGTTCAATGGAAACACCGAACGCTCTCTCCGAACGGAGGAGCATACGGCGGCCTTCGCGGCGGAGGTGCAAAGCAGCCTCTCACGGCAATTCTCGAGTCCGGACACTAAGCGTCCGGACACCGCCAAGCGCGCTCGGAGTAACCTGCAACAAGACCACCTGGCACAATTCAAGCATGAGTAGCAATCCGGCCCCAACCCCAGCCCTCGCGAAATTGCGAAGCTAGTATTACGCGTACATAATTACGCTCTGGAGATACCATGGGCATATGGGGAGGGGCAAGACAACGGCACGTTAAGAATGCGGCTCGACCGCACTGTGGGCTCCCATTTGTGTCATTTCCTTTTCTTTTCCTTTTTCTTCCTTTTTTACTTTCAGGACTCCATCTTTGAGAGGTCCTGTCCGGCACTTGAATCGCCGAACTCACGATGCAACAGCCAGGGAAGCGGAAAGCCACGTCGAGTGTTCAGGTGGTCTCTATTACGAGCATTATACCTGTTTTACATATCATCCAGCAGCTTACCCCTGGAGGGGGACATGTTAGATAGTCTCATCCCTTTCTTATCACACTATTTGTATCGTTCTGCTTCCATTGCGGTACCTTTTTGAATAAACAATACATAGCTTTTGCTTATTATTGCTCTACTTCCTTTATATATACATATGTTCATTTGACGACATGTTGCAACCGTACACTTTGGTACGGCCAATACACCAGGCTTAAGTATCCCAAAATTATGGTGTGATAAGTCCGAACACTTTCACAAGTGCGGCACCCGAACTTATAGCATTATATGAATTGGCTCGAATCATGTCTTGGGTCAATAGTTGGGTTTGCCCGGCTCCGTGTTTTGGTACCTTACGTTCCGCTATATCGGCTAAGGTAGCACCGGAGAACCATCGCGATTGTGCCCGATTATGCTGGGTCGAGCACCTCGATGGAGAAAGTTAAAACTGACCGTCATGATAGGGCGAGAGCGGTCGCCGAGAGGTTTTTTCGGGTCCCTAAAGACTTATGCCGCTTAGAGCGAGGAACCGGAATTGTCCGGCCAAGGCGTGGAGTGCGCGCCCGAACTCGATCTTCCGAATACTAGGGGCTTCGCGAAATTTAAAATTATAGAATTCTATGGCTAAGTCAGTGTTCAAGCATTATAAGTCCGGTTGCCTTGTTACGTTGTGTTGAGCGCCTCCCTAGATGGACCCAAGAATGGGAACAAGAGTGCTCAAGTTTATCCCGAACACCCCGACACTCGTGGCATGGGGGCGAAGCCAACGACTTGCCATCTCTCAAATTTGATAAACGGCCGCCTGAAGGTAATATTTTAAATTAATAAGCGTTGCTTAGCACATATGAACAAGTTTTCAGCGTCTGAGGATAACAAATGCGAGTTTATTCAAAAATTACATCCTTGGAGCACTCATCCGCTATTCGGCGGGCACCCTTCAGGAGGCCCTCATAGTACATTTCAGGCGTGCGATGCTCATGGCCCTTCGGTGGCCCGTCCGTCACAAGCCTCTTCGCATCCAGCTTACCCCAGTGCACTTTAGCACGGGCAAGGGCCCGACGGACACCTTCAATGCAGACGGAGCGCTTGATGACCTCAGGCCGCGGACAGGCATCCACCAGCTGCTGCACCAAGCCGAAGTAGCTCCCGGGCATGGCCTCAAATGGCCACAGCCGCGCTATAAGGCCCTTCATGGCCTGTTCGGCGACCTTATGGAGCTCGACCAGCTGCTTCAGCTGGTCGCCAGGGCACCGGATGGTCGGCCTCGGCATTACGAGACCAGAACACCTTCTCCGTGGAGCTCCCTCCTCGGCGCAGCGGTAGAATCTTGGCGACATCGGGCGCACCTGGGGCAAATCTGCGAATGCTCCTGGAGAGCTCCGAACGGGTAAGTAACAGGTAATTGACTTTTACATTCTTGCTTTGCATAAAGAATGCCTTACCCGCTGCTATCTTCTTTAGTACTTCAATTTCTTAGAGGGCTTTTTGGGCCTCGGCCTTAGCAGCTTTGGCACTCTCAAGAGCTGAGGCAAGCTCGGACTCTCGGGTCTTCGAGTCACGCTCCAAACCCTCGTGTTTTTTCACGAGAATCTGGAGCTCTTGCCGCACCTCCGCCAGCTGCGCCTCCCCTTTCTGTCGCTCGGTGCGTTCCGCAGCCGCTTTTTTTTCGGCCACGTACACCGCTTCCCTCAGGGTCGCCACCTCGTTCGTGGCCCCTGCAGTACCCATGTTATTATGTTATTTTTCGCAACCAGAACCTTTTCTATAAGGTATTTGTTTAATAAGGTATTACTTACCTTCCTTGTCCTCGAGCTCCTTCTTGGCCTGTCCGAGCTCGTTCTCGGACCGCTCGAGGGTCTGCTTCAATGCATTGACCTCCTTGATCGGTCTGGGCAGAGGTCGGCAGCGACCTGCATTCCCATATTGACATTCTTATGTTAGACTCCTGTGTATATCTTTTTAGATCCTTAGTCCGGCTTTTCTTTCCGAACACCGAACTAAGCATCGAACTACTCTCTATGCGGTTATATTTTTACATATTCTAAAACTTACCTCAAAGCTTTGTTAGAAGGCTGAGTACAGCTCAGTCGATCCGCTCTTGGCGGACTGAACTGTCCGGATCACCGCACTCATAACAAAGGCGGTGCTCCTCCTCTATGGAAGCACCGTTAAGCGCTTCGATAAGCTATCCGGTGCCTCCGGTTGGGCCGGAGGACACGGCGTCTTACCCTTCTTCCGAAGGGTCCGCTTGCCGGACTCCGGAACCACTGAAGGTTCCGGCATGGAGACCGGACAAGTGTCGGGCCTAGAGCCCTTGGGGGTCTTGCCCCCCGCGCGCCTGGAGTCCGGGAGGTTGCCTTGTGGCACCTCCTGCGCTACCTCCACTTGACCAAGCCCCTCTTGGGGCCCTTGTGACGTCGCCTCAGCGTGAGGCGAGGAGGCGGTCGGAAGCGAGGTACTCTCCATTTCCAAGCGAGCCCGAGGACCCGCTCGATGAATCGACGAACTTCGCCCTTGGGCGGGCTGCACGATTGTTCGACATTAGAGAACACTCTGCAATAATAAAATCCATGGGTATCCGGACACTTACGATCTCGCCAGGGCTTGGCCCTTGTAGGCCAATCCTCCTTGTCATCGTCGGCGTTGGTGGAGAAGTCCGGAGGAAGGGTTCTTCCTTCTTGGACCCTCGGCCTCCCGGTCAGGGCGGCCTTCCTTTCTTATCCTCCCCGGGGAGGAGCTTCTTCTTCTTCCTCCTCATCTTGGGAGAAGATTCCGCTTGAATCGACAGCACTGGCGTCGGGAGCTCCTTCGAGTTCCGTGGCCTCCTTCTTAGCCTTCTTCTCCGGCACCACATGGGTGCCGGAGCCAGCTCCCGTCAATCAGGCGTCCACTTGGGTCTTCAGCACGAGGCCGGACGATTAATCTGTCCGGACGTCTTCAACCGATCTGTCAAAAATAGGGAGTTTTAGATCCCACATAGAGTCAATCTATGAAAAAAGAGTCCCGTGAAGGGTAAAATAACTTACCTCGCCCGGCAGCTGCGAGCTGTATCCGCGATCTTTGGTAGCGGATCTTTGGGGCTTCGGCGCCCTTGAACAGCACCTTCCAGGCGTCTTCGTACGTAGTGTCGAAGAGCCGGCTCAAGGTTTGGTGCTGTGCCAGATTGAACTCCCACAAGTTAAAGGCCCGTTGTTGGCATGGGAGAATCCGGCGGATGAGCATCACCTGGATTACGTCGACAAGCCTAAGATTCTTGGCCACCAGGTTTCAGACGCATGTTTGAAGTCCGGATGTCTCGTCCGAATTCCCCAACGTCAGGCCCGTCTCTTTCCATGACGAGAGCCGTGTGGGGAAGCCAGATCTGAATTCGGGGGCCGCCACCCATTTGGTGTTGCGGGGCTCGGTGATGTAGAACCACCCCGATTGCCACCCCTTTATTGTCTCCACGAAGGCGCCTTTGAGCCGTGGGACTTTGGCCATCTTGCCAACCATGGCGCCTCTGCACTCCGCTTGACGGCCGCCCACTACCTTCGGCCGGACATTGAAGATCTTCAGCCATAAGCCGAAGTGGGGCTGGATGCAGAGGAGAGCCTCGCACACGACGATAAACGCCGAGATGTTGAGGATGAAATTCGGGGCCAGGTCGTGGAAGTCCAGGCCGTAGTAGAACATGAGCCCTCGGACAAATGGGTGAAGAGGAAAACCTAGTCCGCGGAGGAAGTGGGGGAGAAACACCACCCTCTCACGGGGCCCAGGGGTCGGAATGAGCTGCCCCTCGTCGGGAAGCCTGTGCGCGATGTTGCCGGACAAGTATCCGACCTCCCGCAGTCTTTTGATGTGCCCCTCCGTGACGGAGGAGGCCATCCACCTGCCTCCCGCTCCTGACATGGTTGGAGAAGGTTGAGGTGGGATGTGCGGACTTAGTATTTGGAGCTCGAGTCTTGTGAAATGGATAAGCAAAGGAGGAAGAAGGCGTAGGTGAAAAGGTGGATCCTTATCCCCTTATATGGACAGACGACACTATGCGTCCCCCACCATCCTGGTAAAACTCGCTTATTTCCCAAGCGTCGTAATCAATGGCGCGGATGGGTTACCCACGTCCGTATTGATGAGAATCCCGAATAAGGGGGCATGATCTATGCTTTGATAAGACGTGCCAAGGAAACCGCCTCACTAAACACGATGAGGTGGAACAATAAAAAACGATTCATATAAAGGCCTAGCCGTGGTGTGATGTCACGCCGCGGAATACGTCAGCAGATCTGTGCAAAAATTATTCTCTCTACGGTGTTATGTGGAACTTGTTTTGCAAAGCCGGACACTATCCTTGTGTTCAAAATATTCTATGAAGTATTCGGAGGAGGAACCCGCCTCGCAATGCCGAAGACAATCAACGCGCCGGACTCATCGTCATTGAAGCCTGGTTCAGGGGCTCTTGAGGAGTCCTCGACTAGGGGTGTCCGGATAGCCGGACTATCGTCACGGCGGACTCCAAGACTATGAAGATAAAAGATTGAAGACTTCGTCCGTGTGCGGATGAGACTTTCCTTGGCATGGAAGGCAAGCTTGGCGATACGGATATGTAGATCTCCTACCATTGTAACCGACTACATGTAACCCTAACCTATCCGGTGTCTATATAAACCGGAGGGTTTTAGTCCGTAGGACGAACAACAATCATACCATAGGCTAGCTTCTAGGGTTTAGCCTCCTTGATCTCGTGGTAGATCTACTCTTGTACTACCCATATCATCAATATTAATCAAGCGAGGTAGGGTATTACCTCCATCGAGAGGGCGGAACACAGGTAAAAACATCGTGTCCCTTGTCTCCTGTTACCATCCGCCTAGACGCACAGTTCGGGACCCCCTACCCGAGATCCGCCGGTTTTGACACCGACACTTGCCAAGTTAATACCTACAGCGATGTTTTCGTTGTTGTTCAGAGGAGAAAAATTAATATCTGGGCTAAACATCGAAAAACTCTGCACAAATACTGCTCGAGCTGCTTGGTCGCAGCTGTCGGCCGCTTCTTGTGCAATTCTCTTGTTTATTGACTACTCCAGGAGGTTGACAATGGCTTGGGACCGTGATGTCAGGAAACCAGGAGGAAGCAGAATAAATTATAGTTATATATATATATATATATATATATATATATATATAATAAGGAGGCACTTGCGTACGTGAGGCTATGGACCTGGTGGGTCCCCATTGTCGTCCTCTCCAAGTAAAGTCATCTCCTCGCCCGCGCGCGCTTTCCGCCCGAAACAGTCAGCCCTGCCCGCCCCGGTGCAGATGATTGCTCCACCTTCAAATGACACAAGTGCCGTCCGTCCGTCCATCTGCCGCCCACATTAATGATACGCGGTTGCCGAGGCGGCTACTCCGGCGCCACATGTCCGTCCCTCCGCCCGCCCACCATTGCTATATAAACTGTTGCGTCGGCCATAGCCGCAGTCATCCGCATCCGTTCCCTTTCTCCTGCCCACACCACTACTGCCCACCATGGCTTCCTCTGGCTCCAGCACTCTTCGGGATGGGCGGACGACGGACCACAAGGAGATGGCAGCCATTGCTGCCAACCGGCTGGCCGGCAGGCAGCAGGAGGACGACGACGTCCCAATGGACAACATGGTAGTCGACGATCCAGTGCCAACCCCCTCCTCCGCGCCATACTCGCCGGTGCATTGCACCATGACCATCGGCAAGGCCCGTGCCCAATAAATGGATAGGGTGAGGTAGATGCGTGAGGAGCAGTTCCGGGAGGCGCAGGCCGACGCCGCCTACAACCACCATCTCCTCCAGGAACACCTGCAGGCGGAGGAGCAGATCGCCGCGGAGCGGATGGAGGAGGAGGCGCTGCTCCACTCATACCGCTCCGCCCGCAAGGGCCGCCTCGAGCGCTGGCGGTACCGCATGCGGGTGGCGGAGGCTGCGGCCGCCTACAAAGAGGCTAGCAAAGAGGGCGATGAAGCGGGCGAGGCGCTGTTTGGCGAGACCGAGGACGAGGCAGAGGACGATGCCGGCTCCAGCGAGTCCCCGCTCCGCTGGCGTAGACGAGGCAGAGGACATCGCCGCTCAGCCGAGGCCCCACCCTGCCGACAACGTGGGGAAGGATTTCCACCGCTCCGCTGAGGCGCCGCCCGCCGGCAACGAGACAGAGGACATCGCTGGCTCCACCGAGGCCCCTCCCCGCCGCCAACGAGCCCGAGCCACATAGAAAACAAGGAAGGTAGAACACGTTAGGTCGCCGCCGCTCGGGTCCAACTAAGGCCACCGCTGCTACCCTCCGGTTGAAGCCAAGCTAGGCGGGTTGACCATTGACGGTCGGTTAGCTTCTTGGCGGCGACGTGGAGTCGGAGAGCTGCGCTGGAGAAGAACGCTGCTTCTACTTAACTGCTCGTGCAGTTGGTTGACTGACACGTGGGCCCAACAGGCCACATGTCAGTTACGGAACTGCACCTGAAGTTAAGTCATTGAAGCTTCTGTTCGGCTCAGCGGGACACAGTGGGTAACCGGTTAATTAATTATACCTCCAGCGCACCCCTTTTTAGTTGAAGAATGTATGAAATGTAATGAAATCCGGCATGTTTATATGAAATCCGACCATGTATTAATGAATTTATTACGATTAGTTTGAATTCCTGTATCACTGGCATTGGATGAACATGCAAAACAATACGTACTAGCATTATTCCCAGGGTGATCACCTCGTTTGCAGCAGTTTCACATGTACTCCCTCCGGTCCTTTCTAGTCTACATACAAGTTTTGTCTGCTGTCAAAGTATCACTTCTTTGACCAATCTTATCTAAAAAAGTATGCACTTTCACAATGTGCGAAGTAAAAGAGCAGAAGGAGTACAAAGAGTTTGAGCAGCTTTTAGCGTTTACAGACATTGCAATCAAACACACAGGTCTGGCAATTCATAGAGAACATTCAAAACAATCGATGATTATGCATCTCAGCGACTCACATGTCAGAGGCAATATTTACTTCACAACTAAAGAATAGAGAAAAAAATTGATCGACGCTGCTGACAGCGAAGGGCGTCCCATTCGAAAATATCAAACGCATGTCTTGCTAAAATCAATGAGCAAAATTTGACAAGGTTGTCCCATTCCAAAATATCAAATGCCTACGATTGTGGAATGGGTAGGGTTTGCCATCAGTTCGGACATTGACATGGCACCTCGTGCTAAATAAACCAGATGTTCTTTCTATGCAGTTCCACCAAAATCAACCAAATTCGCGCGTAGCTTGTATGATTTCGCCCTTATATGTTACAACGCCTTGAAATTATTGGCACCTCCTTTCTTGTGGTGGAAATGAATGATTTGATGTATTCATGAACATTTTGTGCAGTTCCCATTGAAATCAAGCTGAGCACCCCTGTTTGCACAAATACAAAAAAGTGATTAGTATAAAGCAAATTGTACTATGATTTGACAGTTTCGACAGGCACATACATGGTCCATGTAGAGCACACTTTTAGAAAAATGGAACTCACCAGAAAGAATCCTAGAACAACATTGTACTCACAAGATCACAAAGAAAAAAATGGAGATTTGTCGGTCATACGAGCTGAAGTTAGTTTGGTATTGTGGGGAGTAATGTAACCATCCTTCAACTGCTCCTTCTGATGAGAAGATAGACAGGGCTTCTTCATCCTGGCATAATCGGAACTAGTCACTTCACGTACTCCATATTCTTCTTCAGAGGAAGATGATCCTGTTGTACAAAGACAAGAGGACTACTAAATGCTAGCATCCTGTTTGCTCGAAAAAAGGAAAGGAAATATTTAAAACAACACGGATGAAGCACTTCTCAAGGACAATACCACTTTTTCATGACATTATCTAAACAGTAGCACAACACCAATAGAGATGACAAGGCTCAAGCATATGGATGAAATCGGTGGGAAGTACCAACCTTTGTCGGGAGGCTGATTGTGTAGAGCAAATAGATGAAGCACTTCTCCGGAACCATACATTTGCTATCTACGGGGTGGCCATGCTTACTATATACTCCTCGATTAGTTTAATGTTTCCAACATCTTCTTGTGCAGTTCCACTAAAATATATGGTATCTTCAAAGAAGATCCCTGTTTGCACAAGTAGAGATAATTACGTATGGCATCAAATCGGTGGCAAAACAATTGCTCGTTCGAGCATAGCAATAAATTAAGATGCAAAACTATATCATTACTTGTGTCATCACAGTTCGATGCTTCATTACAGCACGGGGAGTTGATTTTGTTTTTCTTCCGCTTGTTCTTCCCCTTCATCACTTGGTTCAATAACGAGACAAGCTTCGCCTTCAATGTAAGATTTGGCATGTCAATTAGGGAGCACAAGTATAGTACTAAACTTAATTTTACGGTGAAAGTGGCAAAATATGAGGCTAGCAGTTGTGAAATATCCTTATCTTACCTCAATGGGATATTACGGTGCACATCTGATTGGAAGTCTTGTCTCCATTTGTGCAGTTCACTAAAATCAAGCAACATTATCGTTACAAGTAGCACAACATATCAAAGCACACTTTGCAGAATCATGTGAAAGAAGGCTAATCTTGACCTCTAATGATGCTTAATTCAAACAACTCACAAGAAGAAGATCTGAACCAAATTCGCCTTTAACGGATAGGGAAGTAAGATCTCCTCTTGTGCAGTTCCACTAAGATCAAGTAATCATGCAACGTTGTCGGTGTGACATTTTGGTTGAATTGCACAAAACACTCTTAAAACAAAAGTGTTTTGTGCAGTGCAACAAAAGGTCACAATGGCAACGAGGTGAAGTAGATAACCCTGTTTACACAGAGGTGCAAAGGAAACAATTAGTGGTCAATCGGTGGATGACACAGAAGCCAACAAAAAGAAGCATCTACCTTATCTAAATGGGAAAGAAAGCAAGACAGTAGCATTTCTCAAACTGGGGCATTGATTAATATTAACATAGAGATTATATTAACAATAAAATTCATTAAACATGTAATTTGCTTTAACTGTGGCATTGCATCAATTTTCCAGCGGCATTATTAGAGGGTGTTTGTTTATAGGGACATTTTGGTGTAGGGACTAAAAAAACTCCGTGTCAGTACCATCTAAACCAAACAGGAGGGACTTTTAGGGAGTAAAAGTGGGCATTTGGGACTAAAGAAAGACGACCCCGAGGGAGTCTTTTTTGGACTTTTTCCAACAGTTGCCCCTGCCACGCATCGCTCCTTGTTTCTATTAGTTCATTACTAGGGGTAACATGGTCTTTTAGCGTGTCATTTAATAACCTCTAGTCCATGTTTAGTCCACGGAACCAAGCAGGTAGGGACTAGGGAGTTTTAACCAAACAGGGCCTTAGATTAACAACAGCTAATGAGTTGCACGGACGGTGGGCCTTCAGCACCATGTACATCTACCGATGTCTTGTGGTCATGCAGATCTGTTGCAACAAAGAACAAACAACCAAGGAGCATATTTGTGTTGGTCCCAGTTTTGTTATCTTTAGACACCTTTCCCTATGTGAGCATGACAAATCTAGTCTGCTCAAACTCTGACCTTGTCCCTTCCTTTCCTTTTTGAACTAGTACTTTCGCCCCTTCCTTTCCTCTTTGAACCACGTCCTAGATTTATGCAATACAAATTTCCCAACTACTTTCCAACATTCCTTTCCTCTTTGAACCACGTTCTAGATTCATGCTATACAACTTTCCGCCTTCATTTCCTCTTTGAACCACGTCCTAGATTCATGCTATATACTTCCTCCGTTCCTAAATATAAGTCTTTGTAAAGATTTCGCTATGATCCACATACGGATGTATATAGATGCATTTTAGAGTGTAGATTCATTCATTCTGCTCTGTATGTAGTCCTAGTAAAATCTCTACAAAGACTTATATTTAGGAATGGAGGGAGTACAACTTTTCCCACTACTTTCCCCCACTCCTTTCCTCTTTGAACCACGTCCTAGATTCATGGTATACATGCAGCTAGAGCAATGCATGTGGAGTAAGTAAATTATACCTTAAGGTTCTTGGGGCGTGGTTCGGTGGGTGACGGGACGGCGGCGAAGAAGAAGTGGTCGGAGGCCCTCCCGCGTCACCGCTAGGTGGAAAGTGAACAGCTGCGCCGGTAGTGGATTCCCTCCCTCGCCGATGGCGATAGTGTTAAGCCTCCTTCCCTTCCCGGCGGACGGATCCCGCCGACTCTTTGAGCAGCAGTGAGGGGGGAGAGAGGCCAACGAAGTCTTGTTTAGATCTGGAGAGGGCGAGAGAGTGTGAAGAGAGCAACTACAAGCGTTGAGGCTCCAGCGGGAGAGGGCGAGAGAGTGTGAAGAGAGCAACTACAAGTTACCGAGGCTCCAGTGTATATATATACTAGAGAGAGTGTGTGAAGCGTGCAAACCCTAGAAAACATTTTGACCAGTCAAAGAATCCTCCTGGCAAAAATTATGCTCAAGTGTAGTTATCGAACCCGAGACCTCAAGTTTGATGAGCGAACAGGCTAACCAGCTACACAACCCTCCCCTTATGTTCAACGAGAGGAAAATAACCTTTTATAAATTCCTGCATTCGTGTGACAAGCATGCCGTGCTTTTTTTGTGTGTGTGGGAGTCATTGGGATTTCAATCATAATCGTGTCATGTGGCTTTGGTGGTAAGACTATCCACAGTGGTGCAGAAATAATGCAGCCTTAGTCACCTTACCTATCTCCACGTATTACGTTGGGTCCCACCAGTCAGAGGGTGAAACAAACAAATTAATAAGAAAAAATAAAAGCACCAGCGGTGTATCTTACCTCACACATCTCGCTCTTGCTGGGAACATTTGTCCAATTGATCCCTCTGTTACGCTCACGTACTATTTTAAGTGAATCCTTATTATAACATGCACACAAATTTTGGGCACTTGTATTCAACTTAAGTCAGTGTGCCACTGTATCTCATATACTTACTACTCCCTCCGTCTAGGTGTAATAAGTCACGTTAGAAGGTGCAACGGGACCAAGGTGCGTGCACGTGCGTGTGTGTGTGTTTAACAGCATGTGTGTGTTAGAGAGTGCGACAGATCGACCTACTCCCTCTGAGAGAGATGGTGTGTAGTGTACGATTTTAGCCGCGAGAGTCTGCATCCTCTCGTTTCAGGCGTGTCGGTAGGGACATGCGGACAGCTGCCACGCCCGCTCTGACCAGCTGGCCCACCCAAAGCCCCTCCATCGCCAAGGCTGCCTCGCCTCAAAAGCAGTCAGCGCCGCTCCAAAAAATCGGTGCCGCATTCATGCCGGGCAGAGCGGACGCGACCTCTCGGGCGCAAGAGTGATGGTTGCTTCGTCCGTCCAACTTACTGCTGGGTCTATGTGATTTGACGGCTCATTGGTCTTTATTACTGAGGTGGTAGGACTGCTGGATGTCCCACGCTTTCGGCAAAAGGAGGTACTACTACTACTAGATTACAATTTTCTCCATTCTTACAGCGGAGGAGTGCAAGAGCAGTGAAAACACACAGGCTCAGTGATTACATAGCCCACCTCACACTATCACCGTGCGACACCTAACTCTTTATATAGTACTCCCTCCGTTCCTAAATATTACTAGATGAGTCCCCGCGCGTTGCCGTGGAACAGCGATATATCTCTCTGCGCAAAATTATCAATTTCATAGAACTAAAAAAACTCTATAACCGCATGACAAATGTGGTAGCCAAACTAAAATAACTCCCATCATCATTTAGATCATCCCACGTAAGGAAAAAAGATCAGCCAACTCCTACTGCATAATGGGATTATATTTTTCTTTTTGACATGTTAATGGGACTTAAAAGATCACTTACATGCATGCTACGGTGCATGCTTGCATGCGAACATGTTGATGTGATTTAAAACCCACTCACATGCATGTGCCACGGTATTTCTGCATGCTCGCATGTGGCTTAGTACGGAGCCTCTCAACGTCTAGATCAGATGGCTATTATGGACTGATTTACTTCATCTAATGGCTACATCAATTTTGATGATGTGGCTCAAGGAGAGGATAGAGAATTCCTAGTAGTGGGGGCTAGCTATTACTAGTAGATAAGTCTTTGTAGAGATTCCACTAGGTGAACTACATACGGAACAAAATGAATGAATCTACACTTAAAATGCATCTATATACATCCGCATGTGGCTCATGGTGAAATCTCTACAAAGACTTATATTTAGGAACGGAGGAAGTACTATTATAGTACGTCTTGTAATTTATCAATGAGATAAATTTGTACAATGCTATGAAGCTTCCACATTACATGTATCTTGCGTCTAAGGTTGCCCGTTGCAACATTTCATCAAATACAAAGGAGACTAACATGCATGCTATTGCATCTCAATGATTGACAGACCATAGCAAATATGTACTCCCTTTGTTCCAAAATAAGTGTCTCAACTTTGTGCAAACTTTAGTACAAAGTTGTACTACTACTAAAGTTGACACTTATTTTGGAACAGAGGCAGCTAAAGAAAAAAACGATCCATGTAGTCCCTAGCCCTTGAACCGTGAACCACGACCAGCCTTCAATTTCTTTGGCAACGTTCGAGCTTCCTAATAAATGAAGTTTGCAACCTTTTGACCATCGGATCATTTTGTGCAGTTTCACCAAAATCGAGATGAGCATCCCTGTGGCAAAGAAATTGAAGAAGCGTGATTAGAATAATATTACTAGGACTAGTTGATGAGACATAAACTCATCACAAATATAGTACGTAGAAGCCTGTAGAGGTATGTGTGGGGCAAAGAAGTAGAGAAATATCCACAGGGAGTGATGTGGGCAGCTGGGCAGTGGTGCAAGCCGGTTGTAAAGGGAGTTGTACCTGAGGGACGTAGCTCAACCTTGAGGAGGGCGGCGGGAGGCGGCAACTGCCCACGTCGCGGCAGTGAGCAAGGGACGAAGGCAACCTCACCAGCTTTGTGAGAGAGAACGGCGGGGACCCCTGATCGGGATGTGCAGATAGTGGGTTTTCACCATCGGTGATGGCCACCGCATCTACACTAACCATCCACCCCTTCCCCAAGCGGACGTGATCCGTCGGGATGTTAGAGATGTGGCCAATCGTTCAGACTTGGTAAAGGTTGTCGCAGCACCTGTAGTAGGACAGAGGACTTATCGCGATGCCCGCGGACCAATTTACTATGTCTCTGTCGCTGACGTTGGTCAAAGAGGCCACATGGCAGTCGTTTTGTTTGAGAGAGTGTGAAGAGAGCAACCCCAGCAAGCAACCGTGTAGGCTGGCCCGTCCTAACTATGTATATAGTGGAGCGGTTTCCTTTTCTCTCCATATGAACCTATCATATTGCGTACGTGCCACTGAAGAAAAAAACTTTATTTATAAATGACGCGGCACCTACTACTCGTTCTCATATAACCTTGCGCTTGGCATCTCCAAAATATTAACCTTGCGATTGGCTCTTCGCCTCTTCGGGAAGTCGAGCAATAATGGTAGTGCAGTATATATCGTTTTGGCTATATGAGACCGAATGAATTGCTGCACGTCCACCATGTGGGCGAGGGTCGAGGGAGAGTGCTACATACGGAGCAAAATGAGTGAATCTACACTCTAAAATACGTCTATATACATCAGTGTTTGGAGTATGTACTAGTAGTTCATATTGAAATCTACTAAAGGACATATATTTTCCAAACAATATGATATAATCTCTATAACCAAGGTAGTAGGGACGAGGAGTAAACGGAGGGAGTAGTAAATTTTCTCCTCGTCCTGCGAGCCACCGCGCGCATGGGCGAGGGAGCGGGCGTAAGGCGGAGCAAGCTTCACCTCATCCTGCGAGCCACCGCGCCCGTGGGCGGGGGAGACGGCGTACTAAGCAAGCTTCTCCTCGTTCTGCGAGTTGACAGGACACATCAAAAGTCTTGCCTCTAAGGTAGGCCCCACATGGTTTGCCTCTTTTTTTAACATAACACGTCAAGTCGCAATTTGTTTGTTCACCTGTGGTAGACGATCCTCCCTCCACCAAGTGGACAACCAGTACACGTGCCAAATTACCACATGGGATGCCTTTTTCGTACAAAATTCAGCTCCACCGTGTACCCGCGCGGGTGTGGTTGGGAAAGAGACGGGAGTATGTGTGCCGTGCATGCACCTCTTCTCTTCCTGCACGTCCCCCACCTACGTGGGTGTGTGTGAGAGATACAAACCGCGTTCGTGAGTGTGGTTTGTTGGGGGGTGGGGGGGGGGGGTGGGGGGGGGGGTGTGTTCGTGAATTATTTGTGGGAATATGGGTCGATGACATCTCAAACAAAATTTTGCATGCAATGTGTGTGAAATGGAGGCCTATCCATATCATACATAGAGGGTCAGGCAATCCATGAGAAGAGAGGGAGGGGTCATAGATATCGATAGAGTCGAAGAGAGGATCAAGTGGGTGGGTGCGAGATCGATGAAGAGAGCCATCGAAATTGTGTGTGTTGCAAGTCAAAGATATAGGGCGACTGGCCTACCAGAACATTAGAGGGCACATGTCAAGTTTGTGTGTGGCAGGGAGACATGACTAGAGCGCTCGATGTATGGGTGTGTGTGTGGGGGGGAGGGGGTGGGGGAGGGGTAGGGAGAGGCCTAACTATAGAGGTAGAACGACTCGTATATGTGTTGAGAAGGAGAGACCCAGCTATGTCTTGAGGGAGATCGGTCGACATCCATACATAACTGAAGGACGGGAAATATGATGGGAGAGAGAGAAAGGAGAGAGAGAGGGAGGGAGAGGGAGGAGAGGGGTAGAGTGTTGGATGGGTGATGGAGTTGCTTCTCGGAGATGGTGGGAGAGGCCTACTAGACAAACTGAGGGTGGAACTGCAATGTTATCAATAAGAGTGGGGATGTGTTTCTGTGTGTGCCTGTGCGTGATAGATCTGTGGACGCATCCATGGATGATGAAGGGGAACCATGTGTTCGGTAAGCAAACCTAACTAGATCGGTAGATCAATTGTTGTTTGTCGGAGGAAGGGAGAGACACAACTAATGAGGTAGATCGATCGACATGTGGGTAAAAACGAGTTATAAGTACCTAGCTAGCTATATGTATAGCGAGAGACCGGTCGGTGTACGTCCATTTGTTAGAGTACAATAAGGCCCAGCGAGATGGATAGACAGAGAGAATGGAGCTAGGAGGTGGTGTGAGAGGCCCAACTACTAGCTAGATAGGGGGAGGAGTGTGCGGTTGTGAGATCGATGAAAAGAGGGGCAAGAGTTTACACGTGTGTCTGGCCGTATGAGAGACACGAGGCAAGGACACATAAAGGAGGAGATTGAAGTTGTGTGTGTATGTTGTAGGCAGGCATCGCTGGAGAGGTTTATCGACCGGTGTGTGTCGGAAAGGAGTTGTGGAGACTCTGGGAGAACGACCTAAAGAAAAAATGAATGTGCCCGGTGGATAGAATGCCGAGGGAGGGAGGGCGAGGAGGGTGTGTGCATGCACGAGAGAAAGTTAGTGGTAGCTACAAAGGTTAGAGGATTGTGTGGGTGTAAGAGAGTAACAAAGATCATAATTTGATATGAAAGCGGATTCATATATTTGAACAGGAGATCATAGTGTTTTAAACATTGCATGCATGAATATAGCGGTGATACACGTGTTGTGCACATGTTATACCATAATGTGATAATGCATGGCGTTTGCAACTCACAACTAAATGCCGAACAATCTAAACCATACTATACATCAAACAATCTCACATTTTATTTGAATTTGTGATAATGTGTGGCGTTTGCAGCTTACAACTAAATATCGAACAATCTAAACAATACTATATATCGAACATTCTCACATTTTATTTGAATTTGTGATAATGTGTGGTGTTTGCAACTCACATCTAAATACTTGTAGGCGTAGGAGGCGGGGCACCATACATAATGTGATAAACACATTATACATATGAGACATGGTTTAGATTATGAAGATCTAGCTAGAGCTAGAAATGTAATGTGATTTGAAATCAAAATAAAGTGGATTCAAAAAATCTAGTTCGAGTTCATATAGTACACATAGTTCATATGTAACTCGAGACTAACCATGTGGTGTGCTGTGAAGATAATACACAAACGATGGTTTAACTTGACAATAATGATGATTGTAGATCTTATTCAAATAGAGAAACGAATTCAAATTTAGTTCCTATTGAAGCGGTAGTATATACGTTTGGAATGCACTAAAACGTTCATTTGAGTAGTAGGTTGCATGCATTATACACGTAGCGGAATATTTTAATTGAACATAACATGACTTCAAAGTTTTGAATGACATTTGTAGTGCGCATTGATTTGGTACAGTACACGTTAGGCTTGTCCGGAAATTTCAACCCGCGCCTTGTTAGCCCGAAATATTTAAGATATATCTTTGTCTTGTTGTGCTCCGACAACTCCCTCCATCTCAACCCGCGCATTGCTATTCCGAAATTACAACGCGCGCGAAAACTCCCACCACCTGCGAAATCCCGACACGTGAAATGCCCGTGGTACCCCTGAACCGAAAGAACCGCCTCAAATTGGTGGGGGGTACTTTCATAACTTACCCCACATTTTGGACAAGCGCGTCTCTAAGCCATGGTTCCCCACTGCCATCCCATCCGCCCACCCATTCGTACACCGAGGCCGCAAAAACCCGCGACGAAACCCCACACCCTGCTCCGTCCGCCACCCAGCCGGAGCCTCTTCCCCGACGACGTCGTCCACAGCAACACCTCGATGTCCCTCATCCACCGTACCGGATGAGGATCCGTCGTCGATCTCATCGTCCCGCCGGTTTAGCCACCCCATCCTCCACCTCCAAGGAGCTGCCCCGACGTTCCCCTCGTCTTTCGCACCACCTCCATTCCCACACCGCCGTCTTCACCTACACCACCGGAAGAGCATCATCATCACCGTTTCCTCGGATGAAGCTGCGGCCTAATCGGCGCTAGCAAAGAGGTTATACACTAATCGCCGCATTTTCTTATTGATTCGATCTCACGGTGCTGCAAGACTTTTCGGTCCCGAGCCGACACGGCGCGGCTCCATCCACGGCGGCGTCGCCGGCCACTTCCTCCACGGCGTCGCTCCCTCGGCCGCGACGTCCACATCAGTAGGAGTTGCTGCTGCTTTAGCTCTCGCTCGTGCTGCTGCTCTACTCTTGCTCTTGGTCCCCTGCCTGGTCTGCTCTTGCTCGTGCTGCTGCTCTCGCTCTTGCTCTTGCTTGTGATGCTGCTCCGATTTAGCTACACTTCAGTCGACTGAATCGACTTTTGGGTCAGTCGATTTTCAGGGGGTGGGGGGGGGGCTCGCCGGGGTGATGGAAGAACCAGGCGCAACAGGGAGGGGGGCTCGCCGGAGAGGTACCCCACTATCTATCTTAGGATTCAGGATGGGGGCGGTGGTCGCCGGCGGTGGCGGGTGCTACGTCTTGAGCTTGCGTTGGTTTTCCTCGAAGAGGAGAGGGTGATGCAACAAAGTGTAGCGTAAGTATTTCCCTCAGTTTTGAGAACCAAGGTATCAATCGAGTAGGAGGCTCCTCAAAAGTCCCACGCACCTACACAAACAAGCGAGAACTGCAACCAACGCAATAAAGGGGTTGTCAATCCCTTCACGGCCACTTGCGAAAGTGAGATCTAATAAAGATAGTATGATAAGATAAATATATTTTTGGTATTTTATAATATAGATGCAAAAAGTAAAGATGCAAATAAAAGTAGATTGGAAACAAATATGATAAGAGATAGACCCGGGGGCCATAGGTTTCACTAGTGGCTTCTCTCAAGATAGCATAAGTATTACGGTGGGTGAATAAATTACTGTCAAGCAATTGATAGAAAAGCGCATAGTTATGAGATTATCTAGGCATGATCATGTATATAGGCATCACGTCCATAACAAGTAGACCGACTCCTGCTGCATCTACTACTATTACTCCACACATCAACCGCTATCCAGCATGCATCTAGAGTATTAAGTTCATAAGAACGAGTAACGCATTAAGCAAGATGACATGATGTAGAGGGATAAACTCATGCAATATGATATAAACCCCATCTTGTTATCCTCGATGGCAACAATACAATACGTGCCTTGCAACCCTTTACATCCTTTGGGTAAGGACATCGCAAGATTGAACCCAAAGCTAAGCACTTCTCCCATGGCAAGAAAGATCAATCTAGTAGGCCAAACCAAACTGATAATGCGAAGAGACTTGCAAAGATAACTTAATCATACATAACAGAATTCAGAGAAGATTCAAATATTATTCATAGATAAACTTGATCATAAACCCACAATTCATCGGATCTCGACAAACGCACCACAAAAAGAGATTACATCGAATAGATCTCCACAAGAGAGGGGGAGAACATTGTATTGAGATCCAAAAAGAGAGAAGAAGCCATCTAGCTAATAACTATGGACACATAGGTCTGTGGTAAACTACTCACAACTCATCGGAGGGGCAAGGATGTTGATGTAGAGGCCCTCCGTGCTTGATTCCCCCTCCGGTAGAATGTGTGAAGGCTCCAAGATGGGATCTCATGGATCTGAGAAGGTTACGGTGGTGGAAATTGTGTTTCGTGGTGCCCTGGATGTTTTCGAGTGCGAGGGTATATATAGGAAGAAGAAATGCGTCGGTGGCACCGAGGGGCCCATGAGCCAGGCGCGCCCTATAGGGGGCACCCTCCTATCTCGTGGAGGCTCCGGTTGCTTCTTGACTTGCACTCCAAGTTCTCTGGATCACGCTCGGTGAGAAAATCACGTTCCCGAAGGTTTCATTCCGTTTGGACTCCGTTTGATATTCCTTTTCTTCGAAATACTGAAATAGGCAAAAAAAGAGCAATATGGGCTGGGCCTCCGGTTAATAGGTTAGTCCCAAAAATGATATATAAGTGGAAAATAAAGCCCAATAAAGCCTAAAACAGTAGATAAAGTAGCATGGAGCAATCAAAAATTATAGATACGTTGGAGACGTATCAGCGGGGCGTTGGCGTGGGGATCGCTGGAGAAAAAGCTCGGCCCGAGCGGGGGGGCTAGTGGGATGGCCTGGGCAGCGGCAGACCGGCGGTGGGGAGTGTTTTGAGGCGGTAGGCGGCGACCATGTCATGGCGGCGAGGGGCTGCTTTTGGCGGTGGTGGTGGCAGCTCGGGGTGGAGGTTGAAGATGAACCGCAGGCCCTTGATTTACGTATCCAATGGCTGCAAAATCGGTGACCAGAGATGAAAGAGTCGATCGACCGACGTGTAGCCTCACCTTGGTAGTGCGTTCAGTTTTGACAAAGAAAATTCAGTTTCGGCAAAATTCAGTTTCGATAGTTAAGTTCAGTTTGACAGTTAAGTTCGATTTGACGGTTAAGTTCGGAGATGAGCGGCTGATGTATTTTACATCTAGCACTTTGTGTTTATGTATTTTACGTCATGTATTGGAGATGCTATTAGAATTCCACTCAGGTTAACGTTGTTCGTTGTCTCTCTTGTCCTGCTCCAGCCTCGGCGTCATACAACTCACCAGTGCTGCTCCAACGACGAAACCCTCCATCACAGCGGAGCAGTACCTCGGGCTCCATCTCCAGACGCCTAAGATCTTCTTCCCCTCCTCTGACAGCAAAGTCAGCCGTAGCATCCTCATCGGCCAACCCAATCATGCTAAGATCGACATGGCTTCACCAAAGAGGTTGTACACTTGTTGCATCTCTTTTTTACTCTACATGTTATATATATTGTCCACTGAGCACACGGATTTGTTCCTTTAGTGTCTCCTTGAAAGAAAAAACGTAGGAATTTTAATTTTCAGGTGTCCTTCTTTTCAAATTCCTATTCATGAAGCAGAAGACTAAGAGATAGTGGCATAATAGCATTATAACCGTACATTTTCTTGTGGTTTGACTTAATCTCACCATGCTTCTTTGCATCCTGTGATCTTCCAATTGTTGTGAATCAAACACCCAGATTGGCAGAAATCATGTGTTTTTAAATTCTCTGTTTTGCATGTGCATTCCTATCATATTCCTGTCTATTTCCTATCACTGCATTGTTGGAATCCTCCAATTCAAACGAGCACTTACAGAATTACTTCTCTTACAGATAGTTGTCAAAGAAAACCTTGTGTGGTTTGTCCCGCTCCTGCTACGCCATCGTCCACCCCAGCTCAGCTGCTCCAACGACAGAAGGGTCCAGCACAGTAGGGATCTGGCCTCCAGACTGTCTTCCGCCGCCTCAGATCTTCTTCCCTGCCGCTGGCAGCCATGAAAACTGCATTACCATCATGAACCGAGCAGATGACCTTGAGGACTACACAGGTCCGCAAGAGAGGTCGCACTCTTTCGTGTCTGCTTACGTTATGCATCACTTAATATTACATGCTACTTTATCGTCCTTTTCACCGATTAGACTCTGAGTCAGCTCCAAACTAATGGTCAAACTTGAGTTTTTAAATGGTTGTGTGGTACATATCGGGGCCGCTATCAATAGTATCTATCTACTATCTGGTTAATCTCCGGTATCTACTATGAGTTTCATGTTGGGTGGGAAACAAACAGTAAAGAAGCCATTATCTGTATTTTTTAACTGAAGCCATTATCTTCCTGCTATTATTTGTTTTGGGTCTATCCACAGGTTGCTACCATCACTCTGGATTTCTGCATGCACTCCTTACATAATCTCACTATGTTTTATTCCTATGCATGACAGTTATTGTAAAAAATGGAACTGAACATGTAGAGCAAAAGAGACGAGCCTTGCGTGGCAATAAAATTTCATGCAGACGTCGCTCCATGGTAGGCGCAAAGGCAGCCCCCCTCCACGCATTTCGGATTGTAATCGAGAGGAAGATATCTGTTCTGAGGGGGATTCAGAAGGAGAAGACAACTCCTATTTACCCCCTGAGGTCTTCGCTCTAACTTGGCATCTTGATGTTGGTTATATCATGCATATGGTGTCTTGCATTGCTTACTTTATACATCAAATATGTCATCTGCTTAGTTTAGACATCCTTTGTGTGAATGCCATCTGTTTAGTTTATTCATCGTTTATGTGAATTATGCAACGCCATCTTGTTTAGCCAGACGTCATATATGTGAATTTTGCAATGCCATCCTGCTTAGCCAATCATCTTATATGTAAATTATATCATGCCATCCTTTTTTTGCGTTACATATTTCATTTGTCAACAATGTTAGTACATTCAACTGATCTTCGTGTGCATCAGCCATTTGACGTGGTGATGGCAAATTCTGGAGTGAAAACAAGGTCTTCAGAGCAGACTATGCTATCGTGAAGCGCATATCTCGCTGGTTACGGATAGCTCCTCAGAGGAGGATTCAGAGATAGTTGACCAGTCCTATCCCCCCCCCCCGGAGGTGTATGCTCTAACTTGGCAGGGTTATGTTGCTCATATCGTGTGTATGGTGTCTCGCATTGCTATGTCATTTGATTAGTTTAGACATGCTTTGTGTGAATGCCACCTGTTCGGTGTCTAATTACCATATATGTGAATTATGCATTGCCATCTTGTTGCAAGACATTATATATGTGAATTATACAATGCTATCTTGTTGCAAAGGCATTATATATGTGAATTATGCAATGCCATGCTGTTTAGCCAATCATCGTGTATGTGAATTATATCATGCTATCATTTTTTTGTATTACGTGTTCCATTTGTCGACAATGTTTGTATATTCAACTACTCTTCATGTGCATCAGCCATTTAAAGTGGTGATGGAAGTATCTGGAGTGAAAACAAGGTATTCAGAGCAGACAATGCTACCTGCTGAAGCAGAGACATCTTCTTTGATTCTGAGAGATCCTCGGAGGAGGATTCAGAGGCCGATGACCAGTCCTATTTCCCCCCTGAGGTCTATTCTCAAACTTGGCAGGGTTATATTACCCATGTCATGCATGTTGTCTTGCATTGCCTAGTTTTTACATCATATATGGATTGCCATCTACTTACTTTCTTACTATATAAATCATATATTTGAATTATATCATGCCATCATGTTTACATAGTACATACACATCATCTATCTGAATTATGGCATGGCAACCCATTTAATAAAGACATCATATAGTTATATCATCTCATCTTGTTTAGTGTTTACAGTCATCATATTTTGAATTATGGCATTCTATCCGTGAATGTATGTGAATTATGGCATGCCAACCTATTTATAAACACATTATATAGTTATGCCATGTCATCCTGTTTACATAGTCTCATATTTTGAACTATGTCTTTCCATCTTTTTTAGTTAGCCATCATAATGTGAAATTGTGTCATGCTATCCAGTTTAGTTAGCCATCATATATGTGAAATTGTGTCATGCTATCCTGTTTGGTTAGACAACATAAATATGAATTATTTCATGCCCTCTTTTATTCCCCACTATCCATTGCACCTGTCTATCATACAATGTCTATACTTTCAATTACTGTTCTTGTTTATCAGCCATTTGAATTGGAGAGCGTGATGGCAGTATCTAAGGGAGTAACAACACGGTCTTCAGAAAAAGGTAGTGCTACCAGTTGATGTAGATAGAACCATGGTTGTACTTTCCCAAGGACCAGATCCACCACACATAACCCAGACTCTCGCAGATTGTACCCCTACCCAGTTGGACAGAGAACCAGCTACACCCCTTCTAACCCCAACCCCGGGCAGATAGTAACCTGGGCCCAGTTGACACAAAGACCGACTCCACCACAGAGCACCCAAACACGAGCAGTTAGTAAGGGAACTGCGATTGCCCAAAGCACGAGGACCACCACTCCGAATCCCAACTCAACTCTTAAAGGAGAAGAAGATTTGTTCTCGTGTCGAGTTACGTAGCTATGGTTCATACTCCTTTCTTTGTTGCATTCTTGTATTTACTCATACCAACTATTTTCAAATTTGAAGGATGGAATTGAAACTCCAATGGCGCATAGCGGTATGTCTTAAACCTGTTTCTTTAACTCGGTTTCTTTGTTGTAACCTGCTCTATGTTGATTTCAGTTTCAATTGAATAAACAGTTATGTTCTCATGTCATGCACATTACAAGTGTTGTTATTGCTCTATAGTTACCCACACTTATATTCTGTCTATTACGCTTTGTCTTGAACAAATATTATTTGAACTGTGTCTCTATCTTGATTTGGCAACAAAAACTAGAATTATATAGACCATAAAGTGACCATGGTACATAGATATATGTTTGTTTCATGCTTTGTTATCCTGTCCACTTTACTACTGAACTCATTTACCAAAATGAGTTTCATATACAACATGGTAAACATGTGATGTGTCCGCTTGTTTCTCTTTTAGAATGCGGACAAAATATTGGAGAAACGATGCCGCGTTATCCAATGGTAAAGGAAGTAATGCAGATAAGGTTCAAGATAGTGCGACATCCTGTTGGTCTCCAAGAAAGCTGATAAAAACTATCTTGACGACGGTGAGGGAACCCAAAAGTCATGTCTTGATGTAGTGTTCGAAGTTCTCGGCCACTCTGCCGGCACAAGCTCTTGAACTTCATTTGCTGAATCAGTTCGTCTTCTTGAGTCTCAACTTCAAGTTGAAAGACATCGATCGAGATGTCTTTGCGAAAGGAAGTGAAGGGTGAGGAAGTCCTCAGAATTCAGATGCATATTTTACGGTGCAACGACCAATATTTGGAGGATTTAAGCGCCAAACAAGAGCAAGTTAATAAGCTTGCTAAGAATCTTACCCGACATTATGGGTACCCAGGATATTGTTTCTTGAGATCTTGAAGTGGTTTCAGTTACGGATTTGTTTTCTCATGCGGCGTTTATTTACGTTGGTCGCCAAGTTTGACAACCAAAGTGTATATGATATGTCGCTTTCTTCCCTATATTTGCACCTTTGGTGGCGAACTTTGATGCCCAAAGTGGATGTAATATGTGTAATAGTCGTGATAGCCTAGCGTTAGTTGCTTGCTTATTTATTTCCTTGTTGTCTTGTTTATTTGTTTGCTTGTAATCATTGCAGTTCTTTTTCCGCGGTTTGCTAGTGGCTGCAATAACCTATTTTTTTAAACTAGGCCACAATAACCATGGGCTAATATTTACTGTAGTGACACTGGGCCTCCTACTGGCCGTAGAAATAGTTGGCCTTCTACGGGCCGTAGAAACAATGGGCCTTCTACGGGCCGTAGAAACAATGGGCTTTCTGCGGGCCGTATGATCGATTGGCCAAACATGGGCCAAACAGACCGCATTATGGCCGTAAACGGGCTAGAGTTGGAATCGTCCGTTCATGTGCCGACCATAACGGGTCATCGTTAATAGGCCGTATTTGATAACGCTATGAAAACAGCCCAACGTATTAACGGACCACAAACGGGCCGACTGTAACCACGGGCTGAATTTGGCCCTAAGCGAGAAAATGAGCGATGTGGGCCGTAAGTAAGCGAATCTTGAAATGAGCCCAAGAATAAATGGGCTCTGAGAAGGCCGAAAGATAACATGGGCTGGAAATGGCCCAACGGAATAACGGGCCGTTAATAGGTATAAAGTGATACACTGTTCATTACGGGCCAGTTTCACCACGGGCCGTTAATGGGTGTTTGATACACTGTTCATTACGGGCCAGTTTCACCACGGGCCGTTAATAGGCCAAGAGTTACATAGGGCCTCATATGGGCCGAAAGACGTCATGGGCCATACATGCGCCAGAAGTGAAAACGGGCTGGAATCATATTGGATGGCCCAGATGACGCTACTGGGCCTAATTTGGATAGGGCGTAACGGGCCTTGGGTTAGCGAGCTGTAAATGGGCTATATGCGAACAGGCCGTTAACAGGCTTTCCATGGGCCAGCCTGCCACCTTTTGACCAAGTTAAACGGGCCGGCCTTTTCATAGGAATGGGCCTCTGTTGGGCCGTGCCACGTGTTGACGTATCATAGGCGCCTTGCGTCCAATGAGTGGATGACATCTGTCCCAACGATGAGCAGACACGTGTTTCCTCCAGCAAATGATAATTTTACACGTGGAAAATCCCCATTGGTCAGGGCTGTTAACGGGTTATCGGATCCAAAACCCGACCCGATAGCTTAACGGCGTTCCGTTACGGTGGATGCCATGTGTCGGTCACCCTTGACGAAAGCACTTCTGTGACGCGTGATTTATCGTCATGGAAGTGGACACTTCCGTGATGATAATTTTGATAATGTCATGGAACACTTCTACGACAGCACAGGTATGACTATCTTGATTCTGTCATAAAATCGTCATGGATGTACATGACAGAAAATGCGACCTACTATGACAAACACGTATCATCACGGAAGTGTATTTTTTTGTAGTGTTATGTAAACACCTCGGTGTACTACTCTGTCAATAAGACCCTGTTACTATTGTTGATGATATTCCGGTAACCACCGATGGACGAGAACTTTACCTATTGGTCCGCCTCGTTCAACGAGCAGGAGAATGGTTCTCTTCGTCCCTCGCCCTTGGTACCGATGTTGTTGCCGACATAACTGACAGGCTATCCTCCAGCATGCCTTGCTTACATGATCGTGCAAATCGTCACCGCCTTCCTACTTTTAATCCACATAGTGGGCCCATAACCCATAGTTCCACAGGATCGAAACCTGACTCTCCTGTACAACCCATGTTCTCGAGGTTGTTCCTCGCATGTGGCCTCGTATGAAATTCACGAGCCACTTTCCGGGAGATCATCAATTCTGAACAAACTTATTCTCGTTGCCCTGAAACCCTTTCACCTTCCGAATAGGCACCGAACGATTGCCTGGTCACTTGAAACTCCTTATTGTACCTTATTACTTTCCTCTCGAAATTTTCTAAGTTTCATTTCGAGAGTTACTTTCCGCCATCTTCATTGGCGTCATCTACCAGATAGCAACCATGTACATGTCCGTTCTTCTGAAGTTACCCCTTATCCTTTTCGTACGTGTGATGAAGATCCCGAGGGAAGGATGACGACTTCATCATTTTGACCTGAAGCAGAGAATTGAAGACATCAATGAAAGGGATTAACTTCTTCGAGAAGAGCATCCAAGACCGAGAAGACTCGTTAGAATTTCGTAACCAAAACTCCCCCCCCCCCCTACACAACCTCTTAAATCTTGGCACGATATTTCTTGTAGTGGAGGAGAATTGTGATGCCCGGATAATTAAGCTACAGTAATCCCTTGCTAATGGTGCCACGTCACTTCGATTACTGTTGCTAATCTCGCGTTAGTTCGAAACCAATTCAAAGTCAAATTCAAAATCAGGCAAACATCAAAAGTTTTCAAATATTAAAACTAAAATGGTTGGGTTGTGCCAAATAATGCGTAGGTAATTATGGAGAAGAAACCACACTTCTGTAAAGTATTCAAATGCACTAAATAAATAAAACTGCAGCTAAACCTATTATAAATGCCCTTTTGAAATTTATAAAAATGCGAACTAAATATTTTAAAATACTAAAATATATTGTGGTAGTGGGCTAGTTTGCAACCTAAATTTAGGTATTGGTCTTGTAATTTTGCAAAACTAAAATAAAAGCGTAAATAAGATAAAAACAGAAAAGAAATAAAGTGAATAAAAACTAAAGGCAAAAGGTAAAAGAAACCCCCACCCCACTGGGCCAAGTGGCCTAACTGGGCCACCAGGCCGGCCCACCATGCCTACTGCATAACCCCCCACCACAGCCTAACCCTAGACCGAACCCCCACCACTCGCACTCAGTCCCCCCTGTCCTCCCCATATTGATCGGGCTAGCGCCCCGACCCCATCGCCCCACATCGCCAGCGCCCCGACCCCGTTGCCGGACGCCGCACCTTCATCGGATCTCCACCAACACCATCGTTGTTCGTCGGGGCAACCCCACCGGAGCTCCTCTGCCTCGACGTCGTCGTCACGCAGAGCCCCTCCCGTTGCCGGACTGCCCCACCGTCGTCGCTCCGTCCTCAACCTCTCCCTCGACTTGGCTCCTACGAGCCTCGCCGCCCCGTGCATCGATGCCGCATGTGAGGCCCCCTCTGACCCTTCTTTCCTCCCATCCGGTCACCACGCGTCGACCCCGCTCGCGCCACTCGGTCTGCGCCGTAGCTCATCGCACCTGCGACGGCCCTGCCCCTCGCACCGCTGGACTCGCGCCCGCACGCGCTCACCCAGTTGAGGTCTCGCTTGCAGTGCTTGTCCCGCCTGGCGTCAAGGCCAAGGCTGCGCCTTTGCGGCCTCCACCTCTGCTGTCGAGCCCGCCTCCCCGCGCGCAGACGCTGCCTTGCGCCAAGCCGCTAGCTACTGGGTTCGCCTCGGGGCTTCGTTGCCGGGAGCCCGCTAACCCGCCCCGTTCCTCCCCTGTGACACTGACCGCAGGGGTCCACGCCCTTGTTTTATAAGAAAAAGGATTTAGAAAATAATTAATTAATTAATTAGTAAATGATTAATTCACTTAATTAAGTCTATTAAAATTAGCGTAATCACTTAATTAAAACTTCACTAGTCATGTTTAATTAAACTTAATTAACCTAATTATCTAATTAAGCTAATTAATGTGTTAATTAGGTTAATAGTCAATGACAAACGGGACCCGCACATTAGTCTGACCAGTCAACAAAACCTTTGACTGCTGACATCATGCTGACATCATGATGACGCAATAAACATTTTCGTATTAAATTAATTCTGTTAATTCCAAAAATGAATTAAATCTTTAGAAATTAATATAAAATAATTCGTAACTCGGATGCAAATACTTTGTACATGAAAGTTGCTCAGAACGACGAGACGAATCCGGATACGCAGCCCGTTTGTCCGCCGCACACCCCTAACATAGCGAACATGCAACTTTTCCCCTCCAGTTCATTTGTCCGAAAACGCGAAACACCGGGGATACTTTCCCGGATGTTTTCCCCCTTCGCCAGTAGCACCTAGTACTGCGTTAGGTCACCTCTAGCACCGTGTAATGCCATGTTACACTTTGTGATGCTTTGATTGCTCTGTTATTTATTGTTCCTTCCCCCTCTTCTCTCGTTAGACACCGAGACCGATGCCGCTGCTACCTAGTACGACTACGGAGTTGACGACCCCTCCTTCTTGCCAGAGCAACCAGGCAAGCCCCCCCCCCCCTTCATCACCAGATATCGCCTATTCTTCTCTATACTGCTTGCATTAGAGTAGTGTAGCATATTACTGCTTTCCGTTAATCATATTCTGCTGCATAGCCTGTCATTGTTGCTACAGTTGTTACCCTTACCTGCAATCATACATGCTTAGTATAGGATGCTACTATTCCATCAGTGGCCCTACATTCTTGTCCGTTTGCCATGCTATACTACTGGGCCGTGATCACTTCGGGAGGTGATCACGGGCATATGATATATACTTTATATTGTTACATTACTTATGATATCGTTCGGAGATGGGGGCTGAAGGGGCAGGTGGCTCCATCCCGGTAGAGATGGGCCTGGGTTCCCGACGGCCCCGACTGTTACTATGTGGCGGAGCAACAGGGCAGGTTGAGACCACCTAGGAGAGAGGTGGGCCTGGCCCTGGTCGGCATTCGCGGATACTTTACACACTTAACGAGATCTTGGTATTTGATCTGAGTCTGGCCACTGGCCTATACGCACTAACCAACTACACGGGAATAGTTATGGGCACTCGACGTCGTGGTATCAGCCGAAGCCTTCGTGACGTCAGCGACTGAGCGGCGCGCGCCGGATTGGACTGGAACGCCAGCTAGGCTAGGTCTGCTTCCGGCCGCGTGTGCAACGTGCAGGTGTGCAATGGCCGATGGGCCCAGACCTCTGCGCGCATAGGATTTAGACCGGCGTGCTGACCTCTCTGTTGTGCCTAGATGGGGCTGCGACGTGTTGATATTCCGCGGCAGGGCATGACCCAGAAAAGTGTGTCCGGCCAAATGGGATCGAGCGTGTTGGGTTATGTGGTGCACCCCTGCAGGGAAGTTTATCTATTCGAATAGCCGTGATCTTCGGTAACAGGACGACTTGGAGTTGTACCTTGACCTTATGACAACTAGAACCGGATACTTAATAAAACACACCCTTCCAAGTGCCTGATACAACCCGGTGATCGCTCTCTAACAGTATGACGAGGAGGGGATCGCCGGGTAGGTTCATGCTATGCGATGCTACTTGGTGAACTTACCATCTACTCTCTCCTACATGCTGCAAGATGGAGGTGGCTAGAAGCGTAGTCTTCGACAGGATTAGCTATCCCCCTCTTATTCTGGCATTCTGCAGTTCAGTCCATCGATATTGCCCCTTTACACATATACCCATGCTTATGTAGTGTAGATCCTTGCTTGCGAGTACTTTGGATGAGTACTCACGGTTGCTTTCTCCCCCTTCCCCCCCCCCCTTTCCTTTCTTCCTGGTTGTCACAACCAGATGCTGGAGCCCAGGAGCCAGACGCCACCGTCGACGATGACTCCTACTACACCGGAGGTGCCTACTACTACGCTCGTGTCACCGACGACGACAAGGAGTAGTTAGGAAGATCCTGAGCAGGAGGCCTGCGCCTTCTTCGATCTCAGATCCCAGTTTGTGCTAGCCTTCTTAAGGCAAACTTGTTTAACTTATGTCTATACTCAGATATTGTTGCTTCCGCTGACTTGTCTATGGTCGAGCACTTGTATTCGATCCCTCGAGGCCCCTGGCATGTATTATGATGCTTGTATGACTTATTTTATTTTTAGAGTTGTGTTGTGATATCTTCCCGTGAGTCCCTGATCATGATCGTACACTTTTGCGTGTATGATTAGTGTACGATTGAATCGGGGGCGTCACAATGTTCGACTACATCAACCGTGTTAAGCTAACGCTTCCACTTTCGGTCTACGAGGGTACGTGGACGCACTCTTCCCCTCTTGTTGCTATATATCTCCTAGATAGATCTTGCGTGATCGTAGGAAATTTTTGAAATTGCATGCTATGTTCCCCAACACCCACAAGGGCGGGGGGCGCGCCCTACCCCCCTAGGCGCGCCTCCCGACCTTGTAGCCGCCTCATGGCTTTCCTGACATGCAGTCCAAGCCCTCGGGATGTCCTCTTATCCAGGAAAAATTATCGCGAAAGTTTCATTCCGTTTGGACTCCGTTTAGTATTCCTTTTCTGTGAAACTCTAAAACAAGGAAAAAGCAGGAACTGGCACTGGGCTATACGTTAATAGGTTAGTCCCAAAATTTATATAAAATAGCATATTAATGCATATAAAACATCCAAAACAGATAATATAATAGCATGGAACAATAAAAAATTATAGATACGTTGGAGACGTATCACGGATGCTCCGACCACCAGATCTATCTCTGTGGTCGGCTCAGGGAGGACGGCGGATCCAAGGTCCGTGCCATAACCCGGCTGCGGAGCCAGGGAGCTAGAGGGTTCATGTTGGTTCGAGGTCCACCCTGAGAGGACCAGATCCCCTCGAGCATATGTGGTGCACTCCAGGCTTTCGAACGTGATGATTTGGTTAGGAGCGAAGTTCTCCACACGACCTAGATGCCTGGTTGGATCGTCATGCAAAATGATGCTACTGAAAGCGAAAAGCTGACCGGGGACAAGGATGTCACCACGGCCAATGCTGCTATGATCTGTAGACGAGCCATCGACCCCGGGTGATCCAACAGTGAGCTCGTAATGAAAGCACCAATGTTAGTGTCAAAACTGACAGATCTCGGGTAGGGTGGCCCAAGATGTTAGATCGAATCGAAGGGTAACAGGAGAAGAACACACATAGAATTTGACCAGGTTCGGGCCCTCTCTATGGAGGTAAAACCTATGTCCTCCTCTTGCTATATTATGAAGGTATCGAAGTATAGAGTTGATCTACCTCGAGATCGTAAGTTGTATTATAAACCCTAAGGGTATGATGAATGGGTGTATGGATGAATGAATGCCTCTACGGACTAAACCTCCTGGTTTATATAGGCACCAGGGGTATCTAGGGTTACAGATGGTCGGTTTCCATCTAAAGATTCACCTGCCGAATCTAAATATACTTAAAGTACATGCCAAGTCCTTGTCCGCCACACTTCGAGGGTCTATAGAGTCTTGCTTCCTTAATGGGCCGGTAGTCCGGCCCATACATTAATCCGGCAGGGATGGGACCCCCTAACCTAGGACACCTTCAGCCGCCATGGTGGAGGTGCAGTCTATGTCGACGCCTTTGTCGGTGTTCCAGCAGGCACAGGAGGAACAACGATACAACGTGTTCCTCCTGGAGCAGCACCGGCTGGCGGAGGGCCAGATCTACGGTGAGTGCGCGAGCGAGGAGGCCATGGCGGCCATGGCGGCCATGGCCGCAACGAACCAAAATTTCATCGTGGAGCAGCGTGCCATCTATGATGCCATCCGTGCTCAAGCCGCCACTCGACAGGAAGCGGTAACGGAGGCACAACTGCACGCGATCGCGGAGGAGAACATGGCCAGTTGCGCCTCCTACGTGCCATCGACGAACCATCAGCTGGCCCGGTGGCCCAAGGCGCCACCATTTCCCTTGTGGACCTCACGTCCACCGGCTACGGACAAGGCGCGGACTCCTCCGAGGATGAGTAGGCCACAGGAAGCGGCGGGGCCTGTTGTCCCATGTGGGTCGGTCTGTCTCCCTTGTTCTACTCTTCCTCGCCGAAGACCGCACCTTCACTTCATCGGTCTTATCGCCGGTGCTCATGGAGACGGCGGAAGGAAGACGACACGGGCTTGGCCGCCGAGCGCTTCCGCCGTAGGATAGGTCTAGGGGCGGGTCTTTTTTTGTTCTAAATGCTTGAAATGTAGTTAAATCTGTCGTGTTTGTATGAAATCATTCATGTTTGTACGAAACCCGCCCGTGTTTGCATGAATTTCATCCGGTTTGTTGAAAAATAGTTTGGAATGTATGCGGCTAACAATGGATGGCTACCTCCTGCATCCATGTCCGCGGACTGGACCCCCTTGTCCGCGGATGGATGCAGGAGGTTTTTGCGGGTTGCCATTAGAGATGCTCTAAGTCATCTTTCTCCTTGCTAGACTGTTAGCATCTGTCTCTCCCCAGCAAGCTCGGGATGCTTTTCATGGTTCTCAGCGGTTTCATTTAGATCGTCGTCATCAAAACTGGCCTCAGCAGAGGATCTCTTCTTGGGCACCACACTTCTTCCACCTCTGCGACCACGCCTCCCTGAGCCCCTCGGTCCTCGGCCTTGCTGGGAGGAGCTGTAGCCAACTCCACGTCCCATACGCTAGTTTGAAACCGAAGCTCTCCACTTTGTCAACATCCACTTCCCATACTCCTTATTTGGTGGGTGAATACCATCCCGACACTCCTCCATGTCATGTCCCCGGATGGTACAAACTTCACAAAATTAGTCCATCTTCTCATATTTGACAGGTAACAAAATCCTCTCCTTTCCAACAAGGTTTAGCGGTGTAAAGTGAATCAATGCTTTGGACAGATCTATGCCAGCCCTCACTCTGATGTAGTTCCCCTCAAAGAATATGTTCATCTCCACACTTCTAACAATTCTGATACTTGATCCATAATGTTTGTCTTTCTATACATATCGGGTACATCATGAATTTGAGCCCATACATCCATTCTCCCTAACACAACCGATGCCAGGGCGGTGCGGCCATCGTACTCATTAAGCATCACCATTAGCTCTTGGAAGATCTATGGCCCCTAGTGGATAACTTCTTCCCAATCGCCCAAATAGAACATTTGTACAATGTATAGGTTGTCATCCACCTTCCCGAACTCTTGATCTAGGGCCAAACTCTAGAAGAAATTTAGGGTCCTTAAGAGCTTCCAAACTATAGGATCTTCAGGTGTTCACCCTTGCTATTGCCAGTCAACGTGTTGCCTTTTCAAGTTCATTGATTTTCTCTTCTCCGACCTAGACATCGTCGAGTTCTCCCTCCTTCATGTTTTTCAAAGTCGCGGTCAGGCCTTCATGCTCAGATCTCTTTCCCTTAGTCTTGCTTCCTAACATAGATTCCACAGCCACCATCTGAGCAGTCGTCCTTCGAAATGGGATCATTGGACCACCATAGAAAAACTCAACGTCGACAGCGATATCGGCGGAGTAGGATAAACCCTCATCATCTAACGTAAGAGTGAATTAGTGAATGTACAAATGGCAGCATATTTGACAACTAGGTCTCCTGGGAAAGTACACAAGTTTCTATGTAGGTGAACCCAATGTACCTACTGTAGCGAATGAAAAAACCAGGGTATTGTAGAGGCCGACACTATAGCGAACCAGGCTACTGTAGCAATATTTAAAAAAATGAAAACAATCTTTTTGGATACGTCCTTTGTAAACTGTGAAAACTTCTAAAAATTTTGAACAATATTTAAAATTATGAACATTTTGTTGGAATTATGAATATTTTTTAGTAAACACGAACAATTTTTGAAATTACTAACATTTCTTCAAAATTATGAACATTTTTTGAAATTCAAAATATTAGTTCAAAAATACAATCAGTTTTTGAAAATGTGAACAATTTTGAATATTTTTAAAACAATAGGAACCACCCCCACCCCCAAAAAACCCAGAAAACCTGACAGAGAAAAACAACTGAAAAAGAAGCAAGACCAACAAGAACATGGAACGTTCTAGAATGTTCCTAAAACTGGAGTAACAGGAGCTGCTATAGGATCGGCCCAAATCCCCAGCGTCGTACAAAACGACGCCTATTTGATGCAGAATGGGTCAAATAAGAAACATCCTATTACTAGTAATTTGTACGTGCTTTGCACGTGAGATTATTATGTATAGTCGCAATACTAAATCATTAAATTAGAGCACCTATGTTTTGGTAAATTTGTCAAGTAATCTTGAAAAGGATATTTCTGTAGTCTCTTCACTTAAATTACAGTTGTAATAATTTTCTATATGAAGAATGCATTAGGCAGAACCTTTACTTTTTTCCAAAAGATATGTTATTGGTGTGTTTCTGTAGTCTCTTCACAAATTCAAATAAATCAATCACAGCCGTCCGATTGTAAAGATCCAACGGCTCATATGTCATTCTATTGGTACACTATATAGATAGTATAGATATCTCCTCTCTGCGACACAGAACACCATCTCCCCTCTGTGCTTCACTAGCAGACCAGCCCAATAAGGTGCACTCCTGTTGCTTTCTAGAGTGGTTTTAGGAGGTTTGTATGGACCAGTTTAAGAAGCTTCTGCACTACTTTTTTTTCCTGCTTTCGCGTGTTCTTTGTATTGGTTTTCATCAGTTTTCTTGGTTTAGTCCAATGTTTTTTATTTCACTTTTTATAAATATTTTCAAATAGATGTCGACTTTTCGAACATAGGTTGCACATTTTCTTATACATGGTGACTATATATTAGATACATGTTGAACATTTTTCAAATACATATTGAACATTTTTACTCAAATACATGTTGAACAATTGACAAGTACACATTAATGTTTTTTATATACATGTTGACATTTTTCAGATACACATTAAACATGTTCCAAACACATTTTGACCATTTTTCAGAATACATGTTGTCAAATGCACATTGAACATTTTTAAAATACATGGCGAACTTTTTTTAACCATGCTGAATTTTGTATATAAATACCATAAGCATTTTATAAAAGCTTGGAAATTTTTGTTAAGTGTTAGTACATGTTACTTGAAATATCCCGAATAATTCTTTGAATGTTATAAATTACACAAACATTTTTTACATTCCATAAACATTTTATAAACTGCCACAAACATATTTTAGGAACACCTGAATATTTTTTAAATGTGATAATTGTTTGAATTATATGAACACTTTTAAAAACTACGTTAACACATTTTTATATTCTTGCGACATTTTCTTTAAATGTCACAAACAAGTGTTTAAATATTTTTAAATGTCACAGCCATATTTTATGAATGGCACGAATATTCTCTAAAAGCTGTACGAATAAATTTCTGTGTTGGATGTATATTTTTCGAAGGCATGATGAACGCTTTTAAATAATTAAGTAAATTTATTTTTGAAAAATGTGTATTTTAATTCAATATTTAAAAAAGGCAATAAAAAAGAAGGAAAAAAAGAAGCGAACGAATAGAAAGCAAGAGGAAAAATATACAAGGGATCGGCTCACTACAAAGGCTGTTTGAGGTGAGGTGTATCCGTGTCATTGCGCCCCGCAATAAAAAATTCGTCTCACTGCAGGCACAAATGCTCCCAAAAACCTCCAGCCCCGGCCCCCCGGTTCATCCCGGCTAAGCCAGCGATTTTCATTTCGTTTTTCAGGTTGCGACATATGTTGTAACATTTTCACTCTATGTACATAGAGCGAAGCGGCATAGTGGTCGTCGATTACACGCATGTGCCGTGGGCGCTAGTGCAAAAAATCCAGGAACACATTTTTTTTGTTATTATTGCCTTCTCTCCCCATTTTCATTAATGCGGTAATTACCAGAGCTTATTTAAAGAGTAATCACCAGGTCGCCTCAGTTGTTGGAGCGAACTAGCCTGGTCCAATTTGCAGTAGCAGGGAAAATCCTATTTGATGTTTGCGGGAGCCCCTGTTTGACGCTCTTTGCAGCTCGACTGGGCCGGCCCATCATGTTGTACACCGCGGGACGTAAAAGATGGCAAAAAATAGTTCAAGGTGAGCGCCGAGGATTCGAACTAGTGACCTACAGCTAGCGACTGCACACACGTAGCCACTCGAACAAACTGGTTCACATAATACCTCGCCGTCCGCCGGTTCCCCTAGGTTTCTAGGGTTCCACCTTTCCTCTGGCGATTTCCGCTAGAGTCCACGTAAAACCTCGCCGTCCGCCGGTTCCCTCCGGCTGCCGGTGAGATCTACCTATTCCCGTCGAGCGCGTTCGCCTGCATGACGGATCAAACGCAACAGAAGCCAGGGGGTCAGGGAGAAGAGATGGCGGCGGAAGTAGGGCTAGGTGTTGGGGGGCGATTGGATCTGAAGTGCCTGAGGTTTTGGGAGAAAAGAGCGGCCAAGTCAATACCAGGGCGACGGACGGGGGGAGTCATAGCTCGCAGGCAAGAAGGAACGCATCTGAGGGGGGAGAAGATGAGCACGGCGAGTTCTTTGGGCCGGGGACTGATCTTGAGGACCAGTTCGCCGGGATGAAGCTACATGGGAGGGAAGAGGAGGATCTTGATTTTTCGGAAGAGGTGGAGGATCTGGTCAAGGATGTTCGTTGGTTGGCCATGTTTTGTGTTCATACGACAAAACCGTTTAGCCATGCGGCGCTCTTGACACAGATGCGTAATGCCTGGTCGGCGGCGCAGGGGGTCACCTTCAATATCAAGGGGCCCAACGTGTTTCTGGTCCAGTTCCACTATTTGGGAGATTGGAGGAAGATCATGGATGGAGGGCCGTGGATGTTCCGGCGGGCGCCCGTAGTGCTTCAGGAGTATGACGGGTTCTCTTATGTTAATGGTTATAGACTAAATAAGATCCCGTCGTGGGCTCGAGTCAGGGGTTTGCCTGATGGCCTTACAAGGAGGAGAGAGTTGGCAGAGAAGGTTGCTGCAAAGGTGGGAGACCCTCCGTTTATAGTTGTAGTGAATGAGGGAAGGATAAATCTGGCGAGTACATTGTGTGCCAGGATCTTTGTGGATGTTAACGAGCCACTGGTCAGGTTTGTACCAATTATGTTGAAGGAGCACAAAAAATTCAGCGTTTTCTATGAAAAGCTACCAGACTTTTGCTTTACTTGTGGTCGGATGGGACATCTGGCTGATGAATGTGGAGACGGCATACACGACCCAGACTCGTTTGAATGGGGTGATTGTCTGCTGTGTGAGCCGGAGATGCCAGCGGCTCAACCGTACAGTGGTGGAGGTCGGGGAGATGGCTATGGTGGAAGAGGGGCTAGAGGGCGAGGAGGTAGAGGCCCGACAGGGGGTAGAGGAAGGGGAGAAGCTGGAGGAGCTTACATGCATGGGTCGCAGCAGATGGATGTGGATGATAGGAGGGAAAATTCTGGTGATGGATTAGAGAAGGGAGCTCTAAAAAGGTTGGTAGCTGCGGATGGCACACTAAATATTAGAGGACAGCAGCTTTGTCATCTGGCAGGCAAGGTTACAGGGACCGTTTTGCTGATAGAAGAGGCATCTTCATCTGGTCCAAGCAACACAGTGGTCTCTATGCCGGAGAAGGTACACATCGTGAAGAAGAGGAGACAGGAGGGAGAAGAGGGAGAAGATATGGAGCTAACGAACAAGGCAGCCTCCCTCGAGGAGGGCCGCCAAGCCTGATGAGGACTTTATGTTGGAACTGTCGCGGGATTGGCGACCCCGCGACAGTTAACGAGCTCCGTGCTCTTGTGGAGGAAAGTGCGCCGTCGGTCCTTTGTGTTGTGGAGACGCAAATTGCAAAGAATCGAGTGGAGGGTTTGGCAATGTCTTTAGGTTTTCATAATAGTTTTGCAATAGCTAGTAGTGGCAGGAGCGGAGGTCTATGTATTTTTTGGAAGTCAGATGTTAATCTTGTAATAAAAAACTATTCTCAGTATCACGTTGACTCTTGGGTTTCGAGTCCGGGTTCGGATCAATGGCGACTCACATGTTTCTATGGGGAGGCAAACAGAAGCTTGCGGTACAAAACATGGGAGACTATGAAGAGGTTGAGGGGGGAAAGTACCCTGCCGTGGTTATGTATCGGCGACTTCAACGAGATACTTCGTCAGGAGGAACAGATGGGGCCTAATACCCGTGACAGTGCACAAATGGCGGTGTTCAGATAGGCGGTGGATGTATGTGGCTTGTCTTATATATGATATATGGGCCTTGATTGGACTTTTGAGAAGCAAGTGATAGGTGGTCAGTTTTGTAGGGTTCGGCGAGACCGGGCTTTTGCTTCACCGAGCTGGTCGAGCCTGTTTCCCTTTGCAACTTTGGAACACCTTACAGCTGCCAAGAGTGATCACGGTCCGATTTTGCTCAAGACTGATATAGAGACAGGCTGCCAACGAACGATTGGAAAGAAACCATTATGAATGTGCATGGGAGACTGATGATCGTTTTCAAGAGATGGTGGACGTGGCATGGAATGGAGATGGACCGGCGATGAAAGTGGCTGACTTCGCCAACAAGTTGCAATCTGTTTCGGCCTCTATGTCACGTTGGGGTAGGAGAATGCTACCTCTTGAGCATTGTGTTGGTTTTCCCTTGAAGAGGAAAGGGTGATGCAGCAAAGTAGCATAAGTATTCCCCTCAGTTTTTGAGAACCAAGGTATCAATCCACTACGAGACCACGCTCAAGTCCCTTGCACCTACACAAACAAATAAGAACCTTGCAACCAATGCGATAAAGGGGTTGTCAATCCCTTCACGGCCACTTGCAAAAATGAGATCTGATAGAGATGATAAGATAATATTTTTGGTATTATTATGATAAAGATTAAAATTAAAGAAAGAAAAAATAAACGGCGAAAGAAATAGCTTGTTGATGGGAGATTAATATGATGGAAAATAGACCCGGGGCCATAGGTTTCACTAGTGGCTTCTCTCAAGATAGCAGTATTACGGTGGGTAAACGAATTACTGTTGAGCAATTGATAGAATTGAGCATAGTTATGAGAATATCTAGGTATGATCATGTATATAGGCATCACGTCCGTGACAAGTAGACCGACTCCTGCCTGCATCTACTACTATTACTCCACACATCGACCGCTATCCAAAGATGCATCTAGAGTATTAAGTTCATAAGAACGGAGTAACGCTTTAAGCAAGATGACATGATGTAGAGGGATAAACTCATGCAATATGATATAAACCCCATCTTTTTATCCTTGATGGCAACAATACAATACGTGTTGTTTCCCCTGCTGTCACTGGGATCGAGCACCACAACATTGAACCCAAAGCTAAGCACTTCTCCCATTGCAAGAATGATCAATCTAGTAGGCCAAACCAAACTGATAATTCGAAGAGACTTGCAAAGATAACCAATCATACATAAAAGAATTCAGAGTAGATTCAAATATTGTTCATAGATAATCTTGATCATAAACCCATAATTCATCGGATCTCGACAAACACACCGCAAAAAGAAGAGTTAAATCGAATAGATATCCAAGAAGATCGAGGAGAACTTTGTATTGAGATCCAAATTGAGAGAAGAAGCCATCTAGCTAATAACTATGGACCCGAAGGTCTGAGGTAAACTACTCACACATTATCGGAGAGGCTATGGTGTTGATGTAGAAGCCCTCCGTGATCAATGCCCCCTCCGGCGGAGCGCCGGAAAAGGCCCCAAGATGGGATCTCACGGGTGAGAGTAGAGGCAGTGGAAATAGGGTTTTGGCTCCGTATCTGATGTTTCCAGGGTATATGAGTATATATAGGCGAAAGAGGTCGGTCAGGAGAGCTACGAGGGGCCCACGAGGGTGGGGGCGCGCCCAGGGGGCAGGCGCGCCTCCCTGCCTCGTGGCCTCCTTGTTCGTTTCTTTACGTCCACTCCAAGTCCTCTGGATCACGTTTGTTCCGAAAATCACGTTCGCGAAGGTTTCATTCCGTTTGGACTCTGTTTGATATTACTTTCCTTCGAAACACTGAAATAGGCAAAAAAACAGCAATTTGGGTTGGGCCTCCGGTTAATAGGTTAGTCCCAAAAATAATATAAAAGTGTATAATAAAGCCCATTAAACATCCAAAACAGAATATATAATAGCATGGAACAATCAAAAAATGTAGATACGTTGGAGACGTATCAAGCATCCTAAGCTTAATTCCTCGCCGTCCTCGAGTAGGTAAATGATAAAAACAGAATTTTTTATGTGGAATGCTACTTAGCATAATTTTCAATGTAATTCTCTTATTTGTGGTATGAATATTCAGATCCAAAAGATTCAAGATAAAATTTTAATATTGACATAAAAGTAATAATACTTCAAGCATACTAACAAAGCAATCATGTCTTCTCAAAATAACATGGCCAAAGAAAGTTGTCCCTAAAAAATCATATAGTCTGGCTATGCTCTATCTTCACCATAAAAAATATTTAAATCATGCACAACCCCGATGACAAGCCAAGCAATTGTTTCATACTTTTGGTGTTCCCAAACTTTTTCAATCTTCACGCAATACATGAGCGCGAGCCATGGATATAGCACTATCAGTGGAATAGAGTGGTGGTTGTGGAGAAGACAAAAAGGAGAAGATAGTCTCACATCAACTAGGCGTATCAACGGGCTATGGAGATGCCCATTAATAGATATCAATGTGAGTGAGTAGGGATTGCCATGCAATGGATGCACTAGAGCTATAAGTGTATGAAAGCTCAACAATGGAAACTAAGTGGGTGTGCATCCAACTTGCTTGCTCACAAAGACCTAGGGCAATTTGAGGAAGCCCATCATTGGAATATACAATCCAAGTTCTATAATGAAAAATTCCCACTAGTATATGGAAGTGATATCATAGGAGACTCTCTATCATGAAGATCATGGTGCTACTTTGAAGCACAAGTGTGGAAAAAGGATAGTAGCATTGTCCCTTCTCTCTTTTCTCTCATTTTTTTATTGGGCCTTCTCTCTCTTTTTTTATGGCCTCTTTTTTTAGTCCGGAGTCTCATCCCGACTTGTGGGGGAATCATAGTCTCCATGATCCTTTCCTCACTTGGGACAATGCTCTAATAATGATGATCATCACACTTTTGTTTACTTACAACTCAAGTATTACAACTCAATACTTAGAACAAAATATGACTCTATATGAATGCCTCCGGCGGTTTCTACCTCTTGAGCACTGCGTTGGTTTTCCCTTGAAGAGGAAAGGGTGATGCAGCAAAGTAGTGTAAGTATTTCCCTCAGTTTTTGAGAACCAAGGTATCAATTGGGTAGGAGGCTACGCGCGAGTCCCTCGCACCTACACAAAACAAATAAATCGTCGCAACCAACGTGATAAGGGGTTGTCAATCCCTACACGGTCACTTACGAGAGTGAGATCTGATATATATGATAGGATAATATTTTTGGTATTTTTGTGATAAATATGCAAAGTAAAATAAAAGCAAAGTAAAAAAGCAAAGGAAATAACTAAGTATTGGAAGATTAATATGATGAAGATAAACTCGGGGGACATAGGTTTCACTAGTGGCTTCTCTCAAGAGCATAAGTATTTTACGGTGGGTGAACACATTACTGTTGAGCAATTGACAGAATTGAGCATAGTTATGAGAATATCTAGGTATGATCATGTATATAGGCATCACGTCCGAGACAAGTAGACCGACTCTGCACGCATCTAATACTATTACTCCACACATCGACCGCTATCCAAAGATGCATCTAGAGTATTAAGTTCATAAGAACAGAGTAACGCTTTAAGCAAGATGACATGATGTAGAGGGATAAATTCATGCAATATGATAAAAGCCCCATCTTGTTATCCTCGATGGCAACAATACAATACGTGCCTTGCTGCCCCTACTGTCACTAGGAAAGGACACCGCAAGATTTAACCCAAAGCTAAGCACTTCTCCCATTGCAAGGAAGATCAATCTAGTAGGCCAAACCAAACAGATAATTCGAAGAGACTTGCAAAGATAACCAATCCTACATAAAAGAATTCAGAAGATTCAAATATTGTTCATAGATAAACTTGATCATAAACCCACAATTCATCGGTCTCAACAAACACACCGCGAAAGAAGATTACATCGAATAGATCTCCACGAGAGAGGGGGAGAACATTGTATTGAGATCCAAAAAGAGATAAGAAGCCATCTAGCTAATAACTATGGAGCCGAAGGTGTGATGTAAACTACTCACACTTCATCGGAGAGGCTATGGTGTTGATGTAGAAGCCCTCCGTGATCGATGCCCCCTCCGGCGGAGGTCCGGAACAGGCCCCAATATGGGATCTCGTGGGTACAGAAGGTTGCGGCGGTGGAATTAGGTTTTTGGCTCCGTATCTGATCGTTTGGGGGTACGTAGGTATATATAGGAGGAAGCGGTACGTCGATGGAGCAACAGGGGGCCCACGAGGGTGGAGGGCGCGCCCTGGGGGGGGGGGGGGTAGGCGCGCCCCCCTACCTAGTTGCCTCCTCCTTTATTTCTTGACGTAGGTTCCAAGTCTCCTGGATCATATTCGTTCTGAAAATCACGTTCCCGAAGGTTTCATTCCGTTTGGACTCCGTTTGATATTCCTTTTCTGCGAAACTCTGAAATAGGCAAAAAACAGCAATTCTGGGTTGGGCCTCCGGTTAATAGGTTAGTCCCAAAAATAATATAAAAGTGAATCATAAAGCCCAATAATGTCCAAAACAGTAGATAATATAGCATGGAACAATAAAAAATTATAGATATGTTGGAGACGTATCAAGCATCCCCAAGCTTAATTCCTACTCGTCCTCGAGTAGGTAAATGATAAAAACAGAATTTTTGATGCGGAGTGCTACTTGGCATATTTTTAATGTAATTCTTCTTAATTTTGGTATGAATATACATATCCGAAAGATTCAAGACAAAAGTTTAATATTGACATAAAAAATAATAATAGTTCAAGCATACTAACAAAGGAATTATGTCTTCTCAAAATAACGTGGCCAAAGAAAGTTATCCCTACAAAATCATATAGTCTGGCTATGCTCTATCTTCACCACACAAAGTATATAAATCATGCACAACTCCGATGACAAGCCAAGCAATTGTTTCATACTTTTGATGTTCTCAAACTTTTTCAATCTTCACGCAATACATGAGCGTGAGCCATGGACATAGCACTATATGTGGAATAGAATGGTGGTTGTGGAGAAGAAAAAAAGGGAGAAGATAGTCTCACATCAACTAGGCGTATCAACGGCCTATGGAGATGCCCATCAATAGATATCAATGTGAGTGAGTAGGGATTGCCATGCAACGAATGCACTACAGCTATAAGTATATGAAAGCTCAACAAAAGAAACTAAGTGGGTGTGCATCCAACTCGCTTGCTCACGAAGACCTAGGGCATTTTGAGGAAGCCCATCATTGGAATATACAAGCCAAGTTCTATAATGAAAAATTCCCACTAGTATATGAAAGTGACAAAATGAGAGACTCTCTATCATGAAGATCATGGTGCTACTTTGAAGCACAAGTGTGGTAAAAGTATAGTAACATTGTCCCTTCTCTCTTTTTCTCTCATTTTTTTATTTGGGCCTTTTCCTTTTTTTACTGCCTCTTTTTTTCGTCTAGAGTCTCATCCCGACTTGTGGGGGAATCATAGTCTCCATCATCCTTTCCTCACTTGGGACAATGTTCTAAAAATGAAGATCATCACACTTTTATTTTCTTACAACTCAACAATTACAACTCGATACTTAGAACAAAATATGACTCTATATGATGCCTCCGGCAGTGTACCGGGATATGCAATGAATCAAGAGTGACATGTATGAAAGAATTATGAACGGTGGCTTTGCCACAAATACGATGTCAACTACATGATCATGCAAAGCAATATGACAATGATGGAGCGTGTCATAATAAACGGAACGGTGGAAAGTTGCATGGCAATATATCTCGGAATGGCTATGAAAATGCCATGATAGGTAGGTATGGTGGCTGTTTTGAGGATGGTTTATGGTGGGTGTAAGATACCGGCGAAAAGTGCGCGGTATTAGAGAGGCTAGCAATGGTGGAAGGAAGAAGAGTGCGTATAATCCATGGACTCAACATTAGTCATAAAGAACTCATATACTTATTGTAAAAATCTACAAGTTATCAAAGAAAAGTATTACGCGCATGCTCCTAGGGGGATAGATTGGTAGGAAAAGACCATCGCTCGTCCCCGACCGCCACTCATAAGGAAGACACTCAATAAATAAATTATGCTCCGACTTCATCACATAACGGTTCACCATACGTGCATGCTACGGGAATCACAAACTTTAACACAAGTATTTCTCAAATTCACAACTACTCAACTAGCATGACTCTAATATCACCATCTTCATATCTCAAAACAATTATCAAGCATCAAACTTCTCATAGTATTCAACACACTCATAAGAAAGTTTTTACTAATCTTGAATACCAAGCATATTAGGATTATTTAAGAAAATTACCATGCTATATAAGTCTCTCAAAATAATCTAAGTGAAGCATGAGAGATCAATAGTTTCTATAATACAAATCCACCAACGTGCTCTAAAAGATATAAGTGAAGCACTAGAGCAAAACTATATAACTCAAAAGATATAAGCGAAGCACATAGAGTATTCTAACAATTCCAAATCATGTATGGCTCTCTCAAAAGGTGTGTACAGCAAGGAATATATTGGTAAACTATAAAGAAAAGACTCAAATCATACAAGACGCTCCAAGCAAAACACATACCATGTGGTGAATAAAAATATAACTCCAAGTAAAGTTACCGATGGAAGTAGACGAAAGAGGGGATGCCTTCCGGGGCATCCCCAAGATTTGGCTTTATGGTGTCCTTAGGTTATATTGGGGGTGCCATGGGCATCCCCAAGCTTAGGCTCTTTTCATTCCTTGTTCCATAATCCATCAAATCTTTCACCCAAAACTTGAAAACTTCACAACACAAAACTCAACAGAAAATCTCGTGAGCTCCGTTAGCGAAAGAAAACAAAAGACCACTTCAAGGTACTGTAACGAACTCATTCTTTATTTATATTGGTGTTAAACCTACTGTATTCCAACTTCTCTATGGTTTATAAACTATTTTACTAGCCATAGATTCATCAAAATAAGAAAACAACATACGAAAAACAGAATCTGTCAAAAACAGAACAGTCTGTAGTAATCTGTAACTAACGCAAACTTCTGGAACTCCAAACAATCAGCCAAAATAGGAAGACCTGGAAAATTTGTTTATTGATCAGCAGCAATTGTAATCAGTATTTTATCACGTTCTGGTGATTTTTAACAATTATTTTCGTGAACAGAAAGTTTCTGGAAATTATAGCAAGATCAAATAACTATCATCCAAGAAGATCCTATAGGTTTAACTTGGCACAAACACTAATTAAAACATAAAAACACATCTAAACAGAGGCTAGAACAAAGATTTATTCCTAAACAAAAGCAAAAAGCAAAAAACTAAAAATAAAATTGGGTTGCCTCCCAACAAGCGCTATCGTTTAACGCCCCTAGCTAGGCATAAAAGCAAGGATAGATCTAGGTATTGCCATCTTTGGTAGGCAATCCATAAGTGGCTCTCCTAATAGATTCATAAGGTAGTTTTATTTTCTTCCTAGGGAAGTGTTCCATGCCTTTCTTTAATGGAAATTGGAATCTAATATTCCCTTCCTTCATAATAATAATTGCACCAATCGTTCTAAGGAAAGGTTTACCAAGAATAATAGGACATGAAGGATTGCAATCTATATCAAGAACGATAAAATCTACGGGCACATAATTCCTATTTGCAACAATAAGAACATCATTAATTCTTCCTATAGGTTTATTAATAGTGGAATCCACAAGGTGCAAGTTTAGAGAGCAATAATCAAAATCACGGAAATCTAGCAAATCGCACAAAGTTTTGGGAATAGTGGAAACACTAGCACCCAAATCACATAAAGCATAGAACTCATGATCCTTAATATTAATTTTAATAGTAGGTTCCCACTCATCATAAAGTTTTCTAGGGATAGAAACTTCCAACTCAAGTTTTTCTTCATAAGATTGCATCAAGGCATCAACGATATGTTTGGTAAAAGCTTTATTTTGACTATAAGCATGAGGAGAATTTAGCACGGATTGTAACAAGGAAATACAATCTATCAAAGAGAAATTATCATAATTAAATTCCTTGAAATCCAAATTAGTGGGTTTATTAACATCTAGTGTTCTGATTTCTTCAATCCCACTTTTATCAATTTTAGCATCAAGATCTAAAAACTCCGAATTTTTGAAACGCCTTCTATGTAAAGGTGGATCATATTCAGTCCCATCATTATCAAGATTAATATTTCAAAACAAAGATTTAATAGGGGACACATCAATAACTTTTAGATCTTCATCTTTATTTTCATAGAAATTAGAAGAACATGCTTTCATAAAGCAATCTTTCTTAGCACACATCCTAGCGGTTCTTTCTTTGCACTCATCAATGGAAATTCTCATGGCTTTGAGAGACTCATTGATATCATGCTTAGGAGGAATAGATCAAAGTTTTAAAGAATCAACATCAAGAGAAATTCTATCAACGTTCCTAGCCAATTCATCAACTTTAAGCAACTAATCTTCAAGCAAAGCATTGAAATTCTTTTGTGAATTCATAAACTCTTTAACACTAGTCTCAAATTCAGAGGGCATCTTATTAAAATTTCCATAAGGTTGTTGTAGGAATTACCATAATTATTAGAGGAATTTCTAGGATAAGGCCTAGGATTAAAGTTTCCTCTATACGCGTTGTTACCAAAATTATTCCTACCAACAAAATTCACATCCATAGATTCATTATTATTCTCAATCAAAGTAGACAGAGGCATATCATTAGGATCAGAAGAAACACTCCTAGTAGCAAATAATTTCATAAGCTCATCCATCTTTCCACTCAAAACATTAATTTCTTCAATAGCATGCACTTTTTTATTAGTAGATCTTTCCGTGTGCCATTGAGAATAATTAACCATAATATTATCTAGGAGTTTAGTAGCTTCTCCTAAAGTGATTTCCATAAAAGTGTCTCCCGCGGCCGAATCTAAAAGATTTCTAGAAGCAAAATTCAATCCGGCATAATTTTTTTGTTTAATCATCCACAAATTTAAACCATGAGTAGGGCAATTACGTATCATTAATTTCATCCTCTCCCAAGCTTGTGCAACATGTTCATGATCAAGTTGCTTAAAATTCATAATATCGTTTCTAAGAGAGATGATCTTAGCGGGAGGAAAATACTTAGAGATAAAAGCATCTTTGCACTTATTCCAATAATCAATACTATTTTTAGGCAAAGACGAAAACCAAGCTTTAGCATGATCTCTAAGCGAAAAAGGAAATAGCTTCTATTTAACAATATCATTATCAACATCTTTCTTCTTTTGCATATCACACAATTCAACGAAGCTATTTAGATGAGTAGCGGCATCTTCACTAGGAAGGCCGGCAAATTGATCTTTCATGACAAGATTCAACAAAGCAGCATTGATTTCACAAGATTTAGTATTGGTAAGAGGAGCAATCGGAGTGCTAAGGAAATCATTATTGTTGGTATTGGTAAAGTCACATAATTTGGTATTATCTTGAGCCATCGTGACAAACAAGCAATCCAACACACGAGAAAACAAAAAGCAAGCTAAAAAGAGGCAAACGAAAAAAGAGAGGGCGAATAAAACGGAAAGGGTGAAGTGGGGGAGAGGAAAACGAGAGGCAAATGGCAAATAATGTAATGCAGGATATAAGGGATTGTGATGGGTACTTGGTATGTTGACTTTTGCATAGACCTCCCCGGCAACGGCGCCAGAAATGGCTCCTTGTAGGGAGTCCAAATCTTGACTTGACCTTACGTAAGCCTCCCCGGCAACGGCGCCAGAAATCCTTCTTGCTACCTCTTGAGCACTGCGTTGGTTTTCCCTTGAAGAGGAAAGAGTGATGCAGCAAAGTAGCGTAAGTATTTCCCTCCGTTTTTGAGAACCAAGGTATCAATCTAGTAGGAGGCTACGCGCGAGTCCCTCGCACCTACCCAAAACAAATAAATCCTCGCAACCAACGCGATAAGGGGTTGTCAATCCCTACACGGTCACTTACGAGAGTGAGATCTGATATACATGATAGGATAATATTTTTGGTATTTTTGTGATAAAGATGCAAAGTAAAATAAAAGCAAAGTAAAAAAGCAAAGGAAATAACTAAGTAATGGAAGATTAATATGATGAAGATAGACCCCGGGGCCATAGGTTTCACTAGTGGCTTCTCTCAAGAGCATAAGTATATTCCGGTGGGTGAACAAATTAATGTTGAGCAATTGATGAATTGAGCATAGTTATGAGAATATCTAGGTATGATCATGTATATAGGCATCACGTCCGAGACAAGTAGACCGACTCACACTGCATCTACTACTATTACTCCACACATCGACCGCTATCCAAAGATGCATCTAGAGTATTAAGTTCATAAGAACAGAGTAACGCCTTAAGCAAGATGACATGATGTAGAGGGATAAATTCATGCAATATGATAAAAACCATATTGTTATCCTCGATGGCAACAACACAATACGTGCCTTGCTGCCCCATCACATCCGGGAAAGGACACCGCAAGATTGAACCCAAAGCTAAGCACTTCTCCCATTGCAAGAAAGATCAATCTAGTAGGCCAAACCAAACCGATAATTCAAGAGACTTGCAAAGATAACCAATCATACATAAAAGAATTAAGAAGATTGAAACATTGTTCATAGATAAACTTGATCATAAACCCACAATTCATCGGTCTCAACAAACACACCGCAAAAAGAAGATTACATCGAATAGATCTCCACGAGAGGGGGAGAACATTGTATTGAGATCCAAAAAGAGAGAAGAAGCCATCTAGCTAATAACTATGGACCCGAAGGTCTAAGGTAAACTACTCACACTTCATCGGAGAGGCTATGGTGTTGATGTACAAGCCCTCCGTGATCGATGCCCCCTCTGGTGGGGCTCCGGAACAGGCCCCAAGATGGGATCTCGTGGGTACAGAAGGGTGCGGCGGTGGAATTAGGTTTTTGGCTCTGTATCTGATCGTTCGGGGGTACGTAGGTATATATAGGAGGAAGGAGTACGTCGGTGGAGCAACAGGGGGCCCACGAGGGTGGACGGCTCGCCCTGGGGGGTTAGGCGTGCCCCCCTACCTCGTGGCCTCCTCCTTTATTTCTTGACGTAGGGTCCAAGTCTCCTGTATCATATTCGTTCTGAAAATCACGTTCCTGAAGGTTTCATTCTGTTTGGACTCCGTTTGGTATTCCTTTTCTGCGAAACTCTGAAATAGGCAAAAAAACAGCAATTCTGGGCAGGGCCTCCGGTTAATAGGTTAGTCCCAAAAATAATATAAAAGTGAATAATAAAGCCCAATAATGTCCAAAATAGTAGATAATATAGCATGGAGCAATCAAAAATTATAGATACGTTGGAGACATATCAGCGGTGTAGCGGGATATGCAATGAATCAAGAGTGACATGTATGGAGATAATGAACGGTGGCTTTGCCACAAATACGATGGCAACTACATGATCATGTAAAGAAATATGACAATGATGGAGCATGTCATAGTAAACAGAACGATGGTAAGTTGCATGCCAATATATCTCGGAATGGCTATGGAAATGCCATGATAGGTAGATATGGTAGCTGTTTTGAGGAAGATATATGGTGAGTGTATGATACCGGCGAAAAGTGTGCGGTATTAGAGAGGCTAGCAATGGTGGAAGGATGAGAGTGCGTATAATCCATGGACTCAACGTTAGTGATAAAGAACTCATATACTTGTTGCAAAAATCTATTAGTTATCAAAATAAAGTATTATGCGCATGCTCCTAGGGGGATAGATTGGTAGGAAATGACCATCGCTCGTCCCCGACCGCCACTCATAAGGAAGACAATAAATAAATAAATCATGCTCCGACTTCATCACATAATGGTTCACCATACGTGCATGCTATGGGAATCACAAACTTTAACACAAGTATTTCTCAAATTCATAACCACTCAACTAGCATGACTCTAATATCACCATCTTCATATCTCAAAACAAATTATCAAGCATCAAACTTCTCTTAGTATTCAACTCACTTATAAGAATGTTTTTTACTAATCTTGGATGCCTATCATATTTGGACTAATTTCACAATTAAAGCAAATTACCGTGTTGTTTTGTAGGACTCTCAAAATAATATAAGTGAAGCATGAGAGAACAATAATTTCCATAAAACAAACCACCGTCATGCTCTAAAAGATATAAGAGAAGCACTAGCACTACAAAAAAATACACTTCCGTGATGATACGTGTTTGTCACAGTAGGTCGCGTTTTTTTTTCATGCCTGTACATCCATGACAAATTTATGACAGAATCAAGATAGTCATACCTGTCTTTGTCAGAGAAGTGTTCCATGACATTACGAAAATTATCATCACGGAAGTGTCCACTTCCATGACGATAAATCGCGTCACGAAGTGCTTTTCGTCAAGGGTGACCGACACGTGGCATCCACCGTAACGGAACGCCGTTAAGCTATCGGGTCGGTTTTTGGATCCGATAACCCGTTAACAGCCCCGACCAATGGGGATTTTCCACGTGTAAAATCATCATTGGCTAGAGGAAACACGTGTCGGCTCACCGCTGGGACAGATGTCATCCACTCATTGGACAGAAGGCGCCTATGATACGTCGACACGTGGCACGGCCCAACAAGTTTAATTGGGCCGGCCCAATTAAAGGCCCACAAGTTTTGTGGACCATAATGGGCCGGCCCAGCTAAAGGCCCACAAGATTTTGCGGACCATAATGGGCCGGCCTAGCTAAAGGCCCATGAGATTTTGCAGGCCATAATGGGCCGGCCCAGGTAAAGGCCCACAAAATTTTGCGGGCCATAATGGGTCGGCCCAGCTAAAGGCCCACAAGATTTTTGTGTGCTATAATGGGCGGCCTGTAAAGGCCCACAAGATTCTTTATGGATCATAATGGGCTGGCCCGACTAAAGGCCCACGAGATTTCGGCTGACATTAATGGGCCTACCCAAATTGTAGGCCCACAAGATTTTGAGGACCCTAGTAGGCGGCCCATTAACCTGTCGCCATGTTTTGGGCCAAATGCCGCCCATATCCGATCCGGTCCATTAATGGCCTGCCACGTTCCGGCCTAAAAGTGGCCCATATGAGATCCGCCCGTTATAAGCCTACCACGTTACGGGCCAAATTACGGCCCAGATCAGTCCGACCCTTTAAGAGGCTTTGGGCTCAATTATGGCCCATATCAAATTCGCCCTAAGCAACTAGACACTATGCTTTTGGGCCCACTTGCTAAAGGCCCACTTAGTAATTCGCCCGATATTAGTTTTGGCTCGTTAAGGGCCCGTTTAACATTTCGCCCTATATTAATTTCGCCGTTAAAACCCGTCATATAGTTGGGCTTAACTACGACCCGATTTGCATCCTACCGCTCGCGACCAATATCTGATTGGGCCAAACAAGGACCGAGACAATTTGGCCTGTTAAAAGCCCATGATTTGATTCGCACAATCATGGGCCGGGGTTCATTTCGGGCTGCTTCCGGCCCGTGAGCTGTTCGGCACGTTTCAGGCCCAACCTACATCGTGATTGCATGACGGCCCGATTATGTACTGTAATTTTATGGTGTAGCCGGTTTACTGCGAAGACAGGATATATATACAGTAAAATAATTGCAGCATCGTGAATAAGAAAAAACCTAGACTATACAATAAAGAAATTACGGCATATTACATCCACTGGGCATCAAAGTTCGCCACTATGATAATAAAGCACAAGCGACAAAGAGATTACATACTTTGGGCATCAAAGATCGCCACCAAAGTGCAAATAAACACGCCGACAAAACAATATACAAAACCGACAAAGACTTCAATAGAGTTCAAGAAAAGTTAGCCTCTTTGGGAGTCATAGCAAGCAAATGAGCAAGATGATGAGACTGCTCTTGTTCAACACTTATATCTTCCTCACTCTGAAAGATAAACAAGCGATGATGATGGTTTTGCACGTAAAAGTATCATTCTTGACAATTCATCACATTTCTTCTCGATTTAATAAAGTGACACAATTTAAAATTGCATTAACACAATATGGTATTGTTCAGGTCAAGACATGGTAGGAAATGACATTGTGAAGGAGTTGGCAGCTTCACGACAACACTGGATTACAGATCAAGAACTCATAAGTATCAATTGTTAGTGTCTTTGTCAATTTATACCATTTCAAATTGGCAAATAAAGAGACGGTTTAAATAATAGTAGAATGATATGACATTGTTCATAGTTAAGACATTGCGAGAATATGACATTGTCTTTGTAGTGGGTAGGTTCACCACACCACCGGATTACGGATGAAGAACGAAGCATACATGCAAAGTGCAAAAGAAGATCACTTGCTCAGTATAGTTTAATTTACATGGTATGAAGAAGGAACTTGGTTGTACAACTGAAAACTTAAATTGAGGAAGGACAAACTTTTGTTTATGAACTACATAATAAACTTTAAATAAGCAATTTGATGCAAACACCAAAAATAAGCAGTTGTTGCAGTCATGCCTAACCAAATATATACAACAAAGTTTGAAGGCTTGAGATGGACAAACTTACATTATTGGTGAAGACAGGCTCTATAAAGGCCTTGTCCATCCTCGATGGGGGGGGCAATTCAAGAAGTTTACCACGTAATCTTCTTCAAAAGCATTGCCTTTATTCTACATTTTGTTAAGAGTAAATATAGATGTGATAATATACGAAAAATGGAGAATATTTAAGATAAGATGAAGAGTGATGCTACATAACCAAGTAGCTATAAATGTAAGTGCTTGACACAGAAAAAAGGTACAGCCAAGAGCAATGCATGCCTAAACTTCTTCAAGACCAACCTTATGGTAAGAGTAAATATAGATCCGATGTGTAGATTATGGATAGCAAATGAAAATAAGCTGCAGAGTGATGGTACATGAACAACTACCTGTCATTGTAAGTACACTGATAAAGGTCAGCATGTACTTACAAGAATAATGCAGAGCTAAAAAACATTGGCATTGGATATATTCTACACTAATGTAACCATTCATACAGATCAGATAATTTGTAGCGAACAATTGATAAGCAAGCTATCATGCATCGCTTTCACATAATGAACCAGGTATGTATGCAAGTACAAAGGATACAGGACAACAGGTACTAACAAGAGCAAAGCAGCGGGCAGCATATTTGCGATATCCTGTCGTTCTTTTCAAATCGGAATTCTTCTTCGAGCAGATTTCCTGCAAAAAAGATCCGTAAGGCACATGCGGAAAAGTAGAAGTTCAAATTGTCATGTGATTTCATGGACAATACCTCATCCTGGGAACGAGACTAGTGCATAACAAGGTTTTTCCATTCAATGTCTTCTAAATTTAGCACAGGAGAATTCACCGGAAATTTGTTTATAGACTTGCCACCAAAGTGTGATTTCCTCAGGTAACACCGATACTGCTGCAATGCTTCCTTGAAAATCACAAGCAAGCTTTGCTCATCATGACTATCCAGATTGACCCTCGCCTAGTTACAACAATGTAATGTAAATCATTGATGTGTTCAATTAGTAGAAAACAGGGAAATAATAACCATGAATAATAGCACTTACACGTAAGTTGGACAGGAAGATGTGAAAATGGTGTTTGTCTTCACAATAATCTTCCCATGATGGGAATATATGCATGTAGTCCCTAACAACATTGAAAGCATTGTCTTTTAAATCGGGAATAAATGGAATGGGGTTCCAATCTGCAGGAATTGGCCGTCTCTGTGGTTGGGATAGGTCTTGACGGTGGACTTGATGTACTTTTTCTTTGGAGTGGGATTTTACGTGGTACAGTGGTGCTACTGACAAATGAAATCGGTATAACTTTTCTTTGGAGTGCAGGTCATGTGTGGTGGGGCTAGTGGTGTGGCCACTGAAGTATGGGTACAGTCTGCTGGAGTCGGTCCTATGTTTTGTGTCACTGGTTGTACAGCCAATATAAGTGGGGTGTTGTCTGATTTCTCCGGCACCACCACGTTTTCCAAGGACTTTGCTGGTGCTCCTTCAGGTTCGGCAATCACCCTCTTCCTTTTTGATGTCTGATGCACAAGAACAACATTTGAGTGGGAAAACATGCTATGATGACAGATGGAATATGTATTGATAATGGATGGGCATGGCATCTCGACATATATGATGAGTAAACTAAGCAGATGGCGGTGCAACAAAGTAGAAGAAATGCAAGACAACATATGCAAGATACCCGCAATCAATAAAACATTGCCAAATTAGAATAGGCACCTTGATGGGTGAACAGTACAGGCCATCTGCCTTTGACTCCTCGAGGTTAGAATAGTCATTAGGATCATAATCTGAACAAGAGTCAACAGGTGGGGAGCGTATGAGTTTCATTGCATCCAGAATGGCACTCAATGCCTTGGTGCCAATTTTGTAAGTCATTGCGTGTTTAGCTTCAAGAGTGGACTTGTTGCTAGTGCGACACAAAGCAGCTACACAGATCATAGTGTAGATATCACGGAAAACCTTAAGCATCGAGTAAAATCAGCAAAGTGGAACTTGCTAGAATATATGTGCTAGTATTGCAGATGCGGCTAGAAAGGCTTCGGATACCAGCTCTCTTCAAGTGAAGGTGCGGATGCATTAATATCAGTGTAACTCTCAAAGGCGACACAGCTCCGCGCATTTCCTTGCTATTCTTATAGGATTCAAGTGGGAGGCCACTACAAATCCTATTCCTATGTTTACAAGATCATACGAATCAAAGAGGCTCAAAGTGTCCATCACAACCGACCGTATAGAACTCTACACTTCAAATGTCCCTGCTCATCTTCAGTACAAGGAACATACTGTACTACTAGCATACTCCCTCCGTTCCAAAATATAAGTCTTGGTAGAGATTTCCACTATGGATCACATCTGAGATGTATTCAGATACATTTTAGAGTGTACATTCACTCATTTTGCTCCATATGTAGTCCATGGTGGAATCTATACAAAGACTTGTATTTAGGAATGGAGAGAGTACATATTAAAGAAGAACGGAAGAGGAACATGGTAAAGAAGAGCAAGCAGATTTTGGATAATAAAATGTTGGTTGCGCAGTGCCCACACAAGATGAACCAGAGCGCATTAAGAATGCAACTTCCAAATTGTCTCTCGACCATTTCAAAGTGCGGTTGGATGAAGATCCTACATCTCCTAACCCTTCTTCTTCCTCGTCTCTTAATTCTTCCCATCTGAGAACACCGCATGGGCCGCCGGCGGACCACCGCCCCCACCGCATGTGTTCCTCCGCCACCCCACCCCCACCCGCCGAAGTTTTCTTCGTTCGTGAGGCCCCACAACCACCAGAGCCCTTAGATCGCACCGCGAACTCCGGCGAAGCTCAAAAATCGACCGACCCAATTTTGAAATTTAGTCTCTCGTGATTTAATTAGTGTGGAATATAAAAGGGAAAACCATAAGCATTGGTAGTATAGTGTTGAGCGTGCCATGGCGGATCTCAAGGTGAACCGGACAAAGGCAACTCGCAAGCAAGACAAGAAATCGAGTAAAGCGGTGGCGATCTATTTTCTTGCTGCGATAAATAAGTTGAGCAGATATCTGAAGAGTACCGCCTTGTGCGGCGCTGCAGGCACGATCTGCTGAGAATTTGATGGTGCTGCGGTAGCGATGGCTGTCGGCAGCGTGGAAGCGAATCTAGGAGGGTAGACGGTGGCGGCGGGCGCGGTGGACGAAGACGGTCATAGGAGCGGCGCGCCGCAAGGTGGACGACGGCGGGGATGAAGCGAGAGGACGGGATGCAAGGATCCCGGTCCGAAGGCATGGATGAGAGAGGTCGATCTCTTGTAATGGACGACGGCGTCGGGGTATCAGCTCCGGCATGGTGGAGGAAGACGGCGGTGGATGGGGTGGCGGACGGCGGCGGACGGAGGAAGGTGGGGTGGAGAGGGTGTTTTGGTGCCCACGAAATACGAATGGGGAAAAGGGAGGTAGAGAGGAAGGGGGAACCATGTATTCAGGGCGCGCTTGTCTCAAATGTGAGGAAATTTACAAACTTAGCCCCCGTTTCAAATTTCTACTACATCACAGCAACATTAGACGGTTGGGGATAGGACGGTAATCTCGCATACACCGAATATTTGCCGACGAGAGTTTGTTTTTGGTGCCCACCGTGTATGAATATGAATAGGGGAGGGAGTCGATTTCGGCCAAGGGCACACTGTGTTTTGGCGCCCACCGTGTATGAATCCGGGTGAGAGGCGGTTACGTCACGTTTGGGTGAAATTACAAACCTACCCCTATCAAAACCTATAGAAATCCAGCAGATAGGCTTTGCATGGCAGGGATAGGCAGTAGTGATTTCCATCTCATAGATTTTGGTTTCAAGGGTTATCATGCGACTTTCCCGCTTCGCTCAAATTTTGCACAAAGGTGCATGTTTACCGTACAACTCAATTCGAATCCCGCTTGTATTCTACTATTTTTTCAAGGGATCCATTTTCAATTGGAATTACATTCTATATACATCATTTTTTTATATATACTTTCAAAAGCACAACAAAGAATTCTGCTCCTTTATATGTATAATATGATTTACAAATACAACGATCTCGAAATCTTAAGGTTGAATTCGAAAAAAATTAACCAAATTATGTTCTACTAAAATGTATGGATCAGTAATATCTACATATTAAATAACATAGATGTGCATGAATTCATATGAGTATGCATGTTTGATAGATCAATTTTGGTTCGAGTATGGATTACATGTATCATCATCTCGAATTCAAATATTTGAATCCCTTTTTGTTCACTCCTTTCACGCCCATCTCTCTCGCATGCATGCTCCTTCGGTAGCTATCACTCTCTTTTCTCCAGCTCACCAAGACGCTCACTTCATGTTTCTCCTATCCTCGCAAACATGGTCTCTCGACGTCTCCCTTGAGAAGTGTCACACTCTCCCTATCATTATACATTACACGGTTTTCATTATCTCTCACGTCTCTATTGTTCTCTGGTATCACTCGGTACCTAAGCTTTCTTTTTCACCGCCACACACACAGTCTCCACTCGTATTTCACTTTGTCTTTCTCTCTATGGGATTCTCTCACACACCCTATATGTCTCTACATATGAATCATACCACTAAAATTACTCTCTCTCTCTCCTGTAGACACAACATTTGTTGCGGTCTCCTTTTAAATCTCCATCCTGCATCGACATTATTCATTTGTTTACCGATCAGACAACCCCGACTACCGTCTCCACTCTCTCTCTCTCTCACAGACACACACACACAACTCCTGCTTCCACTCCCCTTCCCGACCACCGTCTCTCTCTCACACACACAAAACTCTCGCCGCACTCGACTGTATTTCTATCACAAACATTTATCGACTGGCTAGCCTCTAGATAGGTTTATACACCTGCACACTCGTGCTTCCACCATCGCATACATGTCTCTCTCCCGCTCCTTGTATCTATGTAGCTTTTTCTTCCCTTCTTGAGACACGCCCTCTCAATCGTGCACACACACTATCGCCTCATTTTAAGCTGATACCTATCGCACACACACTACTTGTGTCTTTGTCACACATGCACTCCGTCCTCCTCCACTCTCCCTCTCTCTCACACACACATGGGCCTTTTGCAACAACTAGCAAGATGCCCATGCGTGTACCTGAACATCAAGATGCATTTGTATGAGTAGTTTATCTTGTGAGGGAAAAGGATGAACGAGGGAAGGCCTTATTTGCAAATGTGGAGAGGGGTGTGGGTATCTTTTTGCAAAATTGCCATAGTTTCCTTCCTGTTCGTCAGATATAGATCGGACGACCTATATTGCAGGATGGCAGGCACACGATCATCACTGACAATGCTTTCTATAAGAGTAGGGATAAAAAATAGAGTTGGTGATGATAGTGGGCCTGCCATCCTGCAATGTAGGTTGTCCGATTTATATCTGACGGATAGGAAGGAAAATATGGCAATTTACCCGCACTCTTCACCACATTTGCAGATGAGGCCTTCCCTCGTTCATCCTTTTCTCCCACAAGATCTTGATGTTCCGTGCAACGCACCGCATCTTGCTAGTAAGAGTAGAAATTAGACATATACCACTTCTCGAATCTTGAAACCAACAACATTCCTCCCTTATCTCATCAAAACCGCCAAAGGAATATATTTTGAGTGAAATATAACATATTTTTAGTGATATACGTATTTCAAAACTAGACTTTTTTTCTATCAAATCGGTGAATATGTATTAATCTACTTTGATCGTGTGGCAACGCATTGGCACATTGGTAGTAGTTATTATAATTTTTGGACACCGGACAAACGGTGGAGTACATATCTGAAGAGAAGAGGTGCACGCACGCAATGGCTCTCGGCCTCGCTGTCTCGCACACATGAGTGTTACGTAAAGGCGACATTAATAAATAAACCCTAAAACCCTAGGCATACGATTGCTGCATTCGCGGGTACCGGAATGCGTGGTGGAGCACCTTTGTAGGAGTTGATGGTCGGGACCACGGTGAACGACTTGGAGCGCGGTGGCTCACGGTTGCCACAGTCGAGTAGCCACGTTTAAAATATCATTTTTAGCGGGGTTAAGAGTTCCGATTTTCAATGGCACGTTATAAGTAGTAAGTAGTTTTTAGAACGATTGGTATGGAGCAAAAATGGAATTCATAGTACTACATACCTCCTTGGCGTATGGTTGTATGGGTTTATGTTGCGAGATGTTGAACCTGGTAGTTCTAGGGCAAATACTATGGTTTAGATTTAGATGTTGGTTTTCAGTAATCGGAAGGGGAAACCCTTCTTTGATTAAAAAAACTACTACCTCCATTCTAGTTTACTAGTCCCCATCGTACTTTGGGTCAAAGTTTGTCCATGAATTTTACTTGTAAAATGTGAATGGAAAATGAGATTTTGTTATACCCAAACAAAAAGGACTGGAGGGAGTGATTGCTCGACACAGACGCGACCTCTCATAGCGCAGAGCATTGAACCGGGCATGACGGACAAGAGGGCACTTTTCGGCTGCAGAACCAGTGAGCACGCCTCCTCGCCGCGTGCAACCAGCTTAAGACTGCCCTTTGCCTTCATTGAATCATGCGTGTTTAAGAACACGCCCTTCCGCGAGCCGGCAGGCATTTTAGAACAGAAAACATGACTAAAATATACTCCCTCCGTCTCATAATGTAAGGCGTTTTTGACACTATACTAGTGTCAAAAGCGTCTTATATTATGGGACGGAAGAGTAATTAATTTACGCATGGTCTTGACTTGTTGTGCTCGTGACCGGTAGCGAGGAACTAGTAGAGATTTTTCTTTATTTATAACTCTCCTAACATTTTTTGGCTCTGAAGTGAATCATGGTTGTGGACATTATGTATGAATGTGCAGATATCTATGAACATGAGTTTGATGTGGAAGTTAAACTTGGAATGTCGGGCTTCTTGGCGTGAACTATACCATGTCCAATGCTTAAATACATTATTGTTAGGAAAGTAATTGCTGTTATTACATGACCCAAAAAACATTTTGTGCCACATCGGTAGATGCACAGACATCACAACAGCATCTTGTTGGATAAACATTTGAACCTAGCTATTATGACGGAAATTTTGTATTGACAACAGTTTTAGATAGAAGGAGATGCCTAGCCTGCTCTGCCTCGCTAGCTTATTTCAGCTTCTTCCATCTCTTCTTTGGCTTGGGTGAAGAGAGCATCTGATTGCTCTTTTCGCTTCTTCAGAACTCAGCTACATTCTCAAGGGCTGTTGCACGCTTTCTTTCAGCCTTTACTAATGCCACGAGGACACGAACAATGACGACTCCACGGCTTGTGTGTAATCCAGCATCATCTCGGGAATTTGCACCTTGTGTCTAATCCAACATCATTAGGGAGCGGCACCTTGTGTGTAATCCAGCCTCATTTTGGAAACATGATCTCGAGGTTGACCATACTTCCTCCTCGCAGAACTGCATCCCGACATGAAGTTACTTTTTTTAGATCAATACTCGGAGAAACCTAGATCCATTTAGTAGAAGCGGATAAGCATGAACTCAAGAACTGAATTCAAAAGGAAAAGAAATATAAAAACAGACTACAAGGTGAGAACACCCACTTCCTACATCAAGTTAAAAAATGAAAGCATTAGGACGATTAAGACTCTTCTTATTACACATCGAAGAACACCACGCTTAAGAGAAACAGAAACTACAACATATACACATCGAAGAACACGAGGCTAAACGAAAGTAATTGAAAGGGTGTTACTTACCAAAGCTCATTTTACAGGTTCGGTGCAGCTCCACTTTAACTTGCCACGCTCCTTGAAGATGTCTCGAATATCCCGTATTTGGTCTTCATTGCTCCTCTGCATGTTCACACTCGTGGTTTTAAAATCTCAACATGGCAAGAAAAATACTACTAGTAATACTCGCGCATCTTGTGGGCAACATTAAAGCACTCGTCTGCCATGTTAGAGCATCTCCAACAGAATCAAGAACGCTACCGGGCGCTTTAAAAAAGCGTTCTGATGCTTGAGATTGAGAAGTAGATACTAGAGAGTAGAGGATAGTTATCAGCATAGATAGATAAAAAAAGACAATTCAACTACTCCTCATCGTCCGACTCCTCCTCGGTGATGTCCTCCTCCAACGTCTGACTGTAGGTGTGAAGATACCGATCGCCATCGGATTCCCAGGGCGACGCTGCTCCTAGCCTCATGTTGAATTGAGCGCCGATTTTCACCTACGCTTGTCCTCGCGATAGGCGGCTCGCTCTGCCCTCCTCTTATCCCTCTCCGCCCTCCTTTGCGCGTAGAACTCGCGCTTGTTGATGATGTCCTTCAGGAAGCGTTGGCGCCACAGCACCATGGCTTCCTCGTCCATCTCGGCGATGCCGAGACAGTGCTCCCGCCTCCGGTTGTCGCGACGATCCTCGTCGGTGCTAAGCCGCGGCAGAGGCGCTGAAGCTCCGCGCCGCTTCCCGCTGGCAAGCACGTTGGGTAAGTTCAATGTTCTATGAGGCCACCGGAGGCGCCACGCCACCGCGTCGTACGCGTGGGCGGCCTCATTGGCGGTGTCGAAATTGCCGAGGCCGAGGCGCATCTCGCGGAACCGGATCTCGGCGGAGAAGCCGTCGGAGGGGCGCGCGCGGACGCCGCGGTATCCCCAAGTTTCCCGGCGACGCGGCGGCATGGTGGCGCGGCGGCGATGAGGCGAAAATGAGCGGGGAGAGAGCGGTGGCGAGGCACAGAGCGGTGGCAAGGCACAGAGCGGTGGGAGGGTGTTAGATTTTATAAAGCGCGCCGGACGCCGCACGCCAAAACTAGCACACGCCCGGCCGCTTTTTCCCCCGCGCGCGCGATCCTTTCCCGACGTCTCTGCTATCTCTACTCTCTTCTCTACGGTTATATTTATTTTATATTTAATATTTAATATTTATCTCTACTTCCTTTACTGTCTACTTTTTTTCTCTATACTTTTTTCTTGCAATATAGGCCGTCCGATTTATATCTGGCAGATAGGAAGGAAACAAATGGGAATTTTGCGTAAATATACCCATACCCCTCTCCAGATTTGCAAATAAGGCCTTCCCTCGTTCATCCTTTTCTCCCACAAGATAAACTACTCATACAAATGCATCTTGATGCGTGCAACGCATGGGCATCTTGCTAGTTCTAAAAACCTTTCCATCATTTTCCACACTACAGGTTGCAGATGAAAAACCTACCCAAGCATAGCGCGATACAGGAGCGACGCACAATTACCAAACTGATATTCAGCCGGACAAAGGAGGCTATAACCAATTACTTTTACGGGAACAATAGCACCGGGAAAATTGAAGGGTAGGTATGAACAAAATTGGAACTTCACATGTCCGGTAAGTGATTCAATACACACATTACCAATCGAGGAGGAGAACGATGGTCGCGGCGGCCTCTATGAGTCATGGTCGGCAACGGGAGTCAGTTCATTGTCCACGACGGTGGTACTTCTGCGCTTGGTGTCGGCTTCCGGGAAGCAGAACCGAGATCGTGGAAGACGATGCCGGGGAAGAGGCTCCGTCTACGACGACAACGGTGGACCGGCTCCAGTGCGGCGTACGAGGTCATCGATGAGGCAGATGCACTACGGTGGCCGAGTGCGCTGATGTAAAGGGGAGGAGCACGAAGGCTGCGGTGCCGTGGAGAAGTCTATTTTGCGATGGGGATAGAAAATGGGGAGTATTCAGGTGTACTACTCTAGGTGCCGGGTGGGGTTGGCTGGGTAGGGTGAACCTGAGATTCTGAAAACAGCCCCTACCAAGCGTCGTCCGTGAGGCCTGTTCCGAAGGCTATGATGGTAACTTCCCTTTGCTTTCGAATCAGGGTCACGGGAGATTTTCCCGCCGACCTCAAAATTTTGTGACACTTTGGACTCCCGTGTGGCGTGTTGAGTGATTCGGCTAAGCAACTAGCGAGTAGTAGTAGTAAACTCTGCATATTAGGTTTGACAAGTCAAACTTCCTAAAGTTTGACCAAGTTTATATAAAAATATAAACATTTACCATAACAAATATGTATGATGTGGAAGTACATTCAATAATGGATCTAATGGTATTTATTTGTTATTGTATATGTTAATATTTTTTTGTTATAAGCTTTCTGTGAGTTTACAAAACTTGACTTTAACCAATGCTAATACGCGGACTTAAATAAAAACAGAGGGAGTACACATTTGTTTTCTTAGTTTGTAGTGAACTAATCATTTGTTGAAATTGTGAAATAAATATATTAGGCTATTGACTTGAATGTAATGGTCTATACAATTCAATAGTTACAATCATTGTCGAATCCCAAGATGTATACAAGGTCTATAGTACTTCACAACATGCTCAAACTCAGATAATCCCAGTCAAATGAGAATCTAAATGCATTTCATAGTTATTACTTTGTAGGATGCAACAAAAACAACCAAAACTCTACATCAGCCATTATAGAAGCAACATTTTGACATATCCCATTGTGTAAAACGTGCAGAGAGAGCTTTTGAAGATGGAGCAGATAGGGCGGGAAAGATTGTATGTATGTGGACGAGAGAGTAGGAGACAAACCTAACGAGACAGAGAGAGAGAGAGAGAGAGAGAGAGAGAGAGAGAGAGAGAGAGGAAGAAGTTAGGTCTGTGAGAAAGATGGAGACATGTAATATACGTGAGATGCGTGTGCATCCGGATTCTGTATACGTGGAAGGAGAAGAGACAGCATGTTTGATGAGAGAGCTGGAAAAACATGGACGAGAGGGGAAGGATCCCATGGGTTGAGGGATTGACAAATTTGTGCGGGGGAGAGAGGGATTGGTAATTTTGTGCAAGAGAGAGAGAGGGTGGGGGAGGAGTCGGTCGGCCGTCGTCACATCACCCTGCTTCCAAATGACCCGCATTCTCTAGCTGCGGTGTGGTCGCCATCTTCGATCTGCTCGATGCCCTCTTTGAAGATTGAGGTGTTGTGCATGTTGGGGTGCAAAGAAGCACAAGCGAGAGTGGTCGCCGTATAACCTTGGATGGGGATGAATTGTGTGCTCGGGGGAGTGTCTGTGTGTGTTGTGCTGCGTGTGTGTGTGTGTGCGCGCGCGCGTGTGTGTGTCAGATATTGAGTGAAAACAAACCTAAGGAGAGAAATGGGTATTCACGAAGAGATTGTGCGTGCCTTGAGGTGGGCAGGGGCTGAGTGAGGGTGTCAAAATGTGCGCGTTGATGCATGTGTTGCATGCGATCGTGCGAAGACAGATTTAATCGAGAGAGATGGTTGTTGTGTTACGGATGCTCCTCTCTCTCTATCTCCATCTCTCTCTCTCTCTCTCTCTCTCTCTCACACACACACACACAAGTAAACTACAAGACCGTTCTCTCATGTATACACAAAGTATTGGCATCTGTCTATGTCTCACTCATGCATGATCATTTGCACATTCACACCTCTCTATGTCTGTATCACACGCACACCGTCTCCACATTGCCCTTCCGCCACAACACACATATGGACACATACACGTTCTCTCTCAGTCACACACACAAAATAAGTATTAAAAAACTAGGGCGCACCTAAAACGTCCAAATCCAAATATACACAAACTGGAGCTAAATTCAAATATATGGAAATATTGCAGCGTCAAGAACTTTCCCGTGAAAAAACTTGAGTAATATTCGAGGATTGTTTTCACACACACAAAAGGTTCGGTGGATGTCCTTTGAGCGACACGGTGATGCACCGTTCGATCGACCATGGCCCATGTTCACGCAGCTTACAGGATTCCGTATCGTGGCTGTGGTACTAACTTAAAAAAATTAATAAAAGCGCTGCCTAAGTCTAATGTTTACGTGTACTAGTACGGTTTTCTTTTAAGTTTGACCAACCTTATATAAAACTAAAGTAAGCTCTCATACGCGCACTCATCAATATGCCACCGCCGCCGTTGCGCATGCCGGCGCCCGCCTGCTCCGGCCAACAATTTCTCGCCCATCACCGCCGTGACACCGCCATCCCTGTGCCATGAAGCCGAAGGCTCGCCCGCTCACGTCGTCTGTAGTCCCTCCTCGCCATGCCGCCGCCCTGCCAAGCACGCGAGCAGCTGGTGGAGCCGCGTCTATGCACGCAGCGTATGAAGAGGAGGACGAGCGCGTGCTCCAGCACGCCGGCGAGGAGGAACTAGCGTGTCATTGTCGTCTCCGCCCGCGCGGAGGAGGCGCGCATGGTGGATGTCGCGGTGGAAGCCGATCGCCTTGGCCGAGCCCGCAAACCAGGGGCGACGCGGAATCTACCTTCGAGACCTTGAATGCCACGTGGATCCCGCAATCTGAAGGAGCAATTTGGGTCGATCGACTCATGTGAGCCATTTGATGCAACATGGATGGCTAGAAGGGCTTCTTCCACCTCTTCCGTCAGATTCTTCCTTCGCTCCGTCGAACTTCTTTCACAAATCGACCGCCCAAATTATACTACTAGTACGAACATATTAAGTACGGTAGGAACACAAAGATACGAAAGCAGTAGTACCAAGCGCAAGAAGAAAAGTAGTAAGACATAGTACTAGTACTACTCTACATACTAAAGAGTTCAAATAACGAGAAAGAACATAAACATAGTTCTGCTGGGGCCTCAAAGACAACACACCCTTGAAAATAAACTAAGCAACTAGTCCACTTGACAATCGCAGAGAGAACCAGCATGAGCGACGGCACTGCCGCCTACTCGGAGTCCGAGTCCACGTCCTCGACTTTGTCCTCGTACCTCTTCCTCTTCCTCTTCGCCGATGCTTCTTTGCTTGAACCAGACACTGGGCTCTGCTTCTTCATCCAACCCATGTAGATATTTAAACAAAGGTAGGCATCCATTGCTGGGTACAGGATGTGATCTTCATCTGATGTCTTCGACTCCCATTCATGATGAAACTCGTGATGAGGTTTCTTCAGTTTAGCGTACGAAGGATCAATCATGGCTGCTGCCAGGGTCAGCATTGAAGGTTGAGAGGAGGACACCAAGCTTTCCTTCTGGAGATCGAAGGGCTGGCCTACAACGAGACCTATCCGACGCAGGACATATGTGTCATTCTTAAAGCCTACAGTAACAAATTTCACTCTTTTGTCCTTGAGGAAGTTCTTAAAATCCTGGCACTCAACGTCGGCATGGCATATGTGGTAGACCAAGCAAACGTTATGTACACAAATCTGGATCACGGCGGGCTTCTTCCTCTCTTCGTCCTTTAGATCCTTCTCTCGTCCCAGGACTGTGGTGTACTCAACATCTAGCCCAGCGACCCACTCATCCGTTTAACTGTTGAACATGCGTAGGAAGCGAGCAAGCCATGCTTTCACCGTTGCGAATCCACGTGTGTAGATGACGATGAACTGATCGCTGGTGATGGCTCTAACTTGGTACTCAGCGGCGACCATGGAGATTTGGGAGGCCATGGATTTTGGAGGAGGGTTAGGAGAAGTTGAACTGTTGTACCCCGCAAAAACTGGGAGTGAACTAATGTGAAAGGACGGGACGACTAGGAGCGAACTATTGTGAGGTAGAAGACAGGGATGAGTAGGGCGTGTGAACGGCGTGGGGTTGCTGGCTTGCCCGGTAGATAAACGGCTGCAAGCCCCCAAAGAGTTCTCAAGAACTATGCGGGACCCACTAGATGTCATGTCTACTAGACCCATATCGTGGGCTTGACGGTATAGCTTCTGCCTGTTCGCACGCCATGCCGGCGCATGGATGTAGCTTCACTTAATTCCGTCAACCGTCGCGCCTCCCACGACCTTCCCCTCCCTCGCGCGGTCGCACCCTTTGAGACTTCGACCGGCTATAAATGAGCAATTTTTTTTCCTACTCCACATGCATGATACTCCCTCTGGTCCTTTTTACTCCCGTCAACCGTTTGCAAAGTGTTTGACCAAATATATACTTTTTTAAACACCACCTTATATTAATTAACCAGCCACACCAGTACACTCATTCGATACAATATTCACCACACAGGGCGGTATGTTATTTACAAGAATACCATCTAATATATTGTCAAAGCTATACTTAGCGATTAAGTGTGCCACCTTATTGGCCGAACGGCTAATCTTTGACAATTGAAGATTTTTGATCAACTTCGAGATGCTCAACGCTTTCATCTTTAGGTCACGCATAGCAGACCTGTCATAGTCCCCCAATGCAAGAGACGCTACCACAAAAACGCAATCAGTCTCTAAAATTACAGGATTATGAAGAGAAATACCTATGTAGAGACCGGCAATGCAAGCCCTAAGCTCCGGTTCCTCCACGCTTTGACAGGCATCAATGAAATCCCACGACCAAATTTATACTAAAAATATCAATATCTACAATATCGATTATAATGAGTATAAGAACTACGCTTTTATAATGAGTGTAAAAATATTGATTTGACATTGTGAATGGTGATACTCCCTCCGTCTAGGTGAGTAAGTCATCTTAGGCGTGCACCGTGACCAAGGAGGAGGGAAAATGAGAGACATTAATGTTTATTTGCTAATTAAATAGTATTGCATGCAATGAACTAACCACTTGCATGTCATGTTTGATAGTCCTGTGTCATTAAAAGCATGCACACCCTCATCTCTTATTGGTTGATATGTCAAGAAACAAGAAACGAGGTAGAAGTTAATGCACCGCGCCACGTGTTTTGGGATTATTTGGTTTTCGTAAGATGACTTACACACCTAGCTATTAGAGTACCACTACCTCCCTTCTAGTTTAAAGGGCTCGACTCAAAAATTTCACCTACTCTTAGCAAGATAGTTGAGGCGGTGGAATAGTTTTTGAAGTCTGCAAAAGTACTCAACTAATGTTGTCGTTCTTCACAAAAAAATGTGTTTACCAATGCATGCATGAACACTAGTTACTCTAACCCCCTCTCTTCTTTAATTCTTTTGCCACATCGGCATGTTTGTTATTCCGTGTGCATGATACCAGCTAAGATACCACCATTATGGCCAGCCTTAATCATCGCATGCAATAATTTAGTGCACCTTGAAATATGAACATGTGTGGGGCGTGTATGTTTTTAATGACTTGAGACTATACCTAGCCCGCATGCAAGATGACTTATTATGCACGTTCCCCATACTGCAGGAAGCCCGTTCGTCTCCAAATCTTTTCCTCTCCATGTGTGGAAACAATATGCTTGCCAAACTCTCCTTCTCCCTCCGGCGGTCCCACCACTCCACCCCGTGTGAAAACATCTGCATGCATGACCCTCCTCCCCCACGCTCGTCCAATCCCTTGTGACCAGCAATATTTCCACCCCTTCGCTCCCCCGTAATTTACTCCAACAAATATGCCCACGTAGCTTTTACTTAACCCGGTGCATTGGGTCAGCGACATACGGGCCTAGCAGTGTCTTGGCCCACATGTCGATGGCATAGCTGAACCTGATTAAAATCGATGCAGCTTCGATCCATATCTTACATAGGTGTGTCATTGCTCGCTATAAATACTGCGTCTCCCATGAAATCGCTATCTCCTCCCCCTCACGTTCACGTTCATCGCTATCTCCTCCCCCTCCCTCTCATGTCGACCACCATGGCATCGCCCCTCCCAAGCCCTAGGAGCCCATCGCTGCACCGCGCGGACGGTCACGCGTCGCTGTTCCGTTCCTCGCCGCCACTAGTTGAGGAGGACGCGTCGGTGTTACGCTCCTCGCCGCTACGTGACGCATCACCGTTTCGTTCCTCGCCGCCACTAGTCGAGGAGGACGCGTCGGCGTTCCACTCCTCGCCGCGACGCGACGCGTCACTGTTCCGTTCCTCGCCGCCACTAGTCGAGGAGGACGCGTCGGCGTTCCGCTCCTCGCCGTGACGTGTCGAGGTGGACGCGTCGGCGTTCCCAATCTCCCCAAAGCACCGCTGCCGAGGACGCGTCGGCTCCCCGCTACGAGGAGAACGTCGCGCCGCCCGCCGAGCCCCCCAGCCTTGAGGAGCTTTGGCAAGAAATGGATGTCTCCTTGTGGGAGGCTTTGCCTCCAGCAAAGCGCGCCAAAATAGATGCGGAGAAGAAGGCCGAGGAAGATAAGCGCACCGCGCAACAAGCTTTCTGGGAGATCTATGTCGCGTCCGAGAGAGTCAAGCAATTGGTTCTTTGACAGAAGGCTCGTGCGAGGGCCGTGAGGGTGGCGGAGGACGCCCGTGCCGATTCCCTGAGTGCAGTCGGGCCCAAGCGCCTCATCTATGCTTGGCGGTACGTGGACCGGGTGCACACTTCCAGCTAGGAGGAGTACCTGTTGGCGCCGGATCACCACACCGGTGAGATTGCGCTCGCCCGCCGGCAAGCCTCCAATCAGCACCTCGCGAGTTGCGAGGCTGAGGAAGAGGCATTGTGTTGGCGCGCTGGGAAACGACCGTGCACCAGGGCAATCGTGGCGCGCCGCAAGCGCTCCTGCGAGTGTCGTGGCTTTTAGGAGGAGTGTAGTTTTTGTTTCTTAAGGCGATCTCATTAGTTTTGGGACGCAAATGATAAATCCTGAACGTTCAGGAATTTTTAGCGTCCTTAATTAAGTATGTAAAAGGGAATGTTTGGAAACGTTGTGTATTATTACGCATTTTGCAAGTACGTGCATATAGCACAAACTTTACTATACACTATCGGACTACACGTCTCTCTCGATATATGCTTGCAGACTTTTCTACTCCCTCCGTCCAGGTCAATAAGTCATCTTTTGTTGTGCATGGTGACCAAGAAGGAGGGAAGATTTGTACACCTAGACGGAGGGAGTACTACTATTACTTATGTACGTGCAAATACATGTTTTAACATTACGATGCGGTTTTTGTAAAAGTAGAAAAACAGCACTAGTCAAGCTTGTGAAACGATTCCAACGTAAGTACTACTAGTAGTAGGAGTACCAGGGGCCAGTTCTTTTAGGCTTCTAGATTAGTAATACCATAACTACTACCTCCGTCCTGGTTTATTGGTCCCCATTGTAATCTGTGTCAAATTTTGATCATAAATTTAACTAATGAATTGTTAGTGCATGTCACATGCACTACTCCATCCGTCTAGGTGAGTAAGTCATCTTAGGCTGTGCACCGTGACCAAGGAGGAGGAGAAAGCGAGAACGTTAATGTTTATTTTCTAATTAATAGTATTGCATGCAATGAACTAACCACTGCATGTCGTATTTGATATCTCAAGTCATTAAAAGCATGCGCACTCTTTATCTCTTATTGGTTGATATGTCAAGAAACAAGAAACAAGGTAGAAGTTAATGCACCGCGCCTAAGTGTTTCGGGATTATTTGGTTTTTGTAAGATGACTTACACACCTAGATGCACCGCACCTAAGTGTTTTGAGTAACATTTATCAGTTAAATCTTTGGTCAAAATTTAGCACAAATTACAATGGTGAGGAATAAACCAGGACGGAGTAGTAGTTTAGAAGCCCAAATAAATGAGTGAGGCCCCTTATTGTTACTCTCCACTATGACTAGTCTTGTGGGAAAAGCTGGGGAAGCCGCCAAAAGAACTGGCCCTAGGAGTAGTAGCTAGGGATCGAGTGTGGGAGATGAACCGGAGAAAGTAAATGCAGAGAGATGAAATGCAAAAATGACAGAGGGATGTGATGGTTGCTTGTCCGTTTATTTTACCAGGCCACTTATTACTGGGAGTGGTTGGGTTTTGTGATATGACGGCTTTATCGCCGCCACGAGTGAGAGGTGAGACTCCCGTGCAGCGCCACCCTCTACACTTGTACTACATCGGTCGTGGTTTATTAGTCCCCCATTGAATTTGACTGAAGATTTAACTGACAAACTGTTAGTGCTTGTCAACAAAAACTATATCGTTGGATTCGTATTTGAACATAGTTTTGAATGATATAATTTTAGGTGGCATGCATTAGTATTTATCGTACTATATATAATGTTAGTTCAATTTTTGGTCATACTAATCTATAGTAGTAAGGTGCCTGTACGTTGCACCGAAGAGTGAAATGCATTGATCAGGGAGTTGTTTATTTTGACAAAGGATGTGTGGGTCATCTCATGTGTAACGGGTATCGATAGGTTTCTTCGGATATTATCTCATCTCTAGAGCTCACAAACATCCGGGTGAAATAGATAAAAAGGTATCTTTTGCAAACAAAAGCGTTCAACTATTCAACCTGCATCCAAAACTTGTGAAGAAATAACACTTATTGTGCTTTGCAAGAAATGATCTTTAAGAATTAGTTTTTGAGAATCGATTGTTATACATGTTGGCTACAGATGACATGGCACTTTCTTATAGTCAACAGTTGGCTATACTATTAAGTAATATTAACCATGCCCTTATACACCTAGACGGAGGGATTAAATCAGGATGACTTGCAAGGGGCCAGAGGAGATGTAAGAAATGGTTCATCGTAAGTCTCTCACCAAAGATCTTGTAGTAAAAATTCATACATGGAAGATTCTAGACTAAACCATAAACGGATACACTTTTATTCATGCGCGATACTCCAATAGAGCAAGATCCTGCATGGAAGTCTCCACATGCTTAGACAGCGGATTACATTGAGCGAAGACTAATGATCAACATTTAACTTGATAATGCGTATTTTTTAGAAGAACAGGAGGCTCCTCCCCGGTTCCATTATCAATTGAAACCCAAAGTGTCTTACATCAGCTCACCGAGAGGAGCAGTTCAAAGGAAGGACTGCGGCGAAAGCCAGTCAAGTTTAACGACAAGCTTACAGAATCAAAAGCGGCAAACACACGGGCCATAAGCGCCCACACACACACTACATGTTTTCTAAGTGCACTTGATAATGCGTATGTCCAGGTGAACCTCCTTGGAGTCCCCGTGCACTGAGTCGGCGGGTAAAGGATAGAACGGATGCCATGGGTTTTCCAAGTCCACATTGGCGGGATAGTCCCAGCTCCTCAGAGTCCAAGTTTGTCCGATAAGGCCGGTTTCGCCGCCCACGCGACCCAGAGGGGTAGTAACATTGACCACGCACCCGTACATCTGCCTCGTGTCAGTGTCAACGTCAACGGCGACGCCCCTGACGCACGCTACAAAGACGGGGCGGCGACCTGCGCGGGCCTCGCCAGTGCCCACGATCAAGAGGAAGACGTTGTCGTCCTCCTCCGAGACTAGCAGGCGGCGGTGATCCTCCAGCGACTCCAGCATGGTGAACCGGTAGCACGTGTCGTACTTGATGTTCTGGCCAGCAGTGACCGCTGCACGCATCCGTGAGGTGATGCACCATGTCCACTGGCGAGCCACAAAACGGCATCGGACACTCATAGCAGTGGACGAAGGGCTCCTTGGAGGCATCGACCAGGCCGTCCATGAAATGGGAGTGGCTGTAGGGGACGTTGCGCCAGTTGAATATGTGAGCAAGTTACTACGAGATTTAATCCGAATAAGCACAAAATAAATCATGACAGCTATAACGGAGATGAAACTAATCATGTGGACTAGCATAGTAGTAGGATCTGAGTAGAAACATGAATTATACCACGATTTCGAACAGGAAGGACAGAAACACATACGGTGCAACAGGAGCAGCACCGTTGGCGTTGAGGTTGTCGCCCATGTCGTTGAGGAAGAGGTTGCCGAGGTCGGGAAAGAAGTCGTCGTCGGCGAAGTCGTGGCTGCCACGATCGAGAGTGCGCTCCCAGATTTCAACAAATACCACGAATGGAGCGCAAGAGGGAGTGGTCAGGGGACGTTATGGCCGCCGAATGGAGCGGAGGAGTAGCACACGAAGCAGTAGATGGTGCCCTTACTAGTACTCCCTAGTCTCTATCTATCTATATCTATATATATCTACTCTTATAGAAAACCGAGTTGGTGATGATGGTATGCCTGCCATCTTGTAATATAGACCGGTCGATCTATATCTGACGGATAGAAAGCCAACTATGACAATTTTACAAAAGATACCCGCACCTCTCTCCACATTTACAGATAAGGCCTTGCCTCCTTCATCCTTATCTCCACAAGCTCGTGCTCCTCCCTATGTCTCTATCTCTACTACTTTTTTTATAAAAAATCGAATAGTGTTGCGTCGTCCGCTGCACGCCCGGCTAAACACGCCTCCTCGCCTCCATCATCACCAACTGAGTCTTTTATAGGAGTAGGAGTAGAGAAAAAACCGAGTTGGGTGATGATGGTGTGCCGTGCAATGCATGGGCATCTTGCTATTTTTTTGCATATAAGTCCAAACACCACGTAGACACGGTCTTTGAGCACGGTTCGTAGTCGTTCCACGCTCGGGCATTGAAGTTTGTAACTATTTTAGATTAGAATATACTACTCCTCCGGTGATAGTAGTAGTGCAAAGTCCTACTCTACTACTCTACTCTAGCAAGCTAGGGCATAGTACTGTAGTAGGTACTGTAGGGAGTACCAGTACTGTGATCACTCAAGAAAGTTGTTTGGCATCGATATGACCCTATGCTGCTGGTATGTGTCTCGTAAGTCAAGCGGCGTGCTATAGTCATCATCACCTGTCCACTTCCCGCAACACATATTCGCTTCTCCATCTTTCTCCGCACATAATCTCGTCCAAGCTTCCATCCTCGCTAAGGCGCCTCCCCCCCCCTCGTCCGAAACCCAAGCACTAACAATGGCAGAACCGAGCAGCGTCCGCCAAAAGAGTGGCTGGAATTCGCTCCCCACAGAGGTAATCAAGCTCATTGTTTCGCGTGTGGACAATCTCGATACCATGCCGCTCGCAGGCGTGCTCGTCGGGGGCTGTACCGTTTACTCAAAGCCCTCAGTGGAGCTTTTTAAGCCAGCTCCTTGCTTGCCGATGCCGCCTAATCTTCGTAAACGGCGTGTCACACAAAGATAACAATCGAGGGTGGCGAGCATCAACCCCTTCATCGTGATCCGATCCCCGTCAGCCTCAGCTACATTAACGGTATGTACTGGGTCGGCATGAACACGTCTTGGATGGTGCTCGTCGATGATCGCGGCAGCTGGATGCTCATGGAGGTCTACACCCGGCAATTGATCCCCTTCCTTCAATTAACACTGCATTGCTTTGGCACCGCGGCCCAGAATACTCGGAGTCTTACAGTAGCCAACATAATACCAAGTTTGATTTGCTCAAGGTTGTAATCTGCCAAGTGCCCACAAGATCTGCGAATTATAAAGATTTCAGGCTAATTGCGTTCTTCAACCGCGGTCTCGCCTATCTCGACAGTGTCATCGCGGTAAGTGGACAAATCTGCACGTCCATCACAGGATCATACATCTTCCACGGTTCTCTGATGCCATTGACCACAAGGGCTTCATTTATGTTGTCGACTCCTTCTATGGCTGGACGTATTGCTGGCCTACTCCAGTCATTGCTACAAACGGTTGTTACAGCAGTATGTTACTTTCCTATGATATCATGATGGCTTGCTTATATTGCTGTCAACATTTACTGAAAAAATATTCATGCTCATAACATGTTGCTCTTAAGATTGACTAAATCAAGAGCCCTTTTTTATTTGACTCCAACTTGATATGATGTTGTAGGCCGCCTGGTGTCCCTACCCTTCCTAATCCAGAACCTTTCAAAGAAAAGCGGCATGGCGATTGCAGGTGGTTCTGGCTCGATCGAACTGACGGCGAAAGATTGATGATCGTTCGCACGTACCGGACGTGTTGTTTCGCGGAATACAATCACTGTCACTGCCAGGTCTTTGAGCAGGATCCAGCTTCTCTGGGCCTTCAAGAATTTTTGACTGGAGGCTGGTAAGTAGCCTTGGTACACGCTCTCTGTTTGTCGGACTGAATTATCCGATTAACCAGGAGATAACCGACGGCAAGGATCATGATGGCAGCGCGGTTTCGTTCATAAGGCAAAACCGTGTGTGTGTACACATCGTACCATGCGTCTCTGCATGCACCATACCCTGATATGTGCCGCCATGCTCTGCAGCCCAAAGTAGGACAGAGGGTCGCAAGTATCAGACTTCGACCTGCTAATTTGGAGTTTCCCCGTCGAGCACCCATCTGGTTCAAGCCGTCGACCAATCTCCACGACTTAATAAATAGTAACGTCTAACCGAGCGCTTAGTTAGATGCGTACACTTGGTGTAGTAGGATCTTTATTTAGTTTGACGCATACACTTGTTCTTTTTGGTAGCCCTTTTGTAATGATGGCTGATGTTTGGTTTGGAAGAGAGAGCTGCGTCTTCACTCTTCCGGCTCGCTTACTACTACATTGCACCCCTAGCCCTGGTTGCTGCTGCTGTTGTTTTCAATGTACAATCAGTAGTATATTTTGTTTGTTGGTTGAATAAATGTGTTGTTTTGGAAGTCGTTGCACGGTTCGATCCTTTAGTGCCCCTACCGTACGTAGCTCATACTATTTTTCGTACGGAACACATTTTCCACTTGTTGATAACATGCAGCCCACTGATGAAGGCCCAATAGAGAAGCCCATAATTAACTGGAAGGGAGGCTCTCACATGAATCCGCCTGTACATGCTCATGGTCCCCTAAACATAAATAAGTAAATAAATAAATAAAGCTAAATGCTCATGCACCAGTTCTTTGGGAAAATAGGTAGCCCAAGATTTCTTTTTGAAGAATACGAAGCTAGGGCTATTTGTTTTCTCCGACCATTGGGCTGCAAATCTTTCAAGACGAGGAGGGATGCATTCCGTCCTGGCCAAAGAGTATGGTCAATGTCATTAAAATTAATATCAAAAGGGGTTGAAAAATCCAAAAATTTATAGCAAATGGGATATTAGTTTTTTTATTTTGTTCTTCAACGATATCTTATACATATTTCATTGGACTTAACATGACATAGTACTAATTTATTTTTAAATTTGTTTTAGTATGGCTATTAATTTTGGATTAAGAATGTTTCCCCTCAAAGAAAAAATTTATGAATTTTCAAAATTTACCACATATTTAGTTAATTTTTTGACCCTGGTACTCACCAGAAAATGGCCGGTAATTCTAAAAATGGAAAACGGGCTGCAATAAATTCCATATGAATTAGAAAATGAGTAAAAAATATAAAAATAATAGCAAATGGGCTGTACACGCCACAGATTTCGAGGCTGACTTGTTTACGCAAGGCTTTGTCAGTGAACACACGATTCTAGCAAAGAAGGATCGTTGGATGTCCATCCAACGGCCGACGTCTTCTTCAATCTCGATATTCCTGCTCCGGCCGCCTAAACTAAGCGTCGGCGGGACTGCCTGCTCCCTCCTCTTGTGGCCCGGCTGTGATACCGCTGAGCTTCACCGGGCCACCCTACTCCCTCCGCTGGCCTGGCCGCACGCAATCAACTGCCTCCTTATTACACGAAAAAATGATTCCTCCCACTGACAACTGGGGCGCACCGGTTCGGAGGCTGACCTGTGGGCCTACTACGTTGACGTCTGCAGACGCAGGCTTGTCAACTTAGTCAACAAACAATTCTAGCAGCAAAGAATCGTTGGATTTGAATTGAACGGTCCTGCTGCTTCTTCAATCACTGCTCTTCTTGCACCAGCCGCCCAAACCAGCGCCGGGGAGACTGCCTGCTCCTGCCTCCAGTAGTCGGTTGTGCTGCCGTTGAGGCCTCATCGCACCCTACTACACCCACCGCTAGCCAGGCCCTGCGGCGACGGCGGCTCACACCGCAGCCGAACTAGTGAACCCTCGTACTCCTCTACACGTGGGCATCCACTGCGGCGTCTTCCCCGGCTCCGGGTCGTCCCCTTCCTAGGCCTCTCCGTCGTCCACCGCCTTGGTGCTCTCGGCGCGGCGTGGTCAATGTGGTCAACGACATTCCATCGGAAGAGTACTGTACGTGGAGAGGCTGACAACTGGGTCCACGGCCACAGCCCAGTTTTTTTGTGATTTGCCAGGTAAGTCGCTTTGTCAGGCCTGTTGGGCTGCAAAGCTTTCAAGATGAGGAGAGCTTTCATTCAGCTGGCCGAGTAAATGGCCCATCCGTAATGAGAAATGGGCTATACATTTTTAAAACACATGAAACCGGCAATTAGTTTCAAATATCTTTTTTTCATTTCGAGATTTTAAATTACATTAATTTTTATGCATGGAGAATTTGTTGGATTTTATATTGATATAAATTTATTTTTAAAATCAGTTTGAATGTGAGTCGAAATTTCGGGATTAAAAACAGTTCGGACCGCACCGAAATATGTAAAATTTCGTATAAATTTTTAACCGTGGCCACAGTATGGGCTGTAATGCTAACAAAAACAATATGGGCTCCAAAAAAACCTTAAGAATTAGCAAATGGGCTGTAAATTATTAGAAATAATGGCAGATGGGATGTATGTTGTTTTCCACAGATTTGAGGCTTTCATAAAAAAGGTTGACCTTTAAGCGTTGTTTGTTGGATGTCCATCCAACGGCCATCGTCTTCTTCAATCTCTGCTCTTCCTGCTCCGGCCGCTCAAACAAGCGCCGTGATCGCCTGCTCCCTCCTCCTCATGCCGGTCAGTGCTGCCAAGAGCTCACCGCCCACCAGATTCCCATCGCTGGCCTAGCCATCCCTCTACTCACTCACACTGCTGTTATTCTCCGCAACGGCAGACGAACCAAGAAACCCTCAGACAACAGATTCCCCTCCGCATGGGAAACAACTGCCGAGTCTTCCCTGCCTCCGTGTCGTTCCCTTCCTAAGCCTCGCCGTCGTCCACCGCCCTGGTGCTCTCGGCGCGGCCTGGTCAACGTGGTCAACGACCGACATGCATCTGAAATGGACTGCACGTGGAGAGGCCGACAGCTGGGTCCATGGCCGCACGCAAGGAAATGCCTCCTTATTACGCGCAAAATAATGATTCCTCCAGCTGACATCAGGGACCCATCAAAAGGGCCTCTGTATTTCGCGAAAAAAAAACGTTACCGTCGCTGACAGCTCGGACCCATCAGCTATACCTTCGCACGCAAGGAAGTGCCTTCTTATTATGCACAAAAAAATGAATACTCCCCCTGTTAGCTGGGATCCAGTATAGTGGCAGGCTGACTTGTGTGCCTACTAAGTTGACGGGGACGGAGGGTTTTGTCAACTTAGTCAATATGCACGATTCTAGCTCCAGTGACCGTATGATGTCCATCCAACGGCCGTAGTGCTTCTTCAACCTCTGGTCTTCTTGCTCCAGCCGCCCAAACCAGCGTCGGTCGTGCCTCGTGCTCCTACCTCCCGTGGCCGGCTGCGATGCGGAGGAGACTTCATCGCCCCCTACTACTCCCACCGCTGGCCAGGCCATCCCTCTACTCACCCACAGCCCATGTTATTCTGCGGCGATGGGAGCCTCACACCGCAGCGAACCAGTGAACCCTCGTACTCCTCTACGCGTGGGCATCCATTGTCGCGTCTTCCCCGGCTCCGCGTCGTCCCCTTCCTAGGCCTCGTCGTCGTCCACCGCCCTGGTGCTCTCAGCGCGGCGTGGTCAACGTGGTCAAGGAACGGCTTCCATCGGACATGGAATGTACGTGGAGAGCCTGACAGCTGGGTCCACGGCCGCAGCAAGGAAGTGCCTCCTTATTACGCGCAAAATAATTATTCCTCCACCTGACAGCGGGGAGCCGCCGGACGGTCCACCATATTTCATGAAAAAAATGTTTCACCCCTGACTACTGGGACCCACCAGCTACACCTTCGCACGCAAGGAAGTGCGACCGGGCAAAGAAAAAACAAAACGATTTACCCCCCTGACTGCTGGGACCCACCAGCTACATCTTCGCACGCAAGGAAGTGCGTCCAGGCAAAAAAAAACTATTCGCCCCCCTGACTGCTGGGACCCACCAGCTACATCTTCGCAGGCAAGGAAGTGCCTGACACCCAGGACCCACCTGGTCGAAGCGTACGTAGCGTTGTCATTCTGGTCACGAACGTGTACTTATATATATACTGGTGGATGTAGAGGCGCGCACGTGTCGTAGTAGAGGCGCGCAAGTAGCATGTACACGTACGTACAGCGGCGAGGGTGCAAGAAAGAAAATACGGCCACGTACATACATACGGGCAGGGTCTCAAATGCCTACTCGCGCATATGTACATGGCTGGGTCGGAACGGAGAAACAGCGTCGTCGTCGTGTTCATGGGGAGGCAACGGAATGCGTCATGTTCATGGGGAGGCAACATAATGCGTCGTGCTCATCGGGAGGCAACGGAACGCGTGGGAGCCAACTGGCTGGGTCGGAACGGAATGCGTGGTCGTGTTCATCGGGAGGGCTTGGATGTAGCGGCGATGGAAGCGAGGCTGGCGTACCGCATAACGGAGGAAGCGGCCTTGTGTTCAACCGCCACGCTTTGAAATGGGATCCTGTTCATCGGGAGGGGTCTGGCGTACCGCAAAATGGAGGAAACGGACCTCCTACGGTCGAAACGGGGGTCCTATTGATCGGGAGGGGTGTGGCGTACTGCAAAACGGAGGAAACGGACCTCCTACGGTCGAAACGGGGGTCCTGTTGATCGGGAGGGGTGTGGCATACCGCAAAATGGATGAAACGGACTTGTGTTGGAGCGCTACGGTCGAAACGGGATTCCTGTTCATCGGGAGGGGTGTGGCGTACCGCAAAACAGGACTCCACGGGATACTGTTCATCTCCACTGTCGACCTCCTCCAGCCTCCACGGGCCATCTGTCGACCTCCTCCAGCCTCCACAGGCTCCTGTTCATCCAGCCTCCACCGCGCGCTACTCCACCGGCCTTTGTTCAACCACCCCCCACGGGCACCCCTCCACCGCTTCATCGCTCATCCAGCCCTCCACACCACGGGTCTGTTCAACCACCCCTCCACGGCCACCCCTCCACCGCTCATCTGCTCATCCAGCCCTCCACACCACGGGTTCCTGTTAATCCAGTGGCGATGCCACCACTCACTATTCATCCAAACCCCCCCCCCCCCCCCACAACTCTCACTGTTCATCCAATCGATCGGCTTCAGTTAGCAGCAGTAGCAAAGGAATCGCTCGATCGGCTTCAGTTAACAGCCATAGATCGATCGCTCGGGTTCAGTAACGCGTAGTTCGCAGCAATTGCTCGGGTTGATTAGAGCCAACGCCGCACACACGCTGCACGCACGAGAGAAACGCAGCATCGCCGCCCCTCGACCTCCCACCGTAACCGCAACTCCCAAAATTTTCCTCCCCTCGCTTCTACCATGGTTTTTTCCGTCATGGACGGCCCAAAGAATGTCATGCAGCTGCGTCTCCGGCCCGCCCAGGACGAAAAGCCCATTTTCTGTCATGATTTTTTGTCATAGAAGTAGGAGCCCACCACATCTATGATGATACCGAGTTTTGTCACAATTATCGTCATAGAAGTGTCATATGTATGACAGAAAAAAATTCGTTCGACCCAAAATGTCACGAATGTGTCTTTTTTTTGTAGTGTAGAGCAAAAACTATATAGCTCAAAAGATATAAGTGAAGCACATAGAGTATTCTAATAAATTCCGAATCATGTGTGTTTCTCTCAAAAGTGTATTCAGCGAGGATGATTGTGGTAAACTAAAAAGCAAAGACTCAAATCATACAAGATGCTCCAAGCAAAACACATATCATGTGGTGAATAAAAATCTAGCATCAAGTAAAGTTACCGATGGATTTAAGATTTAAAGAGGGGATGCCTTCCGGGGCATCCCCAAGCTTCGGCTTTTGGTTGTCCTTGGATTTTACCTTGGGGTGCCTTGGGCATCCCCAATCTTAGGCTCTTGCCAATTATTATTCCATAATCCATCAAATCTTTACTCCAAAACTTGAAAACTTCACAGCACAAAACTCAACAAAAAATCTCATGTGCTCTGTTAGCGAAAGAAAACAAAACACCACTTAAATATACTGTATTGAACTCATTATTTATTTATATTGGTGTTAAACCTACTGTATTCCAACTTCTCTATGGTTTATAAACTCTTTTACTAGCCATAGATTCATCAAAATAAGCAAACAATACACGAAAAACAGAATCTGTCAAAAACAGAACACTCTGTAGTAATCTGTAACAAACGCAAACTTCTGGAACTCCAAATATTCAACCAAAATAGGAAGACCTAGATAATTTGTTTATTGATCTAATGAAATTGGATCAATATTTTATCACGTTCTGGTGATTCTAAAAAATTGTTTTCGTGAACAGAAAGTTTTTGGAATTTTCAGCAAGATCAAATAACTATCATCCAAGAAGATCCTATAGGTTTAACTTGGCACAAACACTAATTAAAACACAAAACCACATCTAAACAGAAGGTAGATGGATTATTTATTCCTAAACAGAACCAAAAGGCAAAAAACTAAAATAAAATTGGGTTGCCTCCCAACAAGCGATGTCGTTTAACGCCCTTAGCTAGGCATAAAAATAAGGATAGATCTAAGTATTATCATCTTTGGCATGCAATCCGTAAGTAGCTAATAGATTCATAAGGTAATTTTATTTTGTTTCTAGGAAAGTGATCCATGCCTTTCCTTAACGGAAATTGTAATCTAATATTCCCTTCCTTCATATCAATAATTGCACCAATCGTTCTAAGGAAAGGTCTACCAAGAATAATAGAACATGGATGATTGCAATCTATATCAAGAACGATGAAATCTACGGGCACATAATTCCTATTTGCAACAATAAGAACATCATTATTTCTTCCCATAGGTTTCTTAATAGTGGAATCCGCAAGATGCAAGTTTAGAGAACAATCATCAAATTCACGGAAACCTAGCAAATCACACAAAGTTTTTGGAATCGTGGAAACACTAGCACCCAAATCACATAAAGCATAGCATTCATGATCTTTAATTCTAAATTTAATAGTAGGTTCCCACTCATCATAAAGTTTTCTAGGGATAGAAACTTCCAACTCAAGTTTTTCTTCATAAGATTGCATCACAGCATCAACGATATGTTTAGTAAAAGCTTTATTTTGACTATAAGCATGAGGAGAATTTAGAATGGATTACAACAAGGAAATACAATCTATCAAAGATCAATTATCATAATTAAATTCCTTGAAATCCAATATAGTGGGTTCATTGATATCTAAAGTTTTGACCTGTTCAATCCCACTTTTACCAATTTTTGCATCAAGATCTAAAAACTCCGAATTTTTGGGACGCCTTCTAACTAAAGTTGACTCATCTCCAGTCCCATCATTATCAAGATTCATATTACAAAACAAAGATTTAATAGGAGACACATCAATAAATTTTAGATCTTCATCTTTATTCTCATAAAAACTAGAAGAACACGCTTTCACAAAGCTATCTTTCTTAGCACGCATCCTAGCTGTTCTTTCTTTGCACTCATCAATGGAAATTCTCATGGCTTTGAGAGACTCATTGATATCATGCTTAGGTTGATTAGATCTAAGTTTCAAGGAATCAATATCAAGGTAAATTCTATCCACGTTCCTAGCCAACTCATCAACCTTAAGCAATTTTTCTTGAAGCAAAGCATTGAAATTCTTTTGCGAATTCATAAACTCTTTAACACAAGTCTCAAAATCAGAGGGCAACTTATTAAAATTTCCATAAGAATTGTTGTAGGAATTACCATAATTATTAGAGGAATTACTAGGGAACGACCTAGGATTAAAGTTTCCTCTATAAGCGTTATTACCAAAATTGTTCCTACCAACAAAATTCACATCCATAGATTCATTATTATTCTCAATCAAAGTGGACAAAGGCATATCATTAGGATCAGAAGAAACACTCTTATTAGCAAACAATTTATAAGTTCATCCATCTTTCCACTCAAAACATTAATTTCCTCAATCGCGTGAACCTTTCTACTAGTAGATCTTTCAGTGTGCCATTGAGAATAATTAACCATAATATTATCTAGGAGTTTGGTAGCTTATCGTAACGTGATTTCCATAAAAGTGCCTCCCGCGGCCGAATCTAAAAGATATCTAGAAGCAAAATTTAATCCGGCATAAATTTTTTGTATAATCATCCACAAATTCAAACCATGAGTAGGGCAATTACGTATCATTAATTGCATCCTCTCCCAAGCTTGTGCAACATGTTCATGATCAAGTTGCTTAAAATTCATAATATCGTTTCTAAGAGAGATGATTTTAGCGGGAGGAAAATACTTAGAGATAAAAGCATCTTTGCACTTATTCCAAGAATCAATACTATTTTTAGGCAAAGACGAAAACCAAGTTTAGCACGATCTCTAAGCTAAAAAGGAAATAGCTTAAATTTAACAATATCATTGTCCACATCTTTCTTCTTCTGTATATCACATAAATCAACAACTATTAAGATGGGTAGAGGCATTTTCACAAGGAAGGCCAGCGAATTGATCTTTCATAACAAGATTCAACAAAGCAGCATTAATTTCACAAGATTCATCTTCGGTAAGAGGAGCAATCGAGTGCTAAGAAAATCATTGTTGTTGGTATTGGTAAAGTCACACAATGTAGTATTGTCTTGAGCCATCGTGACAAGCAAGCAATCCAACACACAAGCAAACAAGAAACAAGCGAAAAAGAGGCGAACGGGAAGAGATGGCGAATAAAACGGCAAGGGTGAAGTGGGGGAGACGAAAATGAGAGGCAAATGGCAAATAATGTAATGCGAGGGATAAGAGTTTGTGATGGGTACTTGATATGTTGACTTGTGCGTAGACTCCCCGGCAACGGCACCAGAAATGGTTCTTGCTACCTCTTGAGCACTGCGTTGGTTTTCCCTTGAAGAGGAAAGGGTGATGCAGCAAAGTAGCGTAAGTATTTCCCTCAGTTTTTGAGAACCAAGGTATCAATCCAGTAGGAGACCACGCTCAAGTCCCTTGCACCTACACAAACAAATAAGAACCTTGCAACCAACGCGATAAAGGGGTTGTCAGTCCCTTCACGGCCACTTGCAAAAGTGAGATCTGATAGAGATGATAAGATAATATTTTTGGTATTTTTATGATAAAGACTAAAAGTAAAGAAAGCAAAAATAAATGGCGAAAGAAATAGCTTGCTGACGGGAGATTAATATGATGGAAAATAGACCCCGGGGGCCATAGGTTTCACTAGTGGCTTCTCTCAAGATAGCATAAGTATTACGGTGGGTAAATGAATTACTGTCAAGCAATTGAAATTGAGCATAGTTATGAGAATATCTAGGTATGATCATGTATATAGGCATCACGTCCGTGACAAGTAGACCGACTCCTGCCTGCATCTACTACTATTACTCCACACATTGACCGCTATCCAGCATGCATCTAGAGTATTAAGTTCATAAGAACGGAGTAACGCTTTAAGTAAGATGACATGTTGTAGAGGGATAAACTCATGCAATATGATATAAACCCCATCTTTTTATCCTCGATGGCAACAATACAATACGTGTCGTTTCCCCTGCTGTCACTGGGATCGAGCACCGCAAGATTGAACCCAAAGCTAAGCACTTCTCCCATTGCAAGAAAGATCAATCTAGTAGGCCAAACCAAACTGATAATTCGAAGAGACTTGCAAAGATAACCAATCATACATAAAATAATTCAGAGGAGATTCAAATATTGTTCATAGATAATCTTGATCATAAACCCACAATTCATCGGATCTTGACAAACACACCGCAAAAAGAAGAGTTACATCAAATAGATCTCCAAGAAGATCGAGGAGAACTTTGTATTGAGATCCAAAGAGAGAGAAGAAGCCATCTAGATAATAACTATGGACCTGAAGGTCTGAGGTATACTACTCACACATTATCGGAGAGGCTATGGTGTTGATGTAGAAGCCCTCCGTGATTAATGCCCCCTCCGGCAGAGCGCCGGAAAAGGCCCCAAGATGGGATCTCACGGGTACAGAGAGTAGCGGCGGTGGAAATAGGGTTTTCGCTCTGTATCTGATGTTTCCAGGGTATATGAGTATATATAGGCGAAAGAGGTCGGTTGGGAGAGCTACGAGGGGATCACGAGGGTGGGGGCGCGCCCAGGGGGCAAGCGCGCCTCCCTGCCTCCTCATTCGTTTGTTGACGTCCATGCTACGTCTTGAGCTTGCCTTGGTTTTCCTCGAAGAGGAGAGGATGATGCAGCACAGTAGCGTAAGTATTTCCCTCAGTTTTTGAGAACCAAGGTATCAATCCAGTAGGAGGCCACGCACAAGTCCCTCGTACCAAGACAGAGCGATAGCTACTCGCAACCAACGCGATTAGGGGTTGTCAATCCCTTCACGGTCACTTACTTAGAGTGAGATCTGATAGAGATAACATTTTGGTATTTTGGTATATAGATGCAAAGTGAAAAGTAAAAGGCAAAGTAAAACAAAGCAAGTATAAAAGTGATGGAGATTGATATGATGAGAATAGACCCGGGGGCCATAGGTTTCACTAGTGGCTTCTCTCAAGAGCATAAGTATTCTACGGTTGGGTGAACAAATTCATTGTTGAGCAATTGATGTAATTGAGCATAGTTATGAGTATATCTAGGTATGATCATGTTTATAGGCATCACGTCCGAGACAATTAGATCGAAACGATTCTCGCATCTACTACTATTACTCCACTCATCGACCGCTATCCAAAGCATGCATCTAGAGTATTAAGTTAAAAACAGAGTAACGCCTTAAGCAAGATGACATGATGTAGAGGAATAAATTCATGCAATATGATAAATACTCCATCTTGTTATCCTCGATGGCAACAATACAATACGTGCCTTGCAACCCACAATTCATCGGTCTCAACAAACACACCGCAAAAAGAAGATTACATTGAATAGATCTCCACGAGAGAGGGGGAGAACATTGTATTGAGATCCAAAAAGAGAGAAGAAGTCATCTAGCTACTAGCTATGGACCCGAAGGTGCAAGTAAACTACTCACACTTCATCGGAGAGGCTATGGTGTTGATGTAGAAGCCCTCCGTGGTGGATGCCCCCTCCGACGGAGCTCCGGAACAGGCCCCAAGATGGGATCTTGTGGATACAGGAAGTTGCGGCGGTGGAATTAGGTTTTTGGCTCCTGTTCTGATCGTTTGGGGGTACATATGTATATATAGGAGGAAGAGTACGTCGGTGGAGCATCAGGGGGCCCATGAGGTAGGGGGCGCGCCCTAGGGGGGGGCGCCCCCCCACCCTCGTGACCGCCTCCGATGTTCCTTGGCGTAGGGTCCAAGTCTCCTGGATCACGTTCGGTGAGAAAATCACGTTCCCAAAGGTTTCATTCCGTTTGGACTCCGTTTGATATTACATTTCTTGGAAACACTGAAAAGGCAAAAACAACAATCGGGCTGGGCCTCCGGTTAATAGGTTAGTCCCAAAAATAATATAAAAGTGGAAAATAAAGCCCATTATAGTCCAAAACAATAGATAAAGTAGCATGGAGCAATCAAAAATTATAGATACGTTGGAGACGTATAAGGCATCCCCAAGCTTAATTCCTACTCGTCCTCGAGTAGGTAAATGATAGAAAGAGAATTTTTATGCGGAGTGATACTTTGGCATAATTTCAATGTAAATCTTCTTAATCATGGTATGAATATTCAGATCCGAAAGATTCAATACAAAAGTTCATATTGACATTAAAATAATAATACTTCAAGTATACTAACTAAGCAATTATGTCTTCTAAAAATAACATGGCTAAAGAAAGTTATCCCTACAAAATCATATAGTATGGCTATGCTCCATCTTCCCCACACAAAGTATTTAAATCATGCACAACCCCGATGAAAAACCAAGCAATTGTTTCATACTTTAACATTTTCAAAACTTTTTCAACCTTCACGCAATACATGAGCGTGAGCCATGGATATAGCACTATATGTGGAATAGAACGGTGGTTGTGGAGAAGACAAAAAAGAGGGAAGATAGTCTCACATCAACTAGGCGTATCAACGGGCTATGGAGATGCCCATCAATAGATATCAATGTGAGTGAGTAGGGATTGCCATGCAACGGATGCACTAGAGCTATAAGTATATGAAAGCTCAACAAAAGAAACTAAGTGGGTGTGCATCCAACTCGCTTGCTCACGAAGACCTAGGGCATTTGAGGAAGCCCATCATTGGAATATACAAGCCAAGTTCTATAATGAAAAATTCCCACTAGTATATGAAAGTGACAAAATGAGAGACTCTCTATCATGAAGATCATGGTGCTACTTTGAAGCACAAGTGTGGTAAAAGGATAGTAACATTGTCCCTTCTCTCTTTTTCTCTCATTTTTTTTATTTGGGCCTTTTTTTATGGCCTCTTTTTTTTATTTGTCATCCGGAGTCTCATACCGACTTGTGGGGGGATCATAGTCTCCATCATCCTTTCCTCACTTGGGACAATGCTCTAATAATGATGATCATCACACTTTTATTTTTCTTACAACTCAACAATTACAACTCGATACTTAGAACAAAATATGACTCTATATGAATGCCTCCGGTGATCGGGATATGCAATGATTCATGAGTGACATGTATGAAAGAATTATGAACGGTGGCTTTGCCACAAATACGATGTCAACTACATGATCATGCTAGCAATATGACAATGGTGGAGCGTGTCATAATAAACGGAATGGTGGAAATTTGCATGGCAATATATCTCGGAATGGCTATGGAAATGCCATGATAGGTAGGTATGGTGGCTGTTTTGAGGAAGGTATATGGTGGGTGTATGATACCGGCGAAAGGTGCGCGGTATTAGAGAGGCTAGCAACGGTGGAAGGATGGGAAAAAGTGTGTATAATCCATGGACTCAACATTAGTCATAAAGAACTCATATACTTATTGCAAAAATCTAGAAGTTATCAAAGCAAAGTATTACGCGCACGCTCCTAGGGGGATAGATTGGTAGGAAAATACCATCGCTCGTCCCCGACCGCCACTCATAAGGAAGACAATCAATAAATAAATCATGCTCCGAGTTCATCACATAACGGTTCACCATACGTGCATGCTACGGGAATCACAAACTTCAACACAAGTATTCTTAAAATTCACAACTACTCAACTAGCATGACTCTAATATCACCATCTTCATATCTCAAAACAATTATCAAGCATCAAACTTATCTTAGTATTCAACGCACTCAAAAGAAAGTTTCACATATCTTGAATACCAAGTATATTAACATTAAGCAAATTACCATGCTATTAACGACTCTCAAAATAATCTAAGTGAAGCATGAGAGATCAAGTTTCTTTAAAACAAATCCACCACCGTGCTCTAAAAGATCTAAGTGAAGCAGTAGAGCAAAAATTATCACGCTCAAAAAGATGTAAGTGAAGCACTAGAGCAAAACTATCAAGCTCAAAAGATATAAGCGAAGCACATAGAGTATTCTATCAAATTCCAATTCATGTATGGCTCTCTCAAAAGGTGTGTGCAGCAAGGATGATTGTGGTAAACTAACAAGCAAAGACGCAAATAGTACAAGATGCTCCAAGCAAAACACCATATCATGTGGTGAATAAAAATATAGCTCCAAGTAAATTACCGATGGAAGTGGATTTAAAGAGGGATGCCTTCCGGGCATCCCCAAGCTTTGACTTTTGGTGTCCTTGGATTATCTTGGGGCGCCATGGGCATCCCCAAGCTTAGGCTCTTGACACTCCTTGTTCCATAATCCATCAAAAGAATTCACCCAAAACTTGAAAACTTCACAACACAAAACTCAATAGAAATCTCGTGAGCTCCGTTAGAGAAAGAAAAAAAAGACTACTTTAAGGTACTGTAATGAACTCATTATTTATTTATATTGGTGTTAAACCTACTGTATTCCAACTTCTCTATGGATCATAAACTATTTTACTAGCCATAGGTTCATCAAAATAAGCAAACAACACACGCAAAACAGAATCTGTAAAAAACAGAACAGTCTGTAGTAATCTGTAACTAACACAAACTTCTGGAACTAAAAAACTTCTACCAAAATTAGACGACCTGGAAAATTTGTTTATTGATCATCATCAATTGGAATCAGTATTTTATCACGTTCTGGTGATTTTTAACAATTCGGGCACTGAGTGCAAAGTTTCTGGAAATTACAGCAAGATCAAATAACTAACATCCAAGAAGATCCAATAGGTTTAACTTGGCACAAACACTAATTAAAAGATAAAACCACATCTAAACAGAGGTTATATGGATTATTTATTCCTAAACAGCAAGGAAAAATATTGGGTTGCCTCCCAACAAGCGCTTTTCTTTAAAGCATTTTTAGCTAGTCATTGAGATTTTAATGATGCTCACAAGAAAGACAAGAATTGAAGCACAAAGAGAGCATCATAAAATACGTGAAAAACACATCTAAGTCTAACATACTTACTATGCATAGGCATATTATAATCAAACAATTTTGCAAGGCAAGCAAAAACTAGTATACGCAAGGAAGAAGAAAGAGACGATAGCAATCTCAACATGACGAGAGGTAATTTAATAAGATAAAAATTTCTACGACCATATTTTCCTCTCTCATAATAATTACATGTAGGATCATAGGCAAATTCAACAAAATAGCTATCACAAAACATATTCTCAACATGATCCACATGCATGCAAAGTTGACACTCTTCCAAGATAGTGGGATTAACATTAACTAAAGTCATGACCTTTCCGAACCCACTTTTATCAAAAATATCATAAGGTTGAACATACTCCAAATATGTGGGATCTAAAGTTGACACTCTTCCAAACCCACTTTCAATATTATTGCAAACACTATTATCAATCGCATATTCATCATGGGGCTTAAATAAATTTTCAAGGTTATAAGAAGAATCACCCCAATCATGATCATTGAAACAAGTAGTAGACATAACAAAACTAGCATCCCCAAGCTTAGGGTTTTGCATATTATTAGCACAATTGACATCAAGAGAATTTATAGGAAAATCATTGCAATCATGCTTTTTATTCAAGGAGTTATCGTGAATCTCTTCATAAATTTCTTCATCGCAATTTTTAGATTCACGAATTTCAGGCAAACCCTCATAAAGATAATCTAGTGCACTCAATTCACTAGCAATAGGTTCATCATAATTGGATCTCTTAAAGAGATTAGCAAGTGGATGAGGATCCATAAATTTTAGCAAGCGAAGATGCAAGCAAAAAGAAGGCACATGGTAACACAAGATTGAACGGAGGAAGGGCGAATAAAACGGCAAGGGTGAAGTGGGGGAGGAAAACGAGAGGCAAATGGCAAATAATGCAATGCGAGAGATAGGGATTGTGATGGGTACTTGGTATGTTGACTTTGCGTAGACTCCCCAAGAACGGCGCCGTAAATCCTTCTTGCTACGTCTTGAGCTTATGCGTTGGTTTTCCCCAAGAGGAGAGGATGATGCAGCACAAGATGGCGTAAGTATTTCCCTCGCTTTTGAGAACCAAGGTATCAATCCAAGAGGGAGGACACGCACAAGTCCCTCGTACCTACACAAAACGATAGCTACTCGCAACCAACACAATTAGGGGTTGTCAATCCCTTCACGGTCACTTACGAGAGTGAGATCTGATAGAGATAATATTTTTGGTATTTTTGGTATATAGATGCAAAGTGAAAAGTAAAAGGCAAAGTAAAACAAAGCAAGTATAAAAGTGATGGAGATTGATGTGATGAGAATAGACCCGGGAGGGCATAGGTTTCACTAGTGGCTTCTCTCAAGAGCATAAGTATTCTACGGTGGGTGAACAAATTACTGTTGAGCAATTGATAGAATTGAGCATAGTTATGAGTATATCTAGGTATGATCATGTATATAGGTGCTACGTCTTGAGCTTGCGTTGGTTTTCCCCGAAGAGGAGAGGATGATGCAGCACAGTAGCGTAAGTATTTCCCTCAGTTTTTGAGAACCAAGGTATCAATCCAAGAGGAGGCCACGCAGAAGTCCCTCGTACTTGCACAAAACGATAGCTACTCGCAACCAACGAGATTAGGGGTTGTCAATCCCTTCACGGTCACTTACTTAGAGTGAGATCTGATAGAGATAATATTTTTGGTATTTTTCAGATAAATATGCAAAGTGAAAAGTAAAAGCAAAGAAAAAAAAAAGCAAGTAAATAAAGTGATGGAGATTGATATGATGAGAAAAGACCAGTGGGCCATAGGTTTCACTAGTGTCTAATATCAAGAGCATAAGTATTATACGGTGGTTGAACAAATTACTGTTGAGCACTTGATGTAATCGAGCATAGTTATGAGGTTATCTAGGTATGATCATGTATATAGGCATCACGTCCGAGACAAGTAGATCGAAACGATTACGCATCTACTACTATTACTCCACTCATCGACCGCTATCCAAAGCATGCATCTAGAGTATTAAGTTAAAAATGAGTAACGCCTTAAGCAAGATGACATGATGCAGAGGAATAAATTCATGCAATATGATAAATACCCCATCTTGTTATCCTTGATGGCAACAATACAATACGTGCCTTGCAACCCTTTCTGACACTGGGTAAGGACACCGCAAGATTGAACCCAAAGCTAAACACTTCTCCCATTGCAAGAACTACCTATCTGGTTGGCCAAACCAAACGGATAATTCGAACAGACTTGCAAAGATAACTCAATCATACATAAAAGAATTCAGAGAAGATTCAAATATTATTCATAGATAAGCTGGATCATAAACCCACAATTCATCGGTCTCAACAAACACACCGCAAAAAGAAGATTACATCGAATAGATCTCCACGAGAGAGGGGAGAACATTGTATTGAGATCCAAAAGAGAGAAGAAGCCATCTAGCTACTAGCTATGGACCCGAAGGTCCGAAGCAAACTACTCACACTTCATCGGAGGGGCTATCGTGTTGATGTAGAAGCCCTCCGTGGTGGATGCCCTCCGTGAGCTCCTAACAGGCCCCAAGATGGGATCTCGTGGATCTGAGGAAGATGCACGGCGGTGGAATTAGGTTTTGGCTCCTGTTACGATCGTTTGGGGATACGAGGTATATATAGGAGGAAGAACGTCGGTGGAGCGTCAGGGGGCCCACGAGGTAGGGGCGCGCCAGGGCGCGCCCTCCACCTCGTGACCGCCTGCACTTCTTGGAGTAGGGTCCAAGTCTCTGGATCACGCTCGGTGAGAAAATCACGTTCCCGAAGGTTTCATTCCGTTTGGACTCTGTTTGATATTCCGTTTCTTCAAAACACTGAAATAGGCAAAAAACATCAATTCTGGGCTGGGCCTCCGGTTAATAGGTTAGTCCCAAAAGTAATATAAAAGTGGAAAATAAAGCCTAATATAGTCCAAAACAGTAGATAAAGTAGCATGGAGCAATCAAAAATTATAGACACGTTGGAGACGTACCAATAGGCATCACGTCCGAGACAAGTAGATCGAAACGATTCTGCATCTACTACTATTACTCCACTCATCGACCGCTATCCAGCATGCATCTAGAGTATTAAGTTAAAAACAGAGTAACGCCTTAAGCAAGATGACATGATGTAGAGGAATAAATTCATGCAATATGATAAATACTCCATCTTGTTATCCTTGATGGCAACAATACAATACGTTCCTTGCAACCCTTTCTATCACTAGGTAAGGACACCGCAAGATTGAACCCAAAGCCATGCACTTCTCCCATTGCAAGAACTACCAATCTAGTTGGCCAAACCAAGCGGATAATTCGAAGAGACTTGCAAAGATAACTCAATCATACATAAAATAATTCAGAGAAGATTCAAATATTATTCATAGATAAGCTGGATCATAAACCCACAATTCATCGGTCTCAACAAACACACCGCAAAAAGAAGATTACATCGAATAGCTCTCCACGAGAGAGGGGGAGAACATTGTATTGAGATCCAAAAAGAGAGAAGAAGCCATCTATCTACTATCTATGGACCCGAAGGTGCAAGTAAACTACTCACACTTCATCGAAGAGGCTATGGTGTTGATGTAGAAGCCCTCCGTGGTGGATGCCCCTCCGTGAGCTCCTAACAGGCCCCAAGATGGGATCTCGTGGATACAGGAAGTTGCGGTGGTGGAATTAGGTTTTGGCTCATGTTACGATCGTTTGGGGTACGTAGGTATATATAGGAGGAAGAATGCGTCGGTGGAGCATCGGGGGCCCACGAGGCGGGGGGCGCCCCACCCTCGTGACCGCCTCGATGTTCCTTGGCGAGGGTCCTAGTCTCACGGATCACGCTCGGTGAGAAAATCACGTTCAAGGTTTCATTCCGCTTTGGACTCCGTTTGATATTCTGTTTTCTTCAAACATCGAAAAAAGGCAAAAAGAGCAATGCAGGCTGGGCCTCCGGTTAATAGGTTAGTCCCAAAAATAATATAAAACTGGAAACTAAAGCCCATTATAGTCCAAAACAATAGATAAAGTAGCATGGAGCAATAAAAAATTATAGATACGTTGGAGACGTATCAGTCCACTCCAAGTCCTCTGGATCACGTTTGTTCCGAAAATCACGTTCGCGAAGGTTTCATTCCGTTTGGACTCCGTTTGATATTCCTTTCCTTCGAAACACTGAAATAGGAAAAAAAACAGCAATTTGGGCTGGGCCTTCGGTTAATAGGTTAGTCCCAAAAATAATATAAAAATGTATAATAAAGCCCATTAAACATCCAAAACAAAATATATAATAGCATGGAATAATCAAAAATTATAGATACGTTGGAGACGTATCAGAGAACCTTTGGCTCAGTACGCCTGGAGATGCGGGCCTTGCGCAGGCAGCTCACTGAGCTCCGAGCGGAACCGTTGCGGACGGGCCCAGGACAGGAAGAGAAGAAGTTGATGGATCGATTGATCGAGCTAGCGTACAGGAAGGAAGTTATGGGAAAACAACGCTCTCGAATCACTTGGTTGGCTGAAGGCATAGTAATACAAAGTTTTTTCAGCGGAAAGCGAGTGCTCGTCGGGCAAAAAACAGGATTGTGAAACTTGAACGTGCTGATTGCACGGTGTGCACTGACCCGAGCGAGCTGGCCGGTATGGCCACGGAGTTTTATAAAAATCTATATGCATCAGAAGGCACTATTGGCATGGAGGAGGTCTTGTCCCATATACCTACACGAGTAGATGGAAATATGAATGCTCGCCTCAATGCATATTATAGCAGAGATGAAGTTAAAGAGACTTTTTTCCAAATGTTTCCAACCAAGGCACCAGGCCCCGACGGATTTCCCGCGCACTTCTTTCAGAAGCATTGGGATTTGTGTGGTGATGAGGTTACAAGGATGATCATCCGAGTGCTTGATGGAGCTGATTCCTCGGAGGAGATAAACAATACGTTCATCATACTAATTCCCAAGATCTCCAGTCCAAAAGTTTTAGGATAATTTCGGCCTATAAGCCTTTGTAACGTAATCTACAAGATCACGTCAAAGGTCTTAGCTAACCGTCTGAAGTCAATTCTCCCCGACATCATCTCCGAAGAGCAGTCTGCTTTTGTCCCTGGACGTCTCATTACAGACAACTTTATCACGGCCTATGAGCGTTTGCACTATATGAAAACCAGGAGGGTGAAGGGTAACAGGTTTTGTGCGCTTAAGCTTGATATGATGAAGGCATATGATCGCTTGAAGTGGCCATATGTGAAAGTTGTTATGATCAAATTGGGTTTCAGTCCCAGATTCACGGAGACTATTATGTGGTGTGTGTCTTCGGTTTCTTTCTCTGTTTTGTTTAATGGTGGTAGTCTGGATGGTTTCAGGCCTTCACGGGGGCTGCGGCAGGGAGACCCGATCTCGCGATATTTATTCCTGCTTGCAGCGGAGGGACTTTCTTGCTTGTTGAAGTACCAAAACGGTGTTCAAGGAATTGCAGTGGCACCGGAAGCCCCGTTGGTTAATCACCTCCTCTTTGCCGATGATAGTCTACTCTTCTTTGAGGCTAATGAGGCGTCTGCTACACGCGTTAACAGGCTTCTTAGAGTTTATTGCGATGCATCCGGCCAAAGAATAAATGTGGACAAATCTTCGATTTTTTTTCAGCAAGGGGGTAGCGGACTCGTCAAAGGACACGATCAAGAATATCCTCGATGTATGCAACGAGTCGCTAATTGAGAAATATTTGGGATTGCCTTCGGACGTAGGCGGAGCAAAAGAAGTATCCTTCGAATACTTAAAAGACAGAATCTGGGAACGAGTTCAAGGTTGGATGGAGAAGTGTCTGTCAGCTGGAGGGAAAGAGGTCCTTATCAAATCGGTAGCTCAAGCCATCCCAACATATTCAATGGCATGTTTTCAACTACCTCGGGGTTTATGCGAGCACATCAATAGTTTGATCCGGAAGTTTTGGTGGGGGAGTAAAAATGGCGAGAGGAGGACAGCATGGGTGTCGTGGAGTACGATGTCAAAACCAAAGTTTATGGGTGGCCTGGGTTTTCGAGATATCGAGCTGTTCAACTTGGCTCTACTTGCCCGTCGGGATTGGAGGTTAATGAAGCAACCGGAATCCCTAAGTGCTCGAGTTCTTAAAGATCGGTACTTCCCAAATACCGATTTGCTGAATGCCACGCTGGGAAATGCCCCTTCCCAGGTCTGGTGTTCTCTGTTAGAGGGTCGGGACATCCTGTCCTTGGGGCTTATCAAGAGAATCGGCACCAGTGCAAGTACAAATTCTTGGCAGGATAACTGGCTGCCAAGGGACTACATGTTGAGGCCCATTTGTGCCTGCTCAAGGAACCCTCCGATGATGGTATCGGATCTTATCAATCATGTCACACGGTCGTGGAACAAGCAAACCCTAACTAATCACTTCATTCCTGCTGATGTTGAGGTTATTCTCAATATACCACTCAGTACAAGGCAACATGAGGACTTCTGGGCTTGGCATTACGATAAGAGAGGTATCTTTTCGGTAAGGTCGGCATACAGAATGATTTGTGCTATCAAAACACAAAGAGAAAAGTGGCTAGAACATCGGCCAGGCCATTCTAATATTACTGCTGACAAAAACTCATGGACCCAGCTGTGGAAGGTGAAGGTTCCTTCAAAGATCTGAGTTTTTGTGTGGCGTTTGGCGCATACATCAATTCCAACAGGCTCGGTTAGACATAAAAGGCATATGGCAGATTCTCCATCTTGCTCTGTATGTGGAGCGGAGGAGGACACTTGGCGCCATTCACTACTAAGTTGCCGCATGGCAAGATGTGTTTGGGCTTTGGAGGACGATGAGCTGCTCGAGCATGTGATCTCAAACCAAAACGAAGATGCAAGGCTTTGGCTGTTCTGGCTTTTTGAGACAACAAATCAACAAGACCTAGCCCGAATTTTAGTGACCATGTGGGCGATATGGTGAGCTAGGAGAAATGCTATCCATGAGAATGAATATCAAAGCCCGCTTTCCACCATGAGCTTCATAAAGAGATTTTTGGAGGAGCTGGACATAGCTAACTCGCACACACCCAGGGCAAATGAAGCACAAGCGGTCCGGCCGAGAGCTAAAATGTGGTTACCGCCGCCTCCAGGCGACGCTGCAAATTTTAACTGTGATGGAGGCCTGTCAACGTTAGGAGACAAAGGTGCAGCGGGAGTTGTATGCCGTGATAAATATGGGAAATTCTTGGGTGCTTCAGCGATGGTTTTTGACGGCCTTACCAACCCGGCAAGTCTGGAGGCACAAGCGTGCAGCGAGGCACTAGCCCTTGCCCGGGATTTGAATCTGCAGGATCTTGCTATAGCCTCAGATTGCATAGAAGTGATTTCAAACATCAAATCTGTAGGCTCTCCATCTTATGCTCCTATCCTTAGAGAGATTCAGACTAGTAGCAATAATTTTTCTTCTGTTGAGTTTCGTCTCGAGAGTAGAGACAATAATTTTGAGGCCCACTCACTGCTAAGGGAGCTGCGTCTCTCGCGGTGGGCTGCCATGTGTGGCTAGGGGTTTTGCCAGAGATTGCTTGTATTCCAGATGTCGTGAACTTTGAATAAAATCCCTAGTTACCCTAAAAAAAAAGATGGCAAAAAATAATTGAACGCGAGCGCTGAGGATTCGAGCTAGTGACCTATGTATAGCGACTGCACACACGTAGCCACTCCAACAAACTGGTATAAGACTAGCCACAATGGGTAGTAACATAAAGTAGTAACATGCCTATGTTACTAGTCTATGTTACCACCTCTATAGTGGGGAGTAACTTTTGTGTGGTAACATGCAACATTTCGTTTATTAGGCTATAGACTCATCTTGCCTTGATATGTGTGATGTTACTCATACTACTAGTAACTAGCTATGTTACCACATGCCTCTCTCTTTTTTCATTTATTGCTTGCCACATCATCTATTTTATCTAGATATGTGTGATGTTACTACCTATATTACTCCCACTGTGGGTAATCTAACTGGATGTAGAACAACGCACATGCTGAAGAACAAAGCGGCTCTTGTGTACTGTAGCAAACAGGAACCAGTTACTGTAGCAACCCGAATTTAGTTGTTGTATTGAAATTTTCTTAAACTGTACTTTCTTTGAATGTGTATGTTTTTTGAATCTATATCAATATAAAAAGACCCAAAGGGGCAGATCCAATTAATCTCGACCATCAGATCATGTCAATCCAACGACCTAGACTGCTTCAATGTCGAGCGCTCAACACGTTTAGCGTGCAGTTAATTTTATGCAAAAAGTAGTCCTAATCACATAATAACACGTAAATAATATTCTACTTAATATCCACATGCACTTAATATATTTCCAAATTAACGTGCATTACACGTACACATTGACTAGTATATGAAAAAAGTTAGAGACAAGATCATTTTTCTAATATGTGAACAAAAAATATGAAAAGGAAGAAAGTGTTTTTGAGAAACGTGAACATTTTTAGAATTTGTAAACAAATTATGAGATTTTGAACAAATTTGAAATAGTGAATATTTTTTTAAATTGGGAACAAATATTTGAAAACTGGAACATTTATTGATATTCCGAAAAAAATTGAAATCCTGAACATTTTCTGAATTGGTGAACAGAAAAACTAAAAGTGGAATATTTCATGAAAATTGAAACCACGAGCCTTTTTTGAATTTGTGACCAAAATTTCAAAACGTGAACATTTTTTGAAATTCCTGAACATTTTTGGAACCTTCAACACTTTCCAACTTGAGAACTAATTTTTAAAAAAGAACATATTCTGGAATTCCAAGAGATTTTTTAATTTTGACTAAATATTTAAAATAGGATTTTTTTTGAAATTCCTGACATATTTTAAACTCAAAAATTTCTATAATTTGTGAACAAATTATAAAAATAAGAATTTTTTGGTAAATCTGATCAAAAGTTCAAATTTTAAAAACATATTAAAAAGGAAGTTCAACTTGAAAACGAATAATTAAAGAAAAAGAAAAAAGTAAAAAAAATAAACATAAAAACGAAATAAAATTATGAAATTCTAATATCTTTTGGTTTTAAGTAATATAGGAAAATGAACAAAAGGAAACAGACAGTAACAAAAAAGAAAAAGAAAAATAAAAGAACCCGGTTCAGGAACCTTCTAGAAGATTCCCAAAATGGGAAAAGGCCAGCTGGAACCTCCGAGAAGCGTCGCAAAAGCGGGAAGGACGAACGCATTAACGGGCCGGCCCAGCTGAACGCTCGATCGTAGCCTCCTCTGCGAAAGTTCGATAAAGTGACGCAGAATGCGTCGTATAGAGTTTTGAGGAGTATTTGGAATAATATTCTTCTATAATCCATTATAGCCGGGGGTCTTACTAACAGGGCTTCGCTGCACGGGATGGGTCTTCGTCGAAAAGCTAACTCCACCCGGCATTTTCATACCCTTTCTTTGGCTGGTATATCGCCTTTTAAAGTCTAAGAGGGTAGTAGGGGATCTATAGTAGGTAAGATAATTTGCCCTTTGATTTTGATTGAATATACTATTTTTCCACCTTTACCCCGCATTATTGTATGCACTTCTAGAGAAGTATGTATGCGGGAAGTAAATTTTAACCGCTTTCTTTTGAATCCAATTTCAAATTAGATTAGAAAGATAGGAAGGCCGTGAGGATGGGAAAATCAAAATAAAATCTTTTTAATTAGTTCTCCTTTTTTGGAATTTTCTTATTATCTTTTCAGTTTTTTACAGAATATTTTTCAAACTAAAAATAAAAAATACGGGAGCAACTAGTTAATGAGCGCTCCTTCGGGAGCCTCGCAACGATCAGCACCACTTGGCGCGCTCTCAACCATTCACCACGTGTCGCGCTCTGGACGCTCCCTCCAGATTTTGTTATTTTTTATTTTTCCGCACGCGTTTTCGGCTTTTTAAATGGTTTTTTCTGGGGTTTTTCGACTTTTGGTTTTTTCCCGGTCTTTCTTAGCTTTTCGACCAAAAAACATTTTACATGAAAAAACGCGTTTTCTTTTTTTTTCTTTTGCGAAAAGTCATGGTTTTTTTCCATGAGAGGCACGGTTGTGCTTTAGCGAAAGTCACGGCCGTGCCTTTCGGAAACAAAAAAAACGTGTTTTCTGTTTTTTTTCTTTCTCTAAAAGTCACGGTTTTTCTTCCGCGAGAGGCACGGTTGTGCTTTCGCGACAGTCACGGCCGTGCCTCTTGGAAAGGGAAAAACAAAACACGTTTTCTGTTTTATTTTCTTTCACGAGAGTCACGGTTTTGCTTCCGCGAGAGGCACGCGTATGCTTTCACGAGAGTCACGGCTGTGCCTCTCGGAAAGGGAAAAAATACGCGTTTTCTGTTTTTTTTTTCGCGAGAGTCACGGTTTTGATTTCGCCAGAGGCACGATTGTGCTTTCGCGAGAGTCGCGTGCGTTCCTCTTTCGGAAAGGAAAAAAAACGTGTTTTCTGTTTTTTTTTCCTTCCACGAGAGTCACAGTTTTGCTTCCACGAGAGGCACGGTTGTGATTTTGCGAGAGGCACGGGTGTGCCTCTTTCAGAAAGGAAAAAAACCGTGCTCCCGGTTTGGTTTTTTCGTCCGGTTTTTTTGTCCGGTTTTTTTCATGAAAAAAAGTTCGTCAAAACCTATCAACATGGGATCTAGTTTTGAAGACCTCGACGCGAGGAATTCAATGGTGAAAACGATTTGAGATTTGGACGCACGGTTTAAAAGATAAAACGTTTTGAATAAACGGATCTATGAAAAAAGGGAAAACTCCAAGGTTGCGACAAGTGGCGCGATGCATGTGCATCACTTGTCGTGACCTGGGAAGGTGGAGTGTTCTTTGCAACGAATGCTTCGATTTCGGTTTGCTTCGTCAAACTATTGAGCATTCGCCCAGGCGATCCCCTGAGCGCGAGAATTGGGCCGGCCCACTTGCCCACAGAAAGGCAGCCAGTTTAGGGAACCTTCCATAAGGTTCCCTGAACCTGATTTTTTGTTTTTTACCGGTTTTTCGTTTTTCTTTCCGTCCTTTTCTCTTCTTTAATTTTTCTGCTTCACATCTTTTTTTGGTTTTGCTCTTTTCTGTTTCTTTTTTCATTTTGTTTCTTTTTAAGTTTATATTTCTATTTGCTAAGTTCAAACAAAATAACATATTCAAAATTTGTTAAGTTTTTACAAAAAAGTTCGAAAATTCCAAACTTTGTTCAAGTTTTAAAAATTGTTCATGTTTTCCAAAAAAGTTCAGAATTTTGAAATTTGTTCATGTTTTTAAAAAATTGAAGTTCCATTTTTTTCTTCATATATCCCAAAAATTGTTTTTGTTTTGAAAAATTGTTCGTAGTTTAAAAAACAATTCATTTTTTAAAAATGTTCAGAAATTCTTAATTTTATTCACCTTTACAAAAAGTTATTTGTCTTTTTAAAAAAATTTTGAATATTGAAATTTGTTCACGTTTTCAAAAGAAGTCAAAGTTTCAAACTTTTTTCATGTTTTTCAAAATAAATCGCAATTTCAAAATTTATTTTCGCTTTCACAAAAGTTTAGAGTTTCAAATTTTGTTCATGTTTTTCAAAAAAAAGTTCATAGTTTCAGTGCACTTTTTTCAAAATTTGAAAATCTTTTCCAATTTTTTTAAGATTGTTCGTGCTTTGATAATTTTGCTCACAATGTTGAGAAATGGTCTAGTTTCAATAAGTATTTAGTTTTTCAACAACAAAAAATCCGTGTTTGAATTTTCAAATAATGTTTCAAATCTAAAGTTGTTCATAGTTTTTAGAACGGTGTGCTACTTATTAAACATGAAAGTTTGTATGTTGGGGTGGCTAGGCTCGGATTGTCTTGTGTTCGACTCCCAACAACAACACTTATTTTTGGAATTTTGAACAGCGCGGTCCCCAGTTGGGCGGGCCTAGGTGGCTATCTGTCTGTGCATCGGGCTACTATTTGCCGCAACATGCGGCAGATAGGAGCTCCCACGTAGCAGCATCGATCTCCAACCCCATATATAATGTTGGAATATGGGGTGGGCTTTAGGCCCATACAACAATTTCAAAAAAATCTCTAAGGGACCATATAAGTGTGATGAAAAGGGAAGTGGTGAAAGTTTAGTATCGTCCCAGGTTTGGAGAAAGAGTTGGACCTCTTTATAAGTGTTCTTCACACCACATGCTATTGGACCTTGAGAAGAGAAGTGATTTCAGCGCGCTCCTCCTCCGCCGCCCACCGCGCGTGTATTTCGTGAACGAGGCGAGCCGAGCTCTGACCTGTGTCACTTGTGTGCTTGCACTTATTTTTTGCTGGTCAGGAATGGAGAGTTCTTAACGGACGAGCCACGATCTGAGACATCGGATCATGGGCTGTTACCGACTGGGACGTGGGTCATGCCCATGTTTCTCCACCAGGCAACGCCTATATATTGGAGGCGTCGACTAACTCTAGCTGCCACAAAGAACATATCACATATGCTCTGCCTCCATGCGCACTGCCCATCATCATTCCACTCCCTGCCCCTGCCACCGGTGGCCCCATCCTGTCCACCAAGTGCACGGCTGTACGAGAGAGCAGGCCTTCGAAACCCTGCCCCTTGAGATCCTGTAGAGGAGAGGGGCGATTAGCCTTTTGGGGAGCATCACCTACGCGACCGCTCGCCGCCGTCTGTCTACATCCACTACTTCATCTACGACAACGTCATCTTTGTCATCACCATGTCCACCGTCACCGAAGCCAACTGACTCGTTGTCGAGAAGGCCGCTGCTGACAACAAGGCCACCGAGGAGACCGCCGCCGCGGCTGCTTCATCCTGGACTACCGTAGGGTATAACACATTTATCCCCGCGTGTATGCAGTACTAGCTATTTGCGTAGATGTTTCTACTATCTGCCTAGTACGTGATTATATGATCAAATATCATCATGTGCTTAGTACTATTTACGTCATGCTCATGATTTGAAAGAGCTTTTCTCTGGTCCGGTGCAGACAAGACGACGGGTGCCAAATGCAAGGTTAATTGGGATACAGTTTGTAGGCCAAAAGAGTATGGTGGCCTTGGGGTGCTTAATACTTGCAAATTTGCACGTGCTCTAAGGCTAAGATGGCCTTGGTATGAGTGGAAGGAACCTCACAGACTATGGGTGAGATTTGGCAATCCTTGCACGGATGATGATCTCAATTTCTTCTATGCCTCCTCTACCATCACTTTGTGGGGAACGGAGCCAAAACGCCTTTTGGGACTCACCTTGGCTTCTCGGGCGCAAGCCCAAAGATATTGCACCGCTAATCTTTGAGGCCTCAAGAAGAAAGAATTAGAAGGTGCGAGAGGCTCTAAAGGGCAATGCCTGGATCTTCAAAATCAAAAACAACAAGGTTATCTCCGGCGAGCACATTAGCGAATTTTTCACTCTTTGGATGCTTGTCAACGAGGTTCATCTCGATGAGCAGCTTGAGGATGATATTTGTTGGAAGCACTTTCGAATGACGGATTTACACGGCGGCGATCAAGATACAAAGCCAGCCTGGGCTAACTCTTTCCCTATGGATCGCATGGTTTGGAAGGCTTGCCCCCCCAAGGTCAAGTTCTTTGCTTGGTTGGCTATCCAAGATCGGATTTGGACCGCCGATCGCTTGGAGAGACGGGTTGGACAAATTGTGGGCTTTGCCCTCTATGCTCAAGAGAGCAAGAATCGGGTGCACATCTCTTCTTCAAGTGCCGCCACACGCCCGGTCTATGGAGGATTATCATTGAAAAACTTGGCCTTGCTCACATGGACACCACCCTTTGGCACCTTGATGATTCCGTCCATGAGTGGTGGGACAAGAGAACTGGCAATCACATCCCTAACCGGAGTGCTATGACCTCCCTCACTATGCTCGCCTCCTGGACCATTTGGAACGAAAGCGTAATGCAAGAGTGTTCCGCCACAAGAGCGCTACCGCCATCTATTCTACTTAGCAACATCATCGAGGAGGCAAAGCTCGGATCACCGCCGGTGCTAAAAGACTAGGGTTCATTTTCTTCCGTGAGTAATTGTCATGTCGTAGGTGTAGTGCTCTTGTAAAACTTTTAACTCTACTCTTCCCTTATTTAATAGAAGAGGCAAATCTTTTGCCTCCGTATCAAAAAAAAAATGATTTATTTTTGAATTAATTTAATCAAAAAATTGCTTATATACTCAACCTATAATTTGAATGATTTGAAGATTTCTCACCGCATATATCACTGATCCTAAACTGCATACACAAGTTGCTCCACAACATTGTGCACAGGAGGAGAAAGGAACCCCGTTGTCGCAAGGAGACGATGGAATTCTAGCAGTTGTCGTAAGGATTTTTTTTTGTCCCATCGTCTTTAGATGTTTTAGCGTTAGGAGATGGGGGACCTCCGATCTTTGAAATTATAGAGCCTTCAACAACATCTAGCAGTCATCATGTTCTTTTTCGAATAATTACTCCAATTTTTTGTGGCGGTGCCATGGAGGAAGAGAAATCATTATTGGTAGTAATCAAGTCATGCACGTGAACAAGTAGCAGTAGTAATACTCCAATCCAATTGCAGTCTCTTTACTAAAATATTTCAACATGCAAAGATTGATGTTGCGGAGAAGATGTCTCCAGAAAAATATGTTGTTATTCTTAGTTGTGAGAGTTACTTCATAATTTATTGAATCTTGGATTCAAAGAATTGCACCTGCAAAAGTACGAATAACCTTACAGGTGTTTCAACGAGGAGCAACAACCCTAATTCCTTGTACCACCGCCGGTTAGCGACAAGCTCCCAATACCAGAGGTGAGGTATAGCCTGTTGTATAGGTACATTGCACCACGCACGCGCGCGTGCCGCTAGATACGCCCTGCTCGTACCGCAGCGCCACTGGCCCGGCCGGGTGGAATAATCTTGCCTCCGACATGTGGCCGGGACGTCGCCGCGCCACACGTACACTAGCTTTAGCGAAACAATCTACTAGGTAGCTAGCTCTTGGCCGGACTCCTGCTTGTCCTCAGGTCCCTTGTCTAGCGCGCGCCGGTCGATCCCTCGGAGCTAGCAAGCCGCGGCGCCGATCGATCAATCGATCGGCGACTTGTGATCCACAATGCGTCGTGCTCGGGGACGGTGGATGCTACGGATCGGATAGGATCAGGTAGACGATGAGAATACGAGATCGATCTCACTCGTCAGCCTGTTCGTGCATGTATCCCTGGGCTGGGGTGCAGAGGGGATCACGCGCATGCATGTATTGTCGATCGTATCAAGTAGGTGAAAAGTCCATTCGAGCATTCCATGATTCTTGCCTAGGTGCTAGTAGCCTAGTACTAGCTCTTGTTAATTGTTGGAGATCAGGTCGTAGATTATAGCAAACACACGCGATATTAGCTAACTAGTAGGGGTTAAGTTGTCCCGTTCTTTCGATAAAATGATAACTATCGATTTAGTAGAGACGACTTTAACGATCCTACTTAATTCAAAGCACTCATAGATTATTTTACGCCACAACTAATGAAATACTACTATATTGCATGCTCTTGTCCATAGTTTAGACTTTGGAATAAAACGCCGGTGCATGAGTTTAACCGAGAGTAAAGTGATATCTGTTCCTAGTTTGTACGCATATCTACAATACAGCCAACACTAGCTCAGCATGTGATAGCACAGAAACAAAAATGCATCAGGGGAGCATTATCAACCACGGAACAAGCATATAATGCTGAAAGGCCACCGTACGGGAATCGTGACCGCATGATCATCTTCTTCGACGGAGCCTCCGGGATCACCAGTTTGATCATCCTCTTCTACAACATTGTCCAGGATGAAATGCCAAATGTGACCAGATAGATTAAACACAACCGTTGCAGGATCTTCAGGAAACTTCTGCCTAAAGCGGAGCGACATTGTGAGTGTTCCAAATTGTCCAACACACTGTTGCTCCTCCACCAAGCACCTGTTTCTGCTACTACTAGGATACTGGGAAAGAAGACAACCGACTGCACAAATTAGCACTCCTCCACTCAATTACATCTGATTCACTTTGTCTTGCAAATTTTGTCACTGTCTTCTAGTAGAGCCCAAGCAGAGTTCTTATGAACTTGACATTGATCCCACCTCCATGGTCTTATATATGCGGCTTTGACTAAACATGTACTCCTACTTAGGCTAACACTGTTGGCGTACTATTGGCCATTTGCCAAAACGATCGAGAGGGTACAACTCGTGGTAATTGTTTCCCGGTCTGGCCAAGCCATATTGGTGTGAATCGAACGAGTGGAACCGGCCAATTATTATAGGCGCACCCATTTTGTAGCAGCCAGCGGTCAGTACGACTGTAGTACGTGCTGCATTGTCCCTGTGTGTCGCGGGCCAATTATTATTTGCCCTCCCCGCATGCAATTCAGGAGGCCAATCAGTTTGTGCCATGTCATGCGCCAGCGATCAGGAGATACTTCCTGCTGCTGACGGAAGTGTGGATTACCCTATCCCCCTTTCGTGAACGCAGGTAGAATATTCATGCCGGTCCGCCTCGTTTCACCTATTCTGTTTTTCTACCTGAAAACCGCCTTCTAAGATTGTGCTATAATTTTTGTAAATTAATGAAATATTTACAAATGTGCAGAGTAGTTTCACTTTCACCTAGTCCGTTGAACATTTAATTACAATGCATATTTTCTAAGATAGTTTTTTTTTGCAGGTTTTTTTTTTTTTTTGCGAAAAGGATCATATCTACTGTAAAAGTTCATCGGCCATATAGAACATCTCAAACATAATAAAAATTACATCAAAATTCCGAGACCGCCGACAAGCACAGCTACCGCCGACGTGCCACTGTTGCCGCTCCCCTATCGGAGCCGACTTGACCTTGTTGATGATTGTCGGGAAGTCTTCGTGCACGTGCCTCTAAGGACCAGCACCCTGGAGCCGCGGTTGAACCTTGAATAGATCTGAAGCACCTGCCACCAAATCTCACCACATGAGAGAAACCCTAACCTCACCACCCCAAGGAGATGACAGGAGTCTGAGCTGGAGCTTCGTCGACTATGTTCAGACGGGCTAACTCGAGGGGGATCCAAGCCCGAAAGCCAAACTCAAAGAAGAAGTGTCGTCATCTGCCCGTACGTCACACCTGCAGGGACTAAAAAAATTATAACCTAAACTATTAACCAGAGCAAAGACACCGGACAGGATACCCCTCTCCGCCACTAGCCGTCGGAGCGGCAGGCGGAGGGGAGGCAAATCCACAGGCTCGCCGATGAAGCCTAGAAGGGAGATTTTACCCTAGGCTCCTAGGGTTAGGGGACAAATATGAGAGGAACTATTACAAGGCAGAGGTTGATTCAATTGCCTGGCTATCAATATTAACATATGCTGGATATAGCTGCATCACTACATGCCTGATGCGCCATGCATCCCATCCCATCCCATCCATGGTCGTTGCGCCTTCCTACGAGCTCATGCATGCCCGGACGTTATCCACGGGCTGTTCATGGTCAACCTCGGTGCATTTAAGGCCTTTTGTATCCGGTGCAATGAACGCCTATCCGACGAGGACAGGCAATGCATTGCCACTCTATGTCACGCAGATCGTTGCACACTTGTAGTATAGATCTTAGAATAGTCGTGGATCCATCATTGGACTTGGCTAGCTAGCTAGTAGGAGTGAACATTTTAGGTCGTATATATTTTTCTTCTTCTGCATCCTAAGTTTTCCTACTTTTTGCCTTCTCCTTAATTCTCCCCGAGTACGTACGTCCGTTCCTGGGGTCTTCCATAGATCCGGGATCTGTTTCTGGGCAGCGGTTGGCTACATTTTGGTTAGGTGGGCCACCACGCGATCTTATGGGACTTGATCTTTGGTCACTGAACGGTGGGCCATGTTATCTACATGCACGAGATAGTTTGCTCCTTCCGGAGATAGCTAGGTCGGTTCTTCTGCGGCTTCCGAATCTGTAGTATGCTTGTGGTCTGCAACCACGCAACGTCTAATCATGCAGTCTTTATGATCTGTATCGGAAAAAAGTGCGGTTTTTACAATGCGATTTTGTCACCCTCTGGCCCTTGGTTCAACCAAATGAATTTAATATACTTTAAAAAGTCATGAACTAAAACGGGTCAGATGATTACCAATTTGCACCTGGAGAGTACATGCAGACTACGTAGAAGAAAACTTTAGTAAGATCAGTACTCCGTACTAACTATCATGTGACTTGTCTAGTTACAAGATTTTTTTCCTCTCTCTAGAATGTACATGAAACAGCTTACTAGTATATCTCATAGTAATAAGAAGAAGCAAATATTCATCTTCATCCCACCTTGAACAACCTAGATCAGCTCATCCCACCTTATTTTATTTCCTTGCGGCAGTTGTGGTGCGGTGCACGGTTGTTGTGTAATGGTGTGACTTCTAATCGGTTGCATCTACTGGGATTCTCTTTTGCTATGTGGCACGGGCCATGCCCAATCTAACCTGCTTGGTAGGGGGCGCAACGTCATGCCGGTGCTATGGGTACTTCATCAGTGGTGCAAGACGGGCTGGGGTTTTGCATCCCTTATGTCTTGCTAGTGGTGTACCTAGGGTGCTTCTCTTGATCGGCGTGTCTTCTCTTCTCCTCATAGTGGGGGTCAATGCTAGACATAGCTATGTATCTAGGGGTTGCTTTTGCCTCTTGTTGGGTGAGATCGAGTTGATGCACATGAGTTCGCTTGCGGTGGAGCGCGTGGCTTTGGCACCTACTTCTGTTGTCTATATGTATATTGGCGGTGCGTTTTTGTCTAATAATATGTTTGTACCGTTTTGGAACACTTCTTATTTAGTCATAGTTTGCTTGGGTTGTACTTGTGGCATATGATTTTTAACTAGGTTTTGCTTAATTTCTTAGTAATGAAAAGGAGGGGCTCCTTTTTCCAAACGACCAAGAAATGCCGGATTCAACTATCCAGGAAAATGCGGAATTCCTCGCTGATGAAGTCATATACCTAGGGTAGGTCATGGACATGTCCAAGATACCCTCCCCAAGGACATCTCTAGAAGAAACTACCTTTCAGTCGACCTGAAAGGGTTCCACTCGACCAACTGGAAAACACTCGACCATGAAGCCAACCACTCGACCGCCGGGAGATCTAAAGCCAGTCTGCACACAAACGGTCGGTCATTAAGTAGCTTTTATGGTCATCATAGCACTTTATGTGGGCGTTACGGTAACCCCTATCTTAATGTATCTTAATCCTGCATAATCGAGGGCCGGAGGGTGGCGAACTCTATATAAGCCACCCCTCCTCAGTGTAAAGGGTTCGCACCCCTGTAACTCATACACACATAATACAGTCGACCGCCTCCGGGCTCCGAGACGTAGGGCTGTTACTTCCTCCGAGAAGGGCCTGAACTCGTAAACATCTTGCGCATAGAACTACTCCATAGCTAGGCTATTGCCTCTCCATACCTACCCCCCATTCTACTGTCAGACTTAGAACCACGACAGTTGGCGCCCACCTTGGGGCAGGTGTCTTAGCGACTTGTTGGAGAAGTTGCAGTTTTTTCCGATCCCATTCATCATGGTTTCAGGTGGAGTTTTGGTTGAGGGCCGCGAGATCTGTCTCGGCGCGCTCACGTTCGTCGCGGACGACTCCGCTTGGCTGCAGGAGGCTCCACTCGACGTCGACGCACTCCGGTCGATCGAGGCTTCAGCGGTGGGTGAGGCACGCGGTGGCCCGCCAGTCGGCCACCCCTCAAGTCGCGGCAATCGAGCCCGACGAATCTCTCTACGGCCTGTTTGATCTGGCCGACCGCTACGAGACTGCATCCGAAAAGCGATAGCGATGATCCAAATGACGGAGGTTCTGATGGTCGACGGACCACGCAGTCCTCCTGGTTTCCCCCGCGCCGACGGAGGCGTTGGCGGAGGCGAGCCGGCGCAGGCTCACGAAGAGTACCAACCCGAGCCCCTCACTTCGTTGCAGAGGGAGGAGATTCCCCGCCGGAACATGGATGCGCTTCACACTCCTATCGTTGGAGAAACCCCCGAAGCCCATGCCTTAGAAGATGCGCGTTTGGCCAACTTGGCTGAGCGCACTCGACTGGAAAATCTCCAGCGGTTGCTCAACGAACAAGCGCAACAACGGGTCCAGTCGTCTAGTTGACGTCAACTCTTTCCACAACCGACTCAGGTATACCGAACTCCCATTCAGAATCTAGCAGCTGCGGCCCGTATAGCAGAGTCCATTCAGCCTTCCCAGTCAGAGGCCGACAGAGGCTTACTCCAGATCAGAGATTTGCTCTGGGCAGCATGGGGATCAAAATTCAGCTGTATCGCAGTCGCGGAACAGGATTCACAGCAGATCCGTCGCTGCGAATCTGATCCAAGACATAGCCCAAGATCGCCCCGAGGCGTGAGGACATGGAGGCGGCGTGACCAAAGATGAGGACCGATTCGATCGTGATGATCGACGCCGAGTGCCCTCCTCCCCAAGGGGTGGGTCATATGCGCCTCGACAACAAGATGATGACGCCTTGACCACGGTGTTGGGCGAAGGATTCGGTCGACACCGAGGAACCGGGCTTTGATGCGAGATCCGTCATCGCTCAACGTCTGGTCGACAGAACAGAGCTAAGCTGTGAAGGTCATGATGTAAATGCACCCATCGCCAGCAGCAGAGTACACGTCTCGGGACGAGTGTTTTAGCGAGCCATCAAAGCTGCGGTGATTCCTCCCAACTTCAGGTTGGCGATCGAGTCGATAAGTTCATCGGTGAGTCCAAGCCGGATACAGCTTGAGGACTACCGAAAGTGGTTGTCCAGATTGGCGGCAACGATGAAGTGGCCATGAAACACCTGCCTCTTATGTTGGAGGGATCGGCCAGGGCATGGCTGAATCAGTTAGCACCCAACAACATTTACACTTGGGAAGATCTTGCCCGAGTGTTTGTCAGGACATTTGAAGGAACTTGCAAGCGGCCAGCAGGGTTGTGAGTTGCGATCGTGTGTGCAATCGAATGAAACTACGAGGGATTACATCCAGAGATGGATCACTTTGCACCACGATGAGAGAATGTATCCGATCATCAGCGATCTGTGCCTTCAAGGAAGGTGTTAAGAACGAGAGAGTTGAGTCTGAAATTCGGTCGGACGGAGACATGACCACGAGTCGAATGATGGAGATTGCCACCAAGTATGCTAATGGTGAAGAAGAGGATCGGCTCGAGTGGCAAGTACAAGTCAGCCGCTAATGAAACCGGGAGGGAACTCCGAAAAATGAAGCGGAAAGCCGAGCTACCGCTTGCTCTGGAGAAGCCTTGGCCGTGACTCCGTGAAAGTTCAAGGAGAAACCCAAGGGGCCTTGGAACCCCAAGAAAGTGAAAGACCAAGATGGAAATGATGTGTTGGATTTGCCATGTCACATTCACACGAAGAAAGATGAAGAGGGTAAACTCATTTACCCGAAGCATACCACTCGACAATGTCGGCTCTTGATTCAGCAGTTCCAGGGGAAGCAGCCCAAGGACAAGGAGAAAGAGTCGGACAAAGTCGAGGACAAGTAAGATAGTGACGGTGGATACCCCCAGGTCAATTCCACTCTGATGATTTTTGCTGACGTTGAAAGCAAAAGTCGATTGAAAGTTATCAACCGAGAAGTGAATATGGTCGCTCCGGCGACACCCAGTTATCTGAAATGGTCGCAGACCGCCATCACGTTCGACCAGTCTGATCACCCGACACACATAGCTACCCCTGGGAGGCAAGTGTTGGTGGTCGACCTAGTCGTCGAAGGCACTCGACTAACTAAGGTTTTGATGGATGGTGGCAGTGGCCTGAACATATTGTATGCAGAGACGTTAAAAGGGATGGGCTTCCGATGTCCAGACTCAGCACCAGCAACATGAGCTTCCATGGAGTCATTCCTGGAAAGAAGGCTGAGTCACTCGGCCAAATTGCTCTCGATGTGGTTTTTGGTGACTACAAGAATCTTCGTAAGGAAAAGTTGACCTTTGAGGTCGTGGATTTCAGGCGCTTATCACGCTATCCTGGGAAGGCGGCATATGCGCGTTTCATGGCTCGACCATGTTATGTGTACCTCAAACTGAAGATGCCAGGTCCCAAAGGTGTGATCACTGTCACTGGCAATCGGAAGAAAGCAGAAGAGTGTTTTCAAAAAGGCTCTAAGATCGCTGATGCTCAGATGGCAGTGGTAGAGCTGCAAAAGTACTAGAAAACTGCAGACCCGAGTGACTTGTTGCGAGCCAAGAAGCCAGCCACGGAGTCAGCATTTCAGTCGTCCGGGGAGACGAAACCAATTCATATTCATCAGACTGATCCCAACGCTGCTCCGACTCACATCTCAACAACACTCGGCTCCAAATAGGAAGAAGCGCTCATCAGTTCCTCCGTGAGAATTGGGACATCTTCGCACGAAAGCCTGCTGATATGCCGGGTGTTCCCAGGGGACTGGCTGAGCATCGTCTACGAGTCGATTCAAAAGTTAAACCTGTCAAAGAACATCTTCGACGGTCCGCCGTCCAGAAGAGAAAGGCCATTGGCGAGGAAGTGGCTCGGCTCTTAGCAGCAGAATTTATCCGAGAGATTTATCACTCCGAGTGGCTCGCCAATGTTGTCATGGTCCCTAAGAAGGACAATTCACTGCGCATGTGCATCGACTTCAAACATATCAATCGGGCCTGCCCGAAAGATCATTTTCCTCTCCCCCGCATCGACCAAATAGTCGACTCAACTGTGGGATGAGCGGTTGTCTTTCTTAGACGCCTATTCCGGGTACCATCAGATCCGTCTGTATGGACCCGACGAGATCAAAACAGCTTTCATCACTCCATTCGGATGCTTCATTATGTCAAGATGCCATTCGGCCTCAAGAATGCCGGAGCCACGTTCATGAGGATGATTCAAGTGTTTGCTCACTCAAATCACCGGAATGTGGAAGCATACATGGATGACATTGTGGTCAAGTCACGGAAAGGTTCCGACCTGTTGGTGACCTTGCTCAAACATTTGCCAATCTCGGGAGGTATGATATCAAGCTTAATCCATCAAAGTGCACATTGAGTTCTGGCGGAAAGTTACTCGGTTTTCTCGTTTCGAGCGAGGAACCGTATAAACCAGAAAAAGTTGGCACTATACTCCGAATGAAACGCATGCAATGCGTGTGCACGATGTCGAAGCTTACGGATGCTTGGCGCTTTAAGTCGGTTCATCTCTCACCTCGGTGAAAAGGCATTGCCTCTTTACCGATCGATGAAGAAGTCGAGACAAGTTCGAGTGGACTCGGAAGTCGATGCAGCGTTTGCGAGCTAAAAGCTCGCTCTCCACCCAACCGGTGCTTGGTGCCCCAATCGACAAGGAGCCATTGCTGCTTTACATTGCAGCCACGGGACAAGTTGTCGATTACAATACTTACGGTCGAGCGGAAGAAGAAGGAAAGGCCTTCAAAGTTCAGCGCCCAGATATTATCTTTCAAGTATTAATCCCGTCAAAGCAAAGATACCCTCATTATCGAAGCTTGTGTATGGGATTTATATGACCGCCAAGAAGGTTGCTCATTACTTCTTTGATCATTCCATTACGATGTCGGTGGACGCCATTATCGAGAGATTCTGCACAATGAGATGCAACTGGTCGAGTGGCGAAATGGGCGATTGAACTCCTTCCCCTTGATATCAAGTTTGAGGCAAAGAAAGCCATCAAGTCCCAAGCAGTAGCAGATTTCATCGCCGAGTGGATCGAACAACAGTTACCGACATAAGTTCACTCGGAGCACTGGACCATGTTCTTTGACGGTTCCAAGATGCTGAATGGTTCCGGTGCTGGGGTAGTGTTGGTTTCCCCCCCGAGGAGATAAGCTCAGATATGTGCTCCAGATTCACTTTGATTCTTCCAACGATGAAGCGTAATCTGAAACCTTTGTTGTATGGGTTGCGTACGGCTATTTCACTCGGTGTCCGTCGCCTCCTGGTCTACGGTGACTCAGATTTAGTGGTCAATCAAGTGATGAAGGAGTGGGACGTCAGAAGTCCAGCCATGACTGGTTATTGCAATGCAGTGAGGAAGCTAGAGATGAAGTTCGAGGGGTTAGAGCTTCATCATGTACCCCGACTGAAAAATCAAGCTTCTTACGATTTGGCGAAAATAGGGTCCAAGAGGGAAGCCATTCCCAGTGATGTGTTTTTGGAGCACATCTACACACCGTCGGTTCAAGAGGACCCTTTCACCGAAGAAGCGCCACAGCCAAAAAGTGCCACTGATCCGACTGAAGTTGAAGTCCCAGCTGTGGTCGACCTGGTCATGGAAGTCGTGGTCATCACTCCCGATCGACGGTGCCGTACATCGCGTATATCCTAAGGAAAGAGCTCCCGGAGAATGAAGAAGAGGCTCGACAGATCGTCCGCCGATCCAAGGCCTTTACTGTGATCAAGGGATAGTTATTCAGAGAAAGCGTGACTGGAGTCGGCCAGAAATGCATAACGCTAGAAGAAGGTCAGATAATTCTTGATGATATCCACTCGGGGACTTGTGGTCACCATGTGTCCTCTCGGACCATCGTGGCTAAAGCATACCGAGCGGGATTTTACTGGCCAAAAGCAAATGAAATGGCAAAGGAAATAGTCGACAAGTGTGAAGGATGTCAGTTCTACTCCAATATGTCACACAACCCCGCCTCAGCATTGAAGACCATTCCACTCGTTTGGCCTTTCGCTGTTTGGGGGTTGGATATGATTGGACCACTGAGAACTGGCAGAAGCGGTTTCACTCATTTGCTTGTCAGTCGACAAGTTTATGAAGTGGATCGAAGCTAAACCTATCAAGAACCTTGATGCGTGCACTGCTATCAGTTTCATCAGAGAGTTGATATTCAGATATGGAGTTCCGCACAACATCATCACTGACAATGGGTCAACCTTCGATTCCAACAAGTTCAAAGCCTTTTGCGCCTCTCAGGGCACGCGAGTCGACTATGCTTCAGTTGCTCACCCCCAGTCGAATGGACAAGCAGAACGAGCAAATGGTCTAATTCTCAAAGGACTGAAACCTCGGCTGATGCGTGATCTCAATCATGCAGCAGGAGCGTGGGTCGACGAGCTTCCGTTGGTTCTTTGGGGATTGAGGACCACTCCTAATCGGTCGACAGGGAGAACTCCATTCTTTATGGTCTATGGAGCTGAAGCAGTTCTGCTGCGTGACCTGCTTCACAATGCACCCCGAGTCGAACTCTACTCTGAAGATGAAGCGGAGCAAGCCCGGCAAGATGCAGTCGACCTCCTTGAAGAGGAGAGAGAGAGATGGCCCTGATCCGTTCGACCATCTATCATCAGGACTTGCGTCGAGTCCATGCTAGAAATGTGAAGAGCCGAACCTTTCAAGAAGGGGACTTGGTCCTCCGAGTGGATCAACAGAAGCCACACAAGCTCGCTCCCACTTGGGAAGGTCCCTTCATCGTCACCAGAGTTCTCCACAATGGAGCATACCATCTTTACAACGTCGATCGCCAGATTGATGAGCCTCGAGCTTGGAAGGCGGAGCTGCTCCACCCCTTTTACACTTAAGTACTCACTTGGGTGAGATGTAATAAAAGTACTTCTGTAGTTTGTTTATCAAAGATAAGAATGTTATAATTTTCCCAGTGATTGTTATTACTTTTTGTTTACATATGAAATTTCCCCGAGTGGGTGGCTTAGCCGCGAACCCGTTTCGCCTAAGTTTGTAAAAAAATCCTTACCGAGTGGAGAGCCAGCCTCCCACTCGGGGGCTTAGCTGTGAATCCGTTTCGCCTAAGTATCTGAAAGTCCTACCGAGTGGTGAGCCAGCCTTCCACTCGGGGGCTTAGCTGCGAATCCGTTTCGCCTAAGTATCTGAAAATCCTACCGAGTGGTGAGCCAGCTTCCCACTCGGAGGCTTAGCTGCAGTCCAAGTACTCGCCTAAGTATCTGAAAATCCTACCGAGTGGTGAGCCAGCCTCCCACTCGGGGGCTTAGCTGCAGTCCAAGTACTCGCCTAAGTATGAAAATCCTACCGAGTGCGGAGCCAGCCTCCCACTCGGGGGCTTAGCTGCAGTCCAAGTATTCGCCTAAGTATTTAATAAAATGTGTGCTTTGCAAGGACGACGAGGTGCAGGTCGACTGTTGCCTTCCCCTTCAGAGCTACGACACAAAAATCCTCCTCGGAGGCTTAGCTGCAGTCCAATACTCGCCTAAGTTTGAAAAATCCTACCGAGTGGAGAGCAAACCTCCCACTCGGGGGCTTAGCAGCAGTCCAGTACTCGCCTAAGTTTGGAAAATCCTACCGAGTGGAGAGCAAACCTCTCACTCGGGGGCTTAGCAGCAGTCCAGTACTCGCCTAAGTTTGAAAAATCCTACCGAGTGGAGAGCAAACCTCCCACTCGGGGACTTAGCGATGAGTCGATGCTAGCCTAAGTTTAAAAATCCCACCGAGTGGAGAGCAAACCTCCCACTCTGAGTCTTAGCAACAGTCCAAGTACTACGCCTAAGTTTGAAAAATCCTACCGAGTGGAGAGCAAACCTCCCACTCGGGGGCTTATGACAGTCCAAGATGCTCGCCTAAGTTTGAAAAATCCTACCGAGTGGAGAGCAACCCTCCCACTCGGAGGCTTAGCTGCAGTCTACTACTCGCCTAAGTACGAAATCCATTCCAATCCGCAAGGACGACGAGGTACAGGTTGACTGTTACCTTCTCCTTCGGAGCTGCGCCACAAGTACAACGTGCGCTCCATCCCAATCCGCAATGACGACGAGGTGCAGGTAGACTGTTACCTTCTCCTGCAGAGCTGCGCCACAGGTACAACATGCGCTCCATCCTGATCCACAAGGACGACAAGGTGCAGGTCGACTGTTACCTTCTCCTGCGGAGCTGCGCCATAAATACAATCCGAACTCCATCCCTGCCTGCAAGAACAACGAAGTGTAGGTCGACTGGATTTTCCACCTCAGAGCTGCATCTCAAACATTGAAGCATAATCCGAGTGAAGAACAAAGTTTACTCGAAGGCAAACAAAAGCATATTTCGACGATAAGTAAAGTTCGGATAACATCCTATGGATGTAGAAGTACCCAGGCCTCAAGCCTATTAAAGTTCATCAGTTACAAGATCACTAGGCATTCCGAGGCAAATTTAAGACGAATCATAGAAGTTTTTACTCCTCAGATGGAGGACTGGAAGGCGCGACGAACTGGTCCAGGTCGATCCCATCAGCGATCCGGGTGGCAGCACCAATGAAAGTCTCCATGAAAGATCGAAAGTCGTACTTCTTGGTATTGGAAACTTTGATGGACGCCAGCCTTTCCTCTCGCGCCTCCTTGCAGTGAACACGGACCGAGACGAGCAACATCAAGACCGCATCTGGCGGAAGACTTTTCCATTCCTGCACTCGACTTGGAAAGTCATTCGATCGAGTCATCAAAGACTCGAGGTCATTTTGAAGTGTTTCGCTTTGCCCAGAGTGTCGAGTCAATCCGCGACACCGCAACCTTCAACAATGAGGTAGTCCACCACAATGACGCCGAGACTCTAGTCGGAGCACATTCATGGCGGCTTCATCCTTCACGGGGGAGTTAATGGGGTCCAGGCTTGTCTCCACCTGACTAGTCTCTTCCTCGAAGTTATGACAGAATTCTGCAAACACAACTCGAGTTCAAGCTAATGGTTCTATGATGAGTCAGTGATAACAAGTCAGTCGGATAAGAGGAATTACCTTCAAGCATGAGGAATAACTTCTTGGCAAGACCTCCCAGATAAGCCTCTAGATCATTCCTCTTCCCCGCTTGATTCGCCCGACCTTTTGTCGCTCAGAGCTATCTTATCGTTCTTCAGTCGGCTAACCTCCTTGTTGGCCGCATCGAGAGCAGCTTTCAGATTGGTGTTCTCTTCTTCAAGTTTTCCGACTGAAGACAACTTCTCTTCCGCGAGCTTGGTTTTGTTCAAAGCCATTTTCTGCGCCTCGGCAAGGTCATGATCCTTCTTCTTGAGCCTCCTCCATTTTATGCGCAAAATAGCGGTGAGATCAGAATTAGGAAGGACGAGAAAAGACAAAGACAGTCGTCAAGTTCTCACCAGCCATACCTTTTGCTTCATCTCTCGCCTATACGCAAGTTCTCCTGAGCAAGCTTCAAGTCAAGGTTGAGCTGGATCTGTTTGTTTTCCAATTCAGTATAGCGAGCTACAAGCTCACAGGATTTCTGTGAAGAATCAGTCGACAGACATCAAAGATAGGTTACTTCCGAGTGACTAAGAAAAATCATTGCGTTTCTAAGACTACAGCCGAATCCAAATATTCGACAGTAGTCTCGGGGACTACACCCAGTGGGTGCACTTAGCGTGCCCCCACTGGTCTTACCGACTCGTTTCGATCAGTCGACCGAAAGAGACAAAAAGGTTATGATCCTAAACCATAGCTAACTGTCAACAGTCAGCCTCGGTAGAAAAAAAAGAGAGGACAATTCTTCAGACTATAGTCGACTACCAGCAGTCGACCATAGTCACGGGGACTACACCCAGTGGGTGCACTCAGCGTGCCCCCACCGGTTCCAGGATTCCATTCGACATGGTCCCACTGCATCGAATGAAGAAGTTAGCAAAGAAATTCAAAGTGTAAAGACTATAGTCGACTGCCAGCAGTCCACCATAGTCTCGGGGACTACACCCAGTGGGTGCACTCAGCGTGCCCCCACCAGTTCAAGAATTCAATCGACACACCCAGTGGGTGTACATATGCAAAGATCTTCGGAAAGATGAGTTTTCAGGTAGCATATCCTAACAGAACAAGCAGCCACCAACTGACCTGGACGTTGCTCTGAAGAGCCGAGCTAGCATCATAGGCCACCTGGCTGGCTTCCCGGACCACCTTCACTTGCTCCATCATGATCCCCGCCTGGCGTATAGCCTCCTTAGCAGCACCCACTTGGTCCTCCGGGACGTGGTGTGTGGCGAAAAGAGAAGGCGGATCAGCAGTCGACGATGAAGGATGGACACTCGTCGGCACAAAGAAAAGACACGGAAGTCCGAGTGATGTTGCCACCCTCATGAAACAGCGTCTCAAGCACTGATACAACCTGAACAGTCTTGCCAGCAGGTGCCTTTTTGTTCTTCCTCTTCATCATCGGTGCCTCATCATCGTCATCAGGGAGATCAATGACATGGGGGAACTACAGGAAAGATTCAAAGATAAAAACAGAAATCCAATCGACCAAAAGCAAAATTACAGCGATCATACCAAGGTTAGAGGTAACAACATCTTCCATCTCCGGTCTTTGTTCTGATCGAGGTCTCGGAGGTGGCATCAGAGATTTCAGAAATCAGTTGATCGACCAACAATTCGACCAAAAGTATGTTCGCTGAACAAGAAAGCTCAAGTTCATTGTACCGGAAATAGTGGGGATAGCCATCTTCATCTTGGGCAAAACCTTTGCCGGCTTTGTGGCGTCGCTCGGGGTTGCTTCGGCGCTTTTTCACCGGCGTGGGAGAGGTCATCCGAGGACGTTTGCCGATCGCCTGACAGCGCGATAGCCTTGCCGCGCTCGACCGCAGGGTCATGGGTGATCTTGGACCGCCTTTCCATGCGCGGAGGGTCGACTTCTTCCTCCTCTTCCTCCTCCGCCTCTTCGTCGGAGCCGTCGTCATCTTCGGCCCCCCCCACTTCAGATTGCCATTCCTCCTGGCTTTCACCTCCGCTCCCTTCCTCCTCCTCAACTGGTTCTTGCGCCCCGTTGGGCATCGAGTACATCTCAGTGGTGACCTGGAAGAAGACAAACAAGACGAAAGTCAGTCGACCGATTTAAGCAAACAAGATGGAGTAAGCAGAGTCAGAGTCAAAGATACGGGATTGAACCTTGTCTGGCTCGTACGATTGGTCGAGTGGAGGGATCCTCCTGGCTCCTCGGGGTTATCTTTGTTCCTGTGATGGCGGTCATCCATCTCCCCGGTGTGGCATCCTCGACCTCCTCCGGTGGACCCGAGTGGTGTCATCGGTGCGAATACATCCACATCGGATGGTCTCGATATTGAAGTGGCTGGATGCGCCGTCGAAGAAAAACCTCCAGAAGATCCATACCAGTCACCCCTTCACGGATGAGTTGGTCTACACGCTCGACCAAAACCTTGACTGAGCCTTCTCCTCCGGGACCACCTTGAGAGGACGGCTTGCTCACTCGATCCATGGAGAAAGGAGGAGTCGATCGCCTGGTGTCGGCTGGTCTTGGCAGTAGAACCAGGTCGACTGCCACCCTCGGACCGACTCAGGAAGGACCATGGCTGGAAAAGCACTCTTACCCCTCATTTGAACCCCAAGACCCCCACACATTTGAATCACTTGGGTTCTCTCGTCACTCGGATTGGCCTTTTTCACCGTCTAGGAGCGACAGGTGAAAATGTGTTTGAAGAGGCCCCAATGCGGCCGACAACCTAAAAAATTCTCACACAAGGACACGAAAGCGGCGAGGTACACGATGGAGCTGGGTGTGAATGAAGGAAATATGCCCTAGAGGCAATAATAAAGTTATTATTTATTTCCTTATATCATGATAAATGTTTATTATTCATGCTAGAATTGTATTAACCGGAAACATAATACATGTGTGAATACATAGACAAACAGATAGTCACTAGTATGCCTCTACAAGACTAGCTCATTAATCGAAGATGGTTATGTTTCCTAACCATAAGACATGTGTTGTCATTTGATTAATGGGATCACATCATTAGGAGAATGATGTGATTGACATGACCCATTTCGTTAGCTTAGCACTTGATCGTTTAGTATGTTGCTTATGCTTTCTTCATGACTTATACAAAGTTCACGAAACTATGAGATTATGCAACTCCGTTTACTGAGGAACACTTTGTGTGCTACCAAACGTCACAACGTAATCGGGTGATTATAAAGGTACTCTACAGGTGTCTCCAAAAGTATATGTTGAGTTGGCATGAATCGAGATTAGGTTTTGTCACTCCGATTGTCGAGAGGTATCTCTAGGCCTTCTCGGTAATACACATCACATAAGCCTTGCAAGCATTGCAACTAATGAGTTAGTTGTGAGATGATGTATTACGGAACGAGTAAAGAGACTTACGATAACGAGATTGAACTAGGTATTGGATACCGACGATCGAATCTCGCAAGTAACATACCGATGACAAAGGGAACAAAGTATGTTGTTATGCGGTTTGACCGATAAAGATCTTCGTAGAATATGTAGGAGCCAATATGGGCATCTAGGTTCCTCTATTGGTTATTGACCAAGAATAGTTCTAGGTCATGTCTACATAGTTCTCGAACCCGTAGGGTCCGCACGCAAGGTTTCGATGGCGTTATATTATGAGTTTATGAGTTTTGATGTACCGAAGGAGTTCGGAGTCCCGGATGAGATCGGGGACATGACGAGGAGTCTCGAAATGGTCGAGACGTAAAGATCGATATATTGGACGACTATATTCGGAGTTCGGAAAGGTTCCGAGTCATTCAGGTATTTTTCGGAGTACCGGAGAGTTACGGGAATTCGCCGGGGAGTATATGGGCCTTATTAGGCCATACGGGAATAGAGAAGAGAGGCCAAAAGGAAAGAGGCCTGCGCCCCCCTTCTGGTCCGAATTGGACAAGGGGAGCAGCCCCCTTCCTTCTCCTCTCCTCCTCCTCTTTCCTTCTCTCCTACTCCAACAAGGAAAGGAGGAGTCCTACTCCGGTGGGAGTAGGACTCCCCTTGGTGCGCCTCCTCCTAGGCCGCCACCCCTCCCTTTCTCCTTTATATCACGGGGGCAGGGGGCACCCCATGACACACAAGTTGATCTACGGATCGTTCCTTAGCTGCAGGCGGTGCCCCTCCACCATATTCCACTTCGGTCATATCGTCGCGGAGCTTAGGCGAAGCCTGTGTCGGAGAAATCATATCGTCGCGGAGCTTAGGCGAAGCCCTGCGTCAGTGGAGCATCATCATCGCCACCACGCCGTCAGGTCGACGGAACTCATCCCGACACTTTGCTTTGGATCGGAGTCCGGGATCGTCATCGAGCTGAACGTGTGCGTAACTTCCGGAGGTGCCAGACGCTCGGTGCTTGGATCGGTCGGATCGTGAAGACGCACGACTACATCAACCGCGTTGTTATAACGCTTCCGCTTTCGGTCTCACGAGTGCGTGGACAGACACTCTCCTCTCGTTGCTATGCCATCACCATGGTCTTGCGTGTGCGTAGGAATTTTTTTGGAATTACTACGTTCCCCAACAAAGGGCATCCGAGCCTGGTTTTATGCGTTGATGTCATGTGCACGAGTAGAACACAAGTGAGTTGTGGGCGATATAAGTCATCCGCTTACCGCATGTCATACTTTGGTTCGGGCGGTATTGTGAGATGAAGCGCCCGGACCGACATTACGCGTACGCTTACGCGAGACCGGTTTCACCGCTTCGAGCACTAGTTGCTTAAAGGTGACCGGCGGGTGTCAGTTTCTCTCACTTTAGTTGAACCGAGTGTGGCTACGCCCGGTCCTTGCGAAGGTTAAAACAACACCAACTTGACAAACTATCGTTGTGGTTTTGATGCGTAGGTAAGAACGGTTCTTGCTCAGCCCGTAGCAGCCACGTAAAACTTGCAACAACAAAGTAGAGGACGTCTAACTTGTTTTTGCAGGGCATGTTGTGATGTGATGTGGTCAAGACGTGATGCTATATTTTATTGTATGAGATGATCATGTTTTGTAACCGAAGTTATCGGCAATCGGCAGGAGCCATATGGTTGTCGCTTTATTGTATGAAATGCAAGCGCCATGTAATTGCTTTACTTTATCACTAAGCGATGGCGATAGTCGTAGAAGCAATAGTTGGCGAGACGACAACGATGCTACGATGGAGATCAAGGTGTCGCTACCGGTGACGATGGTGATCATGGCGGTGCTTCGGAGATGGAGATCACAAGCACAAGATGATGATGGCCATATCATATCACTTATATTGATTGCATGTGATGTTTATCCTTTATGCATCTTATCTTGCTTTGATTGACGGTAGCATTATAAGATGATCTCTCACTAAAATTATCAAGAAGTGTTCTCCCTGAGTATGCACCGTTGCCAAAGTTCGTAGTGCCCAGACACCACGTGATGATCGGGTGTGATAAGCTCTACGTCCATCTACAACGGGTGCAAAACAGTTGCACACGCGGAATACTCAGGTTAAACTTGATGAGCCTAGCATATAACAGATATGGCCTCGAACACGGAGACCGAAGGTCGAACGTGAATCATATAGTAGATATGATCAACATAGTGATGTTCACCATTGAAACTACTCCATCTCACGTGATGATCGGACATGGTTTAGTTGATTTGGATCACGTAATCACTTAGATGACTAGAGAGATGTCTATCTAAGTGGGAGTTCTTAAGTAATATGATTAATTGAACTTTAACTTATCATGAACTTAGTCCTAGTAATATTTTGCAAATTATGTTGTAGATCAATAGCTCGCGTTGTTGCTTCCCTATGTTTTTGCTTCCCTATGTTTTTATATGTGTTCCTAGAGAAAATTGTATTGAAAAATGTTAGTAGCAATGATGCGGATTGGATCCGTGATCCGAGGTTTATCCTCATTGCTGCACGTAAGAATTATGTCCTTAATGCACCGCTAGGTGACAGACCTATTGCAGGAGCAAATGCGCACGTTATGAACGCGTTTGGCTGGCTCAATATGATGACTACTTGATAGTTTAGTGCACCATACTTAACGGCTTAGAATCGGGACTTCAAAGACGTTTTGAACGTCATGGACCATATGAGATGTTCCAGGAGTTGAAGTTAATATTTCAAGCAAATACCCGAGTTGAGAGATATGAAATCTCCAACAAGTTCTATAGCTAAAAGATGGAGGAGAATCGCTCAACTAGTGAGCATGTTCTCGCATTGTCCGGGTACTTCAATCGCTTGAATCAAGTGGGAGTTAATCTTCCAGATAAGATAGTGATTGATGTAATTCTCTAGTCACCATCACTAAGTTACTAGAACTTCGTGATGAACTATAGTATGCAAGGGATGACGAAAACGATTCCCGAGCTCTTCGTGATGTTGAAATCGACGAAGGTAGAAATCGAGAAAGAGCATCAAGTGTTGATGATTGACATGACCACTAGTTTCAAGAAAAGGGCAAAGGGAAAGAAAGGGAACTTCAAGTAGAATGACAAGCAAGTTGTCACTCCCACGAAGAAACCCAAAGCTGAACCAAAGCCTCAAACCGAGTGCTTACATCGCATAGGAAATGGTCCTTTGGAAGCGGAAATACCCGAGATATTTGGTGGATAAGAAGGATGGCAAAGTGAACAAGGGTATATTTGATATCTGAGTTATTGATGTGTGCTTTACTAGTGTTTATAGTAGCCCTGAGTATTTGATACTTGTTCGGTTGCTAAGATTAGTAACTCAAACAGGAGTTACGTATCAAATAAGCAGAGACTAGTTGAAGGGAAGTGACGATGAGTGTTGGAAGTAGTTCCAAGATTGATATGATCATCATCGAACACTCCCTTTACTATCGAGATTATTGTTTATAGTAGCCCATGATTATTTGATACTTGTTCGTTTGCTTAGATTAGTAACTCGAAACAGGAGTTACAGAATAAACAGAAACTAGTTGAAGGGGTAGTAACGATGAGTGTTGGAAGTAGTTCCAAGATTGATATGATCATCATCGCACACTCCCTATACTATTGGGATTAGTGTTGAACCTAAATAAATGTTATTTGGCGTTTGCGTTGAGCATGGATATGATTTGATCATGTTTATTGCAATACGGTTATTCATGTAAGTTAGAGAATAATTATTGTTACATTTACATTAATAAAACCTTCTATGGTCATACACCCAATGAAAATGGTTTGTTGGATCTCGATCGTGTGATACACATATTCATAATATTGAAACCAAAAGATGTAAAGTTAATAATGATAGTGCAATTTATTTTTGGCACTGCCGTTTGGGGTCATATCGGTGTAAAGCGCATGAAGAAACTCCATAAAGATGGATTTTCGAAATCACTTGGTTATGAATCATTTGATGCTTGCGAACCGTGTCGTTTGGGCAAGATGACAAAAAACTCCGTTCTCCAGAACAATGGAACAAGCTACTGACTTATTGGAAATAATACATACCGATGTATGCGATCCAATGAGTGTTGATGCTCGTGGCAAGTATCGTTATTTTCTAACCTTCACATGATGATTTGAGCAGATATGGGTATATCTACTTGATGAAACATAAGTCTGAAATAGTTGAAAGGTTCAAAGAATTTCAGAGTGAAGTGGAAAATCATCGTAACAAGAAAATAAAGTTTCTGCAATCTGATCGTGGAGATAAATATTTGAGTTACGAGTTTGGTCTTCATCTGAAACAATGTGAAATAGTTTAGCAACTCACGCCATATGGAACACCACCGGCATAATGGTGTGTCCGAAAGTCGTAACCGCACTTTATTGGATATGGTGCGATCTATGATGTCTCTTATCGGTTTACCACTATCGCTTTTGGGTTATGCATTAGAGACAGCTGCATTCACGTTTAATAAGGCACCATCTAAATCCGTTGAGGCGACACCGTATGAACTATGGTTTAACAAAGAAACCTAAGGTATCGTTTCTTAAAGTTTGGAGTTGTGATGCTTATGTGAAAAAGTTTTCACCGATAAGCTCGAACCCAAATCGGAGAAGTGCGTCTTCATAGAATACCCAAAGGTAACTATTGGGTACACCTTCTATCACAGATCCGAAGGCAAGTTTTTCGTTGCTAAGATGGATCCTTTCTAGAGAAGAAGTTTCTCTCGAAAGAAGTGAGTGGGAGGAAAATAGAACTTGATGAGGTAATTGTACCTTCTCCCTTATTGGAAAGTAGTTCATCACGGAAATCAGTTCCAGTGATTCCTACACCAATTAGTGAGGAAGTTAATGATGATGATCATGAAACTTCAGATCAAGTTGCTACCAAACCTCGTAGGGTCTTCCAGAGTAAGATCCGCACTGCAGTGGTGGTACGGTAATCATGTTACGGAAGTCATGTTACTAGACCATGATGAACCTACGAACTATGAGGAAGCGATGATGAGCCCAGATTCAGCGAAATGGTTTGAGACCATGAAATCTGAGATGGGATCCATATATGAGAACAAAGTGTGGACTTTGATGGAGTTGCCGATGATCGGCAAGCCATATTATATAAATGGATCTTCAAGAGGAAGACAGATGCTGATAGTAGTATTACTATCTACAAAGCTCGACTTGTCGCAGTAAAGGTTTTCGACAAGTTCAAGGTGTTGACTACAATGAGATTTACTCAATCGTAGCGATGCTTATGTCCGTCTCAATCATGTTAGCAATCGCCACATTTTATGAAATCTGGCAAATGGATGTCAAAACTACATTCTTTAATGGATTTATTAAAGAAGAGTTGTATATGATGCAACCAGAAGGTTTTGTTAATCCTAAAGGAGCTAACAAAATGTGCAAGCTCCAGCGATCCATCTATGGACTGGTGCAAGCATCTCGGAGTTGGAATAAACGCTTTGATAGTATGATCAAAGCATATAGTTTTATACAGACTTGCGGTGAAGCCTGTATTTACAAGAAAGTGAGTGGGAGCACTACAAAGATTTACGATAAGTATTTGTGAATAACATATTGTTGATCGGAAATAATGTAGAATTATTCTGCAAAGCATAAAGGAGTGTTTGAAAAGAATTTTTTCAAAGAAAGACCTCGGTGAAGCTGCTTACATATTGAGCATCAAGATCTATAGAGATAGATCAAGACGCTTGATATGTTTTTCAATGAATACATACCTTGACAAGATTTTGAAGTAGTTCAAAATGGAACAGTCAAAGAAAGAGTTCTTGCCTGTGTTACAAGGTGTGAGATTGAGTAAGACTCAAAACCCGACCACGGCGGAAGATAGAAAGAGAATGAAAGTCATTCCTATGCATCAGCCATAGGTTCTATAAAGTATGTCATGCTATGTACGGATCTGTTGCATACCCTACCACTAAGCTTGGCAAGGGAGTGCAATAGTGATCTAGGAGTAGATCAATGGACGGCGGTCAAAATTATCCTTAGTAGAATAAGGATATGTTTCTCGATTATGGAAGTGAAAAAAGGGTTCGTCGTAAAGGGTTACGTCGATGCAAGTTTTAACACTAATCTAGATGACTCTGAGTCTCAATCTGGATACATATTGTAAGTGGGAGCAATTAGCTAGAGTAGCTCCGCGAGCATTGTAGACATAGAAATTTGCAAAATACTTACGGCTCTGAATGTGAGACCCGTTGACTAAAATTATCTCACAAGCAAAACATGATCACACCTTAGTACTCTTTGGGTGTTAATCACATAGCGATGTGAACTAGATTATCGACTCTAGTAAACCCTTTGGGTGTTGGTCACATGTCAATGTGAACTATGGGTGTTAACCACATATAGATGTGAACTATTGATGTTAAATCACATGGCGATGTGAACTAGATTATTGACTCTAGTGCAAGTGGGAGATCAAGGAAATATGCCCTAGAGGCAATAATAAAGTTATTATTTATTTCCTTATATCATGATAAATGTTTATTATTCATGCTAGAATTGTATTAACCGGAAACATAATACATGTGTGAATACATAGACAAACAGATAGTCACTAGTATGCCTCTACAAGACTAGCTCATTAATCGAAGATGGTTATGTTTCCTAACCATAAGACATGTGTTGTCATTTGATTAATGGGATCACATCATTAGGAGAATGATGTGATTGACATGACCCATTTCGTTAGCTTAGCACTTGATCGTTTAGTATGTTGCTTATGCTTTCTTCATGACTTATACAAAGTTCACGAAACTATGAGATTATGCAACTCCGTTTACGGAGGAACACTTTGTGTGCTACCAAACGTCACAACGTAATCGGGTGATTATAAAGGTACTCTCTGGTGTCTCCAAAAGTATATGTTGAGTTGGCATGAATCGAGATTAGGTTTTGTCACTCCGATTGTCGGAGAGGTATCTCTAGGCCTTCTCGGTAATACACATCACATAAGCCTTGCAAGCATTGCAACTAATGAGTTAGTTGTGAGATGATGTATTACGGAACGAGTAAAGAGACTTACTGCAACGAGATTGAACTAGGTATTGGATACCGACGAGCGAATCTCGGGCAAGTAACATACCGATGACAAAGGGAACAAAGTATGTTGTTATGCGGTTTGACCGATAAAGATCTTCGTAGAATATGTAGGAGCCAATATGGGCATCCAGGTTCCGCTATTGGTTATTGACCAAGAATAGTTCTAGGTCATGTCTACATAGTTCTCGAACCCGTAGGGTCCGCACGCTTAAGGTTTCGGCGATGCTTATATTATGAGTTTTGATGTACCGAAGGAGTTCGAGTCCGGATGAGATCGGGGACATGACGAGGAGTCTCTAAATGGTCGAGACGTAAAGATCGATATATTGGACGACTATATTCGGAGTTCGGAAAGATTCCGAGTCATTCGGGTATTTTTCGAGTACCGAGAGTTACGGAATTCGCGGGGAGTATATGGGCCTTATTGGGCCATACGGGAATAGAGAAGAGAGGCCAAAGGAAAGAGGCATGCGCCCCTTACGGTCCGAATTGGACAAGGGAGCAGCCCCTTTTCCTTCTCCCTCTCCTCCTCTTTCCTTCTCTCCTACTCCAACAAGGAAAGGAGGAATCCTACTCCGGTGGGAGTAGGACTCCCCTTGGTGCGCCTCCTCCTAGGCCGGCCACCCTCCCTTGCTCCTTTATATATCTGAGGCGGGGGCACCCCATGACACACAAGTTGATCTACGGATGTTCCTTAGCCGTGTGCGGTGCCCCTCCACCATATTCCACTTCGGTCATATCGTCATGCGGAGCTTAGGCGAAGCCTGCGCCCGGAGAAATCATATCGTCATGAGCTTAGGCGAAGCCCTGCGTCGGTGGAGCATCATCATCGCCACCACGCCGTCGTCTGACGGAACTCATCCGACACTTTGCTTTGGATCGGAGTCCGGGATCGTCATCGAGCTGAACGTGTGCGTAACTCGGAGGTGCCGTGACGTTCGGTGCTTGGATCGGTCGGATCGTGAAGACGCATTTACTACATCAACCGCGTTGTTATAACGCCTTCGCTTTCGGTCTCACGAGGGTACGTGGACAGACACTCTCCTCTCGTTGCTATGCCATCACCATGGTCTTGCGTGTGCGTAGGAATTTTTGGAATTACTACGTTCCCCAACAATGGAACCGTGGAGTTGTGCCCCAAAGAAGTTCAGAAATCCTCGAAAGAAAGGGTGGGCGGCAAAGAAAACCCACGGTCAACGTGAGTGGCTAAGAGGACGACTCACCCTCCCGAGGCTGCGGCTGCCACTCCATCCCCGGAAGCCTCGCTGATCAGTGAGGGATCAGTCCTTCATTGGCCAGATCGTCAAGATCTTTCTGGCGGATAGTCGAGCGAATCCAGTCGCCATGGATCCATCCCTGCGGCAAACCGGCCCGCGACGAGGATCCGTCCCGACTGGTCGCCTTCCCCTTCGCCTTCGTCGTCGTCTTCTTAGCCCGTTCCAAAGCCGTCGTCTTTTCTTTCACCACTGCCGCCGGCGGAACATGCGCGAAGCAGCAGTTCGGAGGTGGAGGCAGGCGCGGCAGATGAATCTGGGGAAAGGAGGAGAAAATGGGAACGCACTGTTCAAAAAACCTCCCGTCCGGGACCTTATATGAGGTTGCTTCCGAGTGGTCGATCGGTAGGCCCAGGAAATCTGTCAAATCTCGGCAATAGCCGCTCGCTGATACGTGGCGTAAAAAGGTGGCGTGGATATCGAGGCGTCCCCGCCTTTATCCCGTCCGATCCTGCGGCTACCTCCGCTCGCCGCTTCGAAATTCAAATCCCGCTAAATCCGCGCGCCGCAGAGCAAATCGTCAGACAAAAGATTTCCTCCGTCCTGTCATTCGGAAATCGCCAAGTACGGAAAACGCACTCGACGGATACAAAGAATGGATCAAGGCGACTGAAAAAGAAGTTGATGCCGTCACTTAAGTCCATTGATCCAAAACAAGACACAATTGCAGCGCAAGAATGAGTCGGGAGTATGTTCAACTCCTTCCCCACTCAAACCTCGATCCATTCGGGGGCTAATGATGAAGTCATATACCTAGGGTAGGGTCATGGACCTGTCCAAGATACCTCCCCAAGGACATCTCTAGAAGAAACTACCTTTCAAGAGACTGGAAGGGTTCCACTCGACCAACTGGAAGACACTCGACCATGAAGCCAACCACTCGACCGCCAGGAGATCTAAAGCCAGTCCGCACATAAACGGTCGGTCATTAAGTAGCTTTTATGGTCATCATAGCACTTTATGTGGGCGTTACTAGTAACCCCCTATCTTAATGTACCTTAATCCCTGCATAACTGAGGTAGGAGGGGTGGCGAACTCTATATAAGCCACCCTCCTCGGTGTAAAGGGTTCGCACCCCTGTAACTCATACGCACATAATACAGTCCACCGCCTCCGGGCTCCGAGACGTTGGGTTGTTACTTCCTCCGAGAAGGGCCTGAACTCGTAAACATCTTGCGTATACAACTACTCCATAGCTAGGATCTTGCCTCTCTGTACCTATCCCCCATTCTACTGTCAGACTTAGAACCACAACACTCGCTCCTGCCGGTTTGCTAGAAAGAAAAATTTCATGGTAGAGTCCAACAAAAGCACTAGTGGAATAGATAGATGATTAAAGTTTTTTTCTGGTGATAAAAGAACTAAATCTCCTCACAAAAAAGAAAAGAAAAACTACTCATCTCTGAACCAAACTAAGTCAAAGTTAGTAACCTGGGTCGGCAGACGGCAGTGGCACGTCAAAGTTCATTAGCACGGTACATCGACCTTTGTGTTGTCTCGAAAGTCAACTCAGCTCCTTCCCTATAGAAGCACACGTAGGCCTAATAGACACGATGAAACGCGGATGACGAGCCCTGTCAAACCTCAATTTTTCACACAGTTTTGAGAGAGAAAAAAGAGAGGAAGAAATGACATACCAGCCGTTAATTTCTATCCAAGTAAAAAGACCACGAGCACAGGCGGCTAGACGCCAAGGAAGAACCGGTGAAGCAACAAGTAGTTTCAGCGCCATAGCCAGCCGGGGTCGCCCGGCCGATCGGCGCCATTCGCCCACACTCTCCAGCCACAGAAGAGCAGGCGAGAGCGAGGCGCGGGCCCGGAAAAATCTGCCCGTCCACCTCTCCGCCAATCGGAAGGCGGCGCCCACGTGCCAACCCTTCCACGTCCCCCTCCCCCGCCTCCCCTATTTCTACCTCATCGCCAGCCTTCGTTGCGCCCACAGCTACCACTCTATCAGTCTATCCCGTTGGTTCTACTTGGCGTCAGCACGGCACCTACCTTCCAAGTTCATCCGCCATGGGCGACTCATCCTCGGCTTCCTACATCAGAATGGTATGTACAGCTAGCGTTTGAATTTCTGCTGTAAGCGCGGGTAGATCAGAGGTGTCCGCGCGTGTGTCTATCAAACAATATAATATAGATGATGGAATCTTTGTGTGTTGCCATGAATTGATTGATTCCAGGTGCACCATCTGATAGAGAAGTGCATTTGCTTCAACCTCAACAAGGAGGGGTGCATGGAGGCCCTGGAGAAGCATGCCAAGATCAACCCGGTCGTCACTGCCACTGGTATATCTTCCTTACTGCATGCAAGTACCGCGAAAGCATATAGTATGGGGTGTATTTCTAGACAAAGGAGGTGTTGCCCCAGCCGTTTGGGCAAAGCACATATATTACGTCCTGCCTAATTAGGTCTTCATGCTATGATGCTATCATACTTAGACGCATAAAAGGAAATATCTGCATGCTAGCAGCTCCAGCTCAAATTGACTTGATTCTTCGCAGACCACGTCTATTAACTGTCTGCACAATCTTTTGCCGGCAGGTAGATTACACTAGCTAGCTAGAATAGTGCTCCACTTCTTATGTCATTTCATGTGAATATATGTAAGACGATGTAAGAGGTGTGATCACTAAAATGGACCTTACTGGCAGTGTGGAAAGAGCTGGAGAAGGAGAACAAGGAGTTCTTCGAGTCTTACAACAGGGACCGCGTGGAGGGGAACATCGAGGCGGCGACGATGGAGCGGATCCAGAAGATGCTCTCCGACGCGGCCGCCTCCAAGACCTCCGACGACGACGAGGGCTAGAGCCTAGAAGGCTGCTACTTATCTCCAGCTCATCCACGCGCATGCATCACCTCTAGCTAATTAATTGTATGAATATCATGTCTTCCGTTAATTGGATCCATCATGTCTAGGAGGATCGAATTTATTAATTGCACCTAGCTCATAACAGACCGGTAGCTTGAAACCATGCATGCATGCAGTACGATCGACTACAAGGACTGGCAAGCAAGCATTTTAGTGTTTGTGTGGACGTGTACATATACAAATCACTGCATGGAATATTCAAGAGGACCCTACGTACGGCCCCGGGTCTTCAGGTGCCAGCTCTAATCTTATCACTGCTGATCCTTTCGCGACCACGTGGCAACGAGTAAGAGTATATGCGCCAGTGGTGGCGTCTACACGCCGATCATTTTTTTTTTCATGGTTCGAAAAATATATACAAAAAGGTTATTCTCCACATGATTCAGAGTAAGAAACGGAAAAAGATAGGCTGCATATATAGAGAATGAACTGTCTCTTAATTGTCTTTAAACGAAGAGCCAGCCCTAAGAGACGAGAGCAGGCATGCAGAACATTTGCGCTGAATCTTCGTGCACAGTTGACATACGTTCTCCGTCTGACATTAGCAAATGTGACATGACTATGGGTTAGAAGGTGCACGTCACTCTTTTTATGCCCTAATCAGGATTATCGCTACTTCATTATTAGTTTAAAATAAAATTGATATCTTTTTTTTTGCGAGAGAAATTTAACTGGGTATTCCTCTAATATAACTAATCTTATTATTGAAAATAGCTAATAATCCATATGCTAATTAATCAAGCAAAAAACAATCGCATGTTAACACAATATTACCAAAAGAGTAAGATGAAATTTTGGATTGTCCATGCCCTGGTTCTCATATGATTGTGTGTATCTCGACTATTCCAAAATCAAGTTTGCTCTGTCAACTCTGCTATCAAACATTATTGGTCTCTCAGGTGACAAAGATATCAAAGATTCCATTGCTCCAGCGAATACGGTTGCAGGGCAATGCTTTCACACGTTTGGCAATTTTTGAAAAGTTATTACAAGATATGCGTGTAAATGGAGAAAAATATATATGACGAATTAATGTATTTCTACTAAAGTTAATAAATATTTGTAACTTTACAATGCATAACACCAAGAATATTTAACTAAATAATTTAGTAAAGTTAAAATGAATTATTCTGCATTTCTTATCTCCATTTTAGGTAAGCTTCCTTTTTGCAAATAACCTTGATTTTCATAAATTTCATGCTATGTACGTAAATATCCTAGTTTATATTTCGAATCCTTGCTCTTGTAAATATTTACTGCAAAACTATTTTAATACATTTCTAATTTTCTATAAATAAGTTTTTTATATTTGCTTTCGAGTATTTCTTAGTGTTAAAATATGTTTTGTTGAATTGTTCTTGAACTAAAATCTGTTACACATAAGTTATAGAAATATGTCGGTAAACGGGAACAAATATATCATAAATTAACATAATAATTTTTTAAGGTTGTTAAATATCCAGAACTTTACTAATTTATAAAAATGAGAAATATGTAGCCCAGGAATTCGGTGAAGTTAAAATTAATAATTTTATAAAAATTTATTTGCGTATTAAAATAATAAATTTTGATTATTTCCAACATTTTCTTCATAAAATTATATTATTTATTTTCTAGTTATTCTTCTGTTTATTTATTTATTTTTTCTCGTGTTTGTTAGTTTACAAACCTGTCGTAGTGATTTTTTCTTCAACACATAAGTGCCAGTACTTGGTTTTGTTTTTGCCAGTACTTGGTTGAAAACTTATTAGTGAACATGTGGTAAAAGGGAGAAAGAACTATAGGATATTTTAGTAAAATTGTTAATTTTTTAGGACAATGCATAAGAACAAGAAAAAAATTAACCAGACGGCCATTCAGATTAAACATTGTATTAAAGTTAAAATTAATTTTAAAATTAAGATTTTTTTCCGTAGAAACTTTATGTTATATCACCAGTAGTTTCTTCAAATTTCTAATATATTTGGTATGGTTGTTATTCTAAAGTATTTAGTGGAAAACTATTTTGAACATTTCTAGCTTTTCTATACATAATTGTTTTAATATTTTTTTTATTCCTTATTTTATAACCTGTTTTTCGTGAGGTATTATCTAATATACACATAAGTGCCATATCTTTGTTGAAATGCTATTAGAAAATATGTGGGTTATGCAAAAAAATACCATAGGATAATGTAATATATTATTTTTCACTAAAGCTATGAAATATTTTGAGACTTCACTAATGCATAATAACGAGACATATTTAACCTACGGATTTTGTAATGAGACATATTTTTTTGTTGTATTCCCTAATTTAAAAATAAAAATCTTATTATTTAACCAATATTTTGTTCCAATGTCTATTGTTAATTTTTGTCTGATTATTCTAGTAAATCTTTACTGGGAAAATATTTTATATATTTCTGTTTCTGCAAAACCATTTTCTGTACTTGTTTCTACTATTTCTTAGTTTTAAAATATGTTTTCTTGAATTGTTCTTGAACTTTCATCTGATATTCAAATACGTGCCATGACTTTCAGTTATGTTTTCATTGTTTACGTCTCTATCATCTAAATGCACATATGTGATAATGTTCATGACATCCAAATATATATTCACTTTACGTCCCCATCATCAAATGCAACAAGAAGAAATGAGTATCTGGCCATTAAAAGGATGAGAAACTTTTAAAATATCTGGCCACTTGTATTTTTGAAATGTTTCAATTGGATGTGGGAAATCATATGCGTAACTTTGTACCTGAAAACAATTTTGTGATATAACAATTTGTTATGTTTATAATAATATTATTATAGGAAATTAATGGTCAAAATTACATTTTGAAAAGAGTATCAGTGTATACAACGTACGTTCATTTTTTAGGGAGAAAACATGTAAGGAAAACAATCGTAAGTTACGGGATCGTCCTAAGTCGAACTTTTTAAGTTTGACCAAATATATACTAAAATCTGATAAGATCAACAATATCAAATATATATAATATGTCATATGAAACAAATATTTGGTGTTCCAGATGTTGATATAATTTTAGGACTGTGCTAACGACCAGTCGACTGATCGTTAGCGACAGATCCGCACGACTCCCCTCGATGGCTCCCGCTTCTCCCGTTCCGCACAACTTCCTTCGATGGCTCCCGCTTCTCCCGTTCTCCCCCCGATTGACACTAATAAAAAAAGGCGAATTGAGAAAAAGTGCGCCACATGGGATTTGAACCTGCATCAGGTAGCTAGGGCACGCCTAATACCATGACCAACAGCCATTACACCATCCCAAGCTGTTGTTCAATACGTGAAAATAAAAATCTTTTAAAACTCTTTGTCACCATTGTCAGATGACAAAAAGAAAGGTATTTTCTTGACAAAAATCACTGCATAAATGATGTACTATACGTGTGAATGTGTAGAGGGACTCCTCTATGACTTTTTATCGTGGTCGGTACATAAGTTATCAGTCTGCGATGTGTGAGTTACCATGCTATTCACACAAAAGTTATCGAGGGGATGTTTTATCAACTCCCCCCCCCCCTCATCGCCAGAGTTATCAGGACCTGGGTACATAAGTTATCATGTCTACGATGTGTGAGTTACCATGATATTCACACAAAAGCTACCGAGGGATATTTCATCAACTCCCCCACCCTTGTAGCCAAAGTTATCGGGACCTGGGTACATAAGTTATCAGGTCTTCGATGTGTGAGTTACCATGCTATTCACACAAAAGCTACCGAGGGATATTTCATCAACTCCCCCCTCGTTGTCAAAGTTACGGGATGGGGTGCATTAGTTATCAGATATGCGATGTGTGAATTACCATGCTATTCATACAAAAAGTTATCGAAGGTATGTTTACACTAGTTTTTTTGGGTCAAAAAAGCTACTACGTTATTTGTACATCAGCTATCAGGACTACGATGTTTGAGTTACCATGCTATTGACACAAAAGCTATCGAGAGGATATTTCATCAACAACCCCTCCCCCTACCAAAGTTATCGAGGATAGGGTGTGTAAATTATCGTGTCCGCAATGTGTGAGTTACCATGCTATTCATACAAAAGTTCGTCAACTCCCCCCTCCCCCTTCGGTCGCCAAAGTTATCAGGACAAGGATATACAAGTTATCGGGTTAGCGATGTGTGAGTGACCATGTTATTCACATAACAGTTACCGGGGTATATTTGATCAACTCCACACAGAAAAAAGAAAAAAGCAACATGGAATGGTCAAATAGTATGGCGTGCATTTTTTTCAAGAATAAATGGTCCAGCTGAGCTGGTTAGTGTGTGTTTCACATTAGCTACTAGGCATGAATTCAAATCCCATATTCAGCATGATTTTTTTGACTAAAAATGTAAAGAGGGCGTGCCAATAGATCTAGCACCTCAAAAAAATGACAGATCCAATTCAGAGAAAAATCGTGATACCAATGGCATAGTCTTGATTATTCCCACTAAATTCGTAACCAAAGTTAGCGAGTCGTTCACATTTTAAATCTTGAACAAAGAGCCACTACGCAATATATTCATACCGGGCGCTTTTGAAAGCAACAAAGTCCGGGTGAGTTGGTTACCATGGTGGGGCAATTGCAGGAGGTCGCGGGTTTGAATCCCGCCCCGCCTTTCTTTTTCTCAAGACGTTGGCGACCGCACAATCAGGATCCGACGATGATGGCTTCGTACGCGCCTGTTGCAAACCATCTGCTGACTGGTGGTTAGATTTCTCGATAATTTTATATAGACCGGAGATTAACTGTTCATGTGCATCTTATAAAATCGCCAGTCCACCTAAGCGTACAGGAATGGGAAAGAATGTCGATAGATACAGCTGCCTGCTTTTCTTGGCTTGTTCCAGTGGTCGTTGTTAAGAATTAATTAAATATAGTTAATTATGGATAATCTCCACCTTGTAAACCGGCGGGCGGTTAGCCTTTTCTAACTGTCACGTCTCTCCTCGCTCCCTCCCGAATGGATATGTCCATTCGTTCGCATCCCTTCAGGGATATATAATGTACAGAGATCATCAATGAAAGCGACAGAGATTCATTTGTCTTCCTTGTTTTACATCACGTTATCAGCACTTCGCTCTCCGTTGAGAGAAAGGCCCTCGACGAACGACAGTGCAGCGAGGAAGGGAGGTCGATTTCCGTGGCGAGAACCAGCAAGACGCCTATGACGGGGCGTGGCCGGCCTCAATCTCCCGGAGCATGGCGCCCTCCGGCTTGGCCGCCAGTGACGGCAAGCCCCTCAGGCCTGGCCGCGGCATCTGCTAGCGCGCGGCGCGATGCAGCGGTGACTGCCGCAGCAAGCCTTTCCCGGCGGCGGCGTCAACGACCGGGATTATGGCGGCTCGGCCTCGGCGGCGGCAAATGGAACCGGTGGCCATCCACCATGACGCCGCTCCTCCCGGGGCGGCAGCATGTTGCCAGTGGGTGACGGCGTCGATCGCGAGGGCGCCTGGCGTCGGCAACAGCGTTCGATGGGATGGCTGACCGCGCAACAACAGGTAACGGCACGGCGGCCGGTAGGACTGCGGGCTGCTGCGGCGGCGCAACGGCGGCATGACTAACGCGGCCGTTCAAGAGAACAAGGAGGCGATATGGAAACAAGAGGAACTGTTTCTGGATGGTTTTCTCGATGCTCAAAGGCAACAGCGCTATCCACGGCGAGGACGAGCATGCGTCCGTCAGTATAAAAGGAAATTGCTAATTCAGTTGTCTTCTTGTGATTACGATCATCAATCTAATGACTGCTTGTTTCTCTGGTACGTATGTATGTACACTCACGCAAATCGATTCCATCGGAGCGTGGAGTCGGCGAAGTCGACTGGCGCACGGCCGAGGCCCTCTGGCCGGCGCTCAGCCCGTCCATGCACAAGGCGAGGCCGCGAGCATGACCTTCTGGCCTGGATCTCCAGGTCGCATCGGCGGCGGCTGCCAACGGCGTCGAATGAAGTAACGGCGGTTCTACCCGGCTAGGCGCGGTGACGTAGCGTGCTGCGTTGGTACGAGGCAATGGTAAGACGCTGGTTACCAAGTGGGACGCACAGTAAACCGACGGCGCGGCCGCCGGATGCGTCCGGTTTCATTGGTAACAAAAGAAAAAGAGAGAAAAAAAACTTGGGCTAAGTGGTTTCGGCCGACCATTTTCTCCGTGGTTTCCTTTTGATTTTAGCTTTTAGCTATACATTGTTTTTCGATGTGTTTTGCAGTAATTTATGGTATATTACTGTGTTTTAAAGCACATTTGTATATCAGCATATCTTATTAGGCAATTTGATGGTTGCTATATGGTGATGATACTTGAAAATTAATTTACTAAAAGGTAAATTAATTGTGCATGATGATTTCATGCAGGATATGTTGGACATATCCAAGATAGAAATTTTTTTTTTTGCTGAGTTTGCCGCTGATGGTATTAATCATCAAACTTGGTCGATGCAAAGATTAACTTGGCAGCCCGGCGTCTCAGTTCCCACATAACCACACCCACTCAGGGGCTCCGGTTATAGTCGCTATAGCAAAGTATGTTGCATTGCACTTGACTACACCATGATCTATAAAAATAGAGTATCTGATACTCTGGAGCTCTTTTGAGGAGCAGTATGATCAATATAGGTGATGATGATGCTTGAAGCGTAGGAAATGGACGCCGTCCGGTTCCATAACTTGGAGTCTATGATAGCATACAACTCTTATGTGCATCAGATCAACTTGTAGTTGAGATTACGCAATATTGCAGTTCTGGATGTTAATCTCATCGAGATGCTCTCCACTTTTAATCCTTGTATGAGGATTTATATTGAACAATTTCGTCAATTGTGAAGGAAAGTGGAGGCGTGACGAGAAGCAGAATAAAGAATGGGGCTGAAAAGAGAAGAAGTCATTTCCAAACCAATGACAAGGCTAGCAACTCTAATGGTTGCTATAAGTGTGGTTTTAGAACACGGGTTGCAAGGATATGTGATACTTCCATGCATTTGGTGGATCTGTGCATGCATCAATTGGCCAAGGGCAAGAGGCCCATGGGAACAAGTGTGAAGCTTACTTCCCTCGATATAACAATAATTTCCTGACGGTTGAAAGTTCCCACACGTTCCTTGGAACGTGGGCAACCAAGTGCATGCTCAGCAGAATGAAGGTCCACTACTTAGTGTCGATGACATGCTAGTGGACTTCACTACCAATGATATACAATGTATGTATTTCTTATGAGTTCAATCATACCTTAAAATTGGTTTCTTTCTCTATAGAAGCCTATCGGAATAATCCAATTGAGAAGAAAAGCGTGTTAGTAGAAAGTGGGTCTACTAACATGATGCTAAGGGAGATTAAGTATTTCCAGACTCTTGAGAAGAGTACTGGAAACATCATGACAATTGTTGGTCGTGATGGGGTAATTGTTGGTTTTGGTCAAGCCATAATTGCACTCCCTATGGGTACTATATGATAATCATGAATGAATTCATGCATCAAGATTCTACTCGTACCTTGCTGAGTTATAAGGATATCCGTAATGGTTTCTATGTTGAAACTCATATAATGAGTGAGGTTGGAAGCCTACTCATGACTCAACAAAAAAAGATTTGAATGAAATCCTAGAGTAAATGCTTCTCTATATTATGGATTGTATTATACATACATTAAATTGGATACACATTGGCGTATAAAATAATTTTCTAGAATCTTGAGAAGTTCAAGATATGGCATGATTGCCTTGGTCATCCTGGTCTTGGGAGGATGAGAAAATTATTGGTGGTTCAATTGGACACAATCTAATGGTGTGAATTTTCTAAATTCATTGAATTAGGTATGCACGATGTGTGCAAACTGGGAAACTGATCGCAAGGCAACCTTATCTCATGAAAGAGGATGAGCCACTAGATTTCCTTGGATAGGAGATATATATGTGATCCAATTCAACCGTTATATGGAATATTTACATATTTCATAGTACTTTTGGATGCATCGGTGAGATGGTCCAATGTGTGTCTTACTTCTATAAGGAACCATGCTTTTACAAAACCTTATTGCTCAAATCATTAATTTGAGAGCAAATCATCCTGAGAACAGGATAAAATCCATCGTAATGGATAATGCTGCGAAATTTAGTTCGTGAGCATTTGATGATTACTGCCTAGATTGAGGCATAACTATGGAGCATATTGGTACTTTGTGTACATATACCCAGATTGATTTTTATGGAATCACTTGTCAAGAGGATAAGTTGATAGCAAGATTGCTCCTACAGAATTGTAATCTCCCAACATCTAGTTGGGGACATTGCAGTTTAACGTCTTTGCATATACAAATTCGACGAACTGCATATTATATGGTCTCCCCATTGCAGTTAGTACGTGGAAATGAGTAAGTATTTCCCATCTGCGATTATTCGGTTGTGTTGGATACATACCGAGTTCACCACCGCAGTGTACATATATGGGCCCTCATAGAGAAATGGGGATCTATGTGAGGTACAATTCTCCGTCAATCATAAAGTACCTGAAGTCCTTAGAAGGGGACTTATTTATGGCCCGGTACACTGGTTGTATTTTGATGAGGATATTTTTCCGACATTAGGGGGAGATAATAGCCACATTGAATGCTAGGAAAATAGAATGAGATGTAAATAGACATCTAGTCCTTAGGTCCACGTACGAATAAGTCTGAACTGGAGGTTCAGAAGATTATCAATTTGCAAAGTATCACAAATAATCTGCCAGTTGCATTTACTAAGTATATAGGTGTCACAAAGTAAAATGTTCCCATAGTGAATGTGTCAGAGAGAGTGGATGTGACCCATAGGTCCACTCGACCATCGATGAGAGGGAGAAATCTGGACACAAGAGGACAAGACTTCATGGAAGCGTCCAAGGGGAATGAGGAATTCTCAAACAGTAAATGCAGGTCAACTTCATGTTGATATTCAACCAAGGGTTGAAGGACACCAGAAGGATGTTGGACACATCCAGGAACCAGCACAAGTGTGCACACAATTTTTGTCTTTGGGACATCGGAAGACCTTGGCTCAACTGTTGTGGGAAATCACAAAGAGTCAAAAGGTAATGATGAAATCTCCACTATGGATATGGATTCAGGAGAATCATATAATAAAGGCTACATTATGTCGACATTTATTTATCCTCGTGAATTGCAAAAGACCTTGGATTGGATCTAAAAACCTAAGTCCATGCATGGCTGAGTGTCTAAAACGCTCTAGTTGATCCAAAGGAAGGCAACAATTGAGGATGCGCCGCTCTCAAGAAGAGGGGTATTGACCTGATCGGTAATACCCACTCCTCTGAATTTGTTCCTGGGGAGCAAATGTGTTTTTGTTGATGTGTGGAGCGAAAACAATGAGGTGGTGAAATATGAAGCGAGGCTTGTAGCACAAGGGTTCACGCAGAAACCCGTCATCGTTTATGATGAAACATATTCTCCTGTTATGAGTGGATAAAATTCCGATATTTTATACCACTGGTAGTGAATAATGAATTTGTATATCAAACAGATGGATGTTGTGACTGCATAGTTGTATGAGTCATTTGATTCGGATATCTCTATGATAGTTCCTGAGGGAGCGAAGATTTTGAATTAATCGCAACATGTGTTGTGTAAAGCTTCATACGTCATTTTATGACTTGAAGTAGTCGGCAAGGATGTGGTATAACCGACTGAGTGAGTTCCTTGGTTAGAAGGGTTACTCAAACAATGATGGTTGCTCATGTATGTTCATCAAGAAATCCAAAGAAGGATTTGTACAGATTGTGTGTATGTTGATGTTTTGAATATCATTGGAACTACACAAGAAATACATGAGACAGGCAAATCATCTTATGACGGAGTTTAAGATGAAAGATTTGGTTGAGACCAAACTTTGCTTGAGTTTGGAACTTGAGTCTATTCCATTGGGAATACTTGCTAATCATTCTACATTTGTCCGAAAGATTGTTGAAAAGTTCAACATGGATAAATCATATCCATGAAACAACTATGGTGTGTGAGATCTCTTGAGTAATAGAGATAAATACCCATTTGTACCTAACAACGGTGATGAAGAGGTAGTGGAACCGAGTCTCCCTATCATGGTGCAATTGGAGCACTAATGTATCTAGAGAGCTGCACCAGGCCTGGTATATCATTTGCAGTATTATTATCAGCTAGATGCAATACATCCCCAATGGTAGGGCATTGGGACACCAAAATCTTGGTTTGTTTTATGATAAAAATCAAGATGTGACTATGGTTGGATATAGTGATGTTGGGCATGTATCATACCCCCATAATCCCAGATCACAGATTGGTTTTGTCTTCTCGAATGGAGCTACAGTTTTTCAAGAAGACAATTTTAGTGGCTGCATCCACTAATCATTCTAAAATCATTGATTTGTATGAAGCATCACATGAATATATGTGACTTCACAGAATGATGAACTTTGTTAAAAGTTCAAGTGGGATTGGTTGGTAGGAACCACCCACCATTATCTATGAAGATAATTGTGTTTGTATTAAACAGATGCAGACAGGTTATAAGTAGCAATTACAAAGTGTATTGCTCTGAAAGTATTTTCTTCCCCATAAGTTATAAGGAGGTGGGAAGATAAATATTTTGCAAACAAAATCCAGTGATAATCTCGAATATCATGTCAATGGAACTGGTACAAGATGACTCTATGTTTTGCAAGATTCAGGGGGAGTGTACTCCCATATGATTAACCTGTTCAAGATCTTTGGATCTTTGATATTGCACTCTTTTTTCCTTTATGAGTTTTTCCTATATGGTTTCTCATGAAAGGTTTTTAATGAGGCAATAGTAATACAAATAGTAAGATATGTCAGTTTCTCCTTATTTTCCCACGGGGTTTTTGTAAGGAGTTTTTCATGGCATATTATGTATATCTCCTCATATTTTTCCCACGGGGTTTTTTGGAGGAGCACTTTTCAAGATGATGACTCTACATAATCAAGGCGAAGATTCGGAGGAGTGTTAAGAATTAATTAAATATAATTAATTATGGATAATCTCCACCTTGTAAACCGGCGGGCGGTTAGCCTTTTCTAACTGTCACGTCTCTCCTCGCTCCCTCCCGAATGGATATGTCCATTCGTTCGCATCCCTTCAGGGATATATAATGTACAAAGATCATCAATGAAAGCGACAGAGATTCATTTGTCTTCCTTGTTTTACATCAGTCGTTTCACTTTCTTTCCTGGCGTGGGCTGAGCTGGACATCTACGGCGTACGTACGCCTCCCTATACGAGGCGTGCGCCAAGATTCCTGTGAGCGCGACGCCACTGGTCTCGTTCTGGCTACAGTGCTACTCTACTACTCCTAGCCAGTGCATTAATGGCAACGCAGGCCGCATGAGGAGTTCACACAGGTCGCACTCTTGACTGATCAGTCGTCACAAGGAGACCCTATGCTTTCCTTCGAGCGAGATCAGATCAAAACAGTACTGTAACAAAAATCAAACTGCACGACTGAGTCTGCGAGTGGCAATAGGTTTGACACCCAGATTTCTGAAACTGTGCCGGCTTCAACAGCTTCAGCTCAGGCTATCTGTCTCTGAAGTTCCACGGACAGCGCTGGGTTCAGGACTTCAGGCTGTGCTATGTGTCGTAGGACCGGGCGTGCTCGGGCTGGTGGGTGAACTCGTAGTCGAGGTGGACGAAGGCGCGCTCGATCTCGGGCAGGCTCTCCAGCTTCTCCTGCAGGGCCTCACCGATGTCGTGCGCCTCCTGCAGGGGCATGTCGCACGGCAGGACGATGTCGACCTCGACGAAGTAGTGCGAGCCGAACGTGTACGCCCGCACCGTGTCGATGTGCCTGACGGCCTTGTGATGGTTCCAGCACAGGTAGGTGAGCTTTTGAAGGAACTCCGGCGAGGCCGACTGGCCGACCAGGGAGTGCACGTTCTCCAGCACCGTCATGGACCATGTCCTGATTGTGTAGATCGCTAGCTGCAAAGCAGAAGAGAGAGAGAGAAAAATGCTTTCAGAATATGTGTGTTACTATTACAGCTACTACTCTACACTTTTCAGATAAATGCAGAACAGCGCATCATCGTCCATGTCTTGTGCAGGCAAACTGATAGAAGACTCAAATACTTTATAGTTCTACTGCACAAGAAAAACTGAAATGGCGTTTTTGCACTTACAATGATGGCACCAACTGGGTCAATCCAGCCTTCAAAATAATTAGCAAGAAGTGCAGCCACAAGCCCAATAATGTTGGTGATAACGTCAAAAAAGTGATCCTGTGCATATGCCTTCACAATTTCGTTGGTGAATGAGCGACAATATATAACCAGCAGAAGCTTCACCAGCGTCACTGCCAGCATAATATTCACAACCCACATTTCCTGTTCTTTTGTCAAGCGGAATTCAGCTCCCTGAAACACAGCACAGCAAAAATTAGGCACTGATTGGCTCTGTGGTGGATCACAATTATCTCATTTGCTTGAGCTGCTTTATATAGTTGGGTATTTGGCTAACTGCATGTTTTTAACGAGTGCAGACAATCTCTTTTGTGTGTGTTCTATATATGAGATGAAATGCCAGAGGAGAACCATTTTGCAACAGGTTTTATCCAACTCTAACCTGACCAAAGAGAGTAACAAATGTTTCGCGACTTCTTTCCAGGCCCGGGCCTGTGGGGGTGCAACATGTGCGCCCGCACAGGGCCCCCAGCTGTTTGGGGCCTCAAATTTTGTGTACATGGGCCTCCTCTGCTCTCTACCTCCAGGCCGACTGTCCTGGCGCGCCTGCGTATCGCTAGCTGTAACGCCTCCTTTGTTACTCAAAAAAAAAAAACCGTAATGCCTCCTCGTCTCGCGTGCTACAGCAGCCCCTAGCCAGGGCCAGCGATCGATTTCCCTCGGAAAAAAAAAGCGATCGAGAGGAGGAGCAACCGAGCGAGCAATCCGTCCCTTCTTGGTTTCTTGGTGTGGCGGCTGGGGCCAGCGTCCCTGCGACGCAGACGGCAGATTAGATCGGCAGGCATGCCGCCAGCAGGAGCAGGAACGCTGGAACGACAGACGGCATAGGAAGGTAGAGAATTCATCTCTGATAACCAGTGATTCAGTGAGCCCTTGATCTTCACTATGAGTTTTTCCAATTACGTTTCCTATATAGTTTTGCTAAAATCTTGTATTGCTAATTTTGTTCTTTCTATTAGGCGTGTAGTACTGCAAGATCTGAGTCATGTCTTTGTTTAGAAAACACCAATCTGGTTAAAAAGCGTTTGAAGAAACAAAACCTCAAGGTTTTAACTCGGTCTCAGAAACAAGATATGGATAAGTTTGTTGTAAAAAAAGATAGGTGTCATCCGATAATCAGTCACTTGATCAAGAGCATGCACGTGATAATAATATTGGCAGTGCTCCTTGCCCTAGAGATGGCCAGAGTCAGAAAATAACGTTGAGGGTGAAGAAAATTGTGATCTTCGTATTATCATATAGTTATATATTTATGTAGTTTCTCTAGTGAGCTAGGGCCTATTTCAGAGTTTGGCACAGGGCCTCGGATTTTGCCGGCCCGGCCCTGCTTCTTTCCATGGCAGCTTTAAATAAGTCTTTGCATGGCAACATAATACAGCACTAAATGACATTGCGGTGGATTACAATTATCTCATTTGCTTGAGCCACTTTGCAGCATGATTTATCTACTCTCAGATTAGTTGATTTGCTGTGTAAGTTGCGGTATTAGTTCCAAGGGTGTGATTCGGTGATTCTGGTTACAAGGCTATAAAGAATAAACAGCTAACTCCAATGCAAGTACTAAACCATGTGCAACAATCAGCCAAACGCAGAGCAGAGAAACACACACAACAGGAAACACGAGGAAGAGAAGGACTTACATTCGATGATACCAATGACCGTGTGGATTCTAGGATAATTTGAAGACCGAGTGTAGCCATAACAGAAGCAAAAACCAGAATTCCCTATATAACAGATAGTGGTAAGTTATCAACAAGAACAGAGAAATAAAAAAAATAGCAATCACTCTATGGAGTAACAACACAAGAGGAAAGATTTTAAGGTCATGAAGTCTGATTGATCTGTAATTTTAGTCATGATAGATGGAAAGTGCTACCCAATATTGTTATGTCTGGAGTTCCAAGGATTAAGCATATGAATATTTCGCAGGAGTGCCCATTTTTGCTACTGTATGTGATATAATCGCAATTGGAAGTTGCTTGGTTCACAATAACAGGATAAATGAGCATTATTGAGCCCAAGTTTCAGTTCTTGAGGGGGAAAAAAGAGGTCACAGTTACTACTATTCATTTTGTACTCAAGGCTCAGTTGAGTAATGGTCATCTTCTTTTGGGTGCTAAATTAATTGTTTACTCGAATTAATATTACCTTGTGCACCATTTTTGTGAAACTACTGAAGGAACATTGAAAACCAAGTGCACAGGAAAATGTATCGATAATACGGAAATCAAATGGATCAATAAAAGTATGAACAAACAGGCCAAATGAAAACTCACCAAAGGTTGCATGCGCCTTTTACCAATTGGGTACCTGTATGGGTTTGGTGTTTGCATTGAAAAGGCAGTAAACCACAAAATAAACCCGGACAACAAGTCAAGTAGAGAGTCCAGTGTTGAAGCAATAATAGCTAGGGAGCCACTCCTTATTGAGGCATAAACTTTTGCAGCAAAAAGAACCATGTTCGCTATGTTAGATAATCTGATGGCTAATGTCTCACTTTGGGCAATTTTCTCACGTTCTTCCTGCATGTAGGATAAAACGCAGGAATAAAGGCATTGCTTCAGTTTAATATAAAAGGTCTGTACAATGTATCTGCAAAGAAGTTTTATTTCATGTTACAAACCTTGGATATTCCAGGAAGGCAACCACGGTCTGTCAGTGTATCCATTTCATTGAAACCTTCCAACATCTCCAACTGTTGTTGGTAGTATTCAGCCACAACATCTCCAGGCCCTTGAGCTGTAAAAATAATTATGCATTGCAAGTTTGGATATCAGATTCCAACAATAAGGTTCATACAATTAGGCAATACTGAGTCCAACAGAAATCCATGACAAATATATATTCTAAGTTCCTAAGAATAATTCGATAGAGAAGTCGACACTGGCATGAAGAATGAATACTTTGAATTCTGAGATGATAATTTCCACCCCCATTTGCAAATCAGACAATATATATGAAGTAACAGAAGTTCCCTTTCACTCTTATAGGCATGCAATACTCATCATCTATCTGTTACTCCAATAAGAATTAAATTTGCAATAACCAGTTGTAGTATAAGCCACACAATCATTTCAAACAGAACCATGATGCCACATGCCCACATCCATATAAGTACAAACATGCATACCCCATTCCCTGATTATTTTAATTATTTTATACAAGAATGGACTGTACTAATTTAGTATTGATACCCTGCAGTCCAGCTAATTAACAAAACAAAATTTAGAGGATAGGACAAGTCGCTAAGTCCTGAACTGATTCAGTTAAAGGCGAAACCGAGAAGTCCAGATCAAACCATCCAAGTCACAGAGCAGAGACACCCAGATAGAGTATCAGGCATGACTTGAAAGAGACGGACGAGGCAGACCTAGCACGCCGAGGCAGTCCTGAAGGCCGCGCGACGGCGGATTCTCCTGCTGCGGCCCCTGGCGCCGGAAGCCGTCGAAGTTGAGCCGCCAGGGGCGCTCCCCCACGCACAACCCGTCCCCGTCCCCTTCCTCGACCGAGCGGAGGAGGAAGAGCTCCTCGCCCTGCTCCCCGCCACCTCCCGCCGCCATTCCCTTCGGGCTATCGCACCGCGGCCAACGAGACGACGACGGACCCCTCTCAAGCGCACGCAAAGTGAGATCGCACTACAAGCCGCCTCGGAGGTGGGATCGGAGTGGAATGGAGCACAAGTTTAGCGACGGCTGCGAGTTGCGAGGAAGAAACGGGCGCCGCCGGAGCCGCCGCCGTGGTAAGGGAGGAAAGCGGCAGGGCACGCTGGACGGCTGCGATTTGACGGGATTTTTGATCCGGCGGAGGCCCAGGGGCCTGGTCGCGGGCCCTTGCAGTTTTGGACCGCCCCGGCCGGACTCCAGGGATCACCGTGGAGAGCAGTCGGGCAACAAGTCGTCCAAGGAATCTGATGCCCCTTCTCCCAAATATGGAAACAGTGGCCGAATAATCCGGAGAAGAGTGTGGAAATTCGAGGCAACGAAAATGAACTATGCCTTTGGTTACACATGCCACAGCCCACAGACACGTTTCTACGGAAGTGCTCCTCCTTGATATCATGCTCCAAGGAATGGATGCAGATTCGTCCAGAAACCGGTTGAAACAGACAACTCGTCTTCCGGAGCTTGCAAAATGGAATCGAACTACGCTTTAATACTCTTTTTAGGGCACTACGCTTTGGTGCTACTACGAGGCAAACATCAAGGAGATGTTCCATTCTAGGGCAATTCACTTACTTGGACAGTTGGACGTTTCACAAATTTAGGGCCACAAAAGTTAAAAGGGTTATTCAGTTAAAAATGGTAAGGCAGACTGATTTAACATCCGTCGAGCTTAATAAACTCCCTAGGAATAGAGGCAAAATGAACAAAAGTGACCTATGGGTGAAACAGTCTACAAAATGGACCATGGGTGAAAGTATTTCGCCTAGCTGACCCTTTTGTATGGCGCCTGATAGATAGCGCTGCAGTGACATACTGACAGGCGCGACACACTTAGTCAGCGTGACACCCCGGACCCCACTCCTGGTTGTGCAGCGCCTAGCTGAAAGAAGTTGCACTGCCTTATATTAAAACCATTGTAATTTTTAATCCGTGCATCCGATGAAAACGTGCCTTACATGAATGTTGTGCATTTTTCTATGTTCTATACAATGGTGGCATTTTCATCTATGTTAGGATCAATTTTCCTGATGAAAAATCTGTTGCAAAAAGTGCACCATAATATAACTGACAGAATATGTTAAAACTTACAAACTTGGCAAGATGATAGCCATTAACCTATAGCTCTTATGCATTTGCATCCTACATGAGTTTTGCACTACATAATGTGTAATTTCACGCCATGCCTATCCTTGCCATGTTAATCATCTTTAACATGTTCATTTCTTGCATCTAAGTGACCAACATGATATAAATAAACTTCTATTACAGAAAGTTGAATTTTGTAAGATCCATAGTAATTAATCCTCGCATCATATGAATATAATCTAATTATGAAAGTTAGAAAATCTTATGTCTACTTTAAGTCCATGTCATTTTCATACCCACCAAATGTATGCATCTCTATGTTTTGAAACACTAAAGTACTTGATACGTCTCCGTCGTATCTATAATTTTTTATTGTTCCATGCCAATATTATTCAACTTTCATATACTTTTTGGCAACTTTTTATATTATTTTTGGGACTAACATATTGATCCAGTGCCCAGTGCCAGTTCCTGTCTGTTGCATGTTTTATGTTTCGCAGAATATCCATATCAAACGGAGTCCAAACGGGATAAAAATGGACAGAGCTTATTTTTTCCGGAAGAAAAATCCACGCGAGACGGTGCCCGAGGTGGTCACGAGGTAGGGGGGCACGCCCCCTACCCTCATGAGCCCACCGTAAGGCGGTTGACGCTCTTCTTTTGCCGCAAGAAAGCTAATATTCAGAAAAAAAATCACGGCGAAGGTTTCAGGCCAATCGGAGTTACGGATCTCCATATATACACGAAACGGTGAAACAGAGCTGTAATGTAACGCAGAGACAGAGAGATAGATCCAATCTCGGAGGGCTCTCGCCTCCCAAGCCATGGGAGCCAAGGACCAGAGGGGAAACCCTTCTCCCATATAGGGAGGAGGTCAAGGAAGAAGAAGAAGAAGGGGCCTCTCTCCCTTGCTTCCGGTGGCTGGGAGCGCTGGGAGCCATCATCATCACCGCGATCTTCACCAACACCGCCGTCATCTTCACCAACATCTCCATTACCTTCCACCTTCTATATTCAGCGGTCCACTCTCCCGCAACCCGCTGTACCCTCTACTTGAACATGGTGCTTTATGCTTCATATTATTTTCCGATGATGTGTTGCCATCCTATGATGTCTGAGTAGATTTCCATTGTCCTATCGGTGATTGATGAATTGCTATGATTGGTTTGAGTTGCATATTTTATTATTGGTGCTGTCCTATTGTGCCCTCCGTGTCGCATAGCGTGAGGATTCCGCTGTAGGGTTTGCAATATGTTTATGATTTGGTTATGGTGGGTGGCGTGGTGGCGAGAAGCACAGACCGAGTAAGTAGGTTGTTTGCGTATGGGATAAAGGGACTTGATACTTTAATGCTATGGTTGGGTTTTACCTTAATGAATCTTTAGTAGTTGCAGATGCTTGCTAGAGTTCCAATCATAAGTGCATATGATCCAAGTAGAGAAAGTATGTTAGCTTATGCCTCTCCCTCAAATAGAATTGCAATAGTGATTACCGGTCTAGTAATATAGTCAGTTGCCTACGGACAATTCCACAACTCCTACCACCACTTTTCCACCCTCGCCATATTTACTTTAGTTGTGTTTTTATCTAAGCAGCCCCTAGTTTTATTTACGCGTTCTTTATTTTCTTGCTAACCTATCCTATCACACCTACAAACTACTTCTAGTTTCATACTTGTTCTAGGTAAAGCGAACGTCAAGCGTGTGTAGAGTTGTATCGGTGGTCGATAGAACTTGAGGGAATATTTGTTCTACCTTTAGCTCCTCGTTGGGTTCGACACTCTTACTTATCGAAAGAGGCTACAATTGATCCCCTATACTTGTGGGTTATCAGTGTTCTACCAGATTGACACTTGCTAATTTCACCAAGTCCATGGATGTCAACAAAACTTTGCATTTTGTAAAGATATATACTTATATACTCTTAAAATTTAGCACCTATAATGTTTGCTGTCAGTAGCAAGAGCACATGTCCTCCGATTTGGACTTTGTTTTTAGGCTACTGGAAAAGCTGCAATTGGTTGTATTGCGTACTGCTATATATATATATATATAGGGTATAAGGTCGGTACAAAGTGAGTCAGTTTGAACTTGATAGTCCAGGACGGCCTCGTGCTAACCAGAATGACAAAACAGAGTTGACAGAAAACTAGCTTGTTAGTGCTACTAGCACATATGCGCGTGCGTTGCAACGAGGGATAAAATAGTATGCATTTAAAGTAAGTGAGAATTATATGTGCAAGCAAAACCCTGTGTGCACACTTAAAAGGAATATTTAGCTACTCTTCCTTTCAATCATTTCAATCGAGGGGATTTTAAGGTATGAGGTTTCTGAATACTCTAGGAAACATGAATAATTTTTTAAATCCTGAACAATTTTTTAAAAATTATGTACACTTTCGAAAAACACGTACAAAATATGAAAGGGAACATCTCTTAAAACTCACAAATCTTTTTTGAAAACACTAAGTTTTTTTTATAAAAACATGAATATATTCGAATTTGTGAACATTTTTTTAAAACAGGAACATGTGTTGAAAAATCATAGGATTTTAGAAAATGTGCATCTTTTATACACGAACATTATTTTAATTTATAAATTTCACTAAAACATGAATATTTTTCAAATTTGGAGCACTTTATGAAATGCCATTTTCTTTTTAGAAATCCCGAACAATTTTCAAAAATAATAATATATTTTTTAAAATAATGGGCAACTTTTTCAAGTTCCGAATGTTTTTCAAAATGGCAACAAATAAATGAAGAATTTGATGCCAAGGATCCGAAAATGGCAGCTTATCGCAACGCCGTCCTAAAAATGTCAGCTCAGTTCGAAGGGCTCGAATTTCACCATATAGCTCGGGAAAACAATCAGGCAGCAGACGTCTTGGCACGCATTGGCGCAAAGCGCGATGCCGTCCCCTCCAATATCTTCTTGGAGAGGCTGTCCAAGCCATCCGTATTATGGGAAGGGGAGTCCAGAAATATCAGCCCGGACCCAACCTCACTGCCCGACACCGAACATTCTGACACAACGGGAGGCTCTGCCAACGAAGTAACATCTTCAGCCCATGTAATAATGGCAGTCATTGCCCCGTGGACAGAACCATTCCTAGCCTACCTAATCAGGCAGGAACTTCCTGAGGACCAAAACGAGGCACGCTGCATAGTGCGGCGATCTAAAGCCTATAAAGTCCATGAGGGAGAGCTTTATAAGAAAAGCACCACCGGAGTCCTTCAAAGGTGTATCTCCGAAGAGGAAGGGCGGAATCTTCTGGCTGAAATTCATGCCGGACTCGACGGGCACCACGCCGCAGCCCGGCCCCTTGTAAGCAAGGCCTTCCGTGCAGGATTTTATTGGCCGACGGCCCGGGCAGATGCTCAGGACTTAGTCCAACGATGCGTCGGTTGCCAGCTCTTTGCTAACCAAAGCCATATGCCACCCACCGCCTCCTAACTATACCTATCACCTAGCCCTTCATGTCTGGGGCTTGACATGGTTGGACCCCTTAAAGGACGAACCCACAAGCAAAAATACCTCATCGGTCATGGTGGATAAATTCACCAAATGGATAGAGGCCAAGCCTGTTAAGACGGCGAATCGGGACCGTGATAGACTTCATATCGGGGGTTGTACATCGTTACGGCGTCCCCACAGCATCATCGCGATAACGGCACGGACTTTACGGCCGACGAGGTCAAACTCTGGTGCAAAAACATGGGCATCAAGCTCGACTATGCTTGATCTATCACCCACAAACTAACGGTCGTGTCGAGCGAGCAAATGGTCTAATCATGAGCGGCATCAAACCCAGATTAGTGCGTTCCCTCAAGGAATCCAACACGACCGGGTAGAGGAGCTCGACTCAGTACTGGGGGCTGAGGACCACGCCGAATCGCACCACCGCATACACACCATTCTTTATGGTATACGGCGCAGAGGCGGTTCTACCCTGCGACATAATTCATGACTCACCTCGCGTGCGCATGTACGAAGAAAGAGAAGCCGAACTCGATTGGCAGGACAGTTTGGACACCTTGGAGGAGGAGCGTGACGTGGCAAAAGCCCGTTCCGCATTTTATCAACAGCAGGCTCGAAGATATCAAAGCAGAGAAGTACGAGCCAAAACTTACAATGTTGGCGAGTTAGTTCTACGCCTGCCGGACAAGAAAAAGGACAAACTCAAGCCCAAATGGGAAGGTCCCTTTATTATTGACCAAGTCCTGACTGGTGGAGCGCATCGCTGCGAGATGCATCGAATAACCGACTCGAGCCGAACCCATGGAACGCAGCCCATCTCCGAAGATTCTACGCCTAGCGCCGGAATCTGTGTTCGTCTCCTTCCTCTGTCTATTTTTTACACATTAAATGTCCTATATTTCTCTCCTTCTCCCTCTCTTTCCCTTACAGCCTTAAGGGCTTGTTTGCGCCTTGTTCGCACACAACTGACGCGCTATCCGCGCTCATTATACCTGGGGGCTTCTTTAACAGAAGCTTATTTACATGGGCTTCATGCCCAACACATGTGTCACACTTCTGCATGTACCTTTTATTCACCATTATATGCATCGATATGACTTAAGTTTTGGCCAAGCTGGGTTGTTCGGCTCTGTGCTTACCCCTACGTTCCCGATTGTTCGGCTAGGCGGTAAAGGAGCACCTCTGTGATTATTCTTGCCGGTCACCGGATGTGTACCTCGACCGGGTGAAGCCGAAAGCTAGCGTTCTTAAGGGAATATTCGGTCGGTGAACTAAAGATGATTTCTCACTTGTTTATTTATCTGCCCCAGATGCTTTTCTCGCTTTTTCGCAGTCCGGACCTGCACTTTAGGGCATGCCTCCTGTGGAAAGGAACCCCTAACGGAACTATTCTCCTGGAAGATGTTTCTTACTAACCATGTAATATAACATAACTAGTTGGGCACTTATGCATTCAAGCACTAATGACCCCTACGCTGGGTCTCCATGCATGCCCGGTTCTTACATAACCGAGAGGGTATTCGGACACACTCCGGACTATCGGGTCCCGAGGTTGAAGCGAAAAGGTCCGCCATGGCAAACGATCTACAATCCGGCAAGAAGGCATTTTACATGTCATCTTAAATTACATAGTCAATTTGGTGAGCATATTCCTCTTCAATACCATCCAACAAGCTGTCTAGTTTACAGTCTGTTGGGAATATTTGTGACCAACTCTACTTGGGCGTACACTAAGCTCACAGGATCTCCTTCCCATCGCCCCCACAGGTCCGACCTCGGCCATGTGGTTTGGGTCAACAACCGTGTGCAGCGTCTTCACCATGGCCCAGGCCTCCCTGGCGCCTTGACGGCAGGCCGATATCTTCCATAATCGGAAGTGCCGCCGCGCTCCTTAAGCCTCTTTGCAAGCTCTCCAAGGCCTTCGGGCATGGAGACAGATGGCCACAAGGCCTGGGCGACGCCTTTCATCACCTGCCGAACTCGTTCATGCAGTTGTAAGAGCTCGGGAAGAAGGTCACCCGTAGAACCGGCATTTCCTCTGCAGGACGACCTGTTAGCATACCTACAGACAGAACTCTGTTAGTCGACTTCCTCGCCGAACTCTTTTTCAAAGTTCGTTCAAGCACTTACTAAACATGCCGCGTCGAAGCCGCCGATTCTCCTTCACGGAGTCCGACAGCTGGGCACGAACATCCTTTAGTTCCTCGCCCAGCCGGGTGTTGGCATCTTGGAGATTATTCTTCTCCTGCCTCACCTTAGTAAGAACGCTCTCGCCGGCCTTTAACCGGCGCAAGAGTTGTTGCTTGTCCGGATCTACTCCGGCGCCATCTGCAATGTTATTGTCAGATTTGCACACACGCCGCACTTCACAACATACTTATCTTTCTAAGCATATATTACCAGAGGGTGTCTCCTTGGCCTCCCGTCATGGCTAGTGCGGCCTCAAGTTGGGCTTTGCACTCTTCCAGCCTCCCGGGACAGTTGGGTATTCTTTTCTCAGAAGATCCTGCATAACAAATCATCCTTAAATCAGTTATTCTAACTGTTTCAAGTCTCGGGGGCTACTGACATATATAACCATCAAATTTTCTTACTCGTATGTCTTTCACATACTGCTCCGTGGCTCTGGCTAGACCATTTTGAGCGGCACGGAGGTACGCATCTCCCGAATTGAAGGCGTCCAATGCCTCTTGGGAGAAACAAGCGTTGTGAAGAACTGTCCGGCGGCGCCTGTGATTCATGGCACTCTCCACCTCGGAATTGGTGGCGGACAGTCTGTCCGCATCCTCTGTCGGAGGAGCGTCCGACGCACGCCTCGTGTTCGCCTTTGCTTCTGGACCCGGCTTTGGAGCCTGGCTGGTGGAGGTGCGATTGGCAATCTCTCCGGATATAGTCCGGCGAGCCCTCTTTTTCCTAAAAAAAGGAGAGCACGGGCGTTAGTATGCATTGTAAGAATAATACCTTGGAATAAGGCAGCACGCCTTACTGCTGCGCCGGTGCCTCGACCCGGACTGCGTGTCTCTTTAGCCTACCCGCCCTCGTGGTCCCTTGTTGGCTAGTCGCCGCAGGCTCGGCATTCCACCTCGAGATCCTCCCCTGCGAAACACCATTGGTATACGGTGATAAAAATAAGCACGGATGGATCATCTTCAAAGTATTAGGACTTCGGTCTCGATTACTTGTGATGCGGGGAGCAGTCCAGGATAATCGGCTGTAATAGCCACCAAGGCATTGTCGATGCTCAGTTGGTAAAATACCCCATCGATCAGCTCCACGGATATGTCCGGATCCTCTTGGGAGGCCGGATCGAGGGACCGTTCCGGATCCTCGGGTTGTGGAGGAGGGTTGTTTATATCCTTTACGGCCCGGCGCAATTCCTGCGTCGAAATCACAAGATAAGGTACTTGACTATGGGAATATGGAACGGTGTCACAGCCCTAGAAATCTTCTTGTATTTAGTGGCATTGCATTCATGCATCATTTTTAATTTCTATTAATCTTGAAATGGGGATGCTTAAACCCTAGCAACAAATGAATTCAACTAGGGTCAAAAAAAGAAAATCTTTTTCATTGAACTCAAAATGCCTCTGAAAATGTTCAACATTTCTGGATTGAGGTGGAAGCATCTACCAAAAATGGTTTACATTTTTGCAGGACATATTTGGGCTTTGAATTAATTCAAACATATTTGAATTGGAGCTATTTAAATGCTATATATATTTTAGATGCTCCAAAAATGTTGGAAGTTGTTATGGGTCCTTTGGAATAATTCAGACAACACCCTAATTATTTCGAGGATTTTATAAAATGGTTTAGTATTTTACTAAATCAAAACAAAGCATAATAAATAGAAAATGTAAAAGAGAGAGAAAGGAACTAACTTTGGCGCCCACAGGCCTCACTGTCTTGTGGCCCACCACAACCTAGTGCAGTCATCCCTAACCTCTGCCAAGAGGCGAGGCGGGGACGACGCTGCAGCGAGGCGCCACGCCTCCCTTGCTTGCCGAGCCTCACGGGCAGCGTGGGTGAACGCATACAGCGCCCGTCCCGATCCGCCCGACCTCTCTCACTCTCCCCCTGCTCTCTCCCTCGCCTCCGCACCCCGGACCCGAACACGTCCGTCGCCGCCGCTCACTGCCACCGCGCTCACCGCCCGTTCCTCGACCAACCGCCGTGTTCATCGGCTCCGCCTCGTCGTCCGCATCATCCCAGACGAGCCACGCATCCTTGGGCGCTCTACAACGTCGCCACCATCGTCGTCTTCGTCCTCGGCCGCCGCGGTTCGTCGCCGTCGATCCGCCTCAACCAAAGCTTCCCCGAGCCATTGAGCTACTCTGCGAGTCCTTCGTGAGCCCCTCTTTCTCTCCCCTCCTCTCTCAAGCTCGCGCCCGTCCCGTAGCTCCATTTCCCACCGCGTCTGAGAGCTACTCGCCGCCGGCCATGGCGCAGCCGCGCAAGCTCACAATGGAGCGTGTCACCGCGCTCAGGAAGCCACCAGGAGCCTAATGCACATGCTAACTCGCCCTCCCGCGCACCACAGCGCCAACCCCGCACTCACCCGAACTCCGGCGCCGCCATGAAGCTCACTTCATGAGCTCTGGCCGTCCCCGCTGCTGCCGCATGCCGCCCTAGATGCGGGCGAGCCCCAGCTCCCTGCGGGTGCCCTCCACTGCTCGATTGGGCGCCAGAGGAGCAATCCCGAGCCCTCCGCCGCGTTCGGCCTCGCCGGCGGCTAAACGCCGGCGGGTTGACCGCTTTGACCACCGGTGGTTTAGCCCCGGTTGACCAGGGGATTTGACCTCCCCTGGGTCTATGACATGCGGGCCCCGCCCGGCTAATTAATCTAGTTTAAGTTAAAACTTAATTAGAATGACCCAGGTTAGTACTAACTAAACTAGATTAGTTTAGCTAACCACTGACACGCGGGACCCACTAGTCAGTTTGACCTGGACCGCTCCGTTGACCGCTGGCGTCACCCTGACGCAATGCCGACGCATTAATTCAATTACTTGAATTATTCTTATATAGGAAATTCTAGAAAATAGTACAAACTTCTAAAATTCATAGTAATTCAACCATAGCTCCAAATGAAAGAATTTACATATGAAAAATGATCAAAAAAATCCAATCTATCCATCTGTACCACTTTCATGCATGTTTAAACAAGTTAACTTGATGTTTAGTGCAAAACATGATAAAGCACTATTTAAGATCACAAATATGTTTGAACTTTGAATCTTTGGTTCAAAATAGCTCAAACCCATCTAGTTGTAGTTGCATTAGCCCAACACACTCATTTTACCATGTCATGATCATGCATCATATTGTGCATTGCATTGATTGTGTTTCTTCTCTCTGTCGGTATTGGTCCCTCTCGATAGACCTTGTTTCGACTATGACATCGAAGACACTGATGAAGAGATATATTATCTTCGAAAGTGCCAGGCAAGCAAAACCCCCTTGTTTATTCTGATACAATCCCACTCTCTCGCTCCTGCTCTTTTTACTGCATTAGGACAACAACGATTCATCTGTTACTTGCTGCGGTAGTTGAACCCCTTTATCCTCTGCATGACCTGTCATTGCCACAGTAAAATAGATGAAACCCACTAGTATGAGTAGGAGTTGTTTGAGCCCTGATGTGCCTACTCATTCATGCTTGTTTGTCATGCACGCTCTGCTTAGAGTTGAGTCGGTCCGATTCATCGTGTATGAATCGGAGGTGTGTGAACATGTCCTACTGTGTGTGAGCTAAGTGTGTGAACACGATTTGGTAAAGGTAGCGGTGAGAGGCCATGTAGGAGTACATGGTGGGTTGTCTCATTGAAGCCGTCCTCAGGAACTGAGTTCTCTGTTTGTGATCCATGAACAGTTACTTCCACACATTGGGATCCTTAATTGACTCTCTCGGCTTCTTAACCACCCTTGTTCTCTGTCCAGGAGTTGCAACTAGTTTCTGGTGTTTGTAGGATATGTGTTGGAGGCCGTGCGTAGCGCTGACCCTAGGGGTGGGCTATGATGCGGTAGATACACCGTGGCCCGGTGTACCGGGCGCCCGTTTGGTGTCTCGGCAACCCTGCTCACATCGTTCAGGGCCGTATGTGGAAACCTCGGCCGGACTCCCTGCGGATGGAACCTGAATAGGCGATAAAATTGGACTAGAGACTTGAGTGTTTAGGTAGGTTGTGGCCGACACCCTCGCTGGGCTTCCGCTTGAAGGTTGCCGAGTACATGTCGTGTAAACGGCGATAAGTGGTGAGAGCGTGTGTGAAGAAGTACACCCCTGCAGGGTTAACATCATCTATTGGAATAGCCGTGTCAACGTTAAAGGACTTCTGGGTTGCCTATAACAGTTCATAGACAAGTGAAAGTGGATACTCTAAAATGCGCAAGATAAGCGTGAGTGCTATGGATGGCGTTCTCGTAGGGAGACGGGAGCAGATCCATAGTGGTGTATTGATATGGTGAATTTGTGGACTCATGTGTGCCACCTCAAAAGAGTTACTTGCAGTCGTAGTTTAGGATAGCCACCGAGTCAAAGCTGGCTTGCTGTAGTTAAACTCCACCACCCCCTTTGTTGATACCGATGCATATGTAGTTAGTTACGATGTAAGTCTTCTTTGGGTACATTTGTACTCACGTTTGCCTATTTTATGTTTTTGCAGAGAGATGTCAGTCTCGCTAGTAGTTCCGAGTGGACTTCGACGTTTAGCTTGATACCTCAGCTACGATCTTGTGCCCCCGGCAGGATTTGGTAGATAGTCAGGCTTCTAAGCTTTTTTCATTTGTAGATGTCTGTACTCAGACATGTTAAGCTTCCGCTTGTGCTTTGACTTGTATGCTCTGAATGTTGGGTCATGAGACCCATGTTTGTAATATCTCGCTCCTCGAGCCTAATGAATAAATACTTGAGTCGTAGAGTTATGTTGTGATGCCATGTTGTATTTACACATATCGAGCATATTGTGTGTATGTTTGAAATGCTTGGTATGTGTGGGATCCGACAATCTAGTTGTTTATCCTTGGCAGCCTCTCTTATGGGGAAATGTAGTCTAGTGCTTCCTTGAGCCATAGTAGTCCGCTCTGCCCGGTTCACCGGAGTCACGCTAGCCCAAAGACTACCGCTCGGGACGCTTGATGGCCGGCATGTGTTTCACTTCGTTCTGGTTCGTCCCTTCGGGAAATGTCACGGTGACATCCGAGTCCTGCCTAGCCTGCTCTGGCCCGGGTTTCCGGAGTCCTGTTAGCCCAGTGCTACAGCCCGTATTCATACGCTGCTGACCGACATGCTCGAAGTTGATTCATGTATGCCTGTCCCCATGGGTTAGTGCCGCTTTGGGTTCACGACTAGCCATGTCGGCCCGGGTTCTCTATCATATGGATGCTAGCGACACTATCATATACGTGAGCCAAAAGGCGCAAACGGTCCCGGGCCATGGTAAGGCGACACCCGTGGGAATACCGTGCATGAGGCCGCAATGTGATATGAGGTGTTGCTGGCTAGATCGATGTGACTTGGAATCGGGGTCCTGACAGCTTTGGTATCAGAGCCTGACTGCCTGTAGGAGTACCAAGCCAAACCGGTCGAAGTTGTGTCTAGAAATGCTTTAGTTATGTAAGGGAATTGATTGTGGAAGGGAACGTAAGGCTCTTTTTACTCCTTATACCTCATGGCCTTCTGATCTGAGTCAACCTCTTCTCTTCTACGGGATTAAGAACTAGGCCTTCTCATCTATCTATCAGGATGACGTGTTACTAATCCATAGACTTTTAAGATTGTTGGTTTAAGCCCCAGTTCAGTTTCTACTACTTCCGTGTGTTCATAGTTGGTCTTGGAATCTTGATTTTGTCCTTCTGAGTGGTTATGCCACCATTTTTGCAGGATGTCTCAAATCTTTTTCTGAGCATTTACAGCCGTTATGCTGTCCGAGTCATCCCAGGTCTCTAAATAGTCTGATGCATTTGCAAATCCCTTCTTTCCGTTCCCGATGTTCCTTTGGGCCAGGTTAATCACACTAATTGCCGAGTTGAGGTATTCTATTGCCTCGACATATATGTTGGAGTTACTATTATGACCCTAGGTGTTTTAGGGAGTCACCTAGTAAACTAGCCATGTTTTGTGTTCCCCGTGTGATGATTCTGGCCATTATTCTCGAAAGCATCTTGTGATGCCATTTAGTAGTAGGTATTCTATTCCTGGGTTCTTGAACCCGAGATTCACCCTACTTACCTCCTGTTGATAAGTGTTTACTAGTTCCTTTAGGATATTAGTAACCTTGCAATAGTCCTCGAGGTCCATGGTATTTCCTTCTTCCAAATACCATGAACTGCTTATGGCAGAAGTTCTTTGAGCCAAAAGATCACAACCAGGGTGCTCTTGAGGAGTACTCCATTCTATATTGCGACTCTGCCAGTTCTACTTTTCTGCATAGGTTATCCGGAAGAAACCTGTTGAACTTGATTCGACATACTAACCTATGCATCCACAACTCAGAAAGTTATATGTTCCTCGAGTTGTTCCTCCTTAGTTGTATTCTGGCCCCCGTCTGTCAATTGATAGTCAGGAGTAGTTGTGCATTCATCATCGATGCCTATTATTCTTGTGGTCTATCAAGCCATTCTATTCTGGAATGACTGGGAGAAACAAACTCCAGTACCTCATCCATATCCAGGATTGGGTCAAAGCAGTTGTAGTCCGCAGATCAAATGCAATCAAGCTTTTGATTCTGTTCTATCCTGAAGTATTACCCACTTTATGTCAGGAACGTCATGAGAATTGCACCTTCTCTTATGAATTCTTGATGCAGTGATACTCTCGCTATCATTATTCATTCCTCGGTCCCGTGTTGTTGTAACCGGAATGCCGACAAGTGAACTGTGATGTGTGAAATCAATACTCCTATCAACCTCGTTGCTTGGTAGTTAATGGATAATATTCTCATTCTTAGCGTGTTGATTATTGAATCATCACCCTAAGGTTGATCGTGACACCTAGTCCATTTTCCTGGTGCACCCTTAGATTGATGAGCTAGGATCTTGTCAAGTCCTCGCTCATTTGATCATATCATCTTGCCCTCAAAAGAAAGATTGTTCTCGAGCTTAGTAACATACCGGTGGTTCGTGATGTTCCAAATATCTTCTCGGAAGTATTACCAGGTTGTCACTTGACCGCTATGTTGAGTTCGTGATCATGTTGGTTTTCCTCCAAACCACCCATTCTCCAAGAATCTGTGTTGGATACCCCTGAGCTAGTTGGATAAGCCAAACAACAACTTGGAGAGTTGGAAGATAAAAGCTTGTCTAACTTAGTTCATGTTAAGGGATATCTTCTTGTGTGTGTGTGTGTTGAAGAAAGATGATACCTCCATCGATTGGTCCTCGTGATCAGTTGTTAGATCTATTGTCTTATCAAGCTTTGACTGGAGTATGGGCTATCGTCAAGTCAAATCAGAACCAACGATGTTCGTAATGTTGTCTTACTCGTGGTTGATCCCTCGAGCATACACCCTTACATCTTTCGGTCTGACCAATGCTATCACCGTGTTCACATGATGGTGGAAGTCCAGTGATATGGAAATCCCGATGAATTGCTGTTGAGCCCATCGCCATGACATTTTGTCTCCCCATGATTCATGCGAACATCAACCTAGTGTTGAAAATTTTATAAGCAATGCCTTCGTGTTCCGTTCATGAAGCTTATGCTTGGATGGAAGGAGTGACTTCCTCGAATTCATGTGCATTTGGTGCAAGATGCCGCCGTGAGTTCGAGAAAGATTGTTTTTGTTCCTCGGGAATCATCCCAAATCAGTCATGCATGTGCGAAGTATGCTATGGTTTGACAGGATCACAACCTTCATTCCATATGTATCCCTAGCACACCAAGCCACTGACTGATTTGCTCAAGGAGAAGGAGTCCCTTCATAAGAGCTAATCCGGACTTATGAAAAGATTTCAATATCCTCGATGATGGTTCCCCACGAACTTGGTAGTGTTTAATATAAGACTACTACGTGGCCATGCTTGTCCGGGACAGCGTGTTCACATGTTTGTAGCAGAACCCGCTCATGTTTTGGAGCTTACTACCATAGTCCATCTCCGAGAATCTCGCAACATCATCTCGCCGATTTGTGTTGCAACTTTTCCTTTCGGACATCTTTATGCGAAATGTCCTGTTACCAACCAGATCTGAATCTCAGGAAGATATGATGGTTGAAACATTCCCAGCATTTGCATTATGTTCCCAGCTTGCACCCTAGCAATTGTTGCCCAGGATCATCTTCAAAAGCGGTCCTACCATGGGTCCCATCCATTTCTGATGATAAGCAAAATCATCCATTGTGTTGTCTTCAACAAGGTAGTCCACATCATCCATTCTAGTCTGAGTATGTCATTCTTTCGAACTCCTTCAAATGATCGATTGTGATTGCCTTAGGCTGGTATGAAGAGTTTCAATGATCTCCGAATCAAAAGTAATTCCTTTGCCACTTAAGGGAATATTTCTGCGAGTCACCTTCCTTAAGATGTCTCGTTATGGTGTCATGGCAACTCAACTCCTTGCTGCGTTGACAACCGTTCACCACCCTCTTAAGTGTGGAATTGTTGTCTACCTAGTGAACCTTCATCATCTGTTACACTCCATCCTACCGGATGTATGTTTCGATGTCTCACCGAGAGATGTTTCAATGTCTCACTCGATGAGTTGATCCTGAGTTGTTCGATCTTCGAGAAGATCAATCCTTCTGGAGTTTTCCTTTCCTCTCATTGTGATGTTAGTTGGAGTTCTCAAAGCAAGACATCGAGACAAAGATGGTGATCATGTCAACGTTCTTATTAAGTGCAACCTGGATCGTGAAGACCGTGTTAGCTTGTGCCCCCTCTGTATTCTTACCTCACGCCTCACGTCTTGAATCTCGGGACGAGATTCTTGTTTAGTGGGGGTGAGTTGTCACAGCCCTATAAATCTTCTTGTATTTAGTGGCATTGCATTCATGCATCATTTTTAATTTCTATTAATCTTGAAATGGGGATGCTTAAACCCTAGCACCAAATGAATTCAACTAGGGTCAAAAAAATAAAATCTTTTTCATTGAACTCAAAATGCCTCTGAAAGTGTTCAACATTTCTGGATTGAGGTGGAAGCATCTACCAAAAATGGTTTACATTTTTGCAGGACATATTTGGGCTTTGAATTAATTCAAACATATTTGAATTGGAGCTATTTAAATGCTATATATATTTTAGATGCTCCAAAAATGTTGCAAGTTGTTATGGGTCCTTTGGAATAATTGAGACATCACCCCTAATTATTTCGTGATTTTATAAAATGGTTTAGTATTTTACTAAATCAAAACAAAACTGAATAAATAGAAAACAGAAAAGAGAGAGAGAAAGGAACTAACCTGGCGCCCACCTGGGCCTCACCTGTGCTGGCCCAGCCCACCTGGCCTAGTGCCTGTCAACCCTAACCTCTGCCAAGATGGCGAGGCGGACAACGACGCTGCCTTGAGGCGTCACGCCTCCTCCTGCTTGCCGCCGAGCCTCTGGACGCGTGGGTGAACGCCCTGGCGCCGTCCCGATCCGCCCGACCTCTCTCACTCTCCCCCTGCTCTCTCCCTCGCCTCCGCACCCCGGACCCGAACACGTCCGTCGCCGCCGCTCACTGCCACCGCGCTCACCGCCCGTTCCTCGACCAACCGCCGTGTTCATCGGCTCCGCCTCGTCGTCCGCATCATCCAAGACGAGCCACGCATCCTTGGGCGCACTACAACATTTCCACCATCATCGTATTCGTCCTCGGCCGCCGCGGTTCGTCGCCGTCGATCCGCCTCAACCAAAGCTTCCCCGAGCCATTGAGCTACTCTGCGAGTCCTCCGTGAGCCCCTCTTCCTCTCCCCTCCTCTCTCAAGCTCGCGCCCGTCCCGTAGCTCCATTTCCCACCGCGTCCGAGAGCTACTCGCCACCGGCCATGGCGCAGCCGTGTACATACCACAAGAAAGCTCACAATGGAAGCGCGTCACGCGCCAGAAGCCACCAGAGCCTAACGCACATGCTAACTCGCCCTCGCGCACCACAGGCGCCAACCCAGACTCATCCAAACTCCGGCGCCGCATGAAACTCACTGGCGAGCTCGGCCGTCCCTCTTGCCGCCAGATGCCGCCCTGGATGCGGGCGAGCCCCAGCTCCCCGCGGGTGCCCTCCGCTACTCTATTGGGCGCCGGAGGAGCAATCCAGAGCCCTCCGCCGCGTTCGGCCTCGCCGGTGGCTAAACGCCGGCGGGTTGACCGCTGTGACCACTGGTGGATTAGCCCCGGTTGACCAGGGGATTTGACCTCTCCTGGGTCTATGACATGCGGGCCCCGCCCGACTAATTAATCTAGTTTAAGTTAAAACTTAATTAGAATGACCTAGGTTAGTACTAACTAAACTAGATTAGTTCAGCTAACCACTGACACGCGGGACCCACTGGTCAGTTTGACCTGGACCGCTCCGTTGACCGCTGGCGTCACCCTGACGCAATGCTGACGCATTAATTCAGTTACTGGAATTATTCTTATATAGGAAATTCTAGAAAATAGTACAAACTTCTAAAATTCATAGTAATTCAACCGTAGCTCCAAATGAAATAATTTATATATGAAAAATGATCAGAAAAATCCAATCCATGCATCTGTACCACTTTCATGCATGTTTAAACAAGTTAACTTGCTGTTTAGTGCAAAACATGATAAATCACTATTTAAGATCACAAATATGTTTGAACTTTGAATCTTTGGTTCAAAATAGCTCAAACCCATCTGGTTGTAGTTGCATTAGCCCAACACACTCATTTTACCATGTCATGATCATGCATCATATTGTGCATTGCATTGATTGTGTTTCTTCTCTGTTTAGGTATTGGTCCCCTCTCGATAGACGTGGTTTCGACGATGAGATCGATGACACTGATGAAGAGCTATATTATCTTCGGAAGTGCCTGGCAAGCAAAACCCCCTTGTTCATTCCGATACAATCCCACTCTCTCGCTCTTGCTCTTTTTACTGCATTAGGACAACAACGATTCATCTGTTACTTGCTGCGGTAGTTGAACCCCTTTATCCTCTGCATGACCTGTAATTGCCACAATAAATAGATTAAACACACTAGCATGAGTAGGAGTTTCTTGAGCCCTGATGTTCCTACTAATTCATGCTTATTTGTCATGCACTGGCTCGCTTAGAGTTGAGTCGGTCCGATTCATCGGGATGAATCGGAGGTGTGTGAACATGTCCCATCGTGTGTGAGCTAAGTGTGTGAACACGATTTGGTAAAGGTAGCGGTGAGAGGCCATGTAGGAGTACATGGTGGGTTGTCTCATTGAAGCCGTCCTCAGGAATTGAGTTCTCTGTTTGTGATCCATGAACAGTTATTACCACACATTGGGATCCTTAATTGACTCTCTCGGCTTCTTAACCACCCTTGTTCTCTGTCCAGGAGTTGCAACTAGTTTCTGGTGTTTGTAGGATATGTGTTGGAGGCCGTGCGTAGCGCTGACCCTAGGGGTGGGCTATGATGCGGTAGATACACCGTGGCCCAGTGTACCGGGCGCTCGTTTGGTGTCTCGGCAACCCTGCTCACATCGTTCGGGGCCGTATGTGGAAACCTCGGCCGGACTCCCTGCGGATGGAACCTGGATAGGCGATAAACTTGGACTAGAGACTTGAGTGTTTAGGTAGGCTGTGGCCGACACCCTCGCTGGGCTTCCGCTTGAAGGTTGCCGAGTACATGTCGTGTAAACGACGATAAGTGGTGAGAGCGTGTGTGAAGAAGTACACCCCTGCAGGGTTTACATCATCTATTCGAATAGCCGTGTCCGCAGGTTGCCTATAACAGTTCATAGACAAGTGAAAGTGGATACTCTAAAATGCGCAAGATAAGCGTGAGTGCTATGGATGGCGTTCTCGTAGGGAGACGGGAGCAGATCCATAGTGGTGTATTGATATGGTGAATATGTGGACTCGCAGCGCCACCTCAAAAGAGTTACTTGCGATCGTAGTTTAGGATAGCCACCGAGTCAAAGCTGGCTTGCTGCAGTTAAACTCCACCACCCCCTTTGTTGATACCGATGCATATGTAGTTAGTTCTGATGTAAGTCTTGCTGGGTACACTTGTACTCACGTTTGCCTATTTTATGTTTTTGCAGAGAGATGTCAGTCTCGCTAGTAGTTCCGAGTGGACTTCGACGTTTAGCTTGATACCTCAGCTACGATCTTGTGCCCCCGGCAGGATTTGGTAGATAGTCAGGCTTCTAAGCTTTTTCATTTGTAGATGTCTGTACTCAGACATGTTAAGCTTCCGCTTGTGCTTTGACTTGTATGTTTCAATGTTGGGTCATGAGACCCATGTTTGTAATATCTCGCTCCTCGGAGCCTAATGAATAAATACTTGAGTCGTAGAGTTATGTTGTGATGCCATGTTGTATTTACACATATCGAGCATATTGTGTGTATGTTTGAAATGCTTGGTATGTGTGGGATCCGACAATCTAGTTGTTTATCCTTGGCAGCCTCTCTTATGGGGAAATGTAGTCCGGTGCTTCCTTGAGCCATAGTAGTCCGCTACAGCCCGGTTCACCAGAGTCCTGCTAGCCCAAAGACTACCGCCAGGGATGCTTGACTGGCCGGCATGTGTTTCACTTCGTTCATGTGTCTGTCCCTTCGGGGAAATGTCACGCGGTGACATCCGGAGTCCTGCCTAGCCTGCTACAGCCCAGGTTTCCAGAGTCCTGTTAGCCCAGTGCTACAACCCGGATTCATACGCTGCTGACCGACATGCTCGAAGTTGATTCATGTATGTCTGTCCCCATGGGTTAGTGCCGCTTTGGGTTCACGACTAGTTATGTCGGCCCGGGTTCTCTGTCATATCGATGCTAACGACACTAGCATATACGTGAGCCAAAAGGCGCAAACGGTCCCGGGCCATAGTAAGGCGACACCCGTGGGAATACCGTGCATGAGGCCGCAATGTGATATGAGGTGTTACCGGCTAGATCGATGTGACTTGGAATCGGGGTCCTGACAAACGGATGGGCAAAAAGAAGTGTCCGCTTACCCAGTTTGGGGGATTGTACATAGAAAATCTGCCCTGTGGATTGACCCGGAGAAATTCCTCCTTTTCTCCCTTGTACAATGCGGACAAGATCTTCGTTAGAGCGGCAGCCGATCCCGGCCCCTTACGGCCGCAGTGGGTGGCATCATCCTCCCCGTTGAAATCCCACATGGGGTGGCCTCTATACTGAAGCGGCTGCACTTCGCATAATGCATGTGGCCATGACCTCGATCGTGGTCATCCGAATGAGCTAACAACCTTATCCGGCTCATCGTAAAGGACGCCCTTGTCATTTTCCTTCCGAGGGCTCCGTGGGCCTTGACTCGAGCGCTTCTTCAAAGGAGCATTATTGAACTCGGGAGGCCGATCCGAATAGGGTCCGCAGGGGACATCTTCTATATAAAACCATTCAAGGCCGGTCTTGGACGCCTTCTTTGGGGTTCCAGAGATAGATATCTGGTCCCGGCGATGCGCCATAGTTCGCTCCGCCCACTTGATATATCGACCCTCCACGAGAATGGGGCACAAGGCAGAACAGTTTCTTCCACAACGCGAAATGAGCCTCGATGCCCAAAAACAGCTCGCAAAGGGCTACGAAGCCCGCAATATGCAATATGGAGGCAGGCGTAAGGTTGTGCAACTGGAGGCCGTGGAACTTCAGGAGCCCCTGGAGAAACGGATGAATTGGAAATCCGAGCCCTCTTATCAAATAAGGGACAAGGCAGACCCGCTCTCCTTCGGAGGGATTGGGGATGCCCTCCGCTTGCTCTCCACCTTTATAGGTGGCAAGCCCGGCTCGAACCGGGACCATGTAGGCTGGGGGAGAAACCCCTTGGCTTGGAGCGTCACTAGCTCGCTGTGCGGGACGGAGCATCTCTCCCAATCTCCAGGCTGAGGGCTGGGAGGGCGAGAGGAGGAGCTGCGTCGGCTGGCCATGATGGAATGGATCTCTGTCGGATGCGCTCTGATGAATGCTCGCGAAGGGAAGATGGTGTGATTTGGATCTAGATCCTCGTCTCTTTAAAAGGCAGCTCATTTACACAGCTAGGGGGGTAAATGTAAAAACACCCTAGCTTTTGCATTCGTCTGACACGTGGAAGATGGCCATTATTGGGCGTGGAAGCCAAGGAGCGCAATATTCATGAGAAGCCGGACACTATTCAACAGGTACACGGAATTTGGAGAAGAACCCGCCTTGCAATGCGGAAGAGAATCTGCGCGCCAGACTCATCGTCATTGAAGCCTGGTTCGGGGGCTACTGAGGGAGTCCTGGATTAGGGGGTGTCCGGATAGCCGGACTATAACCTTCGGCCGGACTCCTGGACTATGAAGATACAAGATTGAAGACTTCGTCCGTGTCCGGATGGGACTTTCCTTGGCGTGGAAGGCAAGCTTGGTATACGGATATGTAGATCTCCTCCCATTGTAACCGACTACTGTAACCCTAGCCCTCTCCGGTGTCTATATAAATCGGAGGGTTTTAGTCCCAGGACGAAAAACAATCATACCATAGGCTAGCTTCTAGGGTTTAGCCTCTCTGATCTCGTGGTAGATCTACTCTTGTACTACCCATATCATCAATATTAATCAAGAAGGGAGTAGGGTTTTACCTCCATCGAGAGGGCCCGAACCTGGGTAAAAACATCGTGTCCCTTGTCTCATGTTACCATCCGCCTAGACGCACAGTTCGGGACCCCCTACCCGAGATCCGCCGGTTTTGACACCGACAGATCTCCTAGGGTCGTCCCCCTAGGGGCCCTATATAAAGAGGGGGGGAGGGAGGGCAGCCGCACCCTAGCCCCTGGCGCCTCCCTCTCCCTCTCCAACACCTTCTCCTCTTCCGTAGAGCTTGGCGAAGCCCTGCCGAGATCCCCGCTGCATCCACCACCACGCCGTCGTGCTGCTGGATCTCCATCAACCTCTCCCCCCCCCTTGCTGGATCAAGAAGGAGGAGACGTCTTCCCCAACCGTACGTGTGTTGAACGCGGAGGTGCCGTCCGTTTGGCACTCGGTCATCGGTGATTTGGATCACGGCAGTTAGCACGACTCCATCAACCCCGTTCACTTGAACGCCTGGCCGCGATCTAAGGGTATGTAGATGCACTCTTATCCCTCTCGTTGCTAGAACACTCCATAGATTGATCTTGGTGATGCGTAGAAAATTTTAATTTCTGCAATGATCCCCAATAGTGGCATCATGAGCTAGGTCTATGCGTAGTTTCTATGCACGAGTAGAACACAAAGCAGTTGTGGGCGTCGATATTGTCAATTTACTTGTCGTTACTAGTATTATCTTGCTTCGGCGGCATCATGGGATGAAGCGGCCCAGACCGACCTTACACGTACGCTTACGTGGGACAGGTTCCACCGACTGACATGCACTAGTTGCATTAGGTGGCTAGCGGGTGTCTGTCTCTCCCACTTTAGTTGGAGCGGATTCGATGAAAAGGGTCCTTATGAAGGGTAAATAGAAATTGGCATATTACGTTGTGGTTTTACGTAGGTAAGAAACGTTCTTGCTAGAAACCTATAGAAGCCATCAGAAAAACATGCAACAACAATTAGAGGACGTCTAACTTGTTTTTGCAAAGATATGCCTTGTGATGTGATATGGCCAAAAGATGTGATGAATGATATATGTGATGTATGAGATTGATCATGTTCTTGTAATAGGAATCACGACTTGCATGTCGATGAGTATGACAACCGGCTGGAGCCATAGGAGTTGTCTTTATTTTTTGTATGACCTGCGTGTCATTGAATAACGCCATGTAAATTACTTTACTTTATTGCTAAACATGTTAGCCATAGAAGTAGAAGTAATCGTTGGCGTGACAACTTCATGAAGACACGATGATGGAGATCATGATGATGGAGATCATGGTGTCATGCCGGTGACGACGATGATCATGGCGCTCAAGATGGAGATCATAAGGAGCAAAATGATATTGGCCATATCATGTCACTATTTGATTGCATGTGATGTTTATCATGTTTTACATCTTATTTGCTTAGAACGACGGTAGCTTAAATAAGATGACCCCTCGCAATAATTTCAAGAAAGTGTTCCCCCTAACTGTGCACCGTTGCGAAGGTTCGTTGTTTCGAAGCACCACGTGATGATCGGGTGTGATAGATTCTAACGTTCGAATACAACGGGTGTAAGCCATATTTACACACGCAATACACTTAGGTTGACTTGACGAGCCTAGCATGTACAGACATGGCCTCGGAACACGGAAGACCGAAAGGTCGAGCATGAGTCGTATAGAAGATACGATCAACATGAAGATGTTCACCGACATTGACTAGTCCGTCTCACGTGATGATCGGACACGGCCTAGTTGACTCGGATCATGTTTCACTTAGATGACTAGAGGGATGTCTATCTCGAGTGGGAGTTCATTGAATAATTTGATTAGATGAACTTAATTATCATGAACTTAGTCTAAAATCTTTACAATATGTCTTGTAGATCAAATGGCCCACGCTAATGTTGCCCTCAACTTCAATGCGTTCCTAGAGAAAACCAAGTCGAAAGATGATGGCAGCAACTATACGGATCGGGTCCTAACCCGAGGATCATCCTCATAGCTGCCAAGAAAGATTATGTCCTAGAAGCACCGCTTAGGTGAAGCACCATCCTGCAGAACCAAGACGTTATGAACGCTTGGCAGTCTCGTCTTGATGATTACTCTCTCGTTCATGCGGCATGCTTTACTGACTTAGAACCGGGCTCCAAAAGCGTTTTGAGAAACACGGAGCATATGAGATGTTTGAAGAGCTGAAAATGGTTTTCCAAGCTCATGCACGGGTCGAGAGATATGAAGTCTCCGACAAGTTCTTCAGTTGTAAGATGGAGGAAAATAGTTCTGTCAGTGAGCACATACTCAAAATGTCTGGGTTGCACAACCTCTTGACTCAGCTGGGAGTTAATCTACCGGATGACGCGGTCATTGACAGGATCCTTCAGTCGCTTCCACCGAGCTACAAGAGCTTTGTGATGAACTTCAATATGCAGGGGATGGAAAAGACCATTCCTGAGGTATATTCAATGCTGAAATCAGCGGAGGTGGAGATCAAAAAGGAACATCAAGTGTTGATGGTGAATAAAACCACTAAGTTCAAAAAGGGTAAGGGTAAGAAGAACTTCAAGAAGGACGGCAAGGGAGTTGCCGCGCCCGGTAAGCCAGTTGCCAGGAAGAAGCCAAAGAATGGACCCAAGCCTGAGACTAAGTGCTTTTATTGCAAGAGAAGTGGTCACTGGAAGCGGAACTGCCCCAAATACTTAGCGGACAAGAAGGCCGGCAACACCAAAGGTATATGTGATATACATGTAATTGATGTGTACCTTACTAGTACTGTAGTAGCTCCTGGTATTTGATATCGGTGCCGTTGCTCATATTTGTAACTCAAAACAGAGCTGCGGAATAAGCGGAGATCGGCGAAGGACGAGGTGACGATGCACGCCGGGAATGGTTCCAAGGTCGATGTGATCGCCGTCGGCACGCTGCCACTACATTTACCTTCGGGATTAGTTTTAAACCTCAATAATTGTTATTTAGTGCCAGCTTTGAGCATGAACATTGTATCAGGATCTCGTTTAATTCGAGACGGCTACTCATTTAAATCCGAGAATAATGGTTGTTCTATTTATACGAGAGATATGTTTTATGGTCATGCCCCGCTGGAGAATGGTTTATTCTTAATGAATCTCGAGCGTAATGTTACATATATTCATAGTGTGAATACCAAAAGATGTAAGGTTGATAATGATAGTCCCACATACTTGTGGCACTGCCGCCTTGGTCACATATGTGTCAAACGCATGAAGAAGCTCCATGCAGATGGTATTTTGGAGTCTCTTGATTACGAATCATTTTACACGTGTGAACCATGCCTCATGGGTAAAATGACCAAGACTCCATTCTCCGGAACAATGGAGCGAGCAACCAACTTATTGGAAATCATACATACTGATGTGTGCGGTCCAATGAGTGTTGAGGCTCGCGCTGGCTATCGTTATGTTCTCACTCTCACTGATGACTTGAGTAGATATGGGTATGTCTACTTAATGAAACACAAGTCTGAGACCTTTGAAAAGTTCAAGGAATTTCAGAGTGAGGTTGAGAATCAACGTGACAGGAAATAAAGTTCTTACGATCGATCGTGGAGGGGAATATTTGAGTCACGAATTTGGCACACACTTAAGGAAATGTGGAATCGCTTTCACAACTCACGCCGCTGGAACACCTCAAATAAATGGTGTGTCCGAACATCGTAATCGCACTCTATTAGATATGGTGCGATCTATGATGTCTCTTACCGATCTACCGCTCTCATTTTGGGGCTATGCTTTAGAGATCGCCGCATTCACTTTAAATAGGGCTCCGTCGAAATCCGTTGAGACGACACCGTATGAATTATGGTTTGGGAAGAAACCTAAGCTGTCGTTTCTAAAAGTTTGGGGATGCGATGCTTATGTCAAGAAACTTCAACCTGAAAAGCTCGAACCCAAGTCGGAAAAATGCGTCTTCATAGGATACCCTAAGGAAACCATTGGGTATACCTTTTACCTCAGATCTGAGGGCAAGATCTTTGTTGCTAAGAACGGATCCTTTCTTGAGAAAGAGTTTCTCTCGAAAGAAGTAAGTGGGAGGAAAGTAGAGCTTGATGAAGTACTACCTCTTAAACGGAAAGTAGCGCAGCTCAGGAAGATGTTCCTGTGTTGCCTGCACCGACTAGAGAGGAGGTTAATGATGATGATCAAGGTACTTGGATCAAGCTCCCACCGAACTCGTGAGGGTCCACAAGGACACGTTCCGCACCAGAGTGGTACAACAACCCTGTCTTGGAAATCATGTTGTTAGACAACGGTGAACCTTCGAACTATGAAGAAGCGATGGCGGGCCCAGATTCCGACAAATGGCTAGAAGCCATGAAATCCGAGATAGGATCCATGTATGAAAACAAAGTATGGACTTTGACTGACTTGCCCGATGATCGGCCAGCCATAGAAAATAAATGGATCTTTAAGAAGAAGACAGACGTGGATGGTAATGTGACCATCTATAAGGCTCGACTTGTCGCTAAGGGTTATCGACAAGTTCAAGGGGTTGACTACGATGATACTTTCTCACCCGTAGCGAAGCTGAAGTCCGTCCGAATCATGTTAGCAATTGCCGCATTCTATGATTATGAGATATGGCAAATGGACGTCAAAACGGCATTCCTTAACGGCTTTCTTAAGGAAGAATTGTATATGATGCAGCTGGATGGTTTTGTCAATCCTAAGAATGCTAACAAGGTGTGCAAGCTCCAACGCTCAATCTATGGGCTGGTGCAAGCATCTCGGAGTTGGAACATTCGATTTGATGAGATGATCAAAGCGTTTGGGTTTACAGACTTATGGAGAAGCTTGTGTTTACAAGAAAGTGAGTGGGAGCTCAGAGCATTTCTCATATTATATGTGGATGACATACTATTGATGGGAAATGATATAGAATTCTTGGAAAGCATAAAGGCCTACTTGAACAAGTGTTTTCAATGAAGGACCTTGGAGAAGCTGCTTATATATTAGGCATCAAGATCTATAGAGATAGATCGAGACGCCTCATTGGTCTTTCACAAAGCACGCATTTTGACAAGATATTGAAGAAGTTCAATATGGATCAGTCCAAGAAGGGGTTCTTGCTCTGTGTTGCAAGGTGTGCAATTGAGCACGGCTCAATGCCCGACCACGGCAGAAGATAGAGAAAAGATGAGCGTCGTCCCCTATGCCTCGGCCATAGGGTCTATTATGTATGCCATGCTGTGTACCAGACCTGATGTAAACCTTGTCGTAAGTTTGGTAGGAAGGTACCAAAGTAATCCCGACATGGAACACTGGACAACGGTCAAGAATATCCTGAAGTACCTGAAAAGGACTAAGGACATGTTTCTCGTGTATGGAGGTGACGAAGAGCTCGTCAGAAGGGTTACGTCGATGCCAGCTTCGACACAGATCTGGATGACTCCAAGTCACAAACCGGATACATGTTTATTTTGAATGGTGGGGCAGTAAGCTGGTGCAGTTGCAAGCAAAGTGTCATGGCGGGATCTACATGTGAAGCGGAGTACATGGCAGCCTCAGAGGCAGCGCATGAAGCAATCTGGATGAAGGAGATCATCACCGACCTGGGAGTCATACCCAATGCATCGGGGCCGGTCACTCTCTTCCGTGACAACACTGGAGCTATTGCCCTTGCTAAGGAGCCCAGGTTTCACAAGAAGACCAGGCACATCAAGCATCGCTTCAACTCCATTCATGAAAATGTTCAAGATGGAGACATAGATATTTGCAAAGTGCATACGGATCTGAATGTCGCAGATCCGTTGACTAAACCTCTCCCTAGAGCAAAACATGATCAACACCAGAACTCTATGGGTGTTCGATTCATCACAATGTAACTAGATTAGTGTCTCTAGTGCAAGTGGGAGACTGTTGGAAATATGCCCTAGAGGCAATAATAAAATGGTTATTATTATATTTCTTTGTTCATGATAATTGTCTATTATTCATGCTATAATTGTGTTATCCGGAAATCGTAATACATGTGTGAATACATAGACCACAACATGTCCCTAGTGAGCCTCTAGTTGACTAGCTCTTTGATCAACAGATAGTCATGGTTTCCTGACTATGGACATTAGATGTCATTGATAACGGGATCACATGATTAGGAGAATGATGTGATGGACAAGACCCAATCCTAAGCATAGCACAAGATCGTGTAGTTCGTTTGCTAGAGCTTTTCCAAATGTCAAGTATCATTTCCTTAGACCATGAGATAATGCAACTCCCGGATACCGTAGGAGTGCTTTGGTGTGCCAAACGTCACAACGTAATCGGGTGGCTATAAAGGTGCACTACGGTATCTCCGAAAGTGTCTGCATTGGGTTGGCACGAATCGAGATCGGATTTGTCACTCCGTATGACGGAGAGGTATCTCTGGGCCCACTCGGTAATGCATCATCATAATGAGCTCAATGTGACCAAGTGTCCGGTCACGGGATCATGCATTACTGATGAGTAAAGTGACTTGCCGAACGAGGTATTGGGATACCGACGATCGAAGTCTCGTGCAAGTAACGCATCGATTGACAAAGGGAATTGTACACGGGATTGATTGAATCCTCGACATCGTGGTTCATCCGATGAGATCATCGAGGAGCATGTGGGAGCCAACATGGGTATCCAGGTCCCGCTGTTGGTTATTGACCGGAGAGTCGTCTCGGTCATGTCTGCATGTCTCCCGAACCCGTAGGGTCTACACACTTAAGGTTCGATGACGCTAGGGTTGTTGAGATATTAGTATGCGGTAACCCGGAAGTTGTTCGGAGTCCCGGATGAGATCCCGTACGTCACTAGGAGTTCCGAAATGGTCCGGAGGTGAAGAATTATATATAGGAAGTCCAGTTTCGGTCATCGGGAAAGTTTCGGGGGTCACCGGTATTGTACCGGGACCACCGGAAGGGTCCGGGGTGTCCACCGGGTGGGGCCACCTATCCCGGAGGGACCCATGGGCTGAACTGGGAGGGGAACCAGCCCCTGGTGGGCTGGTGCGCCCCCCTTGGGCCTCCTCCTGCGCCTGGGGTTGGGAACCCTAGGGGTGGGGGGCGCCCCACTTGGCTTGGGGGGCAAGCCACCCCCTTGGCCGCCGCCCCCCCTTGGAGATTGGATCTCCTAGGGCCGGCGCCCCCCTAGGGGCCCTATATAAAGAGGGGGGAGGGAGGGCAGCATCACCCTAGCCCCTGGCACCTCCCTCTCCCTCTCCATCACCTTCTCCTCCTCCGTAGAGCTTGACGAAGCCCTGCTGAGATCCCCGCTGCATCCACCACCACGCCGTCGTGCTGCTGGATCTCCATCAACCTCTCCCTCCCCCTTGCTGGATCAAGAAGGAGGAGACGTCTTCCCCAACCGTACATGTGTTGAACGCGGAGGTGCCGTCTGCTCAAAGACTCGGTCATCGGTGATTTGGATCACGGCAGTACGACTCCATCAACCCCGTTCAATTGAACGCTTCCGCTCGCGATCTACAAGGGTATGTAGATGCACTCCTATCCCTCTCGTTGCTAGAACACTCCATAGATTGATCTTGGTGATGCGTAGAAAATTTTAATTTCTGCAACGATCCCCAACAATATCTACATTCCTCAAGAAAACAAAAGGATTTATGTATCCTCATTTGCTTGCACTTTTTTTATATACTTGAAGAACCACTTTCAATATCCTCCGCATACCGCACGTCGCAACAAACCAAGGTCAAATGATACACAATTGGAAGTATGTGAAGCCCATTGTAGGAATTTATATAAAATATTGTAGGTATTTATATAAAATATTCATTGGTCCTCTAGAGAGAATTTTCTCATGACTGTAGTCTTGGATGTATTAAATCTTTCCATACAACTCGATCCATACTTCTCTTTTTATCTCATCAATTCCTAGGATGCGCAAATATGACAATACATGGTCAGTGATTTAATATTCATTGGTCGTATAGGAATAATCTTCTCATGACCATAGTCTCAATGTATCGAATGTTTCTATACAACTGATCCTCATACATCTGTTTTAGTATCATCAACTAATGGGTTGCACAATATGACAATACATGGTTAGGAACTATGCAATTTCATGTTTCACAAAGCAAAGAGAGACATCATGGGATAAACTAAACATACCAGATCCAAACCTCTGGAAAAAAATCAAAAAAGTGATCATCTCATATAATTAACATACCTTATAAAAATAAAAGCCATATTACATAGTTACATAGCTCTTCAGTTTCACGTGGTCTGTACATAAAGTGTTCCTCTGATTACAGATGTCCTTGGGTATGAAAATTGTATGTTGGACTAACGATGCATGCCTTGGGTAGGTACCCTTTGTTAGGTAGCTATAAAGCAGAGAAGTTGGGAAACAATTTCGTAGTCACCAGCAGTCATGTAGATCTTGGACGGGAGCATCCACCTGCCTGATGAAAAAAACAATGGATGACCAACAGCCTGATGAGAGTCCAAAAGGTGTATCGGAGGTGTGGCAACCAATTTACTTCGTGAGTATTACAAAACGAATCAACATATACACCAGTTACCAGAGTCGCTTGAAGGCGTTGTTTGGATAGGGGATATATACAGAATCCATACTCTACAAACCAGGAAAACGGTTGAACTGAACAAACACTCGTTTGGCTACTATAACAAATCCACGTATATAGGAAACTAGGAACTGTACAACCCAGGATTTCAGGTTTATAGAAAAAGAGTATTATCCGTTTTTCCACAAACGCGATTGCCATATGCATGATCGCAACAGTTTTTATCTGCCCGCTTGTTTCTCAACAAATCAAAGAGAGAGAGGGAGAGAGAGAGAGAGAGAGAGAGATCCACCCACCGAGAGAACAGGAACGAACTTATCCAAACAAGGAAGGGTACATGCCAGTTTTGACACTTTCCCAACTCAAACGAGATTTTCTATATACTGATTATTTGTAAAAACGCAAGTAAAACCGATTCGGCTAAAATCCAGCTAAAAGCTTGTTTTCTATATACCCATCTCTAATCCTCCCTATCCAAACAACGCCGAAGAAATCAAAAACGCTAGAGGAGGAGAGGGGCGCCACCACACTTAGGATCCAGACTGCGCAAGGCAGCCAACCACACGACAACTCCTTCGTCCCCTGCAGCAGTAGTTCGGCAGCGTGGCGCCACAGTAGAACTTCAGCAACCAGTGTCCCCATGGTGAGGCGCATGGAGGAAGCAGGAGGAGGTGAGGGCGGAGGCGCGGTGCATCACGAGGGCACCGGCGGCGTGACCAGAGAACAACACACGAGATCAAGATGGATGGATCTTAAGAGGCCACTGTGGAGAGAGGATAAGGACGCAACGGCGGTGGAATTTGTGATCTGAGAGACGAAGTTGGAAGAGCGTCTCTTATAGGCTATCTATAATCGGTTAGGGAAGACGGAAGAGGCGATCGCTAGGTATTCTTTGGTCAGACAGTTGGTTCCACAACTTCTTTACGGGAGAGAAGGTTTTGGGAGGAAAAAAGTTGATTTGTCAAGAAAAAAAGAAGAGAAAAAGCTTATGTGGCACAGTGATAATGTGGATAGGTTGCATGTCAAGAGAAATAGGTTAATGGAGATGAAATATTTAGGTATTATAGATTCGTAAATTAGGAAAATATTCAGGCCATTGGATGGAGATCTAACTGCCAAAAAATACGACTGCCAGCAAAGAAAAAAAATTCCAGTTACCTGATCCTGATCGGTAGGCTGTCCTATAATTTTTTCAGTCGGACTTGTGTGCTGTGTTGTGTCCGTGTCGGGTTGCGTTTGGATCCGTGAATAAGATTGCTGGAAACCCCTTATTTTCCCCTGCATGCTCCGATCGAACAGAAGTCCAAACCCTAATCAGCGCAGAGCATCGGCGGCGACGGCGGCGGCGGCATGGAGCCGAACTCCCACTGCGATCGCCGCCAGAGCGGCAGCAACCGCACCCGCAGGACCCGCAGCCAGATCTTCTACGGCGTGTTCCCTGATGGCGATTCTCCTGACTACGAGGCGTTCTTCCGCCCACGCGGGGAAAGCACGACGGCCGCGTTCCACGGCCAGGCCCCTTTGCTGGGGGCGTGGAAGGAAGAGCCGGCCCCTGGGAGCCTGCGGGCTAACAAGACCGTGGCCAAGATGATGGCTAAGATGGGGTACAAGATCGGCATGGACGTCGGCAGGCCGCCGGCCGTAGCCTCCCTCCCCGCGACCGTCGGAGTCGGCTGCGTCAAGGAGCCCAAACCCTTCCCCGCCTAGGCGTTTGTCTGCTGATTACCGGCACGGTAGTATACTATCGGCTGTCCTGTGCTCTCTGACACCATGAGTTTTGCCGGGGCATAACGACCCCACTAGATTATGTTTTTTTACTGCTAGTATTTTGATTGAGATAATCCCACTAGATTATGTAGCTGCATGCCATGAGTTTGTATGAATATAGTACCATCTCCACAGCGAGCCCAGTTCTGTGGACTGTATACTACAGTACATAAGCAGGCATGTCAGTGTAGGAGCGAGTACAAATTGTTCCGGCCCGTCGCGACGTGTCGGCCTCCACCTGCTTCCCCGCCGGCCGCCGCGACCGATCACATGCACAGGCGACAAGGTCGCTTCCTCTTTTTCCTCATCAGTCACTGTACATGTATATCAAACGAAAGCGAGGCGGATCTATCTATACGGTTGCCAACCGTACAAATGTCCACCGAATACCGTACGCGTTAACCGATCGAAAACAGAGCCGTCAAATCAAAGATTATCATCACCCAGCTGCCGCTTGCTGCACCTGCACGATCCGTCATGCGTGTGTGCATGTTCTTCCAGATCGAGATCTGGGGGGGGGGGGGGGGGCAAACATGCAGGATAAGCAGCCCCGAGAGCGACGGCGAGATCAAAAGCACGCACGCGATCATCGTGCAGAAATACAGTAGAGTAGATGCGTTGCGTACCCTGGACCTGGAGTACGGTACGGGCGGTACAGCTGCGCGTACGTACAGATCCTGATTTTTTTACATGATAATACGTGTTTCATTCACATCATAAAGATTAAAGTACAAGTCATGTAAGGACCGACATGACAAAACTGAAAAGATAGCAGAACATCTTTGAGCTTGACACCAACGCCCATCACCTGCCTCCGGCACCACGACAAAGAGCCCAATCAAAAAAAGAATGATGGATCACCACCTCACCCGAGCTCGACGCGCTCCATCATCGATAAGCGACTTTATGGACCTCCAAGGTGGCTCATCAAAATGAAGCCCTTACCGTTGAACGAATCGCATCGGGCAACACCCTGACACGCCATCGAACTCCAGATCTGGCACCCGCGATCAGACGTCATGGAAGGAAACCAAACCTGCCATCCACGAACCACGAACCCAAAGACATGTTTCGTCTTCCGGATGTCGTCGATATAGACCACAATCTGCATCCACTCTGGACTACCTCCCAAGCTCTACCGACGCTGGAGCAAACACCGTCAAGAACGGCAAAGGTTCGAGGACACAAGTCCACCACGAGGATGCCGTCGCCGCCACGCCATCCTTACTTGAACAGACTGGTTTCCAAATCCATTCCCAACCATAGGACCAATGGTCTTGTCAAGGAAGGATCCGAAGAATCTTTATTCAGCGCTGTCATCGTCACCGCCGAAACAAAGACGATGAACCACCTAAAGATCTAAACTACGAGGGAGTAAAAACGATATACACGCGTGGATCCGGCGACCCCTCTGACCGCCGACGACCGAGGTCGCTGGCGGAGGAGAGTCGCCGGAGGACGACGCTGGAAGATTGGGTCTCCTGGCGGCGGCTAGGGTTCCTGCCGCCAGGGACAGGAGGAAAATTGTCCTGATCGGCAGGGGTGCATTATCGTGGTATATACGCCAGTATTTTAGGGTATTATTGCGCTATACCCTGCCATATACGGAGATGAGAGAACATGCGTGCGTGGCTGGATTGTTCGATGCGCACACCCCACTTGGGTTGGAGAGACAAAGGAAAGTGGGATGAACATGCGCGTGTTTCGTGGATCAGGGACAGAGCATCAGCGGTTTCATTTTCTGTGCTGATGCTGTTTTGGGGAGTGGTGGTTATTTAGCGAGAGCACGGATGTCCACTCCTTGCAATTTTCGGAGCACGGATGTGTTTCCTATGTTTTGTCGTCGAATGTTCTTTCTTCGGTTTTGCTATTTCTCAGTTGTCTGAAAAATGAATCCGTGTCACTCAAATTTTCACGAAGCACCGAGACCCAAAACGGTGGCGCCACTATGAACGTGGTGAGGCGCTGGGATGTCGGCGAGGTCTTGGAAGGGAGCGACCCGGAGAACGTATGGTGCGGCCAGGTGGAAAGGAGTCGGAGATTGACTGGTCGGGTGCCAGGGGAGGACTGTCGGAATCGAAGAAGAACATGAGATGAGGAGGGAGGGGGGTCACAGGCATGGCTGAGGGCAGCTAGAAAAGGACGGGCCAACCCGCGACAGCGTCCGTCGGCGTGGAGACGGGAGCGAGCGTTTGGAGCTTCTCTAGCAGATGCACTTTTCCGTCGCCGGCCCATATATTTGCGATCGGTTTAACGTTTGCGGGCTGGCACAGAAGCACTATTTTTTGACTGGTCCATAAAAAATATATAGGCGCCCTGCAAACCGATGCTTCCACCGCTATATGTAGGTGGGGGGCATTCTAGGGTTCCCTTTTCGGATAGATTTGCTCCCCTTAGCAGCAGTTCACTCCCCCTCCGCCACCTCCTTTCTTAGCTCCAGCGAGTGATTCCCACCGGTTTTTCCCCTCTCAAGCGCACATCCATGGCGGGAGAAGGGCGCGGGCGTGGGGGCCGTCGTGGGTCGCCGCCGTGCAAGCACGCCCCGCATGACGCGGAGGCTGGCAACTCCAGCCATCCCGCCGCCGAGCTGAGTTGTGGCGCTCGGCGCAAGCGTGCAACCGCGATGCCCTCTCCCACAGCAGCGGCAAGCGCGCGTGGCAGCGCTTCAACGAGCTGCATGAGCAGCTCTGGCCGACGATGGAGAAGCTCCGTGAGGCGGAGATCGTGTACAATGCCACAAACGAGGGGGTGGCGGCCGGCGAAGAGGGCGTCGTCAAACGCCTCGAGGCAGCGAAGGCAGACTATTAGCTCGCCTACACCCTCTATAGCTCGGCGTGCGAGCACTTCCTCAACGTGAAGCCGTGAGCCGCCGCCGACCCTCCGTCGATCTAAGTTTTTCGGACTGATCTATGTAGCAGGAACCTTTTAAGTTTAAGTTTCTTAAATTTGCGGTATTTGTTTTGCGTCAGAGATGAACTGCCCCTAAAATTGTTATAGGGCGAACTATAAAATAATTTTACGGGTAAGGAATTTTGAGGCTCTGCTAGAATTGCTCTTAGGCCAGGGTAAGTCGGAGGCGGAGACGTTCATTTTATATTTTCCTAAGGCATTGTTTAGTTGTAGGGGACTAATCCAGTAGGGGTTGGGTTGATCCTACCTGTCATCCAATCCTAGGTTGGTTGGATCCTAATCCAACGGCTGTGAGCGATTGATTGAAACTAAAAAAACAGGCATCTGACAGATAGACGGTCCCTTCTTTTTTCACGCCATGGGTACAGCTGCGGATCAGCAAACAAACGGAAGGAAGACATTTTAGGACTTTCAGAGCAACGCTAATTTTTTTCATTTTTTGGAAAAGGAGGTTAACACCCCGCCTCCCCGGCCTCTACATCAATAGATACATACAGCCGCTAATGGTGAAACATCATCAAATACACCATTAGTAGTTTGAAGAGCTTTAAACTCGTAAATAACATCACACCTTACATGCATGTCTTGAGCAAAAGAAAAGGGAATCGACGCAAGCAAGAAGACCTCAACCAGGCTCGGCCGATTGACCATACACAAACCACAACGAACCAGCACGCACCACGGCCTCCGGCACCGGCGGCAGCAAAGCTCAGCCGCGCGCACGAGGCCCGAACACGGCCGAGACCGCCGCCCAGCACGCTCGCACGCACGCACGTACTACGAACACCGTACACGTGTGTGCTCTGAGCCGTGCCGGCCGTGCGCGCCGCCGCCGCCGCTGCTAATCTAGGCGCCGATCTTGTAGTTGCTGTAGCCGCCGATGTCCTCCTTGATCATCTCGAGGTCCCTGGAGGAGGCGACGGCCATGGACATGGCCCGCCGGTGGCGCCCCGCCCCCTGCTGCTGCTGCTGCTGCTCGGTCGCGCCGCCGTCCGCCTTCCGGTGCTCGTCGGACGCCGGCACGTCGTCGAGGGCCGCGAAGTTCTCCGGCAGCGCGAACACGCTCTGCGACGCCCGGCGCTGGTGACGCCCCATCCGCTGCGACGACATGGTTCAAGGTTAGGTGTGTGTGTGCACGGGAACACGAGGATTCGCTTCGGTCGCCTTAGCCGTGTGTGTGGGTGGGTGATGGTGCTGTGGTGGGAAGAGAGCAAGGGAGGCGGAGGCTTTATATAGGAGGACGAATGCTCAGTTTGGACGGCTGGTGAGAAAGATAAGAGTTAATTTCCCTTTTGTTGGACAAAGGAACATCATTAACGAACTGTTTTGGCATCACCTGGTAGTACATAGATATTTCCATTATTCACGAGAAACAATTATCACAAACATTAGTTAGTTACTCCCTCCTTCCCAAAATATAAGGCACGGTTTGACTTTACTGGTCTTCGTTGCACAACTTTGACTATATTTTTTATGTATTATATGTCTATAAAATTATTATACATACATATGAAATAAAATTGCTTTGCAAGACAAATACAGCGATGTCATTTATACATGTTCAATCCATATACTTTGATATATATTAGTGGTCAAAGTTGTGCATCAAAGACCGTAAAAAATCAATCACGTCTTATATTTTAGGAAGGAGGGAGTACCTTGTCCATCTCATATGATAGAATCGAGCAGGTGGCCATTGCCAGGAGTCATAGAAACGAAGAAAAATCACATGAAAATGGTGCTGTACACTTGGAAATCGGTGTAACACACAGCCAATTTTTTTGGCCTCTCATGGCAAACGTTCAGAACATATGCTTTAGTATTCCAGCAAAACAAATTCATATGTCCAGTAGATGATGTTTTTATTGTTTGTAAGTAGAGTTCACCTTTTTTGCGGGGTTACTTGGATGTACAACCCAACATATAATCAAGAAATGTTATTTGTTTTGCGAAAAAAACAAGAAATTTTTTGCAATGGCAATATAGGAATGGCTACTCCTGTCCTGACCACCTATAAAATTAGTTTGCTGCTGCAAAAATTGGCTGAGAAAATAATAATCGTGCAGGAAGAGATATTGAAGCACGGATTGGGTGGCAGAACGCCTGCAATGGCCGCATCCGTGCATGCATGCACGCACTGACAGCCCTGTACCATGGACATGAGGCATGTCGCCTGGCGACAACGTTTTAACAAAGATTTTGGACCTCTGCGGCCGCGCCTCGCGCATGCATCAGGATGCACTTGCAAGAGAAAGAGAGAGAGAGAGAGAGATCAGTCCTTATCCTCTCGAGTCCGGCGGTTCCTTGGCGAATAAAACAGCGGAAATTTCGATGGGAGGCCACGCTCTGCTTCTCCGATTAGTTCGCGCCATTTGGTTACGTTCAATAGTTGGACGCTCCGTCCATTCCGTTTGATCCACGCGCAACGCTAATACTATGTGCGAATGCCAAGTTGTTTTCAGTGAAATTTGTATGCCCGCGACACGGAATTTGGCATCGCGCGCCCGGGAAGCTTCCTGCCGAAAACATCAGCCCGATCGAACCGAATCGAATCAACAGATGGCCACATGCAAACGGAGCCTGATCGGCCAGGGCACCGCGCACCGCGCGTCAATCAGGACAGCAGCGACACGTTCACGGGCAAGTGCGCGAGGACAGCTCGTCGCGAGCGTGCAACCACCCGCGCCGTGATTCCGGACGGGCTCCCTCCCCTTTCGCCGTGGCATCGACGGCGCGCGCGACACAGGGGATCCATGCGCAGCGCACGTCCAGATCGAGCCGCGCGCACGCTCCCGGCGCGCGCACGGCCGAGACGATCGGGCGAGAGGAGGGGGGCAGCGCCACGTTGATCGGGGTGGCGGACGCACATGGGCACACATGGGTCGGCCGCGACGGGACGGCCGAGCCCCCACCAACGCCATTCATTTTTCCTACGTTGCGCTGCGGTGGCTGCCGGTGATCATGATCCGGTTGGCCGCGCGCGCGTACGTGTGCGGCTCGGCTTGGCGGGGCGGTGTCGAGCGCGCGCCCACCGCGCCCACCGTACGTTCTTGATTGGTTTTCGTGCTTGCTTCTCCACGTGTTTGTGCCATGGATCTTGTCGCCAAACTAATTAACCGGCCACGGCACCTGTGGTGGAAGATCGAGAGCTGAGAGGGTGCTTGGATACGTTTTAGTCTCAGGACTAAAAATAGTGGGACTAAAACTTGCTAGCCTCACCCATGCTTGGATCCAAATACTAAAGAGATTAAAATCAAGTTATTAAGCATTTATTATCCTTTAAATCCTCCAATCCAGAACTCGCATGTGTTAAAAGGAGAGGAATTAAATGAGGAGAGAGAGGGCTAATACATATTTTAGTAGGTTTCCTATGACTAAAATTTTTAAATTTCAAGACTACCCTACTTTCTCTTTAGTCAGGGATGCTTGGACTTTAGCCTCTAAAAGAGATTATTTTTAGTCAGACTAAAAATAGTCCCTTAGATCCAAGCACCCTCTAAGGCTAGTCATAGATGTTACTATTCTATGTTACTACCATCATAGTGAATAATAACATAAGTGTAGTGTCATACAAGCCTTCATTTATTATATTATAGACTCATTTTGCATTGAGATGCGTTATGTTATGGTAACATATTATGTTACCACAAGCACTTCTCTTCTCATTAATTTCATGCCACATAAACATATATATCTTGGGATGTGCTATGTTACTATATAAGTTACTCCCACTATGGCTAGCCTAACGAATACCGTCAAAATGGAGCCGGAATGTCGGATGGTGAAAGCGTATGCTCATGCCGGTGATGCTACATGTACGCGCAGTTCTTTTTACAAGGTTGCAGATACGGGATTACAGTACGCGTCAAATTGTGGCTTTTTTCATCCAACATGCTTTGTTGACGAACGAGCCTATATCAATTGTAAGATGTTTCGAATATTATTTTAATGAGATATATAAGGACTAGAACGCACCTATATACATTCAATTCAATTCATAAAAAATAATACTAACATCTAAGGGCATCTCAAACGCCCACCCTCAAACTGTCCGCATACGTTCGGGCTGTGCCATCAAACACATACCTGTATCCGTCCGCTCAGCGGCCGGACCACTTTTTTTCCGGCAAACTGGTACACAACAGGAGGGTGGGGTTGCGGTAGTCCAAACAGTAAACACGTAGGACTCCGACACCCACGGCTCACCCAAAAGGCAGGCGGAGCCATCACTTCTGTAGATGCCCGCCATGTTTTCGTGACAAAATCCCCACACACTTCTTCCATCCTGCCGATCTCCACCCAATTCCCACCCTTTTCTCCGAGTCTCTCCCTCCCTCCTGCCGCCACCGCCGCCGCATGGAACCAGAGGATAGCCTGCCGGAGATGGAGGACATGGTGGAGGTGCTGGAAGATCCGAGCATCACGCTCTCCTGGAAGATCAACTCGGCGACGTGGCAAAAACGCCGCGTCAAAGCGAAAGCCTCAAAGGAGAGAACGTCGCGTCAAAGCGAAAGCCGCAAAGGAGGAGACGCTCAAGCGGCCCGCGGCGAGGCGGCGGCAGTGTGGCGACGTGCGGGCCGGCATGCCGGTCGCGAACTGTGGAGGTCGTTGTCGGTGTGTCAAACCGGCAGATCTCGGGTCGGGGTCCCAAGTCGTGTGTCTGAGGATCAATGGTAACAGAGACAATAGGGACGCGGTATTTACCCAGGTTCGGGCCCTTTTAAAAGAGGTAATACCCTACGTCCTGCTTGATTGTATTCAATGTATATGTGGGTTACAAGAGTTGATCTACCTCGAGATCGTAATGTCTAAACCCTAACTGGCTAGCCTATGATTGTTGTGATGTGCTCTACGGACTAAACCCTCCAGCTTTATATACACACGGAGGGGCCTAGGGTTGTCTAGAGTCGGTTCTGAGAGAAAGGAAATAATACACACGGACACCCACGCCTACCATAACTCAGATAATAGAGTCCCGTCCGGACATCGGCGGTGATGAGGACATAGACACAGGGTAGGGTAATAGGCCTGACCTATACATCCTACCTAAGGTCCTTGTCCTAGAAGCAAAGGAGTTCAAGAGTAAATAGAGGGGGCCCAACAAAGGTGTCGAGTGCAATCCACTCGACCTATTATTCACTCGGAGACCCCTCCTTATTTAGGTCACTGGACCACTAAACCACTCGACGCAGAAGAAGACCTAAAGCCACTCCAGCGCAAAGAACGGTCAAGGCGTTTACTCATATACTTAATGATCATTTATAGCACTTTATTACGGACGTTACTGTAACGCCTCTCTTTATGTACATTGAACCCTCGTAACTGAGGGAGCCGGGTCTTGGCGCACTCTATATAAGCCACCCCTCCTCTGGGACAAGGGTTCGCACCCCTGTAAACACACACATACATAATCCAGTCGACCGCCTCCGGGCTCCGAGATTTGACGGGATTTGACGGGATTGCCTGGGCCTACCGGCCAGCCACTCGGAAGCGGCCCCATATAAAGCGTCGGACAGGGTATTTTAAACAGTGCGACCTCAATCTTCTCCTCCCTCCGCCTCCAAACCTTCTCACTGCGCTCTTAGCCTGTCCAGCGCCGCAGCTTAGTACTTGCTTCGTCGGCGACCATGGTGAAGGAGAAGACCGCAACCCTGGAACGGGTGAAGAAGGCGGCGGCGAAGGCTAAGGGGAGAGCGCCCCGGGCGGATCCTCTTCGGGTCCAAATCGCCGCAAGGCTGGGTCCAAGGAGATCGGATCCGCTCGACCATCACCGATCCGCCAATGAAGGACTGATCCCCATGGGTCGGCGAGGCTTCCGGAACGGAGTGGCAACCGCAGCCTAAAGAGGGTGAGTGCGTTCTCGCCACCCACGTAGATCGGGATTTTCTCTCGCCACGAATCCTTTTTTCCGGGGTTTCGAACTTTTTGGAGCGCAACTCCATCATTTCACTCCCAACTCCATTGTCTACCTTGCTGCTTTCATTTCGTTATGCGAAAACTTCTTGGGTTGTCGACCGCACTGGGGTCTCTTCAAGCACATATTCACATGTTGCTCTCAGACGGTGAAGAAAACGAACCCGAATGACGAGAGAACCCAAGTAATCCAGATGTGTGGGGGACTCGGGGTCCAGATGAGGGGGAAGAGCGCCTTTCCGGCTATGACTCTCCCTGACTCGGTTAGAGGATGGCAATCGACCGGTTCTACTGCCAAGACCAAATTGACGCCGGGGCAGTCGACTGGGCTCCCTCCTTTCTCCATGAGTCGAGTGAACAAGCCATCTTCCCTGAAGGTGTTACCAGAGGAGAAGGCCCAAGTAAAATTGCTGATGGAGCGCGTAGTCCAGCTCATTCGCGACGGGGTGACCGGCATGGATCTCCTGGAGGTTTTCCTCCTCCGACGTATTCAGCCACTCCAATACCGAGGTCATCCGATGTGGATGTACTCTGGTACGGATGATACCACTCAGGTCCATCCAGAGGAGGTCGATGACGCCACGCTGGAGAAGTGGATGACTGCCATCACAGGAAACAAAGATAACCTCGCGAGCTAGGAGGATTCCACCACTCGACCAGACTTACGAAGTAGACAAGGTACAACCACTTATCTTCGATTGTGATTCGGCTGCATTCATTCTGTTTAGATGCCAATTCGTCAACTGACTTTCGCCTTGTTTTGTTGTCTTCTAGGTCACCATTGAGATGTAATCGATGCCCAACGGGGCGCAGGAAACAGTCGAAGAAGAAGAAGGAAGTGGAGGTGAAAGTCAGGAGGAATGGGAGTCCAACGGCGAGGAGGATGAGGGGGATGACAACTCTGATGAAGAGGAGGAGGAGGAGGAAGAGGAGGAAGACGTCGATCCTTCTCGCTCGGAGGGAAGGTCCAAGTTGACGCATGACCCGGCGGCCGGGCGCGGTAAAGCTGTTGTGCCCACTGGGCAGTCGATGAAGCGACCTAGGACAACTTCCCCTACGCCGACTGAGAAACCGCCGAAGCAACCTCGGGCAACGTCGTCAAAGCCGGCGAAGGCCCTGCCCAAGATGCGGATGGTCATCCCCACCATCTCGGGTAACCAATGTAACCTTGTATTTCCTTATTCAACATGAGTGAACTTTTGGTCGACTTGATGACTGATCAACCGATTCTTGAAATCTACAATTGCCGCTACCTCCGAGGCTTCAGCCAAGCACGAAGATCGTGAAATGGAGGATCCTGCCACCTCCAACCTTGGTATGATCTCTGAGGTTTCGCTTTTAGTCGATTGGACTTCCATGTTTACTTTTGAATCTTTCTTGTAGTTCCGCCTCACGTCATTGATCTCCCCGACGATGACGAGGAAGCTCCATTGAGGAAGAGGAAGAACAAGAGAGTGCTCGCTGGCAAGGCTGCTCCAACAAGGCGATTCCCGAGACGCTGGTTTCCGAGGGAGGCAACCCCACTCGGCTTACGTGTCTTCATTGCATCACGACAAGTGCCCGACCCACTTCACGATCGCTGATCCACCATCTCTCTTTGCTATACACCACGCCCGGAAGACCAAGTGAGTGCCGCTAAGGAGGCCATACGCCAGCAGGGATCATGATGGAGCAAGTGAAAGCGGTCCGAGAGGCTAGCCAGCGGCCTATGATGCTAGTTCAGCCTCTCGAGCAATGTACAAGTAAGTCGATCGTTGCTTGCTCATAGGATATGCTACCGAAACCGCTTCCTTCCGGAGATTTCCATATCCGTACACCCACCGGGTGTCGATTGAATTTTGTGGGGCACGCCGAGTGCACCCACTGTGTAGTCCCCGAGACTATGGTCGATCGCGTGCAATGGCTATAGTCTTTATCTTGTGAACTTCTTCACTTGACCTGGACGGACCAAGTCGAATGGAACCGTAAAACTGGTGGGGCACGCTGAGTGCACCCACCGGTGTAGTCCTCGAGACTATGGTCGATCGCGGCAAATCGACTATAGTCTAAAGAACTGTGTGTTTTTTTTACCGTGGCTGATCACGACACATAACCTTTTTGCCTCTTTTGGTCGAATCGGGTCGAACCAAATTGGTAAAACCAAGTAAGCATCGCTGAGTGCACCCGCTGGGTGTAGTCCCCAAGACTACTGTCGAATGTTTTGATTCGACTGTAGTCTTAGAAATGCTACTATTTTTCCTTAATCACTCGGAAGTGATCTGTCTTTGATGTCTTTCGTTGGTTGACCCTTTGTAGAAATCTTGAAGCTTGTGGCTCGCTATATCGAAAGTTAGAGAACAAACAGATCCAGCTCAACCTCGATTTGAAGCTTGCTCAGGAGAATTTGCGTAAGACAAAGGATGAAGCAAAAGGTATGGCTGGTGAGAACTTTTGACGACCGCCTTTTGTTTTTCTCGTTCATTCTCAACTCTGTTCTCATTGTTGCTTTGAGATAAACCTGGAAGAGACTTTGAAGAAGAAGGACCTTGACCTTGCAGAGGCATGTATATGGCTTTGGAGAAAACAAAGTCATTGAAGAGAAGCTTGCCTCGGTCGACAAACTTGAAGATGAAAATGCCAAGTCGAAAGCCGCTCTTGACACGGCTAACAAGGAAGTTAGTCGATCAAGAACGACAAGATTGCTCGTTCGACAAGGCTGGCTAACCGGCGGGAAGCGAAATGACACGGAGATTTATCTTGGAGGGCTCGCCAAGAAGTTGCTTTCTCATGCTTGAAGGTAATCTCTTTTACCCGACTGTCTTGCTATCACCGCTCATCATATGATTGTTATTTTGAGTCCGAGCTGTGTTTTCAATTCACAAAACTTCGAAGAAGAAACCAGTCGAGTGGAGACCAGCTTGGACCCCATCAACTCTCCTGTGAAGGACGAATCTGCTATGAATGTGCTCCGACTGGAGTCTCGCGTTGCTAGCGTGGTGGATTATCTCGCTCGACTGAAAGTTGCAGTGTCACAGATCGACTCGACTCTCTAGCCAGATCAGACGCTTCAGAATGACCTTGAATCCTTGATGACTCGACTGAATGAGATTCCAAGTCGAGTGCAAGAATGGAAAAGTCTTCGCCGGTGTGGTGCTGATGTTGCTCTATCTCTGGTTCGTGTCCACTGCAAAGAAGCGCGAGAGGACAAGCTGGTGTCTCTCAAGGTTGCCAATACCAGGAAGCACGACTTCAGATCTTTCGTGGAGACTTTCATCGCTGCTGCTACCCGTATTGCCAACAGAATCGACCTCGACCAGTTTGTTGCACCCTCCAGTCCTCTGCCGGAGGAGTGAAAAACTTCTAAGTCCCACTTTAAATTTGCCTCGGAATGCCGAGTGGTTTCTGTAACCGATAAACTTTAACAGGCTTAACGCCTGAGCACCTTTGGATCCGTAGGACGTTTATCCGAACTTGATTTATCCTTGAACATGCTTTATTTGCCTTTGAGAGAACTTTGTTCCTCATTCGGAAGATATTCCGTTGAAACTCCAGTCGACTTGTGCTTTTTCTATCCTGCAGGTAGAGATGGAGCACAGACTGCGACTGACCTCGTCGTTCTTGCGGGTCGGGATGAACCGCGTGTTGTACTTGTGGCGAAGCTCCGAAGGAGGAGGTAGCAGTCGACCTGCACCTCGTCGTCCTTGCGGATCGGGATGGACCACACGTTGTACTTGTGGCGAAGCTCCGAAGGAGAAGGTAGCAGTCGACCTGCACCTCATCGTCCTTGCGGATTGGGATGGACCGCACGGTGTACTTGTGGCGAAGCTCCGAAGGAGAAGGTAGCAGTCGACCTGCACCTCGTCGTCCTTGCGGATTGCAGCTAAGCCCCCGAGTGGGAGGTTTGCTCTCCACTCGGTAGGGTTTTTATTACTTAGGCGAGCACTGGGCTGCAGCTAAGCCTCCGAGTGGGAGGTTTGCTCTCCACTTGGTAGGATTTATATTACTTAGGCGAGCACTGGCTGCAGCTAAGCCTCCGAGTGGGAGGTTTGCTCTCCACTCGGTAGGATTTTTATTACTTAGGCGAGCACTGGCTGCAGCTAAGCCTCCGAATGGGAGGTTTGCTCTCCACTGTGAGGATTCCTATTACTTTAGGCGCAGCACTGGCTGCGGCTAAACCCCGAGTGGGAGGTTTGCTCTCCACTCGGTAGGATTTCTATTACTTAGGCGAGCACTGGCTGCAGCTAAGCCCCGAGTGGGAGGTTTGCTCTCCACTCGGTAGGATTTCTATTACTTAGGCGTAGCACTGGCTGCAGCTAAGCCCCGAGTGGGAGGTTTGCTCTCCACTCGGTAGGATTTTTATGGCGTAGCTTTGAAGGAGAAGGTAGCGTCGACCTGCACCTCGTCAGTCCCCTTGGGTTGCGTTCATTATTTTGGATGTTAAAGCGAATCCTTGGCTGTTAGAAGCCCCCGAGTGGGAGGCTGGCTCACCACTCGGTAGGATTTGAATACTTAGGCGAGTACTTGACTGCAGCTAAGCCCCCGAGTGGGAGGCTGGCTCACCACTCAGAGGATTTGGAATACTTAGGCGAGTACTTGACTGCAGTTAAGCCTCGAGTGGGAGGCTGGCTCACCACTCGGTAGGATTTTGAATACTTAGGCGAGTACTTGGACCACAGCTAAGCCTCCGAGTGGGAGGCTGGCTCACCACTCGGTGAGGATTTTGAATACTTAGGCGAGTACTTGGACTGCAGCTAAGCCTCAGAGTGGGAGGCTGGCTCAACACTCGGTAGGATTTTGAATACTTAGGCGAGTACTTGGACTGCAGCTAAGCCCCCGAGTGGGAGGTTTGCTCAACACTCGGTAGGATTTTTATTACTTAGGCGAGCACTGGGCTGCAGCTAAGCCTCCGAGTGGGAGGTTTGCTCAACACTCGATAGGATTTCTATTACTTAGGCGAGCACTGGGCTGCAGCTAAACCCCCGAGTGGGAGGTTTGCTCTCCACTCGGTAGGATTTCTATTACTTAGGCGAGCACTGGGCTGCAGGTAAGCCCCCGAGTGGGAGGTTTGCTCTCCACTAGTAGGATTTCACATTTAGGCGAGCACTGGGCTGCAGCTAAGCCCTCGAGTGGGAGGTTTGCTCTCCACTCCGTAGGATTTTTATGGCGTAGCTTTGAAGGAGAAGGTAGCAGTCGACCTGCACCTCGCCGCCCTTAAGGTTGTTCATTATTTTGGATGTTAAGGCTAATCCTTGGCTGTCAGAAGCCCCGAGTGGGAGGCTGGCTCACCACTCGGTAGGATTTGAATACTTAGGCGAGTACTTGGACTGCAGTTAAGCCCCGAGTGGGAGGCTGGCTCACCACTCGGTAGGATTTGGAATACTTAGGCGAGTACTTGACTGCAAGAAAGCCCCGAGTGGGAGGCTGGCTCACCACTCGGTAGAGGATTTTGAATACTTAGGCGAGTACTTGGACTGCAGCTAAGCCTCCGAGTGGGAGGCTGGCTCACCACTCGGTAGGATTTTGAATACTTAGGCGAGTACTTGGACTGCAGCTAAGCCCCCGAGTGGGAGGTTTGCTCAACACTCGGTAGGATTTTTATTACTTAGGCGAAGCGGATTCGCAGCTAAGCCCCCGAGTGAGAGACTGGCTCGCCACTCGGAAAGGATTTTTTTTACAAACTTAGGCGAACCGGATTCGCAACTAAGCCACCCACTGGGGGAATTTTCAATAAATAGTTATAACAATCACTGGGAATATTATAACATTCTTGTCTTAGATAAACAAACTACAAAAGTACTTTTATTACATCTCAACCGAGTGAGTATTAAGTGTAAAAGGGCGGAGCAGCCCGCTGCTCCAAGCTCGAGGCTCGCCGATCCGGCGATCAACGTTGTAGAGATGATACGCTCCGCTTGTGGAGAACTCTTGTGACGATGAAGGACCTTCCCAAGTGGGAGCGAGCTTGTGTGGTTTCTGTTGATCCACTCGGAGGACCAAATCTCCCTCTTGGAAGGCTCGACTCTTCACATTTCGGCATGGAATCGACACAAGTCTTGGCGATAGATAGTCGAGCGGATCGAGCCATTTCTCTCCTCTTCCAAGAGGTCGATCGCATCTTGCCGGGCTTGTTTCGCTTCTTCTTCTTGAGTATAGTTCGACTCGAGGCGCATTGTGAAGCAGGTCACTCGGCGTAATCGCTTCAGCTCCATAGACCAGGAAGAATGGAGTTCTCCCAAATGACCGATTAGGAGTGGTCCTCAATCCCCGTGAGAACTGATGGAAGTTCGTCGACCCAAGATCCTCGCTGCGTGTTTGAGATCACGCATCACCGTGGTTTCAGCCCTTTGAGAATGAGGACGCTTTGCACGCTCGCTTGTCCATTCGACCGAGGATGAGCCATGAAGCATAGTCGACCAGCGTGCCTTGAGAGGCGCAGAAGGCTTTGAACTTGTCATTATCGAAGTTTGACCCATTGCCAGTGATGATGCTATGCGGAACTCCATATCTGAATATCAACTCTCTGATGAAACTGATAGCAGTGCATGCATCGAGATTCTTGATGGGCTTGGCTTCGATCCACTTGGTGAACTTGTCGACTGCTATGTAACACCCCGGATGTAATTTTCCATATTTGTAACTCCAACTCTTGCCATTTTCGGCATTGTGATATGATATTCCCTCCGTGGTTGGGTTTTTGTCTTTTGTTTTGCATTTTGTTTTTGTCATGCATCTCATATCATGTCATCATGTGCATCTCATTTGCATACGTGCTCGCCTCATGCATCCGAGCATTTTCCCTGCTGTCCGCTTTTGCAATCCGCACTCCTATGTCCTCAAGGCCCCTTTACATTTCTCCGTGAGCGGTACTAAACTTTCTCGGAATGGACCGAGGTTTGTCAAGTGGCCTTTGTACACCACCGTAGACCACTGTCAAGTTTTGGGTCATTTGGAGCTCGCTTGGTACTCCAACGGTTAACCGTGACTCGCAAGAAGGCCTCTTTTAAGTTGCAGCCCAACACCCCTCCAAAACAGACCAATAACCCATCTAAGTCACTTCCATGTCCATCGCCGTTCGATCACGATCGTGTGGGCGAAGACTACACTCCATTTGGAGCTTCCTAGCTCCTTCTACCTATAAAAACACCCCTCCTCCCGAAATCTCGTGTCATTCCACCCCTAACCCTAGTCTTCTTCCACCTCACACGCCCGGACACGTCCGTCCGCCGGAAAAATCCGCCGCCGCCGCCTAATCGGGCGCCACACGTCGCCACGGGCCGCCTCCATCATGGCCCGCTGGCTGCCCGTGGTCAGCCCTCCGGCTGGCCATGCCGCTCACCAGGCCACCCTGTCGCTGGCCGCCGCCCGCCGCCTCGGCCTCCGCTCCGACGCCGACGCAGCTGGCCTCAAGGCCACGGCGCGCCGCCGCCCCGGCCCGGCCGACCAAGGCCGCCTGCCCCCGCTGCCCTCAAGGCTGCCCTCCTCCCTCCGGCCCGAGCTCCCGCTCCGGCGACGGATCCGATCTAGATCCAAACGAGGGTTGACTTCTTCTCCCCCGAAATTTCCTCTAAGTCATTATTCTGTGGTTATTTTGTTGCATTTTCATCATGCCATAACTTTGCACCCGTGGCTTCAATTTGGGCGTGTAGCATACCGAAATGTTCGTCCCGATGAGTATATCGTTTCACCTCATTGCATCATTTTCATTTGAGCTCATCTTGATGCCAGAAATGCTGTTAGAAGAGGGCTATGTGATGTTAGTTTTTGTTTCTTAACAGAACATGCACTTTTGTCATTTTTGCCATGATTGATGTGTGCATCCTATAATCTTGAGTCCTACATGTGTTTTGTAATATGCCATGCCATCGTTACAGGAGTGTATGCCATGTATTTTTGTGATCTCTATGGTGACTAGCACAAGCATGCAAACTAGGCTTCATGATGTTCCTGATTTCAGCCCCTGTTTTGCTGATATTTTAATGCCATGTTAACTTGATGCTACCGAGAGATCCATGCATATTTTGAGATACTTCAGTAAGGATGTTTTGAACATATGTTATGCTATATCCATCCATGCCCTTGGTTGCAATTATGGAGTGCCATAGCTTGAGTCAATCGAGCTCCACTTTTGCTATAAAATGTTTCCTGACAGGTTGTTTACATGATATTCAATTTTGCCAAGGTTGTTGTAGTTGATCCGTGTATGCTATGATGTTGTTCTTGACATGTATAGCTTCTATGCCATGTCTTATTGATGGATGTATGCTTAGTTTATCATGAAATGCTCTGTAGTGAGTGCATCGAGCTCTTAAACATGCCTACTTGTTATCTGTTTTTGTCATGCCCTGTTGCTGAATCTGTTAACGAAACTTGCTATTTTGACATGGGTGCTATTACATTTTTTGATCCCTTTTGGCTTATGGTCAGTAAGGGACTTTGATTCTATGCTTTGAGTGGATTTATGCCATGCCTTGTTTTGCTATTATAAGTTCCTGTAGCATGCTGTTTGTTTGCTCTGAACATTGCTTCCTGATGCTGATTCTGCCATGTTCAGTATTTTCAGTCTGTGAAGCTGATATATTTTGCACTTTTGCCATGCTTGTTTGGATCTGTTATGGTGTGATATAGCCGTATCTCAGTGTTCATCTTTTGTCAAGCATCTTGAGTAGATCACTGCCATGTGCTATGTTGGCACGTTTGGGTGCAGTAGCTTAATTTCTTGTTGCTTGCTAAGTGGTATCATGCTGTTAATGGCAGATTTGTGCCATTCTTGTTTTGCTTGTCATTTGCAAACCGTGCATCCGATTCCGGTGATCCTTATATCGATTTCAACCGAAATCATCTCACCTTTCCAGAGGCATACTTGGTTTGCCAATTTGATGCCTGGTTCATCATTTTCCTTCCGGAGCACGCATACGCATTGCATATCACATCTCGCATATCATGCCATGTATTGCATCATGTTGCTTGTGCATTGCACCGTGATTTATTGTGGTTCCTTTGTTTGTGTTCTTGCTTTGGGTAGAGCCGGAGACGAGTACGTGAACGAGGAACCTGTTGAGAACGCTTACGAGGATCAAGCTTTCGACAACTCGAGAACTTTGCGTGCAAGATGACCATACCCTCGAAATCACTTCTATCTTTGCTTGCTAGATGCTCGCTCTTTTGCTATGCCTATGCTACGATGCCTATCACTTGCTTATCATGCCACCCATATTGCCATGTCAAACCTCTAACCATCTTTTCCTAGCAAACCGTTGATTGGCTATGTTACCGCTTTGCTCAGCCCTCTTATAGCGTTGCTAGTTGCGGTGAAGATGAAGTTTGTTCCTTGTTGAAACATGGAGATGTTGTTCCTTGTTGGAACATGTTTACTTGTTGGGGATATCACAATATATCTGCTATAATTAATGCATCTATATACTTGGTAAAGGGTGGAAGGCTCGGCCTTATGCCTAGTGTTTTGTTCCACTCTTGCCACCCTAGTTTCCGCCATACCGGTGTTATGTTCCTTGATTTCGCGGTCCTTACACGGTTGGGTGATTTATGGGACCCCCTTGACAGTTCGCTTTGAATAAGACTCCTCCAACAAGGCCCAACTTTGGTTTTACCATTTGCCACCTAAGCCTTTTTCCCCGGGTTTTCGCGAGCCCGAGGGTCATCTTTATTTTAACCCCCCGGGCCAGTTCTCCTTCGAGTGCTGGTCCAACTTGAGCGATGTCCGGCGCCCCTTGGGCAATCAGGGTCTATGCCAACCCGACGTCTGGGTCATCCGGTGTGCCCCGAGAACGAGATATGTGCAGCTCCTATCGGGATTTGTCGGCACATTCGGGCGGCTTTGCTGGTCTTGTTTTATTGCTGTCGAAATGTCTTGTAGTCCGGGATTCCGAGATCGATCGGGTCTTCGGTAGAAGGAATATCCTTCGTTGACCGTGAGAGCTTATTATGGGCTAAGTTGGGACACCCTGCAGGGTATTATCTTTCGAAAGCCGTGCCCGCGGTTATGAGGCAGATGGGAATTTGTTAATGTCCGGTTGTAGAAAACCCGAAGTTGACCTTAATTAAAACACATCAACCACGTGTGTAACCGTGATGGTCTCTTCTCGCCGGAGTCCGGGAAGTGAACACGGTGTTGGAGTAATGCTTGACGTAAGTAGTTCAGGATCACTTCTTGATCGCTACTAGCTTCACGACCGTGCCTTGCTTCTCTTCTCGCTCTCTTTTGCGAATGTAGCCACCATATATGCTAGTCGCGTGCTGCAGCTCCACCTCACAACTCTGTCCTTCCTATAAGCTTAAATAGTCTTGATCTCGCGGGTGTGAGATTGCTGAGTCCCCATGACTCATAGATTCTACCAAAACAGTTGCAGGTGCCGACGATGCCAGTGCAGATGACGCAACCGAGCTCAAGTGGGAGTTCGACGAGGAACGTGGTCGTTACTATGTGTCTTTTCCTGATGATCAGTAGTGGAGCCCAGTTGGGACGATCGGGGATCCGTGTAGCATTTGGGGTAGTCTTCTTTTATTTTGGTTCCGTAGTCGGACCTTGAGTGTAATCTGGATGATGGATGTTTATTTATGTTTTATGTGAAGTGGCATTGTAAGCCAACTATGTATCTCTTTCCCTTATTTATTACATGGGTTGTGTGAAGATTACCTCACTTGCGACATTGCTTTCAATGCGATTATGCCTCTAAGTCGTGCTTCGACACGTGGGAGATATAGCCGCATCGAGGGCGTTACATGCTACTAGCATGAGTGAAGCCGCTTCTACCAGTTCTCAACGGTCCAATCATGTCCAATCCCCAAACAGCGAAGGGCCAGACGAGTGGAATGGTCTTCAAGGCTGAGGCGGGCTTGTGTGACATGTTGGAATAGAACTGACATCCTTCACACTTGTCAACTATTTCTTTTGCCATTTCATTTGCTTTCGGCCAGTAAAATCCCGCTCGGTATGCTTTAGCCACAATGGTCCGAGAGGACGATGATGGCCACAGGTCCCCGAGTGGATATCCTCAAGAATTATCGACCTTCTTACGGCATGATACACTTACGGCGACTCGATCCACGCTTTCTCGAACAACTGTCCCTTGATCATTTGTAAAGGTCTTGGATCGTCGGACGATCTGTCGAGCCTCTTCTTCATTCTCTGGGAGCTCTTTCCTTAGGATATATGCGATGTACGGCACCGTCCAGTCGGGAGTGACGACCACAACTTCCATAATTAGGTCGACCACGACTGGGACCTCAACTTCAGTCGGATCATTGGCCCTCTTTTGTTGCGGGGCTTCTTCTGTGAAAGGATCCTCCTGCACTGATGGTGCATGAATGTGCTCCAAAAATACATTACTAGGAACGGCTTCCCTCTTGGATCCTATCTTCGCCAAATCATCCGCAGCTTGATTTTTCAGTCGGGGTATATGATGAAGCTCTAACCCCTCGAATTTCTTCTCCAGCTTTCTCCTTTGCATTACAATAACCTGTCATAGCTAGGCTTCTGACATCCCACTCCTTCATCACTTGATTAACAAACAGATCCGAGTCGCCGTAGACCATAAGGCGACGGACGCCGAGTGACATGGCCATGCGCAACTCATACAGGAGTGCTTCATATTACATTTTCGTTGTTGGAAGAATCAAAGTGAATCTGGAGAACATATTTGAGCCTATCTCCTCGGGGAAACCAATACAACCCCCGCACTGTAACCGTTCGACATCTTGGAACCGTCGAAAAACATAGTCCAAAGGTTCGAGTGAACTTGAGTCGGAAGCTGCTGTTGATCCACTCGGCGAGGAAGTCTGCTATTGCTTGGGACTTGATGGCTTTCTTTGCCTCGACTTTGATATCAAGGGGAAGGAGTTCAATCACCCATTTTGCCACTCGACCAGTTGCATCTCTGTTATGAAGACTTTGCGACAATGGGGCGTCACGACGATCGTAATGGAATGATCGGAGAAATAATGAGCAACCTTCTTTGTGGTCATATAGATCCCATAAACAAGCTTCGATAGTGAGGGTATCTTTGCTTTGATGGGGTCAAGCACTTCGTAAACATAATAAACCGGGCGTTGAACTTTGGAGGCTTTTCCTTCTTCTTCCGGCCGGCCGTAAATGCAGTGATCGACGACTTGTCCGATGGCTGCAATGTAAAGCAGCAAAGGCTCTTTCTTGATTGGGAAGCAAGCACCGGTGGGTGGAGAGCGAGCTTTGAGCTCAGAACGCTGCATCAGCTTCTAGAGTCCACTCGAAGTTGTCGACTTCTTCATCGATCGGTAAAGAGGCAATGCCTTTTCACCGAGGCGAGAGATGGATCGACTTAAAGCGCCAAGCATCCAAGAAAGTTTCGGACATCGTGCATTACAAGACAGGCGCTTCATTCGAGTATGGTGCCAACCTTTTCGGGTTAGCATCGATTCCTTGCTCGAGAAAGAGAAAACCGAGTAACTTTCCACCAGAACTCCAAATGTACACTTTGATGGGTTAAGCTTGATATCATACCTCCCGAGATTGGCAAATGTTTCAGCAAGGTCGGTCAACAGGTCGGAACCCTTCGTGACTTGACCACTATATCATCCATGTACGCTTCCACATTCCGACTGATTTGAGTGAGCAAACACTTCGAATCATCATCATGAATGTGGCTCCGGCATTCTTGAGACCGAATGGCATGGTGACATAATGAAGCACCCGAATGGAGTGATGAACACTGTTTAATCTCATCGGGTCCATACAGACGGATCTGATGGTACCCGGAATAGGCGTCTAAAAAGACAACCTCTCACATCCCGCAGCTTGAGTCGACTATTTGGTCAATGCGAGGAAGAGGAAATGATCTTTCGGGCAGGCCCGATTGATATGCTTGAAATCGATGCACATGCGCAACGACTTGTCCTTCTTGGGGACCATGACGACATTGGCGAGCCACTCGGAGTGGTAGATCTCTCGGATGAACTCTGCCGCTAAGAGCCGAGCCACCTCCTCGCCAATGGCCTTTCTCTTTTGGACGGCGGACCGCCGAAGATATTCTTTAACCGGTTTGAATTTTGGGTCGAATCGTAGGCGATGCTCGGCCGATTCCACAGGAACACCCGGCATGTCGGCGAGCTTCCATGCAAAGATGTCCCAGTTCTCACAGAGGAACTGGATGAGCGCTTCTTCCTATTTTGAGTCGAGTGTTGTTGAGATGTTTGTCGGAGCAGCATTGGGATCAGTCAGGTGAATGTGAACCTGTTTCGTCTCACAAGTCGACTAAAATGCTGACTCCGTAGCAGGCTTCTTAGCTCGCAACAAATCACTCGGATCTGTAGTTTTCTGATACTCTTGTAGCTCTACCACTGCCAACTGAGCATCGGCGATCTTAGAGCCTTTCTGGAAGCACTCTTCCGCCTTCTTTGATTGCCCGTAACAGTGATCACGCCCTTGGGACCAGGCATCTTCAGTTTAAGATACACGTAACATGGTCGGGCCATGAAACATGCATATGCTGGCCTTCCCAGAATAGCGTGATAAGCGCTCTGGAAATCCACGACCTCAAAGGTCAACTTTTCTTTTCGGAAATGCTTCGAATCACCAAAAACTACATCAAGAGCAATTTGGCCGAGTGACTCAGCCTTCTTTCCAGGAATGACTCCGTGGAAGCTCATGTTACTGGTACTGAGTCTGGACATCGGAATGCCCATCCCTTTCAACGTCTCCGCGTACAATATGTTCAAGCCACTACCACCATCCATCAGGACTTTGGTCAGTCGAGTGCCCTCAACAACTGGGTCGACCACCAATGCTTGCCTCCCAGGGGTGGCAATGTGCGTCGGGTGATCAGACTGGTCAAATGTGATGGCGGTCTGGGACCATTTCAGATAATTGGGAGTCGCCGGAGCAACCAAGTTCACTTCCCGATTGATAACCTTCAATCGAATTTTGCTTTCGACGCCAAGAAAATCATCGTGGTGGAATTGACACAGGGATATCCATCATCACTTGTCATCTTTGTCCTCAACTTTGTCGTCTCCTTATCCTTATCCTTGAGCTGTTTCCCTTGGAACTGCTGAATCAAGAGCCGACACTGTCGAGTGGTATGTTTCGGGTAAATGAGTTTACCCTCTTCATCTTTCTTCGTATGAATATGACATGGCAAATCCAACACATTGTTTCCATCCTGGTCTTTCACCTTCTTGGGGTTCCAAGGACCCTTGGGTTTCCCCTTGAACTTTCTTGGGGTCACAACCAAGGACTCTCCGGGAGCAGCTGGCTCGGCTTTGCGCTTCTGCTTCCGACTGGAATTTCCTCTGCCGGCCTCATTGGCGGCCGATTTGTATTTACCACTCCGGAGCCGATCCTCTTCTTCACCATTTGCATACTTGGTGGCAATCTCCATCATCCGACTCAGGGTCATATCTCCGGTTCGACCAAATTTCAAACTCAGCTCTCTGTTCTTGACACCTTCTTTGAAGGCCTGGTACTGGTGATCGGATACATTCTCGATCGTGGTGCAAAGTGATCCACCTCTGGATATAATCTCTCAAAGTTTCACTTCGAATTTTGCACACACGATCGCAACTCCGTCAATCCCGCTAGTCGCTTGCAAGTTCCTTCAAATGTCTGACAAACACTCGGGCAAGATCTTCCCAAGTGTAAATCTTCTTGAGTGCTAATCGATTCAACCACGCTCGGCTGAACCCTCCAAGATAAGAGGCAAATGCTTCATGGCTACCTCATCGTTGCCACCGCCGATCTGAACAGCCACTCGGTAATCTTCAAGCCAAGTGTCAGGCTTGGATTCACCAGTGAACTTACTGACTCCAGTCGCCAACCTGAAGTTGGGAGGAATCACCGCGGCTCTGATGGCTCTGCTGAAACACTCTGGTCCCGAGACATGAACTTTGCTGCTGGAGGGAACATCTCTATCATGGCCGTCTCGGTGAGCTCTGTTCCTGTCGACCAAACCTTGAACGATAATAGATCTCGCATCAAAGCCTGGTTCCCCGGGGTCGACTGGAACTCTTCGCCCAACACTTGTCAAGGCGTCATCCTCTTGCCGAGGAGCGTATGATCCACCCCTTGGGGGAGGTGGGCACTCGACGTCGATCGTTGCGATCGAATCGGTGCTCATATAGCTCATGACCCTTGTCTTGATCGTCACGCCGCCCCCACGTTCCTCACGCCTCGGGGCGATCTCGGACTATGGGCCGATCGATCTGAATTCGCAGCCACGGATCGGCTGTGAATCCTGTTCCGCGACTGTGACACAACTGAGTTTTGATCTCCTGCCGCCCGGAGCAGATTCTGATTTGCAGCAAACCTCTACCCGCCTCCGACTGGGAAGGCTGAATTGACTCTGCTATACGGGCGGCAGCTGCTAAATTCGGAATCGGAGTTCGATATACCTGAGTTGGCGGCTAAAAGAGCTGACGTCGACTGGATTCTGGAACCCTTGGTCGTGCGCGCTCGTCGAGTACTCGCTGAAGGTTCTCCAATCGAGTGCGCTCAACCAGGTTGGCCAAGCGCGCATCCTCCAAGGCACGGGCCTCGGGGGTTTCTCCAACGATAGGAGTGTGAAGTGCATCCATGTTCCGACAGCGAAGCTCCTCCCTCTGGAGCGAAGTGAGGGGCTCGGGCAGGTACTCTTCGTGGGCTTGCTCCGGATCGCCTCCACCGTCACCTCCGTTGGTGCGGGTAAATCCGGGGGGACTGCGTGGACCATCGATCATCAGAACCTCTGCCGCCGGGTCACTGCTATCGCATTCGGACGCAGTCTCTGCGGAGCCACCGATGTCGAACAGGCCGTAGAGAGATTCATCGGGCTCGATCGCCGCGACTTGGGGGTGGCTGACCGGGCCACCGCATGCCTCACCCACCGCTGAAGCCTCGACCGACCGGAACGCTTGCGCGGTGGGAGATCGGGAGCGAGGACGGCACAGAACCGCCCATCTTGGTTCGGGCGGTTGCCGCAGGAGGACGCCATGGACACACACGCGAAGTGCCGCCTCGCATGGACGGGAGCGCGTCCACGTCGAGTGGAGCCTCCTGAAGCCAAGCGGAGTCGTCGGCGACGAACATGAGCGCACCGAGACGGATCTCGTGGCTGTTGACCAGAACTCCACCTAAAACCATGATGTAGGAGATCGAAAGAATCCCAACTTCTCCAACAAATCGCTAGAACACCGACCCCATGGTGGGATCCAAGCACCCTCTAAGGCTAGTCATAGTGCATAGTAACTTAGACTAGTAACATGCATATGTTACTAGTCTATGTTACTACCATCATAGTGGATAGTAACATAAGTGTAGTGTCATGCAAGCCTTCATTTATTATATTATAGACTCATTTTGCATTGAGGTGCGTTATGTTATGGTAATATATTATGTTACCACAAGCACTTCTCTTCTCATTAATTTCATGCCACATAAACATATATGTCTTGGGATGTGCTATGTTACTACCTAAGTTACTCCCACTATGGCTAGCCTAACGAACGAGCCTGACCGTCAAAATGGAGTCGGAATGTCGGATGGTGAAAGCGTATGCTCATGCCGGTGATGCTACATGTACGCGCAGTTCTTTTTACAAGGTTGCAGATACGGGATTACAGTACGCGTCAAATTGTGGCTTTTTTCATCCAACATGCTTTGTTGACGAACGAGCCTATATCAATTGTAAGATGTTTCGAATATTATTTTAATAAGATATATAAGGGCTGGAAAGAGTGACCACTAGAACGCACCTATATACATTCAATTCAATTCATAAAAAATAATACTAACATCTAAGGGCATCTCAAACGCCCACCCTCAAACTGTCCGCATACGTTCGGGCTGTGCCATCAAACACATACCTGTATCCGTCCGCTGAGCGGCCGGACCACTTTTTTTCCGGCAAACTGGTACCCAACAGGAGGGTGAGGTTGCTGTAGTCCAAACAGTAAACACGTAGGACTCCGACACCCACGGCTCACCCAAAAGGCAGGCGGAGCAATCACTACTGTAGATGCCCGCCATGTTTTCGTGACAAAATCCCCACACACTTCTTCCATCCCGCCGCTCTCCACCCAATTCCCACCCTTTTCTTCCAGTCTCTCCTTCCCTCTTGCCAACACCGCCGCCGCATGGAACCGGAGGATAGCCTGCCGGAGATGGAGGACATGGTGTAGGTGCTGGAAGATACAAGCATCACGCTCTCCTGGAAGATCAACTCGGCGACGCGGCAAAAACGCAGCGTCAAAGCGAAAGCCTCAAAGGAGAAAACGTTGCGTCAAAGCGAAAGCCGCAAAGGAGGAGACGCTCAAGAAGCGGCCCGCCGGCGGAGGGCGGCAGGTGGCAGACGTGCCAGCGGGCATGCTGGTCGCGAAACAGGTGGAGGTCGTTGTCGGTGTCAAAACCGGCAGATCTCGGGTCGGGGGTCCCAAGCTGTGTGTCTGAGGATCAATGGTAACAGAGACAATAGGGACACGGTATTTACCCAGGTTCGGGCCCTTTTAAAAGAGGTAATACCCTACGTCCTGCTTGATTGTATTCAATGTATATGTGGGTTACAAGAGTTGATCTACCTCGAGATCGTAATGTCTAAACCCTAACTGGCTAGCCTATGATTGTTGTGATGTGCTCTACGGACTAAACCCTCCAGTTTATATACACACCGGAGGGGCCTAGGGTTGTCTAGAGTCAGTTACAGAGAAAGGAAATAATACACCTGGACACCTACGCCTACCATAACTCGCATACTAGAGTCCCGTCCGGACACGGGGGCGGTGATGAGGACATAGACCTGGGGTAGGGTAATAGGCCTGACCTATACGTCCTACCTAAGGTCCTTGTCCTAGAAGAAAAGGAGTTCAAGAGTAAATAGAGGGGGCCCAACAAAGGTGTCGAGTGCAATCCACTCGACCTATTATTCACTCGGAGACCACTCCTTATTTAGGTCACTGGACCACTAAACCACTCGACGTGCAGAAGACCTAAAGCCACTCCGCCAAAGAACGGTCGGGCGTTTACTCATATACTTAATGATCATTTATAGCACTTTATTACGGACGTTACCTGTAACGCTCTCTCTTTATGTACATTGAACCCTGTGTAACGGAGGGGAGCCGGGGTCTTGGCACACTCTATATAAGCCACCCCTCCTCTGGGACAAGGGTTCGCACCCCTGTAAACACACACATACATAATCCAGTCGACCGCCTCCGGGCTCCGAGACGTAGGGCTGTTACTTCTTTCGAGAAGGGCCTGAACTCATAAAACTCGTGTGTACAACTTCGCCATAGCTAGGATCTTGCCTCTCCATACTTACCCCCCTATTCTACTGTCAGTCTTAGTACCATGACAGTTGGCGCCCACTGTGGGGCAGGTGTCTTAGCGACTTGTTGGAGAAGTTGCAGTTTTTCCGATCCACATCATCATGGTTTCTGGCGGAGGATTGGCCGAGGGCTGCGAGATCCGTCTCGGTGCGCTCATGTTCGTCACCGACGACTCCGCTTGGCTCCAAGAGGCTCCACTCGACGTTGAGGCGCTCCCCGTCCGCAGGGCTACGCACTTTCGCACGTGCGTCCGCGACGTCCTTCTTCGGCAGCCCTCGACTCAGTATCGGTCGGCTCCTATCACACCCTCATCCCCGTTGTTCGCCCGCGCAAGCGTTCCGGTCGATCGCGGCTCTAGCGATGGGTGAGGCATGCGGTGGCCCGCCAATCGGCCACCCCAAAAGTCACGGCGATCGAGCCCGACGAAACTCTCTACGGCCTGTTCGAATGGCTCCGTCGAGACTGCATCCGAGTGCGACAGCAGCGATCCTGCAGTGGAACTCCTGATGTTCAACAGACCACGCAGTCCTCTTGGCTTCCCCCGTGACGACGGCGGCGATGGTGGCGGCGATCCGTCGCGCGTCCACGAGGAGTACCGGCCCGAGCCCCTCTCTTCACAGCAGAGGGAAGAGCTTCGCCGCCGCAATATGGATGCACTTCACACTCCTATCATTGGAGAAACCCCCGAGGCCCGGGCCTTGGAGGAGGCGCGCCTGGCCAACTTGGCTGAGCGCACTCGACTGAAGAACCTCCAGCACGCACTTGACGAGCGTGATCAGCAGCGGATTCCTGAATCCAGTCGACGACAGCTTTTTCCGCCTCCAACTCAGCAAATAGGAAGAAGCGCTCATCCAGTTCCTCCGTGAGAACTGGGACATCTTTGCATGGAAACCTTCTGACATGCCGGGTGTTCCTAGAGGGCTGGCTGAGCACCATTTGCGAGTCGACCCAAAAGTGAAACCAGTTAAAGAACATCTTCGATGGTCCGCCATACAGAAGAGAAAAGCAATTGGTGAAGAAGTGGCTCGACTCCTGGCAGCTGAGTTCATCCGAGAGATTTACCACTCCGAGTGGCTCGCCAATGTTGTCATGGTCCCCAAGAAGGACGACTCACTTCACATGTGCATTGACTTCAAGCATATCAATCGGGCCTGCCCAAAAGATCATTTTCCTCTCCCCCGCATCGACCAAATAGTCGATTCGACTGCGGGATGTGATCGCTTGTCCTTTTTGGACGCCTATTCGAGGTATCATCAGATCCGTCTGTATGGACCCGATGAGATAAAAACAGCTTTCATCACTCCATTCGGGTGCTTTTGTTATGTCACCATGCCACTCGGCCTCAAGAACGCCGGAGCCACATTCATGAGGATGATTCAGAAGTGTTTCCTCACTCAAATCAGTCGGAATGTGGAAGCATACATGGATGACATTATAGTCAAGTCACTTAAGGGTTCCGACCTGCTGGCTGACCTTGCTGAAACTTTTGCCAACCTCAGAAGGTACGATATCAAGCTTAATACATCAAAGTGCACATTCGGAGTTCGTGGCGAAAAATTACTCGGTTTCCTTGTTTCCGAACGAGGGATCGACGCTAACCCAGAGAAAGTTGGTGCTATACTCCGGATGAAACGCATACATGCGTGTGCACGATGTCGTAAGCTTACTGGTTGTTTGGCCGCCTTGAGTCGATTCATTTCTCGCCTCGGTGAAAAGGCATTGCCTCTTTACTGACCGATGAAGAAGTCTGATAAGTTTGAGTGGACTCCTGAAGCTGATGCATCGTTTGTAGAGCTCAAAGCCCTGCTTTCCACCCAGCCGGTGCTCGCTGCCCCAATCAGCAAAGAGCCTTTACTGCTTTACATTGTAGCCACTGGACAAGTTGTCAGTACTCACGGTCGAGCGGGAAGAAGAAGGAAAAGCCTATAAAGTTCAGCGCCCAGTATATTATGTTTCTGAAGTTCTGACTCCATCAAAGCAAAGATATCCACATTATCAGAAGCTTGTTTATGGGATTTACATGACCGCGAAGAAGGTTGCACACTATTTCTCTGATCACTCCATTACAGTCGTCAGCGGCGCTCCATTATCAGAGAGTTTGAACAACAGAGATGTAACTGGTCGAGTGGCAAAGTGGGCGATTGAACTCCTTCCCTTGGATATCAAGTTTGAGGCAAAGAAAGCTATCAAGTCCCAAGCAATAGCAGATTTCCTCGCCGAGTGGATCGAACAACAATTGCCGACTCAAGTTCACTCGGAACATTGGACCATGTTCTTTGACGGGTCGAAGATGCTGGATGGTTCCGGTGCTGGGGTGGTATTGGTATCCCCCCAAGGAGACACACTCAGATATGTCCTCCAGATTCACTTTGATTCCTCCAACAACGAAGCTGAATATGAAGCACTCCTGTATGGGTTGCGTATGGCCATTACACTCGGCGTCCGTCGCCTCATGGTCTACGGCGACTCAGATTTGGTGGTTAATCAAGTGATGAAGGAGTGGGACGTTAGAAGCCCAGCTATGACTGGTTACTGTAATGCAGTGAGAAAGTTAGAAAAGAAGTTTGAGGGGTTAGAGCTCCATCATATACCCCGACTGAAAAATCAAGCAGCTGATGATTTGGCAAAGATAGGTTCCAAGAGGGAGGCCATTCCCAGCAACGTGTTTTTGGAACACATTCATACACCTTAAGTTCAAGAAGATCCTTTCACTGAAGAGCCCCCGCAACCTAAGAGTGCCACAGATTCGACTGAAGTCGAAGTCCCAGCCGTGGTAGACTTGATCATGGAGGTTTTGGTCATCACTCCCGACTTGACAGTGTCGTATATTTCATACATTCTCAGGAAGGAACTCCCATAGGATGAAGAAGAGGCTCGACAGATCGTCCGTCGATCCAAAGCCATTACTGTGATAAGAGGACAATTGTTCAGAGAAAGTGCGACTAGAGTCTGCTAGAAATGCATAACACCAGAAGAAGGTCGAGTAATCCTCAATGACATCCACTCGGGGACCTGTGGTCACCATGCGTCCTCTCGGACCATTGTGACCAAAGCATACCGAGCAGGATTTTACTGGCCACGAGCAAATGAGATGGCAAAAGAAATAGTCGACAAGTGTGAAGGTTGCCAGTTTTACTCCAACATGTCTCACAAGCCCGCGTCAGCCCTGAAGACCATTCCACTCGCCTGGCCCTTTGCTGTTTGGGGTTTGGATATGGTTGGACCTCTAAGGACTGGTAGGAGCGGCTTTACTCACGTGCTTGTGGCAGTCGATAAGTTCACCAAATGGATTGAAGCCAAGCCTATCAAAAACCTTGAAGCCAGTACTGCTGCCAGCTTCATCAGAGAGTTAACATTCAGATATGGTGTTCCACACAAAGATCATCATCGCGACAATGGGTCAAACTTCAATTCTGATGAGTTCAGAGCCTTCTGTGCTTCCCAAGGCGCTCGAGTCGACTATGCTTCAGTCGCCCACCCCCAGTCGAATGGACAAGCGGAAAGAGCAAATGGCTTCATTCTCAAAGGATTGAAACCCTGATTGATGTGTGATCTCAAGCATGCAGCAGGCGCCTGGGTCGATGAACTTCCATCAGTTCTTTGGGGATTGAAGACAACTCCCAATCGGTCAACTGGCCGAACTCCATTCTTCTTGGTCTATGGAGCTGAAGCTGTTCTACCGAGTGACTTGCTTAACAATGCACCCAAGATGAAGCAGAACAGGCCCGGCAAGACGCAATTGATCTCCTCGAAGAGGAAAGAGAGATGGACTTAATCCGGTCGACCATTTATCAGCAAGACTTGCGTCGATCCCACGCCAGAAACGTGAGAGGTCGAGCATTTCAAGAGGGAGACTTGGTTCTTTGAGTGGATCAGCAGAAACCACACAAGCTCACCCCTGCTTAGGAAGGTCCCTTCATCGTCAGCAGAGTGCTCCACAATGGGGCATACCATCTTTACAATGTCAAACATCAGAAAGACGAGCCACTTGCTTGGAATGCGGAGTTGCTCCGCCCCTTTTATACTTAAGCGCTCATTCCGTTGAGTTGTAATAAGAAATACCTTTGTAGTTTGTTTATTAGAGACAAGAGTTTTACAGTCTTCTAAAAATGATTGTCGCTGCTTATACTTGTGTCTGGAATCCCCCAGTGGGTGACTTAGCCGCGAATCCGTTTCGCCTAACTTTATAAAATCCTACCGAGTGGTGAGAAAGCTTCTCACTCGGGGGCTTAGCCGCGAATCTGTTTCACCTAAGTTTGAAAAATCCTATCGAGTGGTGAGCAACCCTCCCACTCGGGGGCTTAGCTGCAGTCCAGTACTTGCCTAAGTTTAAAAAATCCTACTGAGTGGTGAGCAACCCTCCCACTCGGGGGCTTAGCTGCAGTCCAGTACTCGCCTAAGTTTGAAAAATCCTACCGAGTGGTGAGCAACCCTCACACTCGGAGGCTTAGCTGCAGTCCAGTACTCGCCTAAGTTTGAAAAATCCTACCGAGTGGTGAGCAACCCTCCCACTCGGGGGCTTAGCTGCAGTCTAGTACTCGCCTAAGTTTGAAAAATCCTACCAAGTGGTGAGCAGCCCTCCCACTCGGAGGCTTAGCTGCACTCCAGTACTCGCCTAAGTTTGAAAGATCCTACCGAGTGGTGAGAAACCCTCCCACTCGGGGGCTTAGCTGCAGTCCAGTACTTGCCTAAGTTTGAACAATCCTACCGAGTGGTGAGCAAGCCTCTCACTCGGGGGCTTAGCTGCAGTCCAGTACTCGCCTAAGTTTGAAAAATCCTACCAAGTGGTGGGCAACCCTCCCGCTCGGGGGATTAGCTGCAGTCCAGTACTCGCCTAAGTTTGAAAAATCCTACCGAGTGGTGAGCAGCCCTCCCACTCGGAGGCTTAGCTGCAGTCCAGTACTCGCCTAAGTTTGAAAAATCCTACCGAGTGGTGAGCAACCCTCCCACTCGGGGGCTTAGCTGCAGTCCAGTACTCGCCTAAGTTTGAACAATCCTACCGAGTGGTGAGCAAGCCTCTCACTCGGGGGCTTAGCTGCAGTCCAGTACTCGCCTAAGTTTGAAACACATCCCTATCAGCAAGTACAACCTTCTCCTGGGAACTGCACCACAAGTACAATGTACGCTCCATCCCTATCCGCAAGGACGGCGAGGTGCAGGTCGACTGCAACCTTCTCCTCGAAGCTGCGCCACAAGTACAATGTATGCTCCATCCTTATCCGCAAGGACGGCGAGGTGCAGGTCGACTGCAATCTTCCCCTGGGAGCTGCGCCACAAGTACAATGTACGCTCCATCCTTATCCGGAAGGACGGCGAGGTGCAGGTCGACTGCAACCTTCTCCTCAGAGCTGCGCCACAAGTACAACGTACGCTCCATTCCTATCCTCAAGGATGGCGAGGTGCAGGTTGACTGCAACCTTCTCCTCGGAGCTGCGCCATAAGTACAATAGCTGCATCTCAAGTACAAAGATTATTCCGAGTGAAGAGCAAAATCCATTTGAAGGCAAACACAAGCATATTCAGAGATAAACCAAGTTCAGATAAATCCTAAAGTTCCAGACGACGGATCAAAAGTATTCGAGCATCAAGCCCGAAGAAGTTTAACGATTACACAATCACTCGGCATTCCGAGGCAAAGAAAGGTGGAGCATAATGTTTCTCGGTCACGCTGTCGGAAAAGGATCGGCTGGGTCGCAGAAACTGTCAAGGTCTATGCTGTCTGCAATGCGAGTGGCGGCGTCAAGGAAAGTGTCCATGAAGGACTGGAAAGTGTGCCTCTTTGTGTTAGCAACCTTGATCTGCGCCAGCTTGTCTTCTTTGACGTCTTTGCAGTGCACTCAGACCAGGGACAACGCGACATCAGCGCCACAGCGAGCAGATGACTTCTTCCATTCTTGCACTCGGTTAGGTATTTGATTCAGTCGAGCCATCAGAGACTCGAGGTCTTGAGACAGTTCTGCTTGAGGCCAGAGTTCAGCGTAAACCCGAGTCATCGCTGCCTTCAGGCGACCAAGATAAGCAACCATGCTGTCCATACAAGATTCCAACCGCAGCACGTTCATCGCAACATCATCCTTGACTGGACAATTCATGGGATCGAGACCCGTCTTGACCCACCCAGTTTCCGCTTCAAAGTCTTGACAAAGCTACGCAGCTTGAGTAAATGGTGAGTCGACGGTATAATCAGGCCTGACAGTCGAGCGTAATAATGCAGTCAATCATCAGTACCTTCAAGTTTTAGGACCAGCTTTGCAGCAAGCTGGCCCAGATAAGACTCCAACTCGCCCTTCTTGGCCTTGAGGCTCCCAAGCTCGTCAGTCAGCTTGTCCTTGTCTTTCTTCAGTCGCTCGACCTCCTGATTGGTGTTAGAAATAGCAGTCTTCAGTTTGGAGTTCTCTTCTTCTAACAGGCCGACTGAAGCAAGCTTCTTGCCAGCAAGCGCCGTTTTCTCTCGCGCTTCCTTCTGTTCAGCAGCAAGATCCAGATCCTTCTTCTCCAAAGCCTGCTTCATTTTCTCTAAAGAAATAACATTCTGCAGACGGGCTTGGAGTTGACGGTTTTCACTACATACATCTGCTCGAGTGGAGTCACTCGGTTCAAAAAATGGAAAAGAAAAGTGCCATTAGTGAGATAGACAGTTCACGATTGGTTACCTCCCATGGCAGCTACTTCATCACGAGCTGTCTTGAGATTCTTCTTGGCCAATTCCAGATCAAGGTTGAGGCTGATTTGCTGCTTGTTCATTGTAGAAAGCTGAGCCCCAAGATCACAAGATATCTACAGTATAAGCCATATCAGTCGACTGAGATAAAAATACATCACAGTGATAGCTACTCTAAGACTACCGCTGAATCAAACATTCAACGGCAGTCTCGGGGACTACACCCAGTGGGTGTAGTTAGCGTGCCCCCACTGGTTTGAATAAACACTCGACATGGTCTGCCCAGCGCGAGTTAAAAAAAACCAGTTCTCAGACCATAGTCGACTGCCCGCAGTCAACCACGGTCTCGGGGACTACACCCAGTGGGTGCACTTAGCGTGCCCCCACTGGTTCTGGTTTCATTCGACCTGGTCTGTCCAGACCGAGTGACAAAATTCAGATTCTCAGACCACAGTCGACTGCCCGCATTCAACTATGGTCTCGGGGACTACACCCAGTGGGTGCCCTAAGAGTGCCCCCACTAGTTCAAAGATTCAATCCAAGACGACTCAAATTGACTTGTGCAACTTCAAAACAGTCACACCCCAGTGGGTGATCGGACGAGAAATATGATCAATCGGAAATCAACTAACCTGGACAGTGGTCTGCAGAGCAGCTTCGACGTTGAAGGCCACCTGACTGGCCTCAAGCACCACTTTCATTTACCCCATCACAAGGTTCAACTGAAGAAGAGCTTCCTTGGCGGCAGTCAGTGGGTCGTCCGGGTTTTGATACGCAGTGAAAAGCGATGATGGCAGAGCAGTCGGAGCAGCAGCTGGGTCTGATGCGTGGAGCTGTATTGGTGCAGCAAAAGTCTGAGCAGCTGACCCTGATGGGCAATCAGTCGACAGCGGATAGCGAAAGTGACGTTGGTACGAACCGAATCTGTCGATCGCTCGACTGCTGTCCCAGGCATCACAGTCGACTGAGGAACCTAGGCCTCAGGCGTTTTCCCACTCAGTTCCTTGTCCCTCCTCATCCTTCCCCTCAGCGGTACTTCTTCTTCATCGTCCGGGAGCACAACAACATCCCATGGAGCTGCAACAAACAGAGAAAGTCAAAGAGATAGCTGACAAACAATCCAGTCGTCCAAATAAATTCGAGTCGGGCAGACTTACTGGCTTTGGAGGTAGCTGCGTCGTCGGTTTCCTCGTCGTCTGGGGTCTTGTCGATATCCATATCGATTCTTGGCCGAGGCCAGTTGTAAAGGTTCATCATCCACTCGGTCAAGACAAGAGAATCGGTCGGAATAAGAAAATACGGGAAGAACATTTACCCAGAAGCAACAGGAACGTCCATCTTGATTGTAGGCAAGGTCTTCCGAGCCTTCGAAGGATTGATCTTGGGCTGCTTGGTGACCTCAGCCAATTCTGGAGTCGAAGACCGAGCGCGCTTTTGAGATGGAGCGCTCGAGGCCACAACCTTGCCGCGCCTGCCCGCGGGATCATGGTGCTGCTTGGATCTACGTTCGGAACGAGTTGGTGAGTCGGCTACCTCCTCATAGTCCGACTCATCGCTCTAATATTCATCATCGTCGGCTAGTGACTCCCACTCGCCGCTCTCCTCTGCGCTATCCTCGCCCTCATGGTCCTGCTCCAGAGCTTGTTCGCCATTGGGCATTGAGTACATCTCTGTGTAAATCTACAAAACAAGGAGCCGAGTGGAAATCAGTCGGATCAACAAACAGTCAGAAAACACATCCAAATTCAATCAGTTGTAGTGGCCAAACCTTGTCTGGCTGGTTGCTATCACAGAAGGGGTTGACTCTCCTGGCGCCCCTGGGGTTGTCCTTGTTCCCGGTGATGCCCCTTAGCCACTGGGCCATTGTTTTGGCCGCCACCTCCTCCGGATGAACCCGAGCGGTGTCGCCAGCCCCGGAGTACATCCACATGGAGTGGTCACGGGCTTGGAGTGGTTGAATGCGCCGACTGAGGAACACCTCCAACAGATCCATGCTGGTGACACCTTGGTTGATCAGTTGAACTACTCTCTCGACCAGCATGCCCGTCTCCGCCTTCTCCGCGGCGGTCACTTTCAGCGAAGATGGAGTCTGAACACGATCAAAGAGAAAGGGGAAGTCCAATGATCGGCCTGGGTCACGATATCCCGGGCAGAGAACCAGGTCGATTGCCAGCCCTCGACCGACTCAGAAGAGTCATCAAGGGAAGGAACTCCTCTTCCTCTTCTGGATACCCAGACCCCCACACATCTGGATAACATGGGTTTTCTCGTCATTCGAGTTCGCTTTCTTCACTGTTTGGGAGCGGATGGTGAAAATGTGCTTGAAAAGACCCCAATGTGGTCGACACCCTAGGAAATTCTGGCACATGGACACGAATGCAGCAAGGTATGTGATGGTGTTGGGAGTAAAATGATGGAGTTGAGCCCCGAAGAAATTCAAGAAACCTCAAAAGAAGGGGTGTGGAGGAAGCGAGAAGCTGCGGTCGACGTGAGTGGCGAGCAGAACACACTCACCCGGTCGCGGCTGCGGCTCCACCCCGGTAGCCGCGCAGACTCATGGTCGATCAGCCCTAACTCGGCCATTCGTCCAAGTCTTCCTGCCAAAGTGAGGATCGGATCCAATCTCCCTGGATCACACCCGACGGCAGCCCCGAGCGCGACGAAGACCCTCGATTCGTCTTCTTGCTTTTCGCCGCCCTCGTCGCCTTTTTCGTGCGTTCCAGCGCTGCCGTTTTCTCCTTCCCCATGGCGGCGGAGCAGCGGCGTCGAGAGTGGAGAAGCTTAATGAGGTGAAGGAGCAAGAGGAAGAAGAAGGAGAATGGGCACGCACAGTGCAGACGCCTCGGCCTCGCCGCTTTTAAAGGCCTACTTCCGAGTGGCTGAAGCATGGGCTCGGCCGATCCTGTCAAATCCCTTAACAGTCACACACGGGATACGTGGCGAAAAAGGTGACGCGGAAATCGAAACATCCTATTTATCTACTCCGCTTACCATGGCACGCTCCGCCTGGCGCGCTTCCACCAAAATTTCGAATCCCGCGAAATCCGGGATCCTCTACAACTGATCACGCCAAAGATTCCGTGTCAAGGATAACACTTGACGGGTGATGTTATAAAAACCAGTCGGCAATTTCTGAACCGATCAAGGCAACTGAAACAAAGCCGAAGTTCCAACAACTAGCCTCCATTTGGAGATAAAAGCAAGAGTCAAAGCAAGGTCAACTTCAACCTTCTTTTCACTCGGACCTCAATCTATTCAGGGGCTAATGATGAGGACATAGACCTGGGGTAGGGTAATAGGCCTGACCTATACGTCCTACCTAAGGTCCTTGTCCTAGAAGCAAAGGAGTTCAAGAGTAAATAGAGGGGGCCCAACAAAGGTGTCGAGTGCTCCTTATTTAGGTCACTCGACCACTAAATCACTCGACGTGCAGAAGACCTAAAGCCACTCCGCGCAGCAACGGTCGGGCGTTTACTCATATACTTAATGATCATTTATAGCACTTTATTGCGGACGTTACCTGTAACGCTCTCTCTTTATGTACATTGAACCCTGTGTAACGGAGGGGAGCTGGGGTCTTGGCGCACTCTATATAAGCCACCCCCTCCTCTGGGAGAAGGGTTTGCACCCCTGTAAACACACGTATACATAATCCAGTCGACCGCCTCCGGGCTCCAAGACGTAGGGTTGTTACTTCTTCCGAGAAGGGCCTGAACTCGTAAAACTCGTGTGTACAACTTCGCGATAGCTAGGATCTTGCCTCTCCATACTTACCCCCTATTCTACTGTCAGTCTTAGTACTACGACATGCGGCCCTCTGCTTCATCTCCTCGGTCCAACAGCCCGGCCCATGTTGAGTAAACCGGACACCTGAGGACCCCTTAGTCCAGAACTCCCTTAGTAGAACCCGAACTAGCCTTCAATGACGATGTAGTATCCGGCCTATGTCTTCGGCTTTGCAAGGCGAGTTCCTTATTACACTTCGGATTGGTGGCAGTCCGGCTTGACCTTTATACTCTGCTTTATGATTCCTTTCCGTCGCCGCCTCGATTTCCACACGTCAGACGAATGCGAACAGTCTACAATGTTATTTTACAAACAGGTCCCTCATTACACGAGGACAGTATCTATTTAAATAGGTTAGATCCCCAAATGCCATTCAACATCTCATGAGGGGCATTAGAGCAATCCACGAAAAACTCCCAAACACGGCAGGCGCCCCTGGTTCTTCCTCACGCCCTCATGGCCCTCAACCGGGTGATTGGGCAAGCTGCTCGGTTTCTCACCTTGATACGTCTCCAACGTATCTATAGTTTTTGATTGCTCCATGCTATATTATCTACTGTTTTAGGCAATATTGGGCTTTATTATCCACTTTTATATTATTTTTAGGACTAACCTATTAACCGGAGGCCCAGCCCAGATTTGCTGTTTTATGCCTATTTCTGTGTTTCGAAGAAAAGGAATATCAAACGGAGTCAAAACAGAATGAAATCAACTGGAGAAGTTATTTTTGGAAGGAAGGCCACCCGATGGACTTGGAGTGCACGTCAGGAAAGAAGGGAGGTGCTCACAAGGGTGGGGGCGCGCCCCTGCCTCGTGGCCCCCCCTTCGGTCCACCAACGCATTCTTTCACCCATATATACCCACGTATCCTAAAACTTCCGTAATGTAAGATAGATCGGGAGTTCCGCCGCCGCAAGCCTCTGTAGACACCAAAAACCTCTCGGGAGCCCGTTCCGGCACCCTGCCGGAGGGGGAAACCTTCACCGGTGGCTATCTTCATCATCCCGGCGCCCTCCATGACGAGGAGGGAGTAGTTCACCCCCGGAGCTGAGGTTATGTACCAGTAGCTATGTGTTTGATCTCTCTCTCTCTCTCTCGTGTTCTTGATTTGGCACGATCTTGATGTATCGCGAGCTTTGCTATTATACTTGGATCTTATGTTTCTTCTCCCCCTCTACTCTCTTGTGATGAATTGAGTTTCCCCTTTGAAGTTATCTTATCGGATTGAGTCTTTTATGAGAACACTTGATGTATGTCTTGCCGTGCTTATCTGTGGTGACAATGGGATATCACGTGCCACTTGATGTATGTTTTGGTGACCAACTTGCGGGTTCCGCCCATGAACCTATGCATAGGGGTTGGCACACGTTTTCTTGACTCTCCGGTAGGAACCTTGGGGCACTCTTTGAAGTACTTTTATGTTGGTTGGATGAATCTGAGATTGTGTGATGCATATCGTATAATCACGCCCACAGATACTTGAGGTGACAATGGAGTATCTAGGTGACATTAGGGTTTTGGTTGATTTGTATCTTAAGGTGTTATTCTAGTATGAACTCTAGGGCTGTTTGTGACACTTATAGGAATAGCCCAACGGATTGATTAGAAAGAATAACTTTGAGGTGGTTTCGTACCCTACCATAATCTCTACGTTTTTTCTCCGCTATTAGTGGCTTTGGAGTGACTCTTTGTTGCATGTTGAGGGATAGTTATGTGATCCAATTATATTATTATTGTTGAGAGAACTTGCACTAGTGAAAGTATGAACCCTAGGCCTTATTTCCTATCATTGCAATACCGTTTTGTTCACTTTTATCATTAGTTACCTTGCTGTTTTTATTATTTCAGATTACAAAAACCTATATCTACCATGCATATTGCACTTGTATCACCATCTCTTCGCTGAACTAGTGCACCTATACAATTTACCATTGTATTGGGTGTGTTGCGGACACAAGAGACTCTTTGTTATTTGGTTGCAGGGTTGCTTGAGAGAGACCATCTTCATCCTACGCCTCCCACAGATTGATAAACCTTAGGTCATCCACTTGAGGGAAATTTGCTACTGTCCTACAAACCTGTGCACTTGCAGGCCCAACAACGTCTACAAGAAGAAGGTTGCGTAGTAGACATCAAACTCTTTTCTGGCGCCGTTGCCGGGGAGGTGAGTGCTTGAAGGTATATCTTTTGATCTTGCAATCGAATATTTTTGTTTCTTTGTTTTATCACTAGTTTAGTTTAAAAAATAAAATTAAAAAAAAATGGAATTGAGTTTGTCTCTTACGCTTCATCTTTTTAATATCTTTCGTGAGAATGATGGAAAGGAAAATTGTGCTCAATTGCTAGAAGAAGAATGCATTAAAATGTTTGGTACTAGACCTTTGTATGATGAGCATGATTGCAATGTTGTTAGTATGAATTCCTTGAATAGCCGTGATGCTAATGATATGCAAAGCCACAAGCTTGGGGAAGCTATGTTTGATGAAGATGATATTTTTTGGCCCCAAGCTTTTATGAGCAAATCCACTATGATGAAAGCATGCCTCCTATCTATGATGATTATTGTGATGACACGTATGCTTTAAAGAATAATGATAACCATGAAACTTGTCATCTTGATCTTAATTTTCAATCACATGATAGTTATTTAGTTGAGTTTGCTCCCACTATTATTCATGAGAAGAATTTTGCTTATGTGGAGAGTAATAAAATTTCTATGCTTGTAGATCATGAAAAGAATGCTTTAGGTGCTGGTTATATTGTTTAATTCATTCATGATTCTACTGAAAATTATTATGAGGGAGGAATATATGCTTGTAGGAATTGCAATAATATCAAGTTTCCTCTCTATGTGCTTAAAGTTTTGAAGTTATGCTTGTTTTACCTTCCTATGCAAGTTGATTATTGTTCCCATAAGTTGTTTGATCACAAAATCCCTATGCACAGGAAGTGGGTTAGACTTAAATGTGCTATTCATATTCTTCATGATGCTCTCTTTATGTTTCAATTCTTATCTTTTATGTAAGCATCATTGAAATCATCATGCCTAGCTAGGGGCGTTAAACGATAGCGCTTGTTGGGAGGCAACCCAATTTTATTTTGGTTTCTTGCTTTTTGGTTATGTTTATGAATAAATAATCCATATAGATTCTGTTTAGATGTGTTTTTATGTTTTAATTAGTGTTTGTGCCAAGTAGAACCTTTGGGAAGACTTGGGTGAAGTCTTTATGATCATGCTGTAAAAAAACAGAAACTTTAGCGCTCACGAGATTAGCTAGAACTTTTTATTGGAGTGTGATATTTAGTTGATTATTTTTGCATATTATTACTAGAAACATTACTCAGGTCCACCAATTTATTTTAGAATTTTTGGAGTTCCAGAAGTATACGTTTGATACAGATTACTACAGATTGTTCTGTTTTTGACAGATTCTGTTTTTCGTGTGTTGTTTGCTTATTTTGATGAATCTATGGCTAGTAAAATAGTTTATAAACCATAGAGAAGTTGGAATACAGTAGGTTTAACACCAATATAAATAAATAATTAGTTCATTACAGTACCTTGAAGTGGTGTTTTGTTTTCTTTCGCTAGCAGACTTACGAGTTTTCTGTTAAGTTTTGTGTTGTGAAGTTTTCAAGTTTTGGGTAAAGATTCGATGGAGTATGGAATAAGGAGTGGCAAGAGCCTAAGCTTGGGGATGCCCAAGGCACCCCAAGGTAATATTCAAGGACAACCAAGAGTCTAAGCTTGGGGATGCCCGGGAAGGCATCCCCTCTTTCGTCTTCGTTCATCGGTAACTTTACTTGGAGCTATATTTTTATTCACCACATGATATGTGTTTTGCTTGGAGCGTCATTTCATTTTGTTAGTTTTTGCTTTCTGTCATTTAGATTAATGTTTTGCATCTTTATTTTCAATAAAAAAAGTCAAGGATAGCCTTTGCCATGCTTATTTTGCTACTATACATGTTGATGTTTAAAAACAGAAAGTTTACCGCTGTTGCAAAAATTCCCTAGAAAATTCAGAGAGTGGTATAATGTTTAATATTTTTGCATAATGAGATCTGATAAATTTATTACAGTGGGAATTTTAGTTCATAATTGTTGGAGTTAGGGAAGTATTGATACTCTTGCATTCTTCACAGACTGTACTGTTTTGGCAGATTGCTGTTATGTTTGCATTGTTTGCATATGTTTGCTTGTTTAATGGTTCTATTTGAGGATAGGAGTATTAATTATGAAGAGGCATTTAGTATGCAATATTGAATAATAATTTTAGTGATTTTTTACAGTATAAAATGATAAGGTTTTGTATTGGTTTATACTAACCTATCTCACGAGTTCTTGTTGAGTTTGGTGTGGATGAAGCTTTTTGATAAAAAGAGAAACCATGATATGAGAAGAATTAAGGACACACAAAAGTTCAAGATTGGGGATGCCCAAGGGACCCCAAGATAATATTTCAAGAAGTCTCAAGCATCTAAGCTTGGGGATGCCCCGGTAGGCATCCCACCTTTCTTCTTTAACAATTATCGGTTAGTATCGGTTGAGCCTAAGTATTTGCTTCTTCACATGAGTTGTGCTATCCTTGCAATGTCATTTTGTTTTGCTTGCTGTTTGAATAAAGTACCAAGATCTGAAATTATTAAATGGGAGAGTCTTCACATAGTTGCATAATTATTCGACTACTCATTGATCTTCACTTATATCTTTTGGAGTAGTTTGTTGTTTGCTCTAGTACTTCACTTATATCTTTTAGAGCATGGTGGTAGTTTTATTTTGGAGAAATATATGAACTCTCATGCTTCACTTATATTAATTTGAGAGTCTTAAATAGCATGGTAATTTGTTTAAATAATCCTAATATACTTGGTATTCAAGATATGTGAAACTTTCTTATGAGTGTGTTGAATACTAAGAAAAGTTTGATGCTTGATGGTTGTTCTGAGATATGAAGATGGTGATATTAGAGTCATGCTAGTTGAGTAGTTGTGAATTTGAGAGATACTTGTGTTAAAGTTTGTGATTCCCGTAGCATGCACGTATGGTGAACCGTTATGTGATGAAGTCGGAGCATGATTTATTTATTGATTGTCTTCCTTATGAGTGGCGGTCAGGGACGAGCGATGGTCTTTCCCTAGCAATCTATCCCCCAAGGAGAATGCGCTTAATACTTTGCTTTGATAACTTGTAGATTTTTGCAATAAGTATATGAGTTCTTTATGACTAATGTTGAATCCATGGATATACGCACTCTTCTTCCTTACACCATTGCTAGCCTCTCTAATACCGCGCACTTTTCGCCGGTATCATACACCCACCATAAACCTCCCTCAAAACAGCCACCATACCGACCTATCATGGCATTTCCATAGCCATTCCGAGATATATTGCCATGCAACTTTCCACCGTTCCACGCTCCATCATTGTCATATTGCTAGCATGCTCATGTAGTTGACATTGTATTTGTGGCAAAGCCTCCGTTCATTATTCTTTCATACATGTCACTCATGAGTCATTGCATATCCCGGTACACCCCCGGAGGCATTAATATAGAGTCATATTTTGTTCCAAGTATCGAGTTGTAATTGTTGAGTTGTAAGAAAAATAAAAGTGTGATGATCATCATTTTTAGAGCATTGTCCCAGTGAGGAAAGGATGATGGAGACTATGATTCCCCCACAAGTCGGGATGAGACTCCGGACGAAAAATAAATAAAAAAAATAAAAAAAAAGGCCATAAAAAAACAGAAAAGGCCCAAATAAAAAAATGAGAGAAAAAGAGAGAAGGGGCAATGCTACTATCATTTTACCACACTTGTGCTTCAAAGTAGCACCATGATCTTCATGATAGAGAGTCTCCTATTTTGTCACTTTCATATACTAGTGGGAATTTTTCATTATAGAACTTGGCTTGTATATTCCAATGATGGGCTTCCTCAAAATGCCCTAGGTCTTCGTGGAGCAATCGAGTTGGATGCACACCCACTTAGTTTCTTTTGTTGAGCTTTCATATACTTATAGCTCTAGTGCATCCGTTGCATGGCAATCCCTACTCACTCACATTGATATCTATTGATGGGCATCTCCATAGCCCGTTGATATGCTAGTTGATCTGAGACTATCTTCTCCTTTTGTCTTCTCCACAACCACCATTCTATTCCACCTATAGTGCCATGTCCATGGCTCACGCTCATGTATTGCGTGAAGATTGAAAAAGTTTTGAGAATGTCAAAAGTATGAAACAATTGCTTGGCTTGTCAACGGGGTTGTGCATGATGTAAATACTTTGTGTGGTGAAGATAGAGCATAGCCAGACTATATGATTTTGTAGGGATAACTTTCTTTGGCCATGTTATTTTGAGAAGACATAATTGCTTTGTTAGTATGCTTGAAGTATTATTATTTTTATGTCGATATGAACTTTTGTTTTGAATCTTTCGGATCTGAATATTCATATCACAAGTAAGAAGAATTACATTGAAATTGTGCCAACTAGCATTCCACATCAAAAATTATCTTTTTATCATTTACCTACTCGAGGACGAGCATGAATTAAGCTTGGGGATGCTTGATACGTCTCCAACGTATCTATAATTATTGATTGCTCCATGCTATATTATCTATTGTTTTAGGCAATATTGGGCTTTATTATCCACTTTTATATTATTTTTGGGACTAACCTATTAACCGGAGGCCCAACCCAGATTTGCTGTTTTATGCCTATTTCAGTGTTTCGAAGAAAAGGAATATCAAACGGAGTCAAAAAGGAACGAAATCAACTGGAGAAGTTATTTTTGGAAGGAAAGCCACCCGATGGACTTGGAGTGCACGTTAGGAAAGAAGGGAGGTGCTCACGAGGGTGGGGGGCGCGCCCCCCTGCCTCGTGGCCCCCCCTTCGGTCCACCGATGTACTCCTTTCACCCATATATACCCACGTATCCTAAAACTTCCAGAACAGAAGATAGATCGGGAGTTCCGCCGCCGCAAGCCTCTCAGAGACACCAAAACCTCTCGGAGCCCGTTCCAAAGACTTCACGGAGGGGGAAACCATCACGGTGGCTATCTTCATCATCCGGCGCTCTGCATGACGAGGAGGGAGTAGTTCACCCTCGGGGCTGAGGGTATGTACCAAAGAGCTATGTGTTTGATCTCTCTCTCTCGTGTTCTTGATTTGGCACGATCTTGATGTATCGCGAGCTTTGCTATTATACTTGGATCTTATGTTTCTTCTCCCCTCTACTCTCTTGTGATGAATTGAGTTTCCCTTTGAAGTTATCTTATCGATCGAGTCTTTTATGAGAACACTTGATGTATGTCTTGTCGTGCTTATCTGTGGTGACAATGGGATATCATGTGCCACTTGATGTATGTTTTGGTGACCAACTTGCGGGTTCCGCCCATGAACCTATGCATAGGGGTTGGCACACTTTTTCTTGACTCTCCGGTAGGAACCTTGGGGTACTCTTTGAAGTACTTTTATGTTGGTTGGATGAATCTGAGATTGTGTGATGCATATCGTATAATCATGCCCACGGATACTTGAGGTGACAACGGAGTATCTTGGTGACATTAGGGTTTTGGTGGATTTGTACCTTAAGGTGTTATTCTAGTACGAACTCTAGGGCTGTTTGTGACACTTATAGGAATAGCCCAATGGATTGATTGGAAAGAATAACTTTGAGGTGGTTTCGTAGCCTACCATAATCTCTACGTTTGTTCTCCTCTATTAGTGGCTTTGGAGTGACTCTTTGTTGCATGTTGAGGGATAGTTATGTGATCCAATTATGTTATTATTGTTGAGAGAACTTGCACTAGTGAAAGTATGAACCCTAGGCATTGTTTCCTATCATTGCAATACCGTTTGTGTTCACTTTTATCATTAGTTACCTTGCTGTTTTTATTATTTCAGATTACAAAAACCTATATCTACCATCCATATTGCACTTGTATCACCATCTCTTCGCCGAACTAGTGCACCTATACAATTTACCATTGTATTGGGTGTGTTAAGTGACACAAGAGACTCTTTGTTATTTGGTTGTAGGGTTGCTTGAGAGAGACCATCTTCATCCTACGCCTCCCATGGATTGATAAACCTTAGGTCATCCACTTGAGGGAAATTTGCTACTGTCCTACAAACCTGTGCACTTGCAGGCCCAACAACGTCTACAAGAAGAAGGTTGCGTAGTAGACATCACACCTCCACCTGAATCGACTTCAGACGGAGGGATATCTCCCTCCCGTGGATCTAGTCTCTGTACGGGCGGGATTAGCTACTATCGGCAGCGAGGTACTGGCTGAAACTTCCCCATCCCCAACAAGAGGAGAGGGTGTCCTTCGTTTCGTTTCTGCTGAGGGGCTTAGGATTCCCTATCCACCCTTTCCTCAGAGGTCTGTTGGAATTTTATGGGATCCAGCTGCACAATCTCACCCCAGGTTCCATTCTGCACATCTCTGGTTTTGTCGCTCTCTGCGAGCTCTTTCTGGGTTGCGAAGCTCATTTCGAACTGCGGAGAAAGTTCTTTTGCCTCATTCCTTGCTCCCAAGGGGGCTCCATATTTGAAGTAGGCAGTTCTGAAGTATGGCGCATTTCCAGGACAGGATATCCTGTTGGAACTCCCAAGAAGGAATACGAAGAATGGACTTGGAATGGTTTTATATTGAAGATGTCCCCCTCCCGAACCCAGTTTGGCGTGGGCTTCTCGAATTCTTCAGGGCTCCCTTAAAGAAACGCTTCAACTGGCGTCCCCGGAGCCCCAAGCAGGGAGACAGTGCAGAAGTAAGGAGTCTGGTTACCAAGGTCAGGATGCTTGCTCACTCCAAGCTTTCGATAGTCGAAGTCATGGCTATTGCGATAAAGTGATGCATTCAGCCCCTTCAGCCCAGGGGATACCTATTATGGTGCTATAACGGATCAGATGACGCGTCTCGTTACAAGCACCAGGGCCCGGATAACCCAGCCACTCTGGACGCCATCCTGGCTGATCTTTTTAAGGGGGAAGAGGAAGAATTTGCCCATTTAAATTGTTGGGAAGGTTTCTCCATGTATAACCCTATTGACTGGGCAAGTATCTGTTTATCAGCATCATCCAATTTATAATTTAGAAAGGCTAACCAAATCATCCTAGTCTTCTTTGAAGAGTCATGGAGAAAGTGGATCGAAAAGGTCCATTGTCCCTCCCCGCAGCCATAAGATTATGCCCGCAACGAAGATCCGGGCTTTCATGAGGATCCGGATATATATATATATATATATATATATATATATATATATATATAAAACTCGATAACAGAGTCTTTTTTAAGCAATCCTTGATGGTTCGGAAGTGGCCATTATAGCCGACTACCCCGGCCTTCTTCCTTCTTCCGCTGTAAGTACTCAGAAGACTTCCTCCAAAAAGGAGCATCCCCCTTGCGCTTCACCTATTCCACTGACTCACACTTCAAAGGGTCGGCGTTCGACGCGCCGTACTCCATCAAGGGCGGCTTCTAAGAAGACAATGCCTGCGCAGGGTGAATCTTCAAAGCGGAAGGAAACTGGAAATGTCGTCGAGCCACCTCCTTCAACAAAGAGGTATAAATTTTATTTTGTACTCCTATCTAATTACAAAAGGAGTATACGGCGAACCGCATCCGAAGACCCAGTTATCCGATCACCAGACAATCTGGCAGCGAACTCATCAACAAGGACTAGAGACAATGTGGAGACGGCCCCAAGCCGTCCACCCCATGAGGATTCTGATAACGTCTCCGTCACAAATTCCAAAGTGGAGAGCGTGATGAATCATCGACGGCTGAAGGAGGCCCTTCGCAATCTGGCCTTTACTGAATAGGAATTCAATGCCTTCAGCTCCGTAGATGCATATATCCTAGCTGCACGGGATGGACTTGAAGGAGTCGCTCACCTGCTATCAAATGATATGCAGGTAAGATTTCTATAAATTTACTGCATATATCCCAGTAGCCCCCGAGACTTGAAGCGGTTAGAATAACCGATTTAAGGATCGTTGCCACCACAGGTTCTGAAAGAAAAGAACAATATGTTGTCCCAGGAGCTTGAGGCCAGTCGAACAAAGCTAAATGCCGCCACCGCCGAGCTGGAGGGAGTGAAAAAATTCACGAGGGAAGCCCATGGTAAGGAAAAAGGGGTATCATATGATATGAGACATTGTAATGATGTTTAAGCATATATTTTGGCATTTAGCTGCAGAATCAATAAGCCAATTGGACAAAAGCTTGGAAGCCGCCAAGGAAGCCCAGGACTACGATGGGAGGCAAGAAGCAGCCGATCGCCGAGTACTAGCTCAGACTGTTGACCAGAAGAACAAACTGGAGGAAGAAAGAAATAAGCAAGCCGAAGAGATAAATAGCTTAAAGGTTCAATTATCTGGCACTTTGGAAGAAAACGAAAATTTGAAAGGCGGCATATTCGGTATAACCTTTTAAGCATTCATGAGATGTCTTATTGTCCAGCAGTTCGGAGTGCTTAATGTTGTACTTACAGGTCTGCTCACCGGGTGTCATGAAGAAGAAGTGTCTGGCTTTCGAGGCGACGTAGTAAAAGAGCTGTCCATAGTGCATGAACGGGCCCAGAAAGCCATGAAGAGTATCGTCAAAGCCTTGTGGCCATCCGATACCCCTCTAGAAAGCATGGAGGATCTGGTGAACCTATTCAAAGGTGCTTGGCGTCGTTTTGAGCTATGGAAGGCTTCAGCCTGTCATGAAGGTGCACGAGAAGCGTGGGCGATGGTGAAGACACGCTACACCGGACTCGAGCCATATCACATGGCCCGAGTTGGACCTCGGGGATCGGATGGAAAAGAGATTCCCATGAACCTGGTATATGACCAAGTGATGCTAGCCGCGAAATATTCTCAAGAAGACTGTAGTTTAGATAGTCTTATTGATGGCATAGATAAGGAGTAGACGTTTGATTCTATGTATCAATGTACTTTATCATAAAACTTATCTCCATCCGAACTTATCAATATTTGTCATGGCAGACCTTCGACTTTGGCCCCCTAATCGAAAGGTTGGAGTGTTTCTAGATACTATGTTGAATGTAATAAACACTCTTTATAATCGGAAACTAGGCAATCCAGTCGTATTGCTTGAACAGACAAAACTTGTTCGGGGAGTTATGTTATATTACTATTTAACATAAGAAACATCTTCCAAGGAAAATAGTTCCGTTAACGGTTCATTTCCTTGGGTTATTATGCGTAATTGTGCATGACTAGGCTTCTATCCGAAGGACGGATTTATGGGCAGCCTATCCTTGTATATAAAAAGTGAATACAATTCAAAAGTTGTCAATTTTTGCCGACCAATTATTTCCTTAAGAACGCTAGCTTTTGGCTTCACCCGTCTGAGGTACATATCCGAATGACCCGGTTGTAACAATCACAGAGGTGCTCACTTACACCCTAGCCTAACAATCGGGCACGTATGGTACAAACACATGAGCGAGGCAACCCAGCTTGGCCAAAACTTGAGTCATAGAGGTGCATATAATGGCAAAGATGTATAAAACAATCGACATAATAATATAAGCAAAATTTTAATATTAGGCTTCATAAAAGAAGCCTCCAGGTATCACGGGGTATGTACATTTGAAGATGTGTGCCCCGAATAGTTCGGTAGATCTGAACATGTCCTGGGATATTCTGAAGTATAATAAAAAGGAAAAGAGAGAAAAAAAGCAGAAAAGAGAGTAGTAAAAGGAGCCTAGAGGAGGGAGAGAATGAGAGGAAAAACGTTGCCGAACTATCCATATAATCGCCGGAGCCAAGCTGCTTCCATGGGTTTGGCTTGAGGCGATTATCCGATGCGTCACGAAGGCGATAGGCTCCTCATGTGAGTACTTCATCTATGATGAAGGGGCACTCCCATCTTGGTTTGAGCTTGTCTTTTTTCTTCTCCGGGAGATGTAAGACGAGATCGCCAATGTTGTATGTTTTAGCCCGCACTTCTCTGCTTTGATATCGCCTGGCCTGCTATTGATAGAATGCAGAACGAGCCCGTGCTATGTCATGCTCCTCTTCTAGACCGTCTAGGTCATCCTGTCGATCGAGCTTGGCTTCTCTCTCTTCGTACATGCGCACTCTAAGTGAGTCATGAATAATGCCGCAAGGAAAAATAACCTCCGCGCCGTACACCATAAAAAAGGGTGTGTATCTGGTTGCCCTATTATGGGTGGTCCGCAGCCCCCAAAATACGGAGTCGAGTTCCTCGACGCAGTGCTTGTCTGACTCCCTTAGGGAGCGATGTACCACACCGGATATAAATTCGATCACTGGTCTAGATTCGACCATTTTTATAGGTTTGGCCTCGATCCACTTAGTGAATTTATCCACCATAACCAGTAAATATTTCTTTTTGTGACTTCCCCTTTAAGGGGTCCGACCATGTCCAGTCCCCAGACCGTGAAGGGATAGGTTATTGGTGTGGTTCGCAGAGCGATGGGAGGCATGTGGCTTTGATTAGCGAAAAGCTGACATCCCACACAACATTGGACTAGGGCTTGTGCGTCTGCCCGGGCTGTTGGCCAGAAGAAACCTGCCCGGAAAGCCTTGCTTACAAGGGCCCGAGCTGCCGCATGGTGACCGCCCATACCAGCATGTATTTCAGCTAAGAGTTGCATTCCCTCCTCTTCAGAGATGCACCTTTGGATAACACCAGTAGTGCTTTTCTTGTATAGTTCACCTTCGTTAACTTTGTAGGCTTTAGAGCGCCGAACTATGCGACGGGCCTCATTTTGATCATCGGGAACCTCCTGCCTATTAAGGTAGGCCAGGAATGGTACGGTCCATGGAGCGATAACAGCCATGACCTCGTGAGCAGAAGGGGTTTTCTCAATATCCGAACCCCCGATGATTTCTTCGTTGTGTTCGGCTTCTGGGGTTGTGATGAGGTCCAGACTGACATCCTTGCCTTCATCCTGCCATAATACGGATGGCTTGAAAAGCCTTTCCATGAAGGTATTATGCGGGACGGGATCGCGCTTGGCGCCCATGCGGGAAAGTACGTCCGCCTTCTGATTGTTGTCTCGAGCGACATGATCGAACTCGAGCCCCTCGAATCGAGCCGACATTTTTAATACGACATTTTTGTACGCCGCCATTTTCGGGTGTTTTGCATCGAACTCTCCGTTTATCTGAGAGATTGCAAGGTTTGAATCCCCACGTACCTCTAGGCGTTGTATGCCCATGGAGACGTCCAAGCGGAGACCATCATCCCATGATCAACTCCTTGGTCACATTGAGCTCATTATGATGATGTCCTACCGAGTGGGCCTAGAGATACCTCTCCGTCACACGAAGCGACAAATCCAAGTCTCGATTCGTGCCAACCCAACAGACACTTTCGGAGATACCCGTAGTGCACCTTTATAGCCATCGAATTACGTTGTGACGTTTGGCACACCCAAAGCATTCCTACGGTATACGGGAGTTGCACAATCTCATGGTCTAAGGAAATGATACTTGACATTAGAAAAGCTTTAGCGCATTTAACTACACGATCTTGTGCTATGCTTAGGATTGGGTTTTGTCCATCACATCATTCTCCTAATGATGTGGTCCCGTTATCAATGACATCCAATGTCCATGGTCAGGAAACCGTAACCATCTATTGATCAACAAGCTAGTCAACTAGAGGCTCACTAGGGACATGTTGTGGTCTATGTATTCACACATGTATTACGATTTCTGGATAACACAATTATAGCATGAACAATAGACAATTATCATGAACAAGGAATATAATAAGAACCATTTTATTATTGCCTCTAGGGCATATTTCCAACAGGGCACGTGCCACCCCGTGTGGGCTGCCTTGCCTCCCTCCTATGGCCCATATGGCCCATATCTTCCCCCGGGGGGTTTCGCTAACCCCCCTGGTACTCTGATACGTACCTGATACATTCCGAAACACTTACGGTGTCTGAATACTATCATCCAATATATCAATATTTACCTCTCGACCATTTGAAGACTTCTCGTCATGTCCGTGATCTCATCCGGGACTCCGAACAATCTTCGGTCACCAAAACACATAACTCATATTACAAATCATCATCGAACGTTAAGCATGCGGACCCTACGGGTGTTGGGGAACGTAGTAATTTCAAAATTTTCCTACGATCACGCAAGATCATGGTGATGCATAGCAACGAGATGAGAGTGTCGTCTACGCACTCGTGAGACCCACAGCGAAGCGTTGACGCAACGTAGAGGAAGTAGTCGTACTTCTTCACGATCCAACCGATCCAAGTACCGAACGTACGGCACCTCCGAGTTCTGCACACGTTCAGTTCGATGACGTCCCTCGAACTCCGATCCAGCCGAGTGTTGAGGGAGAGTTTCGTCAGCACGACGGCGGGGGGCCGATGATGATGTTCCACCGGGCGCAGGCTTCACTAAGCTCCGCCACGGTATTCTTGAGGTGTAATATGGTGGAAGGGGCACCGCACACGGCTAAGGAAAGATCTCAAGGATCAACTTGTGTGTCATGGGGTGCCCTCCGCCTCAGAGATATAAAGGAGGGAAGGAGGAGGGGCTGGCCGGCCAAGGGAGGTGCGCCAGGTGTCCTACTCCTACTAGGAGTAGGATTCCCCCAATCCTAGTCCAACTAGGTTTCCCCAAGTGGGAAGGGAGAGAGGGGGCGCCTTCTCCTAGTCCTAATAGGACTAGGGAAGGGGAAGGTGCGGCCAGCACTTGGGCCCCCTTCTCTCCTTTCCACTAAGGCCCATGTTGGCCCATTAGTATTCGGGGTTCGGTAACCTCCGGTGCATTTGGTAAAATTCCTAATTTCACCGGAACACTTCCGATGTCCAAACATAGACTTCCAATATATGAATCTTTATGTCTCGACCATTTCGAGACTCCTCGTCACGTCCGTGATCTCATCCGGGACTCAACAACCTTCGGTACAGAAACATCATAACAACTCATAGTAAGCATCATCGAAGCGTTAAGCGTGCGGACCCTACGGGTTCGAGAACTATGTAGACATGACCGAGACACCTCTCCGGTCAATAACCAATAAGCGGGACCTGGATGCCCATATTGGCTCCTACATATTCTACGAAGATCTTTATCGGTCGACCGCATAACAACATACGTTGTTCCCTTTGTCATCGGTATGTTACTTGCCCGAGATTCGATCGTCGGTATCCAATACCTAGTTCAATCTCGTTACGGCAAGTCTCTTTACTCGTTCCGTAATACATCATCTCACAACTAACTCATTAGTTGCAATGCTTGCAAGGCTTATGTGATGTGCATTACCGAGAGGGCCCAGAGATACCTCTCCGACAATCGGAGTGACAAATCCTAATCTCGAAATATGCCAACCCAACATGTACCTTCGGAGACACCTGTAATGTACCTTTATAATCACCCGATTACGTTAGACGCTTTGGTAGCACCCAAAGTGTTCCTCGTGCAAACGGGAGTTGCATAATCTCATAGTTATAGGAACATGTATAAGTCATGAAGAAAGCAATAGCAACATACTAAACGATCAAGTGCTAGGCTAACGGAATGGGTCATGTCAATCAGATCATTCAACTAATGATGTGACCTTGTTAATCAAATAACAACTCCTTGTTCATGGTTAGGAAACATAACCATCTTTGATTAACAAGCTAGTCAAGTAGAGGCATACTAGTGACATCTTGATTTGTCTATATATTCACACATGTATTATGTTTCCGGTTAATACAATTCTAGCATGAATAATAAACATTTATCATGAAATAAGGAAATAAATAATAACTTTATTATTGCCTCTAGGGCATATTTCCTTCAGTCTCCCACTTGCACTAGAGTCAATAATCTAGTTCACATCATCATGTGATTCAACACTAATATTCACATCTGTATGTGATTAACACCCATAGTTCACATCGTCATGTGACCAACACCCAAAGGGTTTACTAGAGTCAATAATCTAGTTCACATCGTTATGTGATTAACACCCAAAGAGTACTAAGGGATGATCATGTTTTGCTCGTGAGAGAAGCTTTAGTCAACGGTCTGTCACATTCGTGAGCCGTATGTATTTTGCAAATATTCTATGTCTACAATGCTCGCACGGGCTACTCTAGCTAATTGCTCCCACTTATAATATGTATCCAGATTGAGACTTAGAGTCATCGGATCAGTGTAAAAAGCCTGCATCGATGTAACTCTTTACGACGGGCTCTTTTATCACCTCCATAATCGAGAAATATTTCCTTAGTCCTCACTAAGGATGTTCTTGACCAATGTCCAAAGTGACCTACTTCCTAGATCACTATTGTACTCCCTTGCAAAATTCAGAGCAAGGTATACAATAGGTCCGGTACATAACATAGCATACTTTATAGAACCTATGTTTGTGGCATAGGGAATGACTTTCATTCTCTTTTCTATTTTTCTGCTGTGGTCGGGATTTGAGTCTTACTCAATTTCACACCTTTGCAACACATGCAAGAACTTTTCTTTGACTGTTCCATTTTGAACTACTTCAAAATCTTGACAAGGTATGTATTTATTAAAAAACTTATCAAGCGTCTTGATCCATCTCTATAGATCTTGATGCTCAATTTGTACGCAGCTTCACCGAGGTCCTTCTTTGAAAAACTCCTTTCAAATACTCCTTTATGCTTTGCGTAATAATTCTACATTATTTACGATCAACAATATACTTATCGTAAATGCCGTAGTGCTCCCACTCACTTTCTTGTAAATACAGGCTTCTCCAAAAGTCTCAGATAAAACCATATGCTTTGATCAATCTTATCAAAGCGTATATTCCAACTCCGAGATGCTTGCACCAGTCCATAGATGGATCGATGGAGCTTGCACATTTTGTTAGCTCCTTTAGGATTGACAAAACCTTCGGTTGCATCATATACAACTCTTCTTTAATAAATCCATTAAAGAATGTTGTTTTTGACATCCATTTGCCGATTTCATAAAATGTGGCAATTGCTAACATGATTCGGACAGACTTAAGCATCGCTACGGATGAGAAAGTCTCATCGTAGTCAACCCCTTGAACTTGTCGAAAACCTTTTGCAACAAGTCGAGCTTTGTAGATAGTAACACTACTATCAGTGTCCGTCTTCCTCTTGAAGATCCATTTATTTAACTTGACTTGTCGATCATCGAGCAAGTCAACCAAAGTCCACACTTTGTTCTCATATATGGATCCTTTCTCAGATTTTATGGCCTCAAGCCATTTCATGAATCTGGGCTCATCATCGCTTCCTCATAGTTCGTAGGTTCATCATGGTCTAGTAACATGACTTCCGAACACGATTACCGTACCACTCTGGTGCGGATTTTGCTCTGGAAGACCCACGAGGTTTGGTAGCAACTTGATCTGAAGTTTTATGATCATCATCATTAACTTCCTCACTAATTGGTGTAGGAATCATCGAACTGATTTACGTGATGAACTACTTTCCAATAAGGGAGAAGGTACAATTACCTCATCAAGTTCTACTTTCTTCCCACTCACTTCTTTCGAGAGAAACTTCTTCTCTAGAAAGGATCCACCTTAGCAACGAATAACTTGCCTTCGGATCTTGTGATAGAAGGTGTACCCAATAGTTACCTTTGGGTATTCTATGAAGACGCACTTCTCCGATTTGGGTTCGAGCTTATCGGTGAAAACTTTTTCACATAAGCATCACAACTCCAAACTTTAAGAAACGACAGCTTAGGGTTTCATCGTTAAACCATAGTTCATACGGTGTCGCCTCAACGGATTTAGATGGTGCCCTATTAAACGTGAATGCAGCTGTCTCTAATGCATAACCCCAAAACGATATTGGTAAATCGGTAAGAGATATCATTGATCGCACCATATCAAAATAAAGTACGGTTATTTATGTTCGGACACACCATAACGCTTTGTGGTGTTCGGTGGCGTGAGCTGTGAAACTATTCCACTTTGTTTTAATTGAAGACCAAACTCGTAACTCAAATATTCATCTCCACGATCAGATCGCAGAAACTTTATTTTCTTGTTACGATGATTTTCTACTTCACTCTGAAATTCTTTGAACTTTTCAACTATTTCAGACTTATGTTTCATCAAGAAGATATACGCATATCTGCTCAAATCATCTGTGAAGGTCGAAAATAATGATACTTGCCACGAGCATCAACACTCATTGAATCGCATACATCGGTATGTATTATTTCCAATAAGTCAGTAGCTTGTTCCATTGTTCCGGAGAACGGAGTTTTAGTCATCTTGCCCAAAAGGCACGGTTACGCAAGCATCAAATGATTCAAAATCAAGTGATTCCAAAAGTCCATCAGCATGGATTTTTCTTCATGCGCTTTACACCAATATGACCTAAACGGCGTGCCACAAATAAGTTGCACTATCATTATTAACTTTGCATCTTTTGGTTTCAATATTATGAATATGTGTATCACTATGATCGAGATCCAATGAACCATTTTCATTGGGTGTGTAACCATATAAGGTTTTATTCATGTAAACAGAACAACAATTTATTCTCTTACTTAAATGAATAACCGTATTGCAATAAACATGATCAAATCATATTTATGCTCAACACCAAATAACACTTATTTAGGTTCCACACTAATCCCGAAAGTATAGGAGTGTGCGATGATGATCATATCAATCTTGGAACTACTTACAACACTCATCGTCACTTCCCTTCAACTAGTTTCGCTTCATTATGCAACTCCCGTTTCAAGTTACTACTCTTAGCAACTGAACCAGTATCAAATACCGAGGGGTTGCTACGAACACTAGTAAAATACACATCAATAATATGTATATCAAATATACCTTTGTTCACTTTTCCATCCTTCTTATCCGCCAAATACTTGGGGTAGTTCCGCTTCTAGTGACCAGGTTCCATTGCAGCAAAAGCACTTAGTCTCGTGCTTAGGTCCAGACTTGGGCTTCTTCACTCGAGCAGCAACTTGCTTGCCGCTCTTCTTTGAAGTTCCCCTTCTTCCCTTTGCCCTTTTCCTTGAGACTAGTGGTCTTTGTCAATCATCAACACTTGATGCTCTTTCTTGATTTCTACCTTCGTCGATTTCATCACGAAGAGCTCGGGAATCGTTTCGTCATCCCTTGCATACTATAGTTCATCACGAAGTTCTAGTAACTTAGTGATGGTGACTAGAGAATTCTGTCAATCACTATCTTATCCGGAAGATTAACTCCCACTTGATTCAAGCGATTGAAGTACCCGGACAATCTGAGAACATGCTCACTAGTTGAGCGATTCTCTTCCATCTTTTAGCTATAGAACTTGTTGGAGACTTCATATCTCTCAACTCGGGTATTTGCTTGAAATATTAACTTCAATTCCTGGAACATCTCATATGGTCCATGACGCTCAAAACGCCTTTGAAGTCCCGATTCTAAGCTGTTAAGTATGGTGCACTAAACTATCAAGTAGTCATCATATTGAGCTAGCCAAACGTTCATAACGTCTGCATTTGCTCCTGCAATAGGTCTGTCACCTAGCGGTGCATTTAGGACATAATTCTTCTGTGCAGCAATGAGGATAAACCTCCGATCACGGATCCAATCCGCATCATTGCTACTAACATTTTTCAATACAATTTTCTCTAGGAACACATATAAAAACATAGGGAAGCAACAACGCGAGCTATTGATCTACAACATAATTTGCAAAATACTACGGGACTAAGTTCATGATAAATTAAAGTTCAATTAATCATATTACTTAAGAACTCCCACTTAGATAGACATCTCTCTAATCCTCTAAGTGATCACGTGATCCAAATCAACTAAACCATGTCCGATCATCACGTGAGATGGAGTAGTTTCAATGGTGAACATCACTATGTTGATCATATCTACTATATGATTCACGCTCGACCTTCGGTCTCCGTGTTCCGAGGTCATATTTTATATGCATAGCTCGTCAAGTATAACCTGAGTATTCCGCGTGTGCAACTGTTTTGCACCCGTTGTATTTGAACGTAGAGCCTATCACACCCGATCATCACGTGGTGTCTCAAAGACGAAGAACTTTCGCAACGGTGCATACTCGTGGAGAACACTTCTTGATAATTAGTGAGAGATCATCTTATAATGCTACCGTCAATCAAAGCAAGATAAGATGCATAAAGGATAAACATCACATGCAATCAATATAAGTGATATGATATGGTCATCATCATCTTGTGCTTGTGATCTCCATCGCCAAGCACCGCCATGATCCCCATCGTCACCGGGCGCGACACCTTGATCTCCATCGTAGCATCGTTGTCGTCTCGCCAACTATTGCTTCCACGACTATCGCTACCGCTTAGTGATAAAGTAAAGCAATTACATGGCGCTTTGCATTTCATACAATAAAGCGACAACCATATGGCTTTCGCCAGTTGCCGATAACTTCGGTTACAAAACATGATCATCTCATACAATAAAATATAGCATCATGTCTTGACCATATCACATCACAACATGCCCTGCAAAAACAAGTTAGACGTCCTCTACTTTGTTGTTGCAAGTTTTACGTGGCTGCTACGGGCTGAGCAAGAACCGTTCTTACCTACGCATCAAAACCACAACGATAGTTTGTCAAATAGACTCGCTTTTAACCTTCTCAAGGACCGGGCGTAGCTACACTCAGTTCAACTAAAGTTGGAGAGACAGTCTTCCGCAAGCCATCTATGTGCAAAGCACGCCGAGGGAACCGGTCTCGCCAGAAGCGTGACGCGTAAGGTTGGTCCGGATCGTCTCGTCCAACAATACCGCTGAACCAAAGTATGACATGCTTTGGTAGGCAAGATGACTTGTATCGTCCACAACTCACTTGTGTTCTACTCGTGCATATGACATCTACGCATAAAACCTGGCTCTGATACCACTGTTGGGGAACGTAGTAATTTCAAAATTTTCCTACGATCACGCAAGATCATGGTGATGCATAGCAACGAGATGAGAGTGTCGATACGCACTCGTAGACCCACAGTGGAAGCGTTGACGCAACGTAGAGGAAGTAGTCGTACTTCTTCACGATCCAACCGATCCAAGTACCGAACGCACGGCACCTCCGAAGTTCTGCACACGCTCAGTTCGATGACGCCCCTCGAACTCCGATCCAGCCGAGTGTTGAGGAGAGTTTCACAAGACGACGACGGCGTGGTGACGATGATGATGTTCCACCGGGCGCAGGCTTCGCCTAAGCTCCGCCACGGTATTCTTGAGGTGTAATATGGTGGAAGGGGCACCAGACACGGCTAAGGAAAGATCTCAAGGATCAACTTGTGTGTCATGGGGTGCCCTCCGCCCTCAGATATAAAGGAGGGAAGGAGGAGGGCTGGCCGGCCAAGGGAGGTGCGCCAGGGTGTCCTACTCCTACTAGGAGTAGGATTCCCCCAATCCTAGTCCAACTAGGTTTCCCAAGTGGGAAGGGAGAGAGAGGGCGCCTTCTCTCCTAGTCCTAATAGGACTAGGGAAGGGGGAAGGTGCGACCAGCACTTGGGCCCCTTCTCCTTTCCACTAAGGCCCATGTTGGCCCATTAGTATTCCGGGGGTTCGGTAACCTCCCTGCAGACTTGGTAAAATTCTAATTTCACCGGAACACTTCCGATGTCCAAACATAGACTTCCAATATATGAATCTTTATGTCTCGACCATTTCGAGACTCCTCGTCACGTCCGTGATCTCATCCGGGACTCGAACAACCTTCGGTACAGAAACATCATAACAACTCATAGTAGCTTGTCATCGAAACGTTAAGCGTGCGGACCCTACGGGTTCGAGAACTATGTAGACATGACCGAGACACCTCTGCGGTCAATAACCAATAGCGGGACCTGGATGCCCATATTGGCTCCTACATATTCTACGAAGATCTTTATCGGTCAGACCGCATAACAACATACGTTGTTCCCTTTGTCATCGGTATGTTACTTGCCCGAGATTCGATCGTCGGTATCCAATACCTAGTTCAATCTCGTTACGGCAAGTCTCTTTACTCGTTCCGTAATACATCATCTCACAACTAACTCATTAGTTGCAATGCTTGCAAGGCTTATGTGATGTGCATTACCGAGAGGGCTCAGAGATACCTCTCCGAGCAATCGGAGTGACAAATCCTAATCTCGAAATATGCCAACCCAACATGTACCTTCGGAGACACCTGTAATGTACCTTTATAATCACCCAGATTACGCCAGGACGCTTTGGTAGCACCCAAAGTGTTCCTCGTGCAAACGGGAGTTGCATAATCTCATAGTTATAGGAACATGTATAAGTCATGAAGAAAGCAATAGCAACATACTAAACGATCAAGTGCTAGGCTAACGGAATGGGTCATGTCAATCAGATCATTCAACTAATGATGTGACCTTGTTAATCAAATAACAACTCCTTGTTCATGGTTAGGAAACATAACCATCTTTGATTAACAAGCTAGTCAAGTAGAGGCATACTAGTGACATCTTGATTTGTCTATATATTCACACATGTATTATGTTTCCGGTTAATACAATTCTAGCATGAATAATAAACATTTATCATGAAATAAGGAAATAAATAATAACTTTATTATTGCCTCTAGGGCATATTTCCTTCAACGGGTTCGAGAACTATGTAGACATGACCGAGACACATCTCCGGTCAATAACCAACAACGGAACCTGGATGCTCATATTGGTTCCTACGTATTCTACGAAGCTCTTTATCGGTCTAACCGTAATGACAACATATGTCATTCCCTTTGTCATCGGTATGTTACTTGCCTGAGATTCCATCGTCGGTATCTTCATACCTAGTTCAATCTCGTTACCGACAAGTCTCTTTACTCATTCTGTAGTACATCATCCCGCAACTAACTCATTAGTCACATTGCTTGCAAGGCTTATCATGATTTGTATTACCGAGAGGGCCCAGAGATACCTCTCTGATACTCGGAGTGACAAATCCTAATCTCGATCTACGCCAACCCAACAAACACCTTCGGAGATACCTGTAGAGCATCTTTATGATCACCCAGTTACGTTGTGACGTTTGATAGCACACAAGGTATTCCTCCGGTATGCGGGAGTTGCATAATCTCATAGTCAAAGGAATATGTATAAGTCATGAAGAAAGCAATAGCAATAAAACCTAATGATCATTATGCTAAGCTAACGAATGGGTCTTGTCCATCACATCATTCTCCTAATGATGTGATCCCATTCATCAAATGACAACACATGTCTATGGTTAGGAAACTTAACCATCTTTGATTAACGAGCTAGTCTAGTAGAGGCATACTAGGGACACTGTGTTTTGTCTATGTATTCACGCATGTATCAAGTTCCCGGTTAATACAATTCTAGCATGAATAATAAAAATTTATCATGATATAAGGAAATATAAATAACAACTTTATTATTGCCTCTAGGGCATATTTCCTTCAGTCTCCCACTTGCACTAGAGTCAATAATCTAGATTACATTGTAATGATTCTAACACCCATGGACTCTTGGTGCTGATCATGTTTTGCTCGTGGAAGAGGCTTAGTCAAAGGGTCTGCCACATTCAGATCCGTATGTATTTTGCAAATCTCTATGTCTCCCTCCTTGACTTGATCACGGATGGAGTTGAAGCGTCTCTTGATGTGTTTGGTTCTCTTGTGAAATCTGGATTCCTTCGCTAAGGCAATTGATCTAGTATTGTCACAAAAGATTTTCATTGGACCCGATGCACTAGGTATTACACCTAGATCGGATATGAACTCCTTCATCCAGACTCCTTCATTTTCTGCTTCTGAAGCAGCTATGTAATCCGCTTCACATGTAGATCCTGCCACGACGCTTTGCTTAGAACTGCACCAATTGACAGCTCCACCATTCAATATAAATACGTATCCGGTTTGTGACTTAGAGTCATCCGGATCAGTGTCAAATCTAGCATCGACGTAACCATTTATAACGTGCTCTTTGTCACCCCTATATACGAGAAACATATCCTTAGTCCTTTTCAGGTACTTTAGGATGTTCTTGACCGCTGTCCAGTGATCCACTCCCGAATTACTTTGGTACCTCCCTTCTAAACTTATAGCAAGGCACACATCAGGTCTGGTACACAGCATTGCATACACGATAGAACCTATGGCTGAGGCATAGGGAATAACTTTCATTTTCTCTATCTTCTGCAGTGGTCGGGCATTGAGTCTGACTCAACTTCACACCTTGTAACATAGGCAAGAACCCTTTGTTTGACTGATCCATCACTACTGCAGGATACTGCTAACGCGACACTACGATCGGAGACCCTTTGCCGAAATTGTGTGCGATGCAATAATTGCAAATGGTGGTGTAAAAAAACCCGTCAAAAAAGGTGCAAAACGTTTGCGATGATGGATGCATCAAACACGGTTAAGATTTTAGTTGCGTGTGCGATGCAGGGCATACAGTTAATCCATTCAAACTGTCTGCGATGAGGCAGAACAACAAAAACGGGCAGCCATATATAACAATGTGTGTGCGATGCAGGACACACAGTTAGTCCATTCGAACTGTTTGCGATGAGGTAGAACAACAGAAACGAGCAGCCATATCAATGTGTGTGCGATATACGACATACGATTAACTCGGACGAACTGTTTTCGATTAGGGAACGCAACAAAAATGGTTCAACTTAACAAGATGTGTGTGATATGCACCATACAGTTCACATGGATGAACTGTTTACGATGAGCCAAAAGAACACAAACGATTCGTGTAAACAAGATGTGTGTGATACGTGGCAAACAACTGACTCGGATGAACTATTTGCGATGAGAAATTACAACACTGATGGTCAATACAGTTACTTCGTGTGTGATTCTGTGTGTACAAAAAACTTTGAAAAATGCAAACTAGTTGCTTGCGGTGGCTAGGTGTATCGCACACGATGCGTCTGCGAGTACTTGTGTGCGATGATTAGTATGTTACACATACGTTTCCTTATGTGAACATGCGTGTGAATTTGCAATATGGACAGCTAATATGCAAATGCCTTCTGGACATCGGGCACACGCTTAAACTTAATGAACTGTGTACAATACTAATACTTTCCATGAAAATTTATGAACTTGGGTAACAACATTTGAGTAACATATATATAGTGGTTACACTATTCGACAAAAGGAGGATCTTCGTAACACGGTTTTGACAACCATATGGTCCATATCTACATACTTAACATAGTAAAACTATCACATTTTAAGAGGCTAAGGGCCAACAACCATATGGTCCATATCTACATACTTAACATATATAGTAACAACTAGCACATTTTAAGAGGCTGAGGGCCAACAACCACAACTATCCACTAGAAGCAGCTTGATCACGACGACTTGACATCTCGTCAATGAAAAGGAAGAGCTCTCCTGTGCCTTGGTAGGGCAGGAGTAGAACAGTGTCTCCAGTTTTCCAATATGGATGCATTGCCACGAGAAGCGAGAACTTGTTAATTTGAATGGTTCCATTTTGCGGGAAATGCAGTACCTTGCAATCACTTTGGCGTTATTAGCAGCCACAAGTGTAATTCGACCACGCCAGGAAATCGATCCAGGAACTGCTACAGGGGGGCATTTCTGTGGACATGTAGAATAAAAAACAATTGTAACATATCGTTGAAGATATATATAGTTTATGAGCATCAACATTAAAATAAGACTTTTTATCAGCGCTTTGTGCACACAATTGGTCTTGTTCAGTGTGTGAGGGAGTCCTGTACTAGGGGGTGTCCGGATAGCCGGACTATCGTCACAGCCGGACTCCAAGACTATGAAGATACAAGATTGAAGACTTCGTCCCATGTCCGGATGGGACTTTCCTTGGCGTGGAAGGCAAGCTTGGCGATATGGATATGTAGATCTCCTACCATTGTAACCGACTCTGTGTAACCCTAACCTATCCGTGTCTATATAAACCGGAGGGTTTTAGTCCGAGGGATCTAACAACAATCATACCATAGGCTAGCTTCTAGGGTTTAGCCTCCTTGATCTCGTGGTAGACTTACTCTTGTACTACCCATATCATCAATATTAATCAAGCAGAGTAGGGTATTACCTCCATCGAGAGGGCCGAACCTGGGTAAAAACATCGTGTCCCTCGCCTCCTGTTACCATCCGCTTAGACGCATAGTTCGGGACCCCTACCGAGATCCGCCGGTTTTGACAATCGACATTGGTGCTTTCATTGAGAGTTCCTCTGCGTCACACCATCAGGTAGGATGCCTCATCTCGCCTTTAAAGGCGATACCATCGCCAAAGAAGCCTTGGCCACCGGGTCGACTCTTCGCTCAGGCGGTTTTCTCATGACCGCTAGTTCGCCGTTGCTACCGACGATGACCTCTCGAGTCATCGAAACCAATATCCATGTTAGTTCGGAACTTGCCGAACAGTTAGATTCGATCGAGCTCTCCTCCGTAAACGAGCTCTTGGATCGCATCGCCGCCCTCGGAGTCGCCACAGATTACGATCGGATCGGGCCTAAAACCGATCTGAGAGAGATCAACTCTCCCCAGGCTACCCATCATGTTGCTGTGATAGAGGAGCAATGCGGCGATTCTTCTTCTATCTTAAAGACTAGCTACGTCCGGATTCCCGATCCCTCCATGCCGGATTCCCGCGGAGGGACGGATGTCGATCAAGCCCTAAACTTAAAGTCAGCGTGGTCGGACTCATTGGATAGCACTCAAAAATCCAAACTCCCGAGTTCGGAAACTTCTCGGCCCTTAAGTCCTAAATTGGACGGGGTTCGGATTTAGTGCCACCCGCCCACTCAAACATTAGCGACCTCTCTCGAATTCGGCAAGAGCCCGCTGAAACAGTACATCATTACTGGGCCAGATTCCTCCTGGTTATGAAGAGGATAAAGGACTGCCAAGAGGAGGACGCAATCCCAATTTTTTTGCAATAATTGCACGGACAAGGGAATCCTAAACGCCATAAGTCGTCGTGAAATTACACGCTTTGCTGACTTGGTGACCATAGTACAATAGTACTTTGTCTGACGGAGAGCGCCTGGAAAACAGAAAGTAAATTTTGTGATAATACAGCCGAGAATTAATCCCTAGTCTGGAACAAAAGGGTGCATCATTTTCAAGAACCTTGGTTGAATACCATAAAACAAAAACCCCCTAAAGGGTACGGAACTGCATCGAGGGTTGGCTAAACGGACCTGCAAAATTCATAGTACGTAGGGCGCCACTCCAACCCATAGCCTTCGAGCATGTTGGATACTACGGCAGGTGGCCAAAAGTGGCAAAGAGCTTCTAGCTTCGGAATCCCAGCCCAGCAACACCAGTATGGTGTTAACAGTCTTCAAGACTTTCACATCAAATAACATGCGAAAATGACAACTCCAAGAACTGCGTCAAGTCTACCAAGTAGCAACAATAAATCCATGGAGTGACACGGCTATTACCTTCAATGCCGTGATTTAACCTAAATCCCGAACTGCCCGAGCACCAGCCGCATTGGTCCTCGGCCCGATAGTAGGCGGCTTCGCCTTTACTAAGGTACTCATGGATGGCGGCAGCGGACTAAACCTCATCTATGAGGAAACCCTCCGAAAAATGGAAATAGACTAGAACCGCATTGAGCGAAGAAGCACAACCTTTAGAGGAATAATCCCCATCCGGGAAGCATGCTGCACAGGAAAAATCACGCTGGACGTAGTGTTCGGCTCGCCGGACAATTACAGGTCCGAGGAGGTCACATTTCAAGTGGCCCTGCTCAACAAATGGATATCATGCTTTATTAGGACGAGAGGCATTCACAATTTTTCAAGCTATACCCCATTATGGGTACATGAAGCTTAAAATGCCCAGTCCCAACGGAATAATCACTCTCGCTAGTGATCCGAACATAGCACTCCGCACCGAAAATAAGACAGCCGCACTAGCCCACGAGGCACTATCCGAAGCCCTAGCCGAGGAACTCACCGCGATGCGCCCACGGTGAGCAGGGACGATGTGATACTTGATAAAAGATCCAAGTCCACCTCTTTTAAACCAGCGGATGAAATAGTCAAATTCCAAGTCCACCAACCGGACCCAGCAAAGACGGCCTCCATCGGGGCACAATTAAACCCTGATGTAGAAGCCGCACTACGAGAATTTCTACAAGAAAACTGGGACATCTTTGTCTGGCACCCTTCAGACATGTCAGGAATCCCACGTCAGCTGGCCGAGCACAGCCTAAATATCCTAAAAGGATTCAAGTTAGTCAAACAGGCTCTTCGGCGCTTTTCTGAACCCAAGAGACAGGCCATGGGAGAGGAGCTAGCCAAACTTTTGGAGGCCGGATTCATCAGAGATATAAAACATCCGGACTGGCTAGTGAACCTGGTGATGGTACCAAAGAAGGATAAATCCTGGCGCCTATGTGTTGATTTCAAAGACCTTATTAAGGCTTGCCCAAAGGATCCCTTCCCGCTCCCTCGAATTGATCAAATCATTGACGCTACAGCAGGACATGACTCATTGTGCTTCCTCGACGCTGCATCGGCTACCACCAAATCAAGATGGCGGAGCTGCACCAAGATGCAACAGCATTCATCACTCCATACGGCCCGTCGTGCTTCAACACAATGCCCTTTGGGCTCAAAACGCCGGTAGCGACATATCAGCGCATGATTCGTATATGTCCGCAAACCAGATCGGCAAAACGGTGGAAGCATATGTAGATGACGTGGTCGTCAAAACCAAGCACGCCGGAACTCTAGTAGACGACTTGAGGCTCACATTCGACAATCTTCAAGATATGACATCAAGCTCAATCCGGAAAATTGCCTTCTGCGTTCCACGAAAGCTCCTGGGCTTCATTGTGTCCGGTAGAGGAATTGAAGCAAACCCAGCCAAGATCCGAGCTCTGTCACAATTGGATATTCCAAAAGACCTCAATCAAATACAAAAATTGACGGGATGCATAGCGGCTGTAAGCCGCTTTATCTCCCGTTTAGGAGAAAAGGCATTACCTCTTTACCGCCTCCTCCGCCGCACCGAACACTTCGAGTGGACGGATGCCGCCACGGCCGGACTCGAAGAAATAAAGGCCATTTTTGCAACAAATCCGGTCCTGGCCGCGCCCAACGTGGGCGAACCAATGCTATTATATATCGCCGCAACACATCAAGTTGTCGGGTGCTCGTTGTCGAACGAGAACGGACGGACACCGGTTCCCTGTTCAAAACCGGTTTATTATGTGTCCACCGTCCTAACTCCATGCAAGTCCCGTACCCACACTATCAAAAGATAGCATACGCGTGTTCATGGCATCCGGAAGCTGCGACACTACTTTCAAGAGTGTTCGATAACGGTAGCCTCCAAAGTACCTCTTAATGACATTATAAACAACCGCGACGCGACGGGCCGGATTGCTAAATGGGCCATAGAGTTCCTCCCATTCGACATAACTTATAAGCCACGACGAGCTATTAAGTCGCAGGTTTTGGCCGACTTTGTGGCCGAATGGACTGAAGCCGAACTCCCTAAAGAGTACGGCGCATACTCCAATTGGATCATGCACTTGGATGGCTCCAAAATGTTGGCTGGCCTGGGGGCTGGTGTCATCGTGACGTCCCCAACCGGGGACACGGTCCAATACGTCCTTCAGATAATGTATACGGACTCCAACAACGCAGCCGAATACGAGGCCCTTCTGCACGGCCTCCGGATGGCATTCTCCATGGGCATTCAACGCCTAGAGGTGCGCGGGGATTCAAACCTCGCAATATCTCAAATAAACGGAGACTTTGATGCCAAAGATCCGAAAATGGCAGCATACCGCAATGCGGTCCTAAAAATGTCAAAGACGGTTCAAGGGCTCGAATTTCATCATATAGCCCGGATAACAACCAGGCGGCGGATATATTGGCACGCATCGGTGCAAAACGCGATGCCGCCCCACCAAATATCTTTTTGGAACGGCTGTTCAAGCCATCCGCATTATGGGAAGGAGTCCGCACAATAACAATCCGGACCCAACCGCATCACCGACGCCAACACTATGACACAACCGAGGCTCCGCCCCCGAGATAACACACTCTGCTCACGAAATAATGGCGGTTATCGCCCCGTGGACGGAACCATTCCTAGCCTACCTAATTAGGCAGGAACTCCCCGAAGACCAAAATGAGGCTCGCTGCATAGTACGGCACTTTAAAGCCTATAAAGTCCATGAGGGAGAGCTTTATAAGAAAAGCACTACCGGAGTCCTTCAAAGGTGTATCTCCGAAGAGGAAGGGCGAAACCTCCTGGCTGAAATTCATGCCGGACTGCGTGGGCACTACGCCGCAGCCCGGGCCCTTGTAGGCAAGGCCTTCCGTACAAGATTTTATTGGCCGACGGCCCGGGCAGATGCGCAGGACTAAGTCCAACGATGTGTCGGTTGCCAGCTTTTTGCTAACCAAAGCCACATGCCACCCACCACCGAAAAACTATACCCATCACCGCCGTCCAGCGGTCCTGGGCTTGACATGGTTGGACCCCTCAAGGGAGGAACCCACAAGCAAAAATACCTATTGGTCATGGTGGACAAATTCACCAAATGGATAGAGGCCAAACCAGTTAAAATGGCCGAACCCGGACCAGTGATAGACTTCATATCAGGGGTAGTGCACCGTTACGGTGTCCCCCACTGTATCATCACTGACAATGGCACCAACTTCACGGCCGATGAGGTCAAATCATGGTGCAAAAACATGGGCATCAAGCTCGATTACGCCTCAGTCTATCACCCTCAAACCAACGGCCAAGTCGAACGGGCAAACGGTCTAATCATGAGCGGCATTAAACCCAGAATAGTGCGGTCCCTCAAGGAATATAACATGCACTGGGTCGAGGAGCTCGACTCCGTACTCTGGGGGTTGCGGACCACGCCGAATCATACTACCGGATTCACACCATTTTTCATGGTGTACGGCGCAGAGGCAGTCTTGCCCTGCGACATAATACACGACTCACCTCGCGTACGCATGTATGAAGAAAGAGAAGCTGAGTTCGATCCGCAGGACAGTTCGGACGCATTGGAGGAGGAGCGCGACGTGGCAAAAGCTCGTTCCGCATTCTATCAACAAAGAGCTCGAAGATATCAAAGCAGAGAAGCACGGACAAAGCTTATAACGTTGGCGAACTAGTTCTACGCCGCTTGGACAAGAAAAGGACAAACTCAAGCCCAAATGGGAAGGTCGCTTCATCATTGACCAGGTCCTGACCGGCGGGGCATACCGTCTGCGAAACGCATCGGATAACCGACTCGAGCCGAACCCATGGAACGCAGCCCGTCTACGAAGATTGTAAACCTAAGTGCCGGACTCCAAGTTCGTCTCCTTCCTCCGTCCGCATTTTTTATTTTTGCTTTTGTGCTGTCTTTTATTTCTCTCCTTCGTCCTTCTTCTTCTTGTAGCCTCTAGAGGCTTGTTTGGCGCTTTTTCAAGACACACTTGACGCGCTGTCCGCTCATTATACTCGGGGCTTCTTTAATGAAGCTTATTTATACGGGCTTCATGCCCAACACATGCGTTAAACTTCCGCATGTACCTTTTTATTCACCATTGTATGCATCGATATGACTTAAGTTTTGGCCAAGCTGGGTTGCTGGCTCCTGCTTACCCCTACGCTCCCGATTGTTCGGCTAGGTGGTAAAGGGAGCACCTCTGTGATTGTTACTGCCGGGTCACCGAATGTGTACCTCAGACCGGGTGAAGCCGAAAGCTAGCGTTCTTAGGGAATATTCGGTCGGTGAACTAAAAGATGATTTTAACTATTTACCCATCTGCCCTCAGAGGATTTTCTCGCTTATAGCAGCTTTGACATGCACTTTAGGGCATGCATCCCAATGAAAGGAACCCTTAACGGAACTATTATCCTCGAAGATGTTTCTTACTACCCATGTAATATAACATAACTAGTTTGGCACTTGTCCGATGACAAGAACAATGACCCCACGCCTTTGTCTCCATGCATACCACGGTTCTTATATAACCACGAAGGTATTCGGACACACTCGGACTATTGGGTCCGGAGGTCGGGCGAAAAGGTCCGCTATGACAAACAATCTACAATCCGGCTAGAAGACATTCTTTCATGTCATTTTTTACATAGTCAACTCGACTCATTGTATTCCTCCTCAATGCCATCTAATAGGCTATCTAATTTACAATCTTGCTGGGAATACTTGGCGGCCAATTCTACTTGGTCAGACACTAAGCTTACTGAGGATCTCCATCCCATCCGCCCCACAGGTCCGACCTCGGCCATGTGGTTTGGGTCACCGTGTGCAGCGTCTTTACCATGGCCCGAGCCTCCTGGCGCCTTTGACGACATGCCGATATCTTCCATAGCGGAAGCGCCGCCGTGCTCCTTGAAGCCGCTCGCCAGCTCCCCAACGCCGGGCAGGGAGATAGATGGCCACAAGGCTTGGCCGATGCCTTTCATCACCTGCCGGACTCGTTTGCAAATGACGCAGTTCGGGAAGAAGATCACCAAGAATCGGGCATCTCCTCCTCGTGACGACTGTGAGCAAACCTACATACATGTTTATGTTAGTCGCCTTCCTCGCCAACTCTTTCAAAGTGCGTTCAAGCACTTATCGAAAATGCCGCGACGAAGCCGCCGATTCTCCTTTCGGAGTCGGACAACCGGGCACGAACTTCTTTAGTTCCTCACCCAGCTTGGTGTTGGCATCCTCGAGGTTATTTTTCTCCCGCCGCACCCTCGTAAGCACGCTCGCCAGACCTTTAGCTGGCGCAAGAGTTGTTGCTTGTCCGGATCCACCGCGCCATCTGCAATGTTTTTGTCGGATTTATACACCAGTCGCGCTTCATAAACTATTTATCTTTTAAAGTGTATATTACCAGTGGGGGTCTCTGCGGCTCCCCCGGTAGCGGCTAGTGCGGCCTCAAGTTGGGCCTTGCACTCTTCAAGCTCCTGGGACAGTCGGGTATTCTTTTTCTCAGAAGATCCTCAGATAACAAATGATCCTTAAATCAGTTATTCTAACAATTTTAAGTCTCGGGCTACTGGCATATATAATCACAAATTATCTTACTCAGATGTCCTTTACATACCGCTCCTCGGCTCGCTAGACCATCTTGAGTGGCACAGAGGTGTGCATCTCCCGAATCAAAGGTATTCAAGGCCTCTTGGGAGAAACATGCGTCACGAAGAACTGTCCGGCGACGCCTGTGATTCAAGGCGCTCTCCACCTCGGAGTTGGTGGTGGACAACCTGTCGGCATCCTCTGTCGGAGGAGCGTCCGACGCTGTCGGCGTTCTTCGAACGGGGGTCCCCATACTTGCCTGCCTCCAGCCTGCGGCGTGGCTCAAAGGAGGCCCAGGACGGCCCATCTTCATCAACGCAAACCCAAGACCCTTGCGAGGGGCCAAGCCTGTGGGCGGACGACCAAGAGCTTCTCGTGCACGGCCTCGTCAGGCTGGCTCATGAGGAGGCGGAGAGTTCAAGGCGGGGTACCTCGCGAGGTGCCCATGACGTAAGCCATGACGACCAAGGGCGCCAGTCGGGCGCCAGCCCACGCAGCGTCCTCCTTTCCTCTTTGGAGCAAAGGGAGCAAGCGCAGGCAAGAGCATCAAGCAAAGGCATCCGTTTCGGTGCAACAAGACCAAGACCAGCCCCAACGGCTGGAATGCAGTCATCGTGGAGCCCAAGCAGGCGTCATCACCAGAGCCTTTGGCGGCGAGGACCAACTTTAGTCGGGATAAGTGTACCATTGTTCCCCTTCAAATGGCCAATTGTTGGCGCCCTTCCCGCTCAATATTTGGGAAGAGGCCCAGGGCCTTCGTCTATATAAGTAGAGCTAGCCACCATAGGAGAAGACATCTCCCCCCGATCCACCATTCGGAATCCAGAGAGAGAGAGAGAGAGACCCGATCCTCAAGCTAGAGCGACGGGATACCACTTAGCAGTTCATCACTCCCACCAAGAACAGACCCTCGTGAGGCTGTTCTTCCCTGTACTGTTCTTCATCAGCCCCAGAGGCAATCCACACACCACACACTGGAGTAGGGTATTACACCACGATGGTGGCCTGAACCAGTATAAATCTTGCGTCTCTTGTGTTGTTCTTGCTAGCAGTTTAGGTCCCTGCGATTCAGTGAGGTACGAGACGGTGGAGGGTTGGACCTCCGGGCACACCCCAGAGTTCGAACCTTAAGGGTCTGTCGGAACCCGAAATCCGACATTTGGTGTGCCAGGTAGGGGTGCGCCGGAATCTGCCTTTCGTTGCCTCGTTCTTCCCCGGCCACCGCAACCATGTCTGACGCTCACCGGGCCCGCCGAGCGCCGAGCCGCCCGTGCCTCCCACGTCGCCCGGGACGCTCCCGTCGGCGGGCGCCCTCGTCGTTCCCCATCACCTGCCGTCAACACCGCCATCGGCCCGGCGGGGGACAGGCAGCAAGCATCGTCCCTGCGCTCCCCGGCGACTTCATGGGGGAGGCTGCGGCTCCTGGTCGCCCGCCATGGCTGGCTTCTCCACTCATCGCGCCCTCCTCGGTGACTTCGCAGCGCCCTCCAGCCGCCATGTCAAGACATTCGTCTGGCTGGGTCGGTGCCGCCTCCATGGCGAGGCTCCTCAAGCCGGACGGAGTCGTCGGCGGGCTGACCTTCCGACTCTCAAGACCACCCCGCCAACTCGGCGGCTCGGGTGCGCTCCCGCTGCTCAAGCACACCTACCATCTGCCAGGTCGCCGTCACCAGGACCCTCATCGACGGCGGCGCCAGCCTCAATGTACTCTCAGTCGAGGCCTTCAACCTCCTCTGCATACCCAGGGAGTGGCTGCTGCCCAGCCGGCCTTTTTCGGGCGTAGGAGGAGGGTCATCCAGCTCCTTGGGGCAAATCCGGCTTCCGGTGACCTTCGGCACCTACGACAACTTCCGCACGGAATTGGACGATTTCGACATCGCCCCCATCGGCCTCCCCTACAACGCCATCCTTGGCTATCCGGCATTGGCCGAATTCATGGCCGCAACCCACCCGGGGTACAACCTCATGAAGATGTCTGGAGCAGCGGGCGCCTCACTGCGTTCGGGGATACCGAGGGTGCGCGAAGCGCTCAGGCTCACCCTCAAGACGGCGGCCGCAGCACAGCCCGCCGATGCGGAAGCCCCCAAGACCAAGGGGGCTGCGCCGACCAAGAAGAAGCAATTGTTCACTCAAGACAAGGCGGAGACCAAGAAGATACCCGTCGATGAAGACGGGTCCACAAACGCCACCTTCACCATAGGCGCCAACCTCGAGCCCGAACAGGAGGAAGCCCTTGTCAAGTTCCTGCGTGCGAACAAGAAGGTGTTCGCACGGGAGCCCGATCAGTGGGCGGGATTCCACGGGCGTGATCGAGCACCACCTCAACGTGTGCCCCAACGCAAGGCCCAAAGTGAAGCAGAAAGCGAGGAGGCAGTCCACCGAAAAGCAGGCCTTCATTGTCCAAGAGACCCGCAGGCTAGAAGCCGCGGGGGTTATCCGCAAGGTCCGATACCCAGATTGGTTGGCCAACCCCGTGCTGGTGCCGAAGAAGGGAGGAAAGGAGCGCATGTGTGTCGACTTCACCAACCTCAACAAAGCATGCCCGCAGGATCCATTTCCTCTCCCTCGCATCGACCAGATCGTCGATTCCACCGCCGAGTGTGACCTGTTGTGCTTCTTGGACGCCTTTTCGGGGTATCACCAAATCAAGATGGCGGTGGAAGACGTGGAGAAGACGGCCTTCCTAACCCGTGTGGAGTATCTCGCTATACCTGCATGCCATTCGAATTGCGCAACGCAGGGCAACCTTCCAAATGCTCATGCACATCACCTTGGGCCCACAGCTCGGGAAGAATGTGGAGGCATACGTCGACGACATCGTGGTGAAGTCTCGCGAGGCCAAGACCTTGATACAAGACCTGGAAGAAACCTTCATGAGCCTCAATGCAGTGAGCCTGCGACTCAACCCAGAGAAGTGTGTGTTTGGAGTTCCCTCATGCAAGCTCCTTGGTTTTCTCGTGTCCCACCGAGGCATCGAGGCCAACCTGCAAAAGGTCAAGGCGATGGGAAGACATGAGCCCACCAAGACCCTCGGGGAGATGCAGAAGCTCATGTATGCCAGAACGGTGCTGGCCGTTTCATCTCCCGATTGGGGAGCGGGCGCTGCCTTTCTTCCGGTGATGAAGAAAAAGGGGCCCTTCGAGTGGATCAAGAGGCCGACCAAGCATTTCAAGACCTCAAGAGGTACCCGACCAGCCCTCCAGTGATGGTGGCCCGCCTTAGGGAGCCCTTGGTACTCTACCTCGCCGATCCCTACTCGCTGGCGCTGCTCTAGTGGCGGTTAGGGAGGAGCGTCAGGCCAAGACCACGGCAGCCACCCGAGCTAAGGCAAGACCGAATCAGAAGGAACTAGCAGAAGCCAGCACCGCAATGGAGGAAGATCGGCCGTCACAGCAGAGCGCGCCAAGGGCGGGGGAGGCCTCCCGTCCAAGCACCGAGCTTTCGGAGGCCCTGACGCCTCAGGAGGCACCACAGCTTCCGGAGGACGCCACCAGCACCAACGCCCCTAACCTCGTCGAGCACCCGGTGTACTTCGTCAGTACCGTGCTACGGGATGCGAGGGCACGGTACCCCATGCCGCAGAAGCTCCTCCTGGCTATCCTAGTGGCTTCGCAAGAAGCTGCGACACTACTTCTGTGGTCATCCAATCAAGGTTGTCTCGGCATACCCCACGGAGAGGGTGCTCAGAGCCCCAACTTTCGGCAGAAGGGTTGCCGAGTGGAACATTGAGCTGCAAGTATTCCAGCTCGAGTTCAAGACGACCAGAGTCATCAAGGGGCATGTTGGCAGATTTCGTGGCGAATGGGCGAAGCACGGGCCTTAGGGCGGCGAGATCGGTCCCTCTCCCGGGGAGGCGGCGCCCGAGAAGGTTGGGTCATGTACTTGACGGGCGTTCTCCAGACAGGTGGCTGGGCTGGGGCGATACTCATATCCCCTCTCGGGACAAGCTCTATTATGCCGTGCAGCTCTGTTTCCAAAGCATGGCGAGAAGGTCTCCAACAACATAGCAGAATACGAGGGGGCTGATAGCAGGTGCAGAAGGCTGCCGCTGCCACAGGGGTGAAGCGCCTTACCATCAAGGGCGCAGTCGCAGCTCCTCGTCAATTTCTCCAACAAGGTGTACGAGCCAAGGGATGAACACATGGAGGCCTACCTTGCGGAGGTCCGCAGGATGGAGAAACAGTTACTGGGGTTGGAGCTGCAGCACGTGCCTGGGCACCAATCAAGAGGCCGACGACATCGCCAAACGAGCCTCCAGGAGGTTACCCTGTGAGCCGGGTGTCTTTGAGGAACGGCTCTTCAAGCCTCAGCCACCGCCGTTATCAAGCACAACACAGCCTCGGGAGGAGCTCCTGAGCCGCTTGCCTCGGGAGCCCGGCTGTGGCCCGGCCTCGAGAGCACGCTTTGCTCCTAACGATGGAACCTCAAGAGGAGTGCTGGATCACGGAGCTCAAGAGTTACTTAACGCGTCGGACCTTGCCAGAGAAGGAGGAGGAGGCAGAGCGTGTGGCACGGCAAGCCACGGCATACAGCATCATGGATGGAGAGCTCTACCGGAGCCGACCAAACGACGTATCCCTACGCTGCATCACCAGGGAACAGGGGAAGGAATTGTTGGCAGATATACATGGCGGAGATTGTGGGCACCATTCATCGTCACGGACCCTTGTCGGAAGGCGTTCATAGCGGTTTCTATTGGCCCACCGCGCTCAATGACGCCATCGTCCTCGTGAAGGCTTGCGAGGCTTGCCAATTCCATGCCAAGCAGATCCACCAGCCAGCAGGAGGCCTGCAAACCGTTCCCCTCACTTGGCCATTCGAGGTCTGGGGGCTGGACATTTTGGGCCCTTTCCCTCGGGCGCCAGGGGGCTATCGCTACCTCTACGTCGCCATGGACAAATTCACCAAGTGGGCCGAAGTCGAGGCCGTCCGCGCCATCCCCGCTGGTTCTGCGGTCAAGTTCATCAAGGGCATCGTGAGCCGGTTCGGAGTGCCGAACCGCATCATCACCGAAAACGGTTCGCAGATTCACCAAGTAACCTTTTAAAACGCATCTGCGCTAACCTTGGAACGCAGATATGCTACGCCGGTGGCACACCCCGCAGAAATGGACAGCCGAAGCGGGCCAATGCGAGAGGTCCCGAGAGGCCTCAAGACCGGGACGTTCAAGAAGAAGCCGGAAGCCTGCGGTAGAGGCTGCACGACGATCTTCCATCCGTCTTTGTGGTCCATCCGCACAACCGCGACTCAAGCCAACCGGAGAGACCCCTTCTTCCCGGTCCACGGAGCCAAGCGGTCCTCCCTCACGAGGTCAGCGTCGATCCACAGGGTCTGGCGTTCGATGAAACGCAGCAGGACGCCATGCGGGGGACGGATCTTGTGCTAGGGGAGGAGCACCGTCGGGAAGCTGCACTGCGAGCGGCAAGGTACCAGCAGGCACTCCGGCGTTACCACTGCCGCAACATCCGCCCAGTAACTCTCGAGGTAGGAGACCTCGTGCTCACGGGTCCTCTCCAGGGAGGACTGCATAAGCTCTCTCCCATGTGGGAGGGCCCATTCAAGGTTGTTCATGTTTCTAGGGCTGGCCTGGTGCGCTTGGAGACGCAAGAGGGAGTACCTACTCTGAGCAGCGTGGAACATCCAGCACCTCCGGGAGGTTCTACCCCTAAAAGGCCACGAGCACGTGAAGAAGGCAAATGCTGTGAAGTTCATCTTTTGGAAAGGCCCTAAGCACATGAAGAAGGCGAATGCTGTGACGTTCATCTTTTTGGAAAAGGCCACGAGCACGTGAAGAAGGCGAATGCCTGTGAAGTTCATCTTTTGGAAAAGGCCACGAGCACGTGGAAGAAGGCGAATGCCTATGAAGTTCATCTTTTGGAAAAGGCCCCGAGCACGTGAAGAAGGTGAATGCTGTGAAGTTCATCTTTTGGAAAAGGCCCCGAGCCTGTGAAGAAGGCGAATGCCCGTGAAGTTCATCTTTTGAAAAAGGCCGGAGCTCGTGGAAGAAGGCGAATGCTGTGAAGCTCACCTCTTGGGAAAAGGCCCAGAGCTCGTGAAGAAGGCGAACGCCTGTGAAGCTTCAGCCGGAAAGGCCCGAGCCTGTGAAGAGGGCAAACGCCCGTGAAGCTTGCTTACTGTAAGAAAGGCCCGGAGCCTGTGAAGAAGGCCCAGTGCCTGTGAAGATCGCTGCCCCGTGACACTCTCACGTAATAATGAGTGGGGCTGTACACGCCCCGGAGTCTCAGGGGTGCCGGCCTGGGGCTCCCTCCTACGCCAGTAGCAGCACTTAGCTCCGCACTGGTGAGAAGACGTCCAAGACTAGACTAGGTGCCGGACGCGGCCTTTTCATTTGTTTTCTCTGCAGCTTGACCGGTTATTCCCATTTGAAGTTTTTATCGAAACTATCGCCCTTTTTTGGTCCGTGGTTCTTCGATCTTTTTCGCCCTCCTGCCTCGGTTTCTCTTGCGCGGGGACTCGCGAGGTAGAAGCCTCGGGAGCCCCCGCGGGTGTTCCTACCCCTATCGCTCAAGTTTCACGGCCCTGGTCCACAGCTGGAGCACCCCTCCTGACCATGCCTCACGGGCAGCACAAGGCGAACACGGGGCCAGGGTCGGTCGCCCCCGCGGCCACGATCGGGGTTTGTCGGATTTCGGGTTCCAGCAGACCCTTAAGGTTCGAACTCTGGGGTGCGCGCAGAGATCCAACCCTCCACCGTCTCGTACCTCGCCGGATCGCATGGACCTAAACTACTAGCAAGAACAACGCAAGAGACGCAAGATTTATACTGGTTCAGGCCACCATCATGGTGTAATACCCTACTCCAAAGGTGTGGTGTGTGGATTGCCTCGGGGCTGATGAAGAATAAGATGAGGGAAGAACAGCCTCGCGAGGGTCTGTTCTTGGTGGTGTGATGAACTGCTAAGTGGTGTCCCGTCGCTCTGGCTTGAGGATCGGGTCTCTCTCTCTCACTTCGGATGCTTCCCGCTCTATCCGATCTATCTCCCTACTGTGGTGGCTAGCTCTACTTATATAGACGAAGGCCCTGGGCCTCTTCCCAAATATTGAGCGGGAAGGGCGCCAACAATTGGCCATTTTGAAGGGGAACAGCGGGTACACTTATCCTGACTAAAGTTGGTCCTCGCTTGCCAAAGGCTCACAGTCTTGGCCTTTGCTTGGGCTCCACGATGATCGCATTCCGGCCGTTGGGGGCTGGTCTTGGTCTTGTTGCAATCAAACGGATGCCTTTGCTTGATGCTCTCGCTGCGCTTGCTCCTTTGCACCAAAGAGGAAAGGAGGACGCCGCGCTGGCCGGGCGCCGGATCAAGGCGCCCTTGGTCGTCATGGTTGCATCATGGGCACCCTCTGAGGTAGCCCGCTTGAACTCCCTCCGGGCCTCCTCATGAGCTGCCAGCCTCGACGAGGCCGTGCTCGAGGAAGCTCTTGCTCGTCTGCCATGAGGCTTGGCCTCGCGAGGGTCTTGAGTTTGCGTTGATGAAGATGGGCTGTCCTGGGCCTCCTTTGAGCCACGCCAGGCCGCAGTGAGCAAGTCTGGGACCCCCATTCCCGAAACGCCGACAAGAGCCCCGGGCCCATGGCGCGCCCGGACTTGGCCGTGCAGAGAGGCAAAGGGCAAGTCGCGGCGTCAGGCCCCTAACATTTCTTGACCTTGGGCGCCAAGCGTGGCGGTTGATTGACGTGGGCGCCCGCAACTGCAAGCGGGTTGATAATAGAGCGGCATCTTCCTTGCCTCCTTTACTTTCTCCAGCTTGTCGCCAGATCCCCTTTCTTGGCGCCTCCTCCTCGCTTAGAGACCTTAAGATCCACTCCGCCTTCGGCTCCCTAGCCACCATGGCTCCTCGTCAAACCCCGGCCGAAGCCTGGTACTCTCCTGCCCTGGACCCGCCGAATGTGTCAGCAGCGAGCCTTGCCCTGATGCGCCGGCTGGTGGAGGCGCAGGGCGTCAGCGGAACGGCGGTGTTCAAGGCCGGCTCCTCCGCCCCTGAGGGTCGGGGGAGTACCTTCTACCCGTTCTTCGCAGGCGCCATTATTGCTGGTCTGTCGCCTCCCTTCTCTGAGTTCTTCTTCTTCTTCCTTCGCCATTACAACATTCACGCTCTGCCCCTTCATCCCAACTCCGTCCTTCTTCTGGCAATCTTCGCCTACTATTGTGAGGCCCATGTCGGGGTGAAGCCCTCGGTGGCCTTGCTGCACCACTACTTCTTCCTCCGATTCTCAGTGGTCCACGTCTCTCAAGGCGTCTGAGCTTCGCCTCTGCGGAGCCATTGCCATTTCAAACACTAGGAAGCGGATTGAGGGCTTCAGGAGCAAGTGGGTCTTGGTGGATGCCGGGCGGATCCACCCTTGGCTGATCCTGCCCATGGAGCCCGCCGAGAGTTCCGACGACTGGTCCCGAGTGAAGCTTCGGGATCCTCGCGCCGGGTCCGGAGAGGATGGATGCAGATCTGAAGCGGACGATGCGCGGCGATGAAGATGACCGTGCATCGTTCTTTGAGGGAGTTCTGGAGCACCAATAGGCTCCGCTTCGCGATGCTAAGCTTCCGATGTGGAGGCCTAACCCGAGCCCCGTGGCCCTGGCCAGCGAGGATCTGGTGACGGTCCTCCAGTCTTTGGTAGGGGGCGATGTGGCGAGACCGGAGGGCGCCCCGCGCCCTTGTTCCTTCGCGAGGATTTGGAGCAGGTTGTGGGGTCCGTGCCCGCCTTCAATGGGGATGGGCTCGTGCCCGCGGAGGCTCCGGAGGACCTGGTGGACGTGTCCTCTTTCGACTCCGGTGAAGAGGTGGAGGAAAGGGAGCCAGGAGAGGGGGTTGACTCAGGGGCAGAGTCAAGGGCTCCCTCCCTGCGGCGCAGGCCCCGCGTTCTGCGCCTCCCCGAGAGTGACGACGACAAAGATGAGGATGAGCGGGAGGCGAGAAGCCTGCCTCGATTCGAAGAAGGACCGGACTGGGCTGGTCCCCCGCTGGTCCGCCTGCCCCGGGTGATCCATGACGCGCCTCCCGCTCTGGTCCCTTGAAGCTGATCCCCGCAGCCGGCTCTCGGGCTTCAAGTATGGCCGGAGGCTGCTCGAGTCCACCAACACGACACTGTAAGTGCTCGCTTCTGTCTTGATTATTGCTTTGTCGTGAGATCTGATGTCCATGCTCTTTGGTCAGCCGGCGCCATGCGCGAAGAAGCCGGCGGGGCTCCGAGGCCCCATCCGTGGTGGTGCCTTTGCCGAAAAGGAAGATGACCCCGACGCCTGTGCCTCTCCTGCCGGGCGTCTTCATGGCATTTGGTTGAGCCCGCAGCCGGGCGCAGAGGACGGCCCCGCCAAGATGCTTCCTTCCCGATCCGCGCTCTTGAAGATGTCTCCTTGGTCTTGGCCCCACTACCGAGGCCGAGGCGCTGAGTCTTGTCTTCGCGGCATTGACGCGGATCCTCACCCACATCTATCTTCGTGATCCTAGCGTTGACATGGACAGCTCTTTGGAGCCGCAAGCGGGCGAGCATGCAGCATTTGCACGCCGAGTTGTGAAGGGTCGCGTGGAGGCTCTGTTGGGGAAGTTCCGCCTTCGTAACCAAGACGGCAGGCGCTGCCGCCCCGCTGCTTCACGAGGCGAGCCCACTCCGCGCTGCTCCACCGCCGACAAGTGACTCCGCTACGGCTCCTGTCTTGTTTTTAATTCCTGCACATGTATCATGCCTCGGGGAGGCGTTTAAACTTGTGTTTGGTACTGCAATAACAGTGTGGACTGTAATATTTGCTTTCGAATTCCTTGAAATTTGTGCTTCCTACTTGCTTATGTTCTACGCCGGCAGAGCCGGCCCCGCGCATACCTCAGCCGCCGTCAGCCCCGACCGGAAACCAGGACGGGGCCAAGGAGTGAGGGGCTACGTGACAAGTTAGGCTCCTGAGTCGCGATGCTCAGGAGTCCCCCTTGGCGCACGAACAGCAAGTAGGGAGGTGAGGCACGGGCGTATCCACCGTTCTACGTCTGCAGAGCCCGCCTCGCATACCCCAACCGCCGTTAGCCTTCGGAACTAAGGGGTGAGGGGCTACGTGAGCGATTAGGCTCTCGAGTCGCGATGCTCAGGAGTCCCCTCGACGCTCAAGCGGCATGCGTACCTTGGCTCTGCTCGGGAGTGGCGTCACGGCGAACCAGGCCCGAGGGGCCTGGCTGGTGGCGTGGCGTCTGGGCGTGACCCAGCGCAGCCCCTCGTCGGGCGCCCGAGGGGAGGCGCGGCGACGAGGCCGACACCGAGCTCTGGGCTCCACGAGGTTGATGCGACCGGAGGCCACCCTCGGTTGTTTATCACCAGGGAGCATAGCGCTTCCGCATGCGTCTGGGCATAGCTGCTCCTCGGCGATGTCGCCACCTGGGAGCATGGTGCTCCACTGAACGTGAGGGGCTCCCCTCCGGGAGGAGCCCCTGGCGATACAGGCCCCACCCTGACATGTGGCTGGCACGGTAGGGCTAAACGAGGTGTATCTGGGCACCCGTGAGCCAGCGCGGGACTCACGAGGCCCTACCTCAAGGCGGGTTGCGCCTGGCTCTGGGCCTTATCTTCGAGTGTGTTCCCACAAAATTGGCCAGATGCCGGTGCTCTCGTCTTGGTCCGGCTCGGGCTGGTCTTAGCCGTCACCGGCAAGCCAGTGTCGCGATGCCATGGACAAGACCAGAGGGTGAGGGCCGGAGAGCCGGTAGGAGCCACGATTCGCGATGCTCGGGCACCCCCTTTAACGCCAAGCTAGGTTAAATGGCGCAACTCTCGTCCTCGGGTCCGGCTCTCGGGCTGGTCTCTACCGTCGGCTGGCAGCAAGCCAGTGTCGCGATGCCATGGACAAGACCATAGGGTGAGGGTCGGAGAGCCGGTAGGAGCCCTGAGTCGCGATGCTCAGGCACCCCCCCCTTTAACGCGCAAGCTGGATTGGATGGCGAAACTCTACGTCCTCGGGTCCCGGCTCTCGGGCTAGTCTCAGCCGCCGCTGGCAAGCCAGGTCGCGATGCCATGGACAAGACCAGAGGGTGAGGGCCGGAGAGCCGGTAGGAGCCCTGAGTCGCGATGCTCAGGCACCCCCCCTTTAACGTGCAAGATTTCGCCACCCAGGAGAAGGCACCAAATAACAAGCATGGTGGAACGAGAGCATAATCCTAAGGAAAACACATGAAGGATACATGCCGCTGGGACTGGCCCGAATGGCTTGGGGATGATGCAGCCGAGGGTGCCACCAACAAGATAAGCTAAAGACATGAAATGAAAAGGGATACATGCCGCAGGGACGGACCCATGCGGCCTGGGAATAATGCGGCCCTGAAGGCGCTCCCAGCCGGAAGTAAAACTTAAAGATGTCACCTGGTGATGTTGAGGATGAAGGGTTGTTGATGTAGCAGACTCGGTGGGCTGCGGGATCCGATCCTCACGAGCCCCCAGGCTCGGGGGCCTCGGGAGGCTCCGGAGGCACTGGTGGCTCCTCATGGGCCATCTCCATCTCCGCTTGAGGCTGCGGGCGTGCGACCTCTTGAGCCTCGGGATGGTCCTCATGAGACGCTGGTGCGTAGCAACCGCGTTTGGCAGGCCATAAGGCATGCGTGACGTGGGCGTGGGCGGACCCTCGCAACGTCCCACTCGCGAGGGCCAGAGGCGCTCTTGAGACGCGGCTCGGTTGAGCCCTGGTATGTCGATGCAGACACGCAGCCCACCATCGTCGCCTGGATGGGGGGCCATAACGGGTAGGCGGCGGCTGCCCCTCATGATCCTTGACTCCTGTAGCTCCTGGATGGCCTTGCTGATGAAATCTTGAGGGTTCTGTCCTCCTGGTCTTGCTCACCGCTATGCGGAGACGTGCTTCAAACACGCCTCACGTGGTGCCCAAGCGCCTCCTCAAGACCTTGGCAAGGTCGGCGGCCCTCCGTGGAGAGCCCCAAGCCCTGCTCGAGGAGGCGCCGCACGCTTTCCTATGCGATGGAAGGAGGCTCCCCCGGCCCGGCTACGGGCCACGAGGGGCCTGTCTCTTGAAGAGCCGGGCCGGTCGATGTCTTCTTCTTCACGGCGCTGCCTCGAGGCATCCTGCTGCTGTAGTGCAGGTCTTCCAAATGATGCAGCTGAAAAGCTTGCTCCAGGGAGCACATCGCATCTCTCTCTTCGTGGCACCGTGATGACCCCACCGCTTCACGGCATCTTGAGGACGTTGTAGCCATGGTGGGTTACGACCATGAACTTGGCCAACGCTGGGTACCCGAGGATGGCGTTGTCTGGCGAAGTAATGTGGGCGACGTCGAAGTCGATGAGCTTGGTGTGGTAGTTGTCGCGGGCCCTCAAGGTGACAGGAAGGCGGACCTGCCCGATCGGGACCGTGGAGCCGCTTGTGACTCCGGAGAAGGGCTTGGTTGGCTGAAGTCGATCGTAGGGCACTTGAAGATTGTTGAATGTCTCCACAGACAGACGTTGAGCCTGCGCCGCCGTCGATGAGGGTCTTGGTGACCAAAGACGTTGTTGATGATTGGGGAGCAAAGCATCGAGAACTCAAATGTGGCTGCGCACTTGAGCTGATCCACTGAGCTGAACGTGATGGCGCACGCCGACCACCTGAGAGGGCGCGTGGACTCGAGCTTGGGGAGGACTGCATTCACTTCACGGGCGAACTGCTTGAAGATGCGGTGAGAGGCTGGGGCTTGAGCTCCGCCCAGGATGCAGGCGATCGCGCGTGCTTCCTGGAAGCCCCCAACCCCCTCGTCCTGATGACGGTCTTCGACTCTCCTTGGCGGTGGCGGCAGCGGAGGGAGGCCTGCGTTCCCTTGCGAACGATCCTCACGAGGCTGATCCCTCCAGCCCCCCTCGCGAGGCGGGTCTTGCCAGTGGTCCTCGCGAGGTTGGTCGCGCCACCCTTGGCGCGGGCCGCGGTGTTCCCAGCGTCCCGCATTCCTTCCTCCTCCTCGGCCGTAGCCCCGGTCGCTGCGCTCAGGGCGTCTGCCGACCCTTCCGCCGGCGCGCGGCTCGGAGCTCTTGACATTCATTGGTGTTGTGGGTGTGGAGGTCGTGGTACACGCAGGACCGACGCCCTTGGAAGACTCGGGCTGATCTACCGCTTGGTGTCTGGTTCAGCCGCGAGCACGGCAGCCCCCTTGCACTTCGCGTCCTTGGCCTTGGACTTCTTCTCTTCGGGTTCCGCGGTAGGTAGCTCGAGGAGGGAGAGGCGCCCCTCCTCAGCCCTGGCGCACTTGGTCGCCAAGTTGAACAGCTCCAGGGAGGTGCACAGATCTTCATGCAACGCCAGCTCCTCGTTCATCTTGACGTCGCGCATGCCATCGGAGAAGGCAGAGATGATGGCCTCCTCCGTTACCCTGGGGATCTTGAGGCGTGCGTTGTTGAAGCGCTGGATGTACTTTTGCAGGGTTTCCCCTGGCTGCTGCTTGATCCGGCGCATGTTGCTCACGGCGGGTGGCCGGTCGCGAGTACCTTGGAAGTTGGCGATGAAGCGGGTGCGCATCTCGGCCCAGGAAGAGATCGTGCCTGGGGACAGATTCAGAGCCAAAAGGGTCTGGCCCTGAGCGCCATGGAAACCAGTTCGCCATGACCTTTTCATCTCCGTTGGCAGCCTCGATGCCCAGCTCAGAGCTGGAGGAACTCCGTAGGGTCAGCCGTGCCGTCGTAGCGTGGAGGCGAGTGCGGCTTGAACTTGGCGGGCCCGCTTGACGCTTCTGCGCAGCTTCGGTGGTGAAGGCGGAAGCCCGCCGTGGCTGCTGAGGGCCTCGGGCGGCGAGAGAGCTTTGTCTTGCAGGCCTCCCAGCGCCGCGAGCTGGGGGCAGCGAGGTCTTGACGTCTTTGGGCGGGGCGCTCGGGCAGCTTCTTGCGGGCGAGGAACTTCTTGGCAGCTTTGCTCTTGCCGCGACGGCGCATGGCGGAGCAGGTTCCGCCCGAAGACGCGCCTTAGTGCTGGCGCCGTCTTGGGAGGAGGCGGTGGCGCCCGGAGCTTCATCGCCAGCAGGCGGAGTGCGGTGCGTGCGACGAAGCTTCAGCGGCAGCAGTCGAGCCATTCTTCGTAGACGTCGTCGGCAAGGCGATAGCGCAGAGCTCGTTAGCGCGATGAGTGCAGCTCGGGCCTCCATGGCCGTCAAGGGCGCGCGCGACGAAAGAACCAACGGGGTGGCGAAAGCGTGGCGGTGCGGCCGTCCCGCCTCATGGACGAGTCTTTGGGGCGGCGCTTCTGCTCGTTCCCCGCCGGGCGATGGCGGCGTTAATGGCGAGTGACGAGAACGAGCGAGGCGCCCGCCAACGGAGAGCCGTCTGAAGCGAAATAGGGCGAGCGTCCCGGCGCTTCGGCCTTGCGAGCCAACAGCGTCGAACATAGTTGCGGTGGTCGGGGAAGAACGAGGCGACGAAAGGCAGATTCCGGCGCACCCCTACCTGGCGCGCCAAATGTCGGATTTTGGGATCCGGCATACCCTTAAGGTTCGAACTCTTGGGTGTGCGCAGAGATCCAACCCTCCACCGTCTCGTACCTTGCCGGCTCGTAGGGACCTAAACTACTAGCAAGAACAACGCAAGAGACGCAAGATTTATACTGGTTCAGGCCACCGTCGTGGTGTAATACCCTACTCCAGTGTGTGGTGTGTGGATTGCCTCTGGGGCTGATGGAGAACAGTACAGGGAAGAACAGCCTCGCGAGGGTCTGTTCTTGGTGGTGTGATGAACTGCTAAGTGGTGTCCCGTCGCTCTGGCTTGAGGATCGGGTCTCTCTCTCTCACTTCGGATGCTTCCTGCTCTATCCGATCTATCTCCCTACTGTGGTGGCTAGCTCTACTTATATAGACGAAGGCCCTGGGCCTCTTCCCAAATATTGAGCGGGAAGGGTGCCAACAATTGGCCATTTTGAAGGGGAACAGCGGGTACACTTATCCTGACTAAAGTTGGTCCTCACCTGCCAAAGGCTCTGGTGATAACGCCTGCTTGGGCTCCACGATGACTGCATTCCAGCCGTTGGGGCTGGTCTTGGTCTTGTTGCACCGAAACGGATGCCTTTGCTCTCGCCTGCGCTTGCTTCCTTTGCACCAAAGAGGAAAGGAGGACGCTGCGCGGCTGGCACCCGACTGGCGCCCTTGGTCGTCATGGCTTGCGTCATGGGCACCTCGCGAGGTACCCCGCCTTGAACTCTCCGCCTCCTCATGAGCCAGCCTGACGAGGCCGTGCTCGAGGAAGCTCTTGGTCGTCCGCCTCATGAGGCTTGGCCCCTCGCGAGGGTCTTGAGTTTGCGTTGATGAAGATGGGCTGTCCTGGGCCTCCTTTGAGCCACGCCGCAGGCCGCAGGCAGGCAAGTCTGGGGACCCCCGTTCCCAGAATGCTGACAGGGTTCACTTGCGAATGGGCGCACGATAGAAGGGAACAGTATCAGGATAACAAAAGCATTACAATAATTAATGGCGTTGCCCTAAACACGCCCCCACGGGGCCACACATTGTTCCCTTTTTACGCAGGAGAAAGGGAAAGAAAAGGACAAAAGCAGATGAAGCACGCCCCGTGCAGGCTCTCTTGGGAGGACCGAGCCGCCTCAAGTAGCTCGGTCCGGACTCCATCTCTGGCTTGGGCGTGGCGGCGAAGCGGACCCGCTGCCACCCCCAAGCAGCGCTGGCGGCGTGAGGCTGGCAGCCGCTGCAGGAAGAATTGCCACCGAAGAAGAGCTGGTGAAGCGTGAGGAGTCACGGCATCGCCAGCCGCCGTCCGCCACGGGCTAAGTCCTCGGGTCATGCGTCGCCGCCTCGAGGCAGCACCCATGCGGCGGCCGTCTTCCCCGAACACCCTCACGTAGAGGGTGGCGTCGCCATCATACTTGAAGTGCAGGGACCACCGCGGTAGACGCCATCATCAACAGTGGGCCACCCAGTCCTTGGCCAACCCCATCCAGATCAGGGACGGCGATGGCCTGACGAGCTCGCCCTGCTCCGGGAGCGGCGCAGGCTTGGGGGCTCGTAGCTGTCGTCGCTTGTCTCTGGAGTCGCGAAGAGCTCGGCGGAGTCGCTGGATCCTCCGGCGCCTTCGTCGCCTGAGGAGTTGCCAAGGGAGCGGGCGGTTGGCCTCTGTCTCACCACAAGAGACCCCGCCACCTCTCCCGGCAGCACTCACCAAGCGACCCTCCGCATCGAAGAGCTTGAAGGACATCACCAAGCACCATCGTACTCTAGGTGGATCGTGAGGGCGCCCCTCGTCCTGCAGACCCGGGCGACCTCGCTCCAGCCTCGAGTCATGAAGACCTCGCCCGGGGCAACTACTGCGACCTCTGCCCCGGTAGCGAGGGTACCACAGCCGGCGTGCTGCAGCCAGAGCCCCAGGGGCTCCCTCTGCCGGACGACGGAGGCAAGAAAGAAGGAAGGCGGATCCAAGACTTAGGAGGCGCGTCGACGCGAAGCACGAACTCCCGGTAGGAGCCCTCGGCGTGGACTCCTGGGGGGAAGACGCACACTTTCATGACCCGCCCATTGCCGTCGGCTGGGCTCGTGGGCGCCCGGCCACCTCCTTCAGTGGCCACCAATCACAGCGTACAAGGGAAGAGGAAACCCTGGTGGCGGCCGCACACACCAGGGCACGGGCGCCTCCTCACGCGCGCTCCTGCCCTGACACCAGAGAGCAAGCCGCTTCTTTGGGGGAGCGGGTCAGGATCCTCTTGAGGAGCCTTTCCCTTTTCTTCCCTGGAGAACCGACGGATCAGAGCCTTGGTAGCCAGACGAGAGGAGGAAGAGGAGAAGCAGGAGGATAGACCGGAAAGGCGCACGCCGTTCCGTACTTATAGCCGGCGGAGGCCAACCATCGGCCTCCACGATCACCAGTCATCATGCCCAACTCTGCATGCAAGGACCTGTCGAATCCGGGCGGTTACCAAGGCATCGTGGGGGAGCAGGCTCCCATGCCCAATCAACCGCCACGCGTCGCCCAAGACCACAGGCTGTTAGGGCCAGCGACGCTTCACACTTGCCCTTTCGCCTCTCTGCACGGCCAAGTCCGGGCGCGCCAGGCCCGGCTCTCATTGCCGCGTTCTGGGAACGAGGGTCCCCAGACTTGCCTGCCTGTGGCCTGCGGCTTGGCTCAAAGGAGGCCCAGGACGGCCCATCTTCATCAACGCAAACCCAAGACCCTCGCGAGGGGCCAAGCCTCACGGGGCGGACGACCAAGAGCTTCCTCAGGCACGGCCTCGTCAGGCTGGCTCATGAGGAGGCGGAGAGTTCAAGGCAGGGTACCTCGCGAGGTGCCCATGACGTAAGCCATGACGACCAAGGGCACCAGTCGGGCGCCAGCCCGCGCAGCGTCCTCCTTTCCTCTTTGGTGCAAAGGGAGCAAGCGCAGGCAAGAGCATCAAGCAAAGGCATCCGTTTCGGTGCAACAAGACCAAGACCAGCCCCAACGGCTGGAATGCGATCATCGTGGAGCCCAAGCAAAGCGTCATCACGAGCCTTTGGCGGTGAGGACCAACTTTAGTCAGGATAAGTGTACCCGTTGTTCCCCTTCAAAATGGCCAATTGTTGGCGCCCTTCCCGCTCAATATTTGGGAAGAGGCCCAGGGCCTTCGTCTATATAAGTAGAGCTAGCCACCATAGGAGAAGACATCTCCCCCCGATCCGCCATTCGGAATCCAGAGAAAGAGAGAGAGACCCGATCCTCAAGCTAGAGCGACGGGATACCACTTAGCAGTTCATCACTCCCACCAAGAACAGACCCTCGCGAGGCTGTTCTTCCCTATACTGTTCTTCATCAGCCCCAGAGGCAATCCACACACCACACACTGGAGTAGGGTATTACATCACGATGGTGGCCTAAACCAGTATAAATCTTGCGTCTCTTGTGTTGTTCTTGCTAGCAGTTTAGGTCCCTGCGATTCGGTGAGGTACGAGACGGTGGAGGGTTGGATCTCCGCGCGCACCCCAGAGTTTGAACCTTATGGGTCTGCCGGAACCCGAAATCCAGCAGACGCACGTCTCGTGCTCGCCTCAGGCTCCGGACCGGCTTTGAAGCTTGGCCGGTGAAGGTTCGATTGGCAACCTCTCCGGACTCAGTCCGGCGAGCGCTCTTTTTCCTGAAAAGAGCATCAACGTTAGTACGCCTTCCAGGAATCAATCCTGGGAGAATGGTGACACGCCGTACCGTTGCGGCGGAGTTTCGATCCGCACCGCACTTCTTTTTAACCTGCGGGGGCAGACTGCCCTTTGTTGGCGGTAGCGCTCGGCTTCCTGCCTCGAAGGTACCCCCTGCGAAACACCATTGGTATACGGTGATCAAAAATAAGCACAGATGGGTCATTATCAGGGTTTTGGGATTTCGGTCTCATTTACCTATGAGGCCGGAAGTATTCCGGGGTAATCAGCCGTAATGGCAACCAAAGCATCGTCGATGCTAAGTTGGTAGAATACCCCGTCGATCAACTCCACCTTTATATCCGGATCCTCTTCAGAGGTCGGATCGAGGGACCGTTCCGGATCCTTGGGTTGTGGGTGCGGGCTGTGTATCTTTTCCTGAGTCCGGTAGCTTCCTCTTGTGAAAACCACGAAATGAGATATTTAACCATGGGAACATGGATCGGACAGGTCACAAAGATGTTTGCTTACCCAGCCGAGGATTATTCAAGAAGATTCCTTGATGGATTGACATGGAGGAAATCCTCCTCCTCCCTTTATACATGGCGCATAAGATCTTCACCAGTTCGGTGACCGATCCTCGCCCTTTGCGGCCATGGCGGGTGGCATCGTCCTCCCGTTGAAGTCCCACATGGGGTGGCCCCTGTATTGGGCGGTTGCACTCCTCATAATGCAGATTGCCATGACTCCTGTCATGGTCAATCCGGCATGAGCCAAGAACCTTATTCGGCTCATCAAATAACGGACATCCCGGTCATCTTCTCTCCGGGGGCTCCGAGGGCGCCAGCTTAGGCGCTTCTTCAGAGGAGCATTGCTGAACTCCGGAAGGCCGATCCGAACAGGATCCGGCAGCGGGATGTCCTCCATGTAAAACCATTCCGAAGGCCAGTCTTCGGACGCCTTCTTTGGGGTTCCGGATAGGTATCCGGTCCCGGCGATGCGCCATAGCTCGGCTCCGCCCACTTGATATATTGACCCCTCGTAAGAACGGGGTACTAGGCAGAATATTCTCTTCCATAGCCCGAAATGAGCCTCGACGCCCAAAATAGTTCGCAAAGGGCCACGAAGCCCGCGATGTGCAGGATGGAGGCAGGAGTAAGGTGGTGCAATTGGAGGCCGTAGAACTACAAGAGCCCCCGGAGAAACGGATGGATTGGATTTCCGAGTCCTCTTACTAGATAAGAGATGAAGCACACTCGCTCTCCTTTAGAGGGATCGGGGATGCTCTCTGCTTGCTTTCCGCCCTGGTAGGTGGCAAGTCCGGCTCGAACCGAAACCATGAAGGCCGGGGGGAGAAATCTCTTGGCTTGGAGTATAACTAGCTCGCTATGCGGGACTGAGCATCTCTCCCAATTTCCTGGCTGGGGGCTGGGAGCGTGAGAGGAGGAGCTGCGTCGACTATCCATGATGGAATGGGCTTTGGTCAGAGGCGCTCCGATGAAGGCTCGTAAAGGGGGGATGGTGTGACTCAGATCTAGATCCTTGCCCCTTTTATAGGCGGCTCATTTGCGCGGCTAGGGGGGTAATTGTAAAAATACCCTGGCTTTTCGCATTCATTCAAACACGTGGAAGATGGCCATTATTGGGTGTAGAAGCCGAGGAGCGCAGCATTTATCAGAAGCCGGACACTATTCGACAAGTATATGGAATTTGGAGAAGAACCCGCCTCGCAATGCCGAAGACAATCAACGCACCGGACTCATCGTCATTGAAGCTTGGTTCGGGGGCTACTCAGGGAGTCCTGGACTAGGGGGTGTCCGGATAGCCGGACTATCGTCACGGCCGGACTCCAAGACTATGAAGATACAAGATTGAAGACTTCGTCCCATGTCCGGATGGGACTTTCCTTGGCGTGGAAGGCAAGCTTGGCGATACGGATATGTAGATCTCCTACCATTGTAACCGACTCTGTGTAACCCTAACCTATCCGGTGTCTATATAAACAGGAGGGTTTTAGTCCGTAGGGAGGACAACAATCATACCATAGGCTAGCTTCTAGGGTTTAGCCTCCTTGATCTCGTGGTAGATCTACTCTTGTACTACCCATATCATCAATATTAATCAAGGTGAGTAGGGTATTACCTCCATCGAGAGGGCCCGAACCTGGGTAAAAACATCGTGTCCCTCGTCTCCTGTTAACATCCGCCTAGACGCATAGTTCGGGACCCCCTACCCGAGATCCGCCGGTTTTGACACCGACAGTGTGTGCACCATAGGTCTAATTAATCCCATCCAAAATCCAGCGTTCATACGCTGTGCTATCTCTGTCAGATTATCAACAAAGTTTATGACATGCTTCAAGTCCTTCCAGTGAAATTTGGTACGCTTAGTAACATACAGATCGTTCACTATGCATCCAACATATCCTGCTTAAAAGGTGGAAAGGTATTATTTATTCAGAACATGGCAGAAGAATATATAGTGCGCATAAATTGGTAAACATAATTTGTTACTGCCTAGGAACGGAGTCGGAATATGATATCACAATTGGTTGCTTAAATAGTGATCAATTGGTTGCTTAAATAGTAATATGACAGCATGGAGAAAGTTGAAAGGACACTAACCTCGATCAGACTTTGATCGGCTGATGACGTTGGGGAAGTAAACATCCATGTTAATTAGACCAGGCTGTGGTGCACGCACTAGAATTTTATTGCCATCTTTCAGTTCATTACACTTAGACATTTTTCTCCAAAGGCCAGCATTAAAATAGGTGTGACCATCTTTATCAAGTTTTACGCTAACCGTCATTGTAAATCCATGTCGCGTTGTCAATTTGACATCTTGGGAGTCATCAGCAAAGTAAAGCCCAAGATTTCCTTCTACTCCTGTTCTTGCAAAGCAAGGGATGTACGGCTTGAAATGAAAATTAAGATTGTAAATTAGATATATTGAAATAACTGAGCAAGATGCAAATATGGGAGTAACTGATAGAACATATCCATGTATAGATGCAAGCAAAGTACAAAAATATAGAATTAAAACTAGATAATGTAACAAAGATTTGATGCAAATATATAGATAATGTAGCAACAGACGGTATATGTTCACAAATTTAGGCCATGCCGACCATGGTAGGTTGAGATTGAACCTACTGAGCTCTCCCTGAAGTCCTCCGGAATGGTGAGATAGAACTTCATCTCCGACCGGCCACGACCACAGTTGCCCGATTTGTGCTCGCATTGTGCACACATGAATGAACACCCACGAATCAGCTAGAACAAAAATGATTCCACGGCGATTTCCACTGGTTGATTAACAGCGACAGACGGACTACGATAAGAGATGAGTGAATATTTTGCTAATTAAGTTGATTACCTTCTCCATGAGAAAAATCCTCGGCCCAATCCCGCAGAAAACCCCAGTCGAACAGAGTCTGGAAAGTCGGTGCAGATAGGCGGCGGAAAGCGATGGAGGCGAAATCCGGTGCCGTTTGTAGCGCGACCTACGCCCGCCGCCAACAGTCGTCGAGCTTAGGGTGCAGAGTTGCGGAGGAGTCCGCGGCGAGTGAGTGGGGACGAAGTGGGCGAGGGTTTTCTTTTCCTTTTGCATGTGTGAGTGAACACACACGGTTCAGAGAGGCAACGGAGATGAATCATGTGCGATAGTAAATCACCGAGATTGAATGGGAATCCAAATTTCCATTGTCCTTCATCCATGAGTTTTTTTTCTACGATGAATATAAACCCTGCTAATCACCATGTTCAAATTTGACACTTTTCCGGGTCCATTTACAATATTTAGGGGATTATGTGCATTTTGTAGGCATTAATGCACGTAATTCAAATTCAAACAATTGGTGCATGAAAGGGTGCACAAGAACGATCTGGAAAAACCATACTCGTGGTATTTAGTAATTTCTCAAGCCTTTTACATGGAATGGTCAGAGATTTCAATGGAATGCGTGGCATAGTCAACCACAAACGCGTCATTTACTGGGTTATCAACTATAGAACAATGAAATATGTGCTTGAAAAACATGACGGCTGGCATGGTGCCATGGTATGGCCTCACCGTGCCCTGGTTCAAAGCTGAGAAGGTTTGATTTATTTCATCATGCACGCCCTTCATAAATCGAACCATCACAGAGGAATTTCAATGCTTTCGAGAGGGGAATCACCAAGATTGAAGGGGAATCTAAATTTCCGTCCTAGTTTGTCATTCAGTTTTTTCCAACGATCAATATACCGCCTCATATGAAACGTGTTCAAATTTGACATTTTTCCGAATTCATTTACCATATTTAGGGGATTGTGTGCATTTTCTAGGCATTAATTATGCACATAATTCAAATTCAAACAATCGGTGCCTGAAAAGGTGCACAAGAACGGTCTGGAAAACCATGCTCGTGCTATTTAGTACATTCTCATGCCTTTTCCAAGCAATGGGCAGATATTTCAAGGAAATGTGTGGCAATAGTCAACCATAAACGCGTCGTTTACTGGGTTAACAACTATAAAAAAAATGAAATACATGCTTGGAAAAACATGACACTTGGTGTGGTGCCATGGTATGACCCCACCGTGCCCTGGTACAAATGTCGTCATGCGCGCCTTTCATAAAATGAACCATCATCCGAGGAAGTTTCATGGTTTCAAGGGGGAAATCACCAAGATTGAAGGGGGATCCAAATTTCCTTTGTCCTTTGTCCACGAGTTTTTTTCTATGATGAATATACAACCTGCAAATCACCATGTTCAAATTTGGCACTTTTCCGGGTCCATTTGCCATATTTAGGGGATTATGTGCATTTCCTAGGCATTAATGCACATAATTCAATTTCAAACAATCGATGCATGAAAGGGTCCACAAGAACGGCCTGGAAAACCATGCTCGTGCCATTTAGTAAATTCCCATGCCTTTCACAAGGAATAATGGATAGATATTTCATTGAAATGTGTGGCAATAGTCAACCACAAATGTTTGTTTGTTGGGTTTTCAACTATATAAAAAATGAAATAAATGCTTAAAAAACATGACGTCTGGCATGGTGCCATGGTATGACCTCACCATGCCTTGGTACAAATTTGAGAAGGTTTGGCTTATGTCGTCATGCACGCCCTTCATAATTCGAACCATCACCAAGGAAGTTCAATGCTTTCGAGAGGGAAATCACTAACATTGAAGGGGAATCCGAATTTCCATCCTAATTTGTCATTCAGTTTTTATCCAACAATCAACATACCGCCTCAAATGCAACGTGTTCAATTTGACATTTTTCTGGGCTCATTTACCATATTTAGGGGATTATGTGCATTTTCTAGGCATTAAATGGACATAATTCAAATTCAAACAATCGGTGCATGAAAAGGTGCACAAGAACGGTCTAGAAAACCATGCTCGTGTTGTTTAGTACATTCTCATGCCTTTTACAAGGAATGGGCAGATATTTCAAGGAAATGTGTGGCAATATTCAACCATAAACGCATCGTTTACTCGGTTAACAACTATAAAAAATGAAACACATGGTTGGAAAACATGACGCCTGGTGTGGTGCCATGGTATGGCCTCACCATGCCCTGGTAAAAATTGGAGAATGTTTTCCTTATGTTATGATGTACGCCTTTCATAAAACGAACCATCATCCGAGGAAGTTTCATGGTTTCGAGGGGGAAATGACCAAGATTGAAGGGGGTCCAAATTTCCTTTGTCCTTTGTCCACGAGTTTTTTCTGTGATCAGTATACAACCTGCAAATCACCGTGTTCAAATTTGGCACTTTTCCGGGTTCATTTGCCATATTTAGGGGATTATGTGCATTTCCTAGGCATTAATGCGCATAATTCAAATTCAAACAATCGATGCATGAAAGGGTCCACAAGAACGGCCTAGAAAACCATGCTCGTGCCATTTAGTAAATTCCCATGCCTTTCACAAGGAATAATGGATAGATATTTCGTTGAAATGCGTGGCAATAGTCAACCACAAATGTTTGTTTGTTGGGTTTTCAACTATAGAAAAAATGAAATAAATGCTTAAAAACATGACGCCTGGCATGGAGCCATGGTATGACCTCACCATGCCCCGGTAAGAATTTGAGAAGGTTTGGCTTATGTCGTCATGCACGCCCTTCATAAACCGAACCATCACCGAGGAAGTTCCATGCTTTCGAGAGGGAAAATCCCCAAGATTGAAGGGGAATCCTAATTTTCGTCCTAGTTTGTCATTAAATTTTTTTCCAACGATCAACATACCGCCTCAAATGCAACATGTTCAAATTTGACATTTTTCCGGGCTCATTTACCATATTTAGGGGATTATGTGCATTTTCTAGGCATTAATGGACATAATTCAAATTCGAACAATCGGTGCATGAAAAGGTGCACAAGAATGGTCTGGAAAACCATGATCGTGTTATTTAGCACATTCTCATGCCTTTTACAAGGAATGGGCAGATATTTCAAGGAAATGTGTGGCAATAGTCAACCATAAACGCGTCGTTTACTCGGTAAACAACTATACAAAAAATGAAACACATGGTTGGAAAACATGACGCCTGGCGTGATGCCATGGTATGGCCTCACCATGCCCTGGTAAAAATTGGAGAATGTTTTCCTTTATGTCATGATGCGCGACTTTCATAAATCGAACCATCACCGAGGAAGTTTCATGGTTTCAAGGGGGAAATCACCAAGATTGAAGGGGGGGTCCAAATTTCCTTTGTCCTTTGTCCATGAGTTTTTTTCTACGATGAACATACAACTTGCAAATCACCGTGTTCAAATTTGGCACTTTTCCGGGTTCATTTGCCATATTTAGGGGATTATGTGCATTTCCTAGGCATTAATGCGCATAATTCAAGTTCAAACAATCTTGCATGGAAGGGTCCACAAGAACGGCCTAGAAAACCATGCTCGTGCCATTTAGTAAATTCTCATGCATTTTACAAGGAATGGACAGATATTTCGATGAAATGTGTGGCAATAGTCAACCACAAATGTTTGTTTGTTGGGTTTTCAACTATAGAAAAAAATGAAATAAATGCTTAAAAAACATGACGCCTGGCATGGTGCCATGGTATAACCTCACCATGCCCTGGTAAAAATTTGAGAAGGTTTGGCTTATGTTGTCATGCATGCCCTTCATAAATTGAACCATCACTAGGGAAGTTCCATGCTTTCGAAAGGGAAATCCTCAAAATTGAAGGGGAATCCAAATTTTCTTCGTTCTTTTCCCTGCAGTTTTTTTTCTACGATGAACATACACCCTGCAAATCACCGTGTTCAAATTTGGCATTTTTTCGGGCTCATTTACCATATTTAGGGGATTATGTGCATTTTCTAGGCATTTAGCGCATATAAATCCAATCCAGCTACATGTGCATGGGTGTGATGTGAGGGATGTGGATTGCCGTTCGATCGCGGTGCATCCAACAGTGCACACACGCGATCCGCATGGCTGGGGTTCCGACCAATCATAACGCAACATACAATAGGCTCAGCGCACACTGTTTCCGGAAGCGATGGATATGAACCATGTGCGATAATGAACGAGCAATATTGTAAGGGAAGCTAAATTTCTGTTGTTGTTTGTGGTTGAGCTCTTGAATACCACCGCACCGTACGGCTGCCCGGCCCCTCCGTCCCAGAGCTCTCTCCAGGCGTCGTCCATGGCACCGCTGATTAAGAATCGTAAGGAAGCAATGGCATCCCGCCGCGCCACGTTCCTCGCCGCCCTCGACCGCACACATGGTAAGGAAGCGATGGCATCTCGCCGCACCGAGTTCATTGCCGCCGGCAGCCAGACAGTTACATGGGCGGACTTTGAGGCTGCCATGGCCGAATGGGTGGTGGATCTAGAGGCGGCCAAAGCCGCACAGAAGGAGCAGAAAAGGCAGAAAGCTGTCAAGAAAAGAGAGTCCCGCCACCGCAAGAAAAAAGAGGCCGCACGCCATGGTGAGGAGAGCTTGGCGGAGATCGAAGCACGGTGGGCTGCCGCCTACAGGGCCGGGAAGAAGAACGCCGGCGTCTGGCGAGCATGCCCTGATGGCAGCATGTGAGAAGTAATTTAAGTTTGTAGTATTAGAGCAAACTACCAGTAGTACTTTAAGTTTGTAGTATTAACGTACAATGTCGGTAAGAGCATCCTTTGAGGGCTTTGAGCGTTGATTAGCATGTGTGCCCATGTGCGTTTTTTGCGTTAATCATTAGAAGATCACAAAACACACGGTTTCTATGCCGTACCCATCTGTGTTTTTTGCGTTAATGACCCATAAATCAGTTACCTGTGCGATATTTCCTAATAAACCAGGCGTACCATTGACTGAAAAAAATCAAGTACACGTGTACATTTTTTTGGAGACGAGGTCTGCCAACTTTCTTTTTTCTCGCACACGAGTATTTTATGCTTTCATCTGCGTTGTGTGTTTCCCCCGCCCAAGTTTCAAGTTTCGCACCGAAATTTTCATTAGGCGCGTGATTTTAGAATTTATTCCTCCAACCACATCCCCTTCCCCTCAGTATCCCCCCCCCTCGCTGCCCTCACTCGCGCCTCCCCCTACTGGCATCTCAAACTGCCGCCGCCGCAACCACAGCTTCAACCACATCTACGTTCTGCTCGGATCCAGTCAGGTAACCCACTGATCTCTATCACATCCCGGGCATGATTGCTTAAATGGCGTCTGCGAAACATCCTCATGCCTCCAAATCCCCGCCAGAGCTGATGGCGGTCCATGGTGCGATGGTCAGTGTGTGTTGACCGGAGGAACACCGCCTCCATCGCCGCCGCCGACATGGTGCAGGCTCGGCCGGATGAAGTCCCCCAGCGACTACCCCCAGGACTTAACAGGTAAGATCTGACCAGCTAAATCTTACCAATACCACTTGCAACGGCTATGATTTGTACGGTTGATGTATTAAGCATGTTCCTGGCTTGTTTATTTCAGTACTACACACTGTGTGATGTTCAAATATTACCGTGTCCAGCTCAATGTCACCAATACCAGCAACAAACTTACAATACATGACTCAAGATATCACTAGAGATGCTGCCCATTTGCTATTTTTAGTGGATGCTAACCCTGTTGCACTTAACATACCTTTCCATGTACTTACGCAGGGTCATAACGTCTGATGCTTTTGTTTGCCGTCGAGGTGAGATGCATCCCATGTCTTACAGTATTTCACATAATTTATGCAATTGCGGTTTAACTTCTACCCATACTGGTTGCCTGTAGGTACACATGTCAGTGGCACTGATCCACGCTTTGACCCGGAGGAACAGCTCGTCTCCGTCGTCGCTGACTTTGGGCGAGCTCTGGCCAAGATGAAGTGCCCCAGCAACTTCCCCTTAGGACTTACCAAGTATGTACTCACCAGTTCAATCTTACCAATACCAGATGCAATTAATGTCTATGTTCTGTATGGTCGATGTATTAAGCATGTTCTAGTAAACATGCCTAACACGTTTTTGCTACTTTCCCTACCATTTTATAGACATCTGGGCCATTCTTCGCTTCCGGCAAAGACTCGCCTTTGTGATGTTTAACTATGTCAATTGCATTTTATCAAGATCTTGGTTTCAATGTCTATTAAGCCTGTTGCAATTAATAGTTGAATCCATTTTTAAATAGTTGCATTTCAATGGCTACAAACTTACAAAACATGACTTAGGATGTTGTTAAGCCTTTTACAATTAATAATTGTATCCATTTTTTAATCTGTCCATTTGCTACCATGCTACTCTCCGCAATGAAGATATACTAGAGATGCTGCCCCATTTGCTATTTTTGGTGGATGCTAACCCTGTTGTACTTAACATGCTTGTCCATGTACTTACGCAGGGTCATAACGGCCGATGCTGTTGTTTGCCGTCAAGGTTAGCTGCATCCCATGTCTTATAGTATTTCACACCATTTGTGCAATTGCAGTTTAACTTCTACCATTTACTGGTTGCCTGGAGGTACACATGTCACTGGCACTGATCCACGCTTCGACTTGGAGGAACAGCTCGCCTACGCCACCGCTGACTTTGGGCGGGCTCTGGCCAAGATGAAGTGCCCCATCAACTACCTCTCAGGACTTACCAAGTATGTACCCACCAGTTCAATCTTACCAATACCAGTTGCAATTAATGGCTATGTTTTGTACTGTCGATGTATTAAGCATGTTGTAGTAAACAGCCTAACACATTTGAGCTATTTTCCCTACCTTTTTATAGACAACTAGGCCATTATCTGCTCTGGTAGCACCTGTCATGTGATGTTTAACTCTGCCGATTGCATTTTTATCAGTACCGGATTCAATGGCCATTAAGCCTATTGCAATTAACATTTGTATCCATTTTTAAAGAGTTGTATTTTTCAATGGCTACAAACTTACAAAACATGAATTAGGATGTTGTTAAGCCTATTGCAATTAACAGTTGTATCCATTTTTTAATCCGTCCCATTGCTACCGTGCTACTTCTTCGAAATGAAGATATCACTACAGATGCTGCCGTTTTATTACCATTTGCTACTTTTGGTGGATGTTAACCTTGTTGTAGTTAACATTGGCTTTCAATGTACTTACACATGGCTACAATGGGCAATGTTGTTGTTTGCCGTCGAGGTTAGCTGCATCCCATGTCTTATACACCATCTATTCCTAAATATAAGTATTTTTAGAGATTCCAATATAGACTACATAAGGAGCAAAATGAGTGAATCTAGATTCTAATCTAAACTATATCTATAATTCTATATACATCCGTATGTAGTTCATATTGAAATCTCAAAAAAAACTTGTACTCCCTCCTTCCCAAAATCTTAGGCGTATAAGATTTTCATGCAATCCCATAATCTAAGACACAGGTGCCTTTATCTCTCATTTAGTTACAGCCATCACTAACGATCCATACTTTTCTGGAAACGAAAATAAATTGCTGGCTAGGTCTATTGCGTGATTAGCTCACAGCGTCCTCTTCATTTGAGATTGGATCGGTCAAGTAAACCTGCGCTAATTTTTGTGCAGAAACTAATACGCCTAACATTATGGGAAGGAGGGAGTACTTAGGAACATAGGTAATTGTATTTTACATAATTTGTGCAATCTCGGTTTAGCTTCTAACATTTACTGGTTGCTTGTAGGTACATATATGAGGGGTACTGGTCCATGCTTCGATCCCTTTTGCGTATGGGGCAATGAGATATTCATGAACAAGCGTCAAGTGAGGAAACTAAGAAAGATTGTTAGGCGAAAGAAATGGGTGACTGGAATTAAGCTCTTTATTTACGCTTTGTCGAAGACAACAGTGAACTTTAGGATGGTAAGTAATGTGTTGCCTTTTCCCCCTGCCCACAACAAGTTACTCTATTAGACCTCAGTATCTGATATTTTTCTCTTTTCAGTGGTTTCCGAAGCTATTTACTGACGATTACCTTGCAAACTACATGACTGGAGTGGAGGCAACTAAGGTTAAAGTATATAATTCATGCTACGATGATAATGCTCTAGTAGTCTTCCTAAAGGCGGTGAAGGATGGGCGGGTGATCGTCACAAGGGGTTGGACAAAAGTGGTCCGTGCCTATGGCATGCAGGAAGGCACATTATGGGCATTCCGCTTCTTCAACACCGTCGACAGTCAAAATGATTTACACTTGTCTCTTCACCTTTACCACCTTTAAATACTGTGGTTCATCATAGTTAATTGCTGCCTAATCCTGTAATTACTGAACATATTGTACTGGCAATTTTATTTATGGATTCGTTGTTGAACCGTTGTCTGAGAATTTGAATTGCACGTTTCGTATTTCAAAATTTCCAATTAAAATAATAAATGACATGCAAAAATAAAAATAGAACAGACGGTCATGGACATTTGCAAACGGTTCTAGCAGTAAAAGCGCTTGTGATGGATAGCCCAATGCCACACAGTTTTCTACATCAAATCGTGTGTGATGTAGTTAATGAAAGCAAACAGTTAACCAAGGCAGAGCGTGTGTGATAGTTACATCTTTCACACACGAGCATATACATAAAACCGTCTGGGATGTACATCCGAACAGAAACGTTTTCCCTGGATTGATTGTGTGGGATGTACATAAGAACCGAAACGTATTCCTTGGACTGACTGCGTGTGATATACATACGGACAGAAATGTTTTCCTGGATTCACCGTGTGGGATGTACATACCTACGGAAATGATTTTCTCGGATTACGGTGTGGGATGTACATACCTACGGAAATGATTTTCTCAGATTACCGTGTGGGATGTACATACCTACGGAAATGATTGGGTTTCGATGCCTCGCCCGATCGCACACGGCCCCAACCTGGGTCCCAGGAGGGCCTATCTCCGACGATTTCTAGGTCGTGTGGGAAGGACACCCTATCGCACACACTCACCTGGCGACGGTTCCAAATGCCGTTGCGGAAAGGGGTAAAAAACCGTTTGTTTAGGACCGACGCGTACCAGTGCATTTTGAACTTCTTCAAAAATTTATGAAGGTATGTGCTTTGTGAGAGTCCAATTAAGCATCTTGATCTATCTCTATAGATCTTTATGCCCAATATATAAGCAGCTTCACCAAGGTCTTTCATTGAAGAACTCTTATTCAAGTATCCTTTTATGCTATCTAGAAATTCTATATCATTTCCAATCAACAATATGTAATCCACATGTAATATTAGAAACGCTACAGAGCTCCCACTCACTTTCTTGTAAATATAGGCTTCTCCAAAAGTCTGTATAAAACCATATTCTTTGATTGCTTCATCAAAGCGTATATTCCAACTCCAAGATGCTTGCACCAGTCCACAAATGGATCGCTGGAGCTTACACACTTTGTTACCACCTTTAGGATCGACAAAACCTTCTGGTTGCATCATATACAACTCTTCTTTAAGTAATCCATTAAGGAATGCAGTTTTGACGTCCATTTGCCAGATTTCATAATCATAAAATGCGGAATTGCTAACATGATTCGGATAGACTTAAGCATTGCTACGGGTGAGAAGGTCTCATCGTAGTCAACTCCTTGAAGTTGTCGAAAACCTTTCGCAACAAGTTGAGCTTTGTAGACAATAACATTACCATCAACATCAGTCTTCTTCTTGAAGATCCATTTATGGCTTGCCGATCATCGGGCAAGTCAACCAAAGTCCATACTTTGTTCTCATACATGGATCCCATCTCATATTTCATGGCCTCAAGCCATTTCACAGAATCTGGGCTCATCATCGCTTCCTCAGAGTTCTTAGGTTCGTCATGGTCTAGTAACATGACTTCTAGAATAGGGTTACCGTACCACTCTAGTGCAGAACGTACTCTAGTTGACCTACGAGGTTCGGTAGTAACTTGATCTGAAGTTTCAAGATCATCATCATTAACTTCCTCACTAGTTGGTGTAGGCATCATGGGAACGGTTTTCTATGATGAGCTACTTTCCAATTCGAGAGAAGGTACAATTACCTCGTCAAGTTCTACTTTCCTCCCACTCACTTATTTCGAGACAAACTCCTTCTCTAGAAAGGATCCATTCTTAGCAACAAAGATCTTTCCTTCGGATCTGTGATAGAAGGTGTACCCAACAGTTTCTTTTGGGTATCCTATGAAGTCGCACTTCTCCGATTTGGGTTCGAGCTTATCAGGCTGAAGCTTTTTCACATCAGCATTGCAACCCCAAACTTTAAGAAATGATAGCTTGGGTTTCTTTTCAAACCACAGTTCATACGGTGTCGTCTCAACGGATTTAGATGGTTCCCTATTTAACGTGAATGCAGCTGTCTTTAATGCATAATCCCAAAACGATAGTAGTAAATCGGTAAGAGACATCATAGATCGCACCATATCTAATAAAGTACGCTTACGACGTTCGGACACACCATTACGCTGTGGTGTTCCATGTGGCGTGAGTTGTGAAACTATTCCACATCATTTTAAGTGAAGACCAAACTCGTATCTCAAAAATTCTCCTCCGTGATCAGATCATAGAAACTTTATTTTCTTGTTACGATGATTTTCCACTTCACTATGAAATTCTTTGAACTTTTCAAATGTTTCAGACTTGTGTTTCATTATGTAGATATACCCATATCTGCTCAAATCATCTGTGAAGGTCAGAAAATAACGATACCCGCCGCGAGCCTCAACATTCATCGGACCGCATACATCGGTATGTATTATTTCCAATAAGTCAGTGGCTCGTTCCATTGTTCCAGAGAACGGAGTCTTAGTTATCTTGCCCATGAGGCATGGTTTGCAAGCATCAAATGATTCATAATCAAGTGATTCCAAAAGTCCATTCGCATGGAGTTTCTTCATGCGCTTATTACCAATATGACCTAAACGGCAGTTCCATAAATATGTTGCACTATCATTATCAACTTTGCATCTTTTGGCATCAATATTACGAATATGTGTATCACTACGATCAAGATTCAACAAAAATAGACCACTCTTCAAGGGTGCATGACCATAAAATATATTACTCATATAAATAGAACAATCATTATTCTCTGATTTAAATGAATAATCGTTTCGCATAAAACAAGATCCATATATAATGTTCATGCTCAACGCTGGCACCAAATAACAATTATTCAGGTCTAAAACTAATCCTGAAGGTAGATGTAGAGGTAGCGCGCCGACGGCGATCACATCGACCTTGGAACCATTTCGGACTCGCATCGTCACCTCGTCCTTAGGCAATCTTCATTTAATTCGTAGCCCCTATTTCGAGTTGCAAATATGAGCAAGAGAACCAATATCACATACCCAGGCGCTACTACGAGCATTTGTAAGGTACACATGAATAACATGTATATCAAATATACCTTTGTTCACTTTGCCATCCTTTTTATCCGCCAAATACTTGGGGCAGTTCCGCTTCCAGTGTCCAGTCCCTTTGTAGTAGAAGCACTCAGTTTCAGGCTTAGGTCCAGACTTGGGCTTCTTCCCGGGAGTAGCAACTTGCTTGCCATTCTTCTCGAAGTTCCCCTTCTTTCCTTTGCCATTTTTCTTGAAACTAGTGGTCTTGTTAACCATCATCACTTGATGCTCCTTCTTGATTTCTACCTCCACAGCTTTGAGCATTGCGAAGAGCTCGGGAATAGTCTCTTCCATCCCTTGCATATTGTAGTTCATCACGAAGCCTTTGTAGCTTAGTGGCAGTGATTGAAGAACTCTGTCAATAACACTATCATCTGGAAGATTAACTCCCAGCTGAGTCAAGTGGTTATGGTACCCATACATTCTGAGTATGTGTTCACTGACAGAACTGTTCTTCTCCATCTTGCAGCTATAGAACTTGTTGGAGATTTCATATCTCTCAACTTGGGCATTTGCTTGAAATATTAACTTCAAATCCTGGAACATCTCATATGGTCCATGAAGTTCAAAATGTCTTTGAAGTCCCGATTCTAAGCTGTAAAGCATGGCACACTAAACTATCGAGTAGCCATCAGATCGAGCTTGCCAGACGTTCATAACATCAGCATTTGCTCCTGCAATAGGCCTTTCACCTAGCGGTGCATCAAGGACATAATTCTTCTGTTCAGCAATGAGGATAATCCTCAAGTTATGAACCCAGTCCGTGTAGTTGCTACCATCATCTTTCAACTTAGATTTCTCTAGGAACGCATTAAAATTCAAGGGAACGATAGCACGGGCCATTGATCTACAACATAGATATGTAAAAACTATCAGGACTAAGTTCATGATAAATTAAGTTCAATTAATCATATTACTTAAGAACTCCCACTTAGATGGACATCCCTCGATCATCTAAATGATCACGTGATCCATATCAACTAAACCATGTCCGATCATCACGTGAGATGGAGTAGTTTTCAATGGTGAACATCTCTATGTTGATCATATCTACTATATGATTCACGTTCGACCTTTCGGTCTCTAGTGTTCCGAGGCCATGTCTGTACATGCTAGGCTCGTCAAGTTTAACCCGAGTATTCCGCATGTGCGAAACTATCTTGCACCCGTTGTATGTGAACGTAGAGCTTATCACACCCAATCATCACGTGGTGTCTCGGCACGATGAGCTGTCGCAACGGTGCATACTCACGGAGAACACTTATACCTTGAAATTTTGTGAGGGATCATCTTATAATGCTACCGCCGTACTAAGCAAAATAAGATGCATAAAAGATAAACATCACATGTAATCAAAATATGTGACATGATATGGCCATCATCATCTTTGTGCTTTTGATCTCCATCTCCAAAGCACCGTCATGATCTCCATCGTCACCGGCTTGACACCTTGATCTCCATCGTAGCGTCGTTGTCGTCTCGCCAACTATTGCTTCTACAACTATCGCTAACGCATAGTGATAAAGTAAAGCAATTACATGGTGTTTGCATTTCATACAATAAAGTGAGAACCATAAGGGTCCTGCCAGTTGCCGATAACTTTTACAAAACATGATCATCTCATACAATAATGTATACCAAATCATGTCTTCACCATATCACATCACAACATGCCCTGCAAAAACAAGTTAGACGTCCTCTACTTTTTTGTTGCAAGTTTTACGTGGCTGCTACGGGCTTCTAGTAAGAACCATTCTTACCTAGGCATCGAAACCACAATGGTGATTTATCAAGTTTGTTGTTTTAAACTTCAACAAGGAGGCCGCAGTCAAATTCGATTCAACTAAAATAGGAGAAACAGACACCCACCAGCCACCTTTATGCAAAACTAGTTGCATGTCTGTCGGTGTAACCAGTCTCATGAACGTGGTCATGTAAGGTTGGTCCGGGCCTCTTCATCCAACAATACCACCAAATCAAAATAAGACATTGGTGGTAAGCAGTATGACGATCACCGCCCACGACTCTTTGTGTTCTACTCGTGCATATCATCTACACATAGACCTGGCTCGCATGCCACTGTTGCGGAACGTAGCATGCAATTTCAAAAAAATTCCTACGATCGCGCAAGATCTATCTAGGAGATGCATAGCAACGAGAGGGGGAGAGTGTGTCCACGTACCCTCGTAGACCAAAAGCAGAAGCGTTAGCTTAACACGGTTGATGTAGTCGAACGTCTTCTCGATTCAACCGATCAAGCACCGAACGTACGAAACCTCCGAGTTCTGCACACCTTTAGCTCGATGATGTTCCTCGAACTCTTGTTCCAGCAAAGTGTCGAGGGAGAGTTTCGCCAGCATGATAGTGTGGGCTGCCTTGCCTCCCTCCTATGGCCTATATGGACCATATCTTCCCCTGGGGAGTTCTGGTAACCCCCTTGGTACTCTGATACGTACCCGATACATTCTGAAACACTTCCGGTGTCCAAACACTATCATCCAATATATCAATCTTTACCTCTCGGCCATTTTGAGACTTCTCGTCATGTCTGTGATCTCATCCGGGACTCAGAACAATCTTCGGTCACCAAAACATATAAATCATAATGCAAATCATCATCGAACGTTAAGCGTGCGGACCCTACGGGTTCGAGAACTATGTAGACATGACCGATACACATCTCCGTTCAATAACCAACAGCGGAACCTGGATGCTCATATTGGTTCCTACGTATTCTATGAAGATCTTTATCGGTCAAACCGCAATGACAACATACGTCATTCCCTTTGTCATCGGTAAGTTACTTGCCCGAGATTCGATCATCGGTATCTTCATACCTAGTTCAATCTCGTTACCGGCAAGTCTCTTTACTCATTCCTTAATACATCATCCTGCAACTAACTCATTAGTCACATTTCTTGCAAGGCTTATCATGATGTGTATTACCGAGAGGGCCCAGAGATACCTCTCCGATACTCGGAATGACAAATCCTAATCTCAATGTACGCCAACCCAACAAACACCTTTAGAGATACCTGTAGAGCATCTTTATGATCACCCAGTTACGTTGTGACGTTTGATAGCACACAAGGTATTCCTCCAGTATTCGGGAGTTGCATAATCTCATAGTCAAAGGAATATGTATAAGTCGTGAAGAAAGCAATAGTAATAAAACTTCATGATCATTATGCTAAGCTAATGGATGGGTCTTGTGCATCACATCTTTCTCGTAATGATGTGATCCCGTTCATCAAATGACAACACATGTCTATGGTTAGGAAACTTAACCATATTTGATTAACGAGCTAGTCTAGTAGAGGCATACTAGGGACATTGTGTTTTCTCTATGTATTCACACATGTATCAAGTTTCCGGTTAATACAATTCTAGCATGAATAATAAACATTTATCATGATATAAGGAAATATAAATAACAACTTTATTATTGCATCTAGGGCATATTTCCTTCAGTCCAAGGTAGTATACTTGCATATGCATCTTCTCTTCCTTATTAACTTTTTCATGAATTTCATCATTGACCAATGCTATGTTTGTCAACCTTCAATACTTATACTTTTCTTTACGCGTTGTCATTACTCATCATAAGATTAGCATATGATCTTTCTCTCTCTCTCATTTTTTTTTCTTTTGAACAAAACATAAAGGTAAAAGAGGCAAGACTCAAACTACTCTTTATTATATAACTCACACACGATCACATAAATAGATAGATGGAAACTAATACTCAAAGCTAGATCATAACAAACATTTATTCTCGATCACGGAATAACTAAAGATCGAATTGAAAATAGCAAAGGATAATAGAAGTGATGGTGATACGATACCGGGGCACCTCCCCCAAGCTTGGCACAAGCCAAGGGGAGTGCCCATACCACTACAAAAAAAGACACATCCGTGACATTTTGGGCCGAACGAAATTTTTTCTGTCATGCTTGTGACACTTCTATGATGATAATTGTGACAAACCCGGTATCATCATAGATGTGGGTGGCTCCTACTTCTATGACAAAAAATCATGACAGAAAATGAGCTTTTCGTCCTGGGCGGGCTGAAGACACAACTGCATGACATTCTTTGGGCCGTCCATGACGGAAAAAATGTGGTAGAAGCGAGGGCGAGGTAAATATCGGGGAGTTCCCCGTTACGGTGGATGGTCGGGGGCCAAGCGATGCGCGTTTCTCTCGTACACATACATGCGTGGGTGCGAGGCGTTGGGCTCTAACTGAACCCGAGCGAGGCGTTCGCCTAACTAAACCCGAGCGATTGCACTGCAGGGTATGCGTTACTGAACCCGAGCGATCGATCGATGGCAGTTAACTGAACCCGATCGAGTGATTCCTTCGTTCGCTACTACTAGTAACTGAAGCCGATCAAACCTGCTGCTTCCTTCCCTTGATGATCAGTGAGCGTTGTTGCGGGGGTTGGATGAATAGTTCCTGGTGGCGGGGGGGGGGGGGGGGTGTGAACCGGACCCCGATCGGTCGAGCCGGTTTGGGGGTGGATGAACAGGACCCCGTGGAGGGCTGGATGAACAGGACCACGTGGAGGGAAGGTTGTACAGTAGCCGGTGGAGGGTTGGTTGAACAGTAGCCGGTGGAGGGATGGATGAACAATAGCCCGTGGAGAGGTGGTTGAACAGGACCCCATGGAGAGGGTTGGTTGAACAGTAGCCGGTGGAGGAGCGGTGGAGGCTGGATGAACAGGAGCCCATGGATGAACAGTGGCTGGTGGAGGCAGGAGGGGAGACGCCGTGGATGAACTGTCGCAGGTGGAGGCTGGAGGAGGTCGACGGTGGATGAACAATAGCCCATGGAGGCCGGAGGAGGTCGACGGTGGAGATGAACAGTATCCCGTGGAGTCCCGTTTTGCGGTACGCCACACCCCCCCGATGAACAGGACCCCTATTTCGACCGTAGCGCTCCAACACAATTATGTTTCCTCTGTTTTGCGGTACACCACACCCCCCGATCAACAAGACCCCATTTCGATCGTAGGAGGTCTGTTTCCTTCATTTTGCGGTACACCAGACCCCTTCCGATGAACAGGATCCCGTTTTGACCGTAGCCCGTCGAACACGAGGCCGTTTCCTCCATTCTGCGGTATGCCAGGCCTCGTTTCTATCGGCTGTTCCGTCCAAACCGGTTAGCTCCCGATGAACAGCACGCGTTCCGTTGCCTCCCGATGAACACGACGCTGAACACAATGATGACACAATTTCTCTGTTCCAACCCAGCCATGTACACGAGCCCTGGCCGTACATATGCGCGAGTAGGCGTTCGAGACCCCGCCCGTATGTACGTACGTGGCCGTATTTTTGGCATGTGGTTGTATGTACATGTACACAGTTTAGACGGGACATCTTGAACTGCTACGTGGGGGGCTCTACTATGACATGTGTCGCTACTTACTCGGCCACGGTTCATCGTTGCAAAGCGACCGATCGACCAGTATGTACGTACACGTTCGCGACCAGAATGACAATGCTACGTACGCTTCGAACTGGTGGGTCTCGACTGTCACGCACTTCCTTGCGTGCAAAGATGTAGCTGGTGGGTCCCAGCAGTCGGGGGCGAATCATTTTTTTGCCCATAATATGGACGCACTTCCTTGCGTGCGAAGATGTAGTTGGTGGGTCCCAGCAGTCAAGGGGAAACGTTTTTTTTTCACGAAATACGGTGGCCCGTCCGATGGGTCCCCGCTGTCAGGTGGAGGAATCGTTATTTTCTGCATAATAAGGAGGCACTTCCTTGCTGCTGCCGTGGACCTACCTGTCAGCCTCTCCACATACAGTACTCTTCCGATGAAAGTCGTTCCTTGACCATGTTGACCACGCCGCACCGAGAGCACCAGGGCGGTGGACGACGGCGAGGCCTAGGAATTGGATGACACGGAGCTGGGTAAGACACAATAGTGGATGCCCACACAGAGAGGAGTACAAGGGTTCACTGGTTCGGCTGCGGTGTGAGGCTCTCGTCGCCGCAGGCCTGGCCAGGGTGGGAGTAGTAGGGGGCGGTGAGGCCTAAACGGCAGCACAGCCGGCCACTGGAGGCAGGAGCAGGCGGTCTCGTCGGCGCTGGTTTGGGCGGCTGGTGCAAGAAGAGCATCGATTAAAGAAGCAGCAGGACCATTCGATTCAAATCCAACGGACACTGCTGCTAGAATCGTTTTATGACTAAGTTGACAAGCCCTGCGTGCGCGTCAAGTTAGTAGGCCCACAGGCCAGCCTCCCAACCGGTGCGCCCCAGATGTCAGTGGGAGGAATCATTTTTTTCGCGTAATAAGGAGGCAGTTGATTGTGTGCGGCCAGGCCAGCGGGGGGAGTAGGGTGGGCCGGTGAAGCGTGCGTGGCATCACATCGGGCCACAAGAGGAGGGAGCAGGCAGTTCCGCCAGCGCTAGTTTAGGCGGCTGGAGCAAGAAGACCAGAGATTGAAAAAGCACGTCGGCCGTTGGATGGACATCCAACAGTCACTGCTGCTAGAATCATGTGTTGACTAAGAAAGCCTTGCGTAAATAAGTCAGCCTCGAAATCTGTGGCGTGTACAGCCCATTTGCTATTATTTTTACAATTTTTACTTATTTTATAATTCATATGGAATTTATTGCAGCCCATTTTCCATTTTTAGAATTGCTGCCCATTTTCCGTCGATACTGTGGTTAAAAATTGAACTAAATATGTGCGAAATTTTGAAAATTCGCAATTTTTTGTCGGGAAACAAAATATTTTTAATCCAAAAATTAGTAGCCATACTAAAACAAATTTAAAAATAAATTAGTACTATGTCATGTTAAATCCGATGAAATATAAAATATCAGTGAAGAACAAAAACAAAAGAAACTAATTTCCCATTTGCTATAATTTTTTTGGAATTTTCAACCACTTTGATATTACTTTTAACAGACATTGACCATACTCTTTGGCCAGGCCGGAATGCATCCCTCCTCGTCTTGAAAGATTTGCAGCCCAGTAAGTCGGAGAAAACAAATAGGCCTAGCTTGGGTATTCTTCAAAAAGAAATACTGGGCTACGTATTTTCCCAAAGAAAAAACTCCTGGCTAGTCATGTTGTTAGACGGGCCACAGAGACTGCACAACCCAGTTTATAGCCTACTCCTCCGAATTACTACTCAAAAAAAAGTTGTGCAATTCCGTCGTTAATTGACTATACGTTGAAAATGATGTGGGTCCCAGATATCAGCAGGGTGGATTAGAGTAAAAAACGAGGGGTGCATCTGAGTAGTAAAAGAGGCGGTTGCTTGTGTTCGGGAGTGGACCTGGTGGGTTCGTACGGTCATACTCACAACTACAGTCCTCTCCCGATTCACTATGTTGACAGGACCGAACGGCGGCGCCGTGGCGAGTGCACCAAGGCGGAGGATAAAGTGATGTCGCCAATGTGCTGGGCTGGGTTGGACATTCTTATTGAAAAACAAAAATGTACCGGAACTATTTACGACGTTGACTACAAGTTGCATGGGTCCGCTGGTTGCAGGAAGAAAATGGTGGGAGAAAGAAGACTGGTCGCTATTTTTGCCTAAGAATAACATCGACTGAATGTAACGACACTATCATAGGAAATAATATCCTCATGTTAAATCATGAATTTAAAGAACTGGTGCATGAGCATTTAGCTTTATTTATTTACTTACTTATTTATGTTTAGGGGACCATGAGCATGTACCTGGGCCGGATTCATGTGAGAGCCTCACTTCCAGTTAATTATGAGCTCCTCTATTGGGCCTTCATCAGTGGGTTGCATGTTATCAACAAGTGGAAAATGTGTTCCGTACCAAAAATAGTATGCGCTACGTACGGTAAGGGGCACTAAAGGATCAGACCATGCAACGACTTCAAAAACAATGTGTTTGTCGTTCTAACAATATATTTATTCAACCAACAGACGAAATATACTACTGATTGTACATTGAAAATAGCAGCAGTAGCAACCAGGGCTGGGGGTGCAACACAAGTAGTAAGCAGGCCAGAAGAGTAAAGACGCAGAGCTCTCTTCTAAACCAAACGTCAGCCATCATTACAAAAGGGCTACCAAAAAAGAACAAGTGTATGCATCAAACTAAATAAAGATCGTACTACACCAAGTGTATGCATCTAACTAACTGGCTCAGTTAGACGTTACTATTTATTAAGTTATGGCGATTGGCTGACGGCTTGAACCAAATGGGTGCCTGACGGGGGAAACTCCAACCAGTAGGTCGAAGTCTGATACTTGCGACCCTCTCTCCTACTTTGGGCTGCAGAGCGTGGCGGCACATATCAGTGCATGGTGCATGCAGAGACGCATGGTATGCTGTGTACACAAAATTTTGCCTGATGAACGAAACCGCGCTGCTATCATGATCCTTGCCGTCGGTTATCTCCTGGTTAATCAGATAATTCAGTCCGAGAAACAGAGAGCTTGTACCAAGGCTACTTACCAGCTTCAAGTCAAAAATTCCTAAAGGCCAAGAGAAGCTGGGATCCTGCTCAAAGACCTTGCAGTGATTGTGATTGTCTTATGCGAAACAACATGTCCGGTACGTGCGAACGGACATCAATCGCTCGCTGTTGTCTGATCGAGCCAGGAACCACCTGCAACTGCCATGCCGCTTTTCTTTGAAAGGTTTTGTGATTAGGAAGGGTAGGGACACCAGGCGGCCTACAACATCATATCAAGTTCGAGTCAAATAAAAAAGCGGTCTTAATGTAGTCAATCTTAAGAACAACATGTTGTGAGCATGAATATTTTTTCAATAAATGTTGACAGTAATATAAGCAAGCCATCATGATATCATAGGAAAGTAACATACTGCTGTAACAGCCGTTTGTAGCGACTGGAGTAGGCCAGCAATGCGTCCAGCCATAGAAGGAGTCGACAACGTAAATTAAGCCCTTGTGTTCAATGGCATCAGAGAACCATGGAGGATGTATGATTCTGTGATGGACGTGCAGATTTATCTACTTACCGCAGTGACCTGTCAGATAGGCGAGGCCGTGGTTGAAGAATGCAATTAGCCTAAAGTCCTTATAATTCGCAGATCTTGTGGGCCCTTGCCAGATTACAACCTTGAGCAAATCAAACTTGGTATCATGTTGGCTACTATAAGATTCCGAGTATTCTGGGTCGCGGTGTCAAAGCAGTGCAGTGTTAATCGAAGGAAGGGGGATCAATCGCCGGGTGTAGACCTCCACGTGCATCCAGCTGCCGCGACCGTCGACGAGCACCATCCAAGACGTGTTCATGCCGACCCAGTACATACCGTTAATGTAGTTGAGGGTGACGGGGGTCGGATCGCAGTCAAGGGGGTTGATCCTCTCCACCCTACGATCGTTATGCTGCGTGACACGCCGTTTCTGAAGATCAGGCGGCATCAGCAAGCAAGGAGCTGGCTCAAAAAGCTCCAGCCTGAGGGCTTTGAGTAAACGGTACAGCCCCGACGAGCATGCGGCGAGTGGCATGGTACTGAGATTGTCCACACGCGAAACAATGAGCTTGATTACCTTTGTGGGGAGCGAATTCCAGCCACTCTTTCGGCGGACGCTGCTCGGTTCTGCCATTGTTAGTGCTTGGGTTTCGGACGAGGGGGGAGGCGCCTTAGCGGGGATGGTAGATTGGACGAGATTATGTGCGGACAAAGATGGAGAAGAGAATATGTGCTGCGGGAAGTGGACAGGTGATGTTGACTATAGCACGTCGCTTGACTTATGAGACACATACCAGCAGCGTAGGGTCATATCAATGGCAGACAACTTGCTTGAATGATCATAGTACTGGTACTCCCTACAGTATCTACTACTATGCCCTAACTTTCTTGAGTAGAGTAGTAGTGGAGTAGGACTCTGCTCTACTACTAGCACCGGAGGAGTAGTATATTCTAATCTAAAATAGTTACAAACTTCAATGCCCGAGCGTGGAACGACTACGAACCGCCATCGGTGCTAACTCCAATCCCCAGCAAACGTTCGCTGGGAGACATGGCAGTTGCAAACGCCCGCGATGCAGTTATAGTACGTGTGTAACGGTGGTGGTTTTTTCAAATACTATGGCTTAAAAACAGGCCACCGTCGGATGGAAATCTGACGGTTACATGGGATTTGCCAGGATTGAGCTTGTGGCGAACAATCGCGAGATATCATTACTAAAAAAAAAAGGTTAAAACACCCGGAGCTATAACTTGCACTGGCTGGCCACTAACAATGATACTAACATAGTTGTAAAATGGTCAAAAACCGTGTCTACATGGTGTTTGGAATTATATGCAAAAAAATTAGCAAGATGCCCGTGCATTGCACGGAACATCAAGATGCATTTTTAACAAAACACCTGTTGTGATTGAACCATGCAGGAGTAATCCCATGTGTAAAAAATAATGATATCTCGAGAATTTTATTCTCCAACGGCAACCGGCAAATTTCCTCCTGCGGACCGGAGTAGGTTTCTCGGTTCGCATGCGGGTTTAACGGAGGGGTTTGATGGAGGCGAGGAGGCGTGTTCAGCTGGGCGTGCAGCGGACGGCACAGTACTATTCGATTTGACAGCTACTACTAGTATATTATAAAAAACAAAGAAGAGTAGTAGAGATAGAGATAAGAGTAGAGACTAGGGACGAGCACCTTCTACTGCTTCATGGGCTACTCCTGCGCTCCATTCGGCGGCTGCAACGTCCCCTACAGCCACTCCCTCCTGCGCTCCATTCGACGGGCGCTGTTGAAATTTGGGGAGCACACTCTCACGACTGCTGGCGGCAACGACTTCACCGACGATGACTTCTTCCCCGACCTTGGCATCCTCTTCCTCAATGACATGGGCGATAACCTCAACGCCAACGGTGCTGCTCCCGTTGCACCGTATGTGTTTCTATCCTTCCTGTTCAAAATCGTGGTAGAATTCATGTTTCTAGTCTGTGTCCTAGATTCGATCTGTTCATCTACTATGCTTGTACACATGATTAGTTTAATCTCTGTTATAGCCGTCATGATTTATTTTGTGCTTATTCAGACTAAGTCTCGTAGTAGTAACTTGCTCATATATTCAAATGGCGCACCTTCCCCTACGGCCACTCCCGTTTCATGGACGGCCTGGTCGATGCCTCCATGGAGCCCTTCGTCTACTGCTATGAGTGCCCGATGCCGTTTTGGGGCTCACCGGCGGGCCTCATGCATCACCTCACGCAGGCGTTCGTCTATCACTACTGGCCCGCGGCAAAGAACATCAAGTACGAGATGGGCTACCCGTTCACCGTGCCGGAGTCGTTGGAGGATCACCGCCGCCAGCTAGTCTCGGAGGAGGACGGCAACGTCTTCCTCTTGATCGTGGGCACCGGCGAGGCCCGTGCAGGCCGCTGCGCCATCTCTATAGTGTGCGCCAGGGGCGACTCCGCTGACGCTGACACTGACGCGAGGCCAATGTACGGGAGCGTTCTCACTGTTACTACCCCTCCGAAGTACGTGGGCGACGACACTGGCTACAGGAAGCTGACTAGGACTGTGCCGAGCTGGGACCTTCCCGCCGATGTGGACATGGAAGACGCATGGTATGATTCCCCCCCCCCAACGTGGTGCACGGGGACTCCAAGGAGGTTCACCTGGACAAATGCATTGCCAAGTTAAATGTTGATCATTAGTCTTCGCTCAATGTAATCCGTTGTCTAAGCATGTGGAGACTTCCATGCATGATCTTGCTCTATTGGGGTATCGCGCATGAATAAAAGTGTATCCATTTATGGTTTATTCTAGAGTCTTCCATGTATGCATTTTTACTACAGTACTGGTGAAAGACTTATGATGAACCATTTCCTACATCTCCTCTGCCCCCTTCCAAGTCATCCTGATTTAATCCATCCGTCTAGGTCTATAAGGGCATGGTTAATACTTAATAGTATAGGCAACTGTTGACTATAAGAAAGTGCCATGTCATCTGTAGCCAACATGTATAACAATGGATACTCAAAAACTAATTCTGAAAGAACATTCCTTGCAAACCACAATAAGTGTTATTTCTTCACAAGTTTTGGATGCAGGTTGAACAGTTGAACGCTTTTGTTTGCAAAAGATATTTTTTTTATCTATTTCACCCGGATGTTTGTGAGCTCTAGAGATGAAATAATATCCAAAGAAACCTATCGATACCCGTTACACATGAGATGACCCCCACATCCTTTGTCAAAATAAACAACTCTCCGATGAATGCATTTCACTCTTCCGTGCAATGCACGGGCACCTTACTATAGATTAGTACGACCAAAAATTGAATGAACATTATATATAGTACGATAAATGCTGATGCATGTCACCTAAAATTATATCATTGAAAACTATGTTCAAATACGAATCCAACGATATTGTTTTTGTTGACATGCACTAGCATTTTGTCAGTTCAATCTTCAGTCAAATTCAATGGGAGACTAATAAACCACGACCGATGTAGTACTAGTGTAGAGGGCGGCACTACATGGGAGTCTCACCCCGCTCGTGGCGCGGCAGTAAAACCGTCATATCACAAAACCCAACCACTCCTAGTAATAAGTGGCCTGGTAAAATAAACAGACAAGCAACCATCACATCCCTCCGTCTTTCTTGCATTTCATCTCTCTGCATTTACTTTCTCCGGTTCATCTTGCACACTCAATCCCTATCTACTACTCCTAGTATCCCTAGCTACTACTCCTAGGGCCAGTTCTTTTGGCGGCTTAAAAATAAACCGTCTCTTCCCCAGCTTTTCCCATAAAACTAGTCATAGTGGAGAGTAACATTAAGGCGACTCACTCATTTATGTGGGCTTCTAAACTACTACTAGTACCTCCGTCCTGGTTTATTCTTCACCATTGTAATTTGTGCTAAATTTTGACCAAAGATTTAACTGATAAATTGTTAGTGCATGTGACATGCACAAACATTTCATTAGATAAATTTATGATCAAAATTTGACACAGATTACAATGGGGACCAATAAACCAGGACGGAGGTAGTAGTTATGGGATTACTAATCTAGAAGACTAAAAGAACTGGCCCCTGGTACTCCTACTAGTAGTAGTACTCAAGTTGGAATTCCAATTGCACGGCACAACTTGTTAGGCAAAAAATTCGATACAGGGTGTAGGAAGCAGTTTGGGAATTTGCATGCCTTTCCGACCAGTGAGATACTCCGTACAAAGTACCACGGAGAAACATCCACAGAGAAAGAAGCTAAAAGTAAACAATCAAACGAGCATTTTTGCATTTGTTTTGCATTGAATCGTTTCACAAGGTTGACTAGTTCTGTTTTTCTATTTTTACAAAAACTGCATCATAATATTAAAATGTGCATTTGCACGTACATAAGTAATAGTAGTACTCCCTCCGTCTAGGTGTATAAGTCTTCCCTCCTTCTTGGTCACGGGGCACAACCAAAGATGACTTATTCGCCTGGACGGAGGGAGTAGCACAGTCTGCAAGCATATATCGAGAGAGACGTGCAGTGCGATAGTATATAGTAAAGTTTATGCTATATGCACGTACTTACAAAATGCGTACAGATACACTAGGTTTCCAAACTTTCCCTTTTACTTACTTAATTAAGGATACTAATAATTCTTGAACGTTCGGGATTATCATTTGTGTTCCAAAACTAATGAGATCGCCTTATGAAACTAAATTATACTCCTACTAAAAGCCGCGACGCTCGCAGGAGCTTGCGGCGCGCCACTTGTACCCTGGTGCACGGCCGTTTCCCAGTGCGTCTGATACGTCTCCATCGTATCTACTTTTCAACACTTTTGCCCTTGTTTTGGACTCTAACTTGCATGATTTGAATGGAACTAACCCGGACTGGCGCTATTTTTAGCAGAATTGCCATGGTGTTATTTTTGTGCAGAAATAAAAGTTCTCGGAATGACCTGAAACTTCACGAAGAATATTTTTGGAATTTATAAAAAATACTGGCGAAAGAATCAAGACCAGGGGGCCCACACCCTGTCCATGAGGGTGGGGGACGTGACTGCCCCCCTGGGCGCGCCCCTGCCTCGTGGGCCCCCTGGAGCTCCACCGACCTCAACTCCAACTCTATATATTCACGTTTGGGGAGAAAAAAGCATAGAGAAGGATTAATCGCGTTTTACGATACGGAGCCGCCGCCAAGCCCTAATCTCTTTCGGGAGGGCTGATCTGGAGTCCGTTCGGGGCTCCTAAGAGGGGAATCCATCGCCGTCGTCATCATCAACCTTCCTCATCACCAATTTCATGATGCTCACCGCCGTGTGTGAGTAATTCCATTGTAGGCTTGCTGGACGGTGATGGATTGGATAAGATTTATCATGTAATCGAGTTAGTTTTGTTAGGTTTTGATTCCTAGTATCCATTATGTTCTGAGATTGATGTTGCTATGACTTGCTATGCTTAATGCTTGTCACTAGGGCCCGAGTGCCATGAATTCAGATCTGAACCTATTATGTTTTAATGAATATATGTGAGTTCTTGATCCTATCTTGCAAGTCATTAGTCACCTATTATGTGTTATGATCCGGTAACCCCGAAGTGACAATAATCGGGATCACTCTCGATGATGACCGTAGTTTGAGGAGTTCATGTATTCACTAAGTGTTAATGCTTTGGTCCGGTACTCTATTAAAAGGAGGCCTTAATATCCCTTAGTTTCCAATAGGACCCCACTGCCACGGGAGGATAGGACAAAAGATGTCATGCAAGTTCTTTTCTATAAGCACGTATGACTATATTCGGAATACATGCCTACATTACATTGATGAACTAGAGCTAGTTCTGTGTCACCCTATGTTATAACTGTTGCATGAAGAATCACATCCGACATAATTATCCATCACTGATCCATTGCCTAAGAGCTTTTCACATATTGATCTTCGCTTAGTTACTTTTCCGTTGCCACTATTACAATTACTACAAAACTGCTACTGTTACTTTTGCCACCGCTACTGTTACTTCCATACTACTTTGCTACTAAATACTTTGTTGCAGATATTAAGTCTTCTAGGTGTGGTTGAATTGACAACTCAGCTGCTAATACGTGAGAATATTCTTTGGCTCCCCTTGTGTCGAGTCAATAAATTTGGGTTGAATACTCTACTCTCGAAAAATGTTGCGATCCCCTATACTTGTGGCTCATCAAGACTATTTTCTGGTGCCGTTGTTCGGGGACATACTCTATTCTTTGAGTCAATTAGGATTTTTATCTACTGGTCACTATGAGGAACTTGAAAGACGAGAAAACCAAGATTTATCCCTCAACTATGAGGGGAGGTAAGGAACTACCATCTAGCTCTGCACTTGATTCTCCTTCTGTTTTGAGTAAACTTGCGACACCTAAACCTGCTTCTGCTATTAATTCTGATATGTCGCATGTTATTGATGATGGCACTTCTGCTATGCATGATACTTATGACGAAACTACTTCTATACTTGATAATACTGTGCCACTAGGTGAATTTCTTGATGAACAACTTGCTTGGGCTAGAGAGAATGAAATTATTGAAACTGATAATATTGATGAAAGTGATGATGAAGATTCTCCCCCTAGATATGAATTGCCTGTTGTGCCTGAGGGTTATGTTATGGATGAAGAAACTGCTAGAGATTTTCTTTCTTGCAATGATAGATATGATCTTAAGAAATTATTAGCTAAGCTGAAAGAAAAGTCTTTGAATGCTAGAATGAAATATGACCCTGCTTTTGCTACTTTACCTATCTGTATTTCCGATAAGGATTATGATTTCTCTGTCGATCCTGAGATAATTACTTTGGTTGAATCTGATCCTTTTCATGGCTATGAATCTGAAACTATTATGGCACATCTTACTAAATTGATTGATATAGCCATGCTATTCACTCATGAGGAAAAAACTCGTTTCCTTAAGTTATTTCCGTTCTCATTAAAGGGTGATTGTAGCGACCCGACCTCAGATGGTCAAGTCTCTGTGCTTCTGTGTCATCCCTGGATCGGTAATGCTGACACACACAGTACTCGAAGGATTTATAACAGAGTAGCAATCACACACTTATTACATCGAATGTCTCAAAAGAGAACTTATTATAATAATATGGCTTAAGGCCATCTAATACGATAACAGCGGAAGGTTTGGAAGGTAAAGTGAGTCCATCAACTCCAACGGCATAACTGAGCTGCACGGCAACGACCTACCAATCCTTACTCCTCGTCTGAAAAGTCTGCAACATAATAGGTTGCAGCCCGAGAATGGGTCGGCAGATGGAATATGCTGGCAATGTAACACATAGAGAGTAATAAGCCTATACTACATGCATATATGGCTGGTGGAAAGCTCTATGGTTACAGTTTTGCAAAAAACCAATTTTTTCCTATGTCAAAGGAATAAATTTTATTTTAACTATCATGGTGGTTGAAACATCATTGAGAAGGTACAACCCCAACTCAATCCCAATTAAAGTGATTAACAACCCAGCAATATTAATTTAGAGTGATGAGATACATGTGAATACTCAAGTACTAGATACTCAGAATTGTCCATAACCAGGGACACAGCTAACCATGATTAGATTGTACACTCTGCAGAGGTTTGCGCACTTTTCCCCACAAGACTCGATCGCCTCCGTTAGTTTCTCGCACTGCATGGTGTTTGAGAAACGGATGACCGAGACACAGTCTTTCAGAAACATTAACTCTCTACTCCGGATAGATCATACCAAACCTATAAAACCCACTACCTGCTGATCTACCTCTTCGAGAGCTTCACGTCACTCACTCAACTATGTTAGAGCCCATAATAGCTTGTGGCTGCACACAGAAGTTTCTAGCATGAATAATCTCAGTTCCCTTTGAGCCTGGGTGGCGGTCCTTAGGAAGATCACACGGATACCCCGGGATTTCCAAAAATAAAACAGACATCACTGGGTTCCCAGTGCCTCAATCCACCCAGATGTGTATTTAAGTTGCCACCTTAAAGTAAACCATTAATTAACAATCTCACATCTGTCGTGAATATCTCTCAAACCCAAACCACGTCTACGAGCATAGCATGGCAATATAAGCAACACGTAGAAGTAACTCCCAAGGGTTTGATAGTAACAGGGCAATAGGTTCATACCTCATCATCTACTTCCCAACCCACAATTTATGACATCCTAATCATGCAATGTTTGAGGATTGAGCTAATGCATAAAACTGGGTATGAAAAGGTATGATCAAGTGTTACTTGCCTTGCTGACGATCCGTGAATCCTAGAGACTCGTAGTAACACGCTTCGCACTCCGGGAATTCTATCGCAAGCAAACAATACATACATAAGCAACAAACAAAGATGCACAAACGAAACTTCAACTGAAAGAGGTTGACCGAGAGTTCAACTTAAGAACTCCGGTTTGCAAAAAGAATCAAACCAAACGGAACAACGAAACTCAAACGGCGAGAGAAACAAGGTCCGTTTACTAATCTGAACTAGAGTCAAATTATACAAAGACAAAAACTGGTTTAAGTTGGCTATTCGGAAAGAGGGTTTCGAGATGTAACTCCAGGCGCTTGAATCGCCCGATTCCGATAAACGAGCGAAAAGTTATACTAATTTGAACATTGGTTCAGAAATCGAAATCGGAATAATCGCGGAATAAAACCGATAAAAGAAAACGACGAACGTCTAAACGAACGAACATTCATTAGCGGAAGCTAAACGACAAACGGTTCGTAAAAATGAACGAACGGGTGAACGATCTCAAAATAAATAAACCGGAAATAAAACCGATCAAATATATATAAAAAACAGCTAGGGTTTTTCAAAAAAACCGAAGGGTTATTTATAAAAAACCGGCGACGAGGGCTACCTCCGGCGAGGTCGTCCGGCGGGGCGGGCGGCTGCCCGGGTCCGGGCGAGGGGCGGCGAGGGCGGCTAGGGCGGCGGCTCGGCGAGGGGGGGGGCGACGGCTGAGGCGGCGGCAGGCTAAGGGCGGGCGGCGGCTCGGACTCGGGCTCGGCTCGGGTCCGGGCGAGGGCGGCGGTGGTGGTGGTGGCTAAGGGTAGGGGGTGGGGCGGTATATAAAGAGGGGGGGAGGTGGCTTGGAGGAGGGGGCATGGCGGGCGGGAGGTGTCCGGCTCGGACTCCAAGTCCAGTGGCGGGCCTTCAGTGGAGGCGGCGGCGACTTGGGCCGGCTTTCTTGGGCCGTTAGCTCGATCGGTAAGGGTCTCTTTTTTTTTAAAAAACATTCACTAAAAATTGTAAAAATCCTAGAAAAATAAATAAAAATCTAAAAATGCCAAAACAAGTTTTCTTTGCCTAAATAAAATATTTAGAACAAGATGAACTTTTCTTGGCCCCTAAAATGCAATTTTAAATATATGCAAATTTTCGCTAGGCAAATAAAATTCCAAATAAGTAAAATAAAATCCCAAAAATGATTTTAACATTTTTCCTCCGGTATTTCAATTATTTTTTTGGAGAAGTCATATTATCTCCTCTCGTTTATTTTTAAACATGAAATATTTTCCGGAGAGAAAAATACTAAAATCCAAAATCCTCGTCTTTCATTATTTGATAAAAATCAAATAGGAAAATCGGAAAATCCCCAATTCTCTCTGAGGGTCCTTGAGTTGCTTAGGATTTCGAGGATAGCAAATGAGAATGCAATAAAATATGATATGCATGGATGACCTGTGTATAACATGCCAAATTGAAAATTTGGGATGTTACAAACCTACCCCCCTTAAGATGAATCTCGCCCTCGAGATTCGGGTTGGCTAGAAAATAGGTGCGGATGGTCCTTGCGAATATCATCTTCTCACTCCCAGGTGGCTTCCTCCTCGGTATGGTGGCTCCACTGAACTTTACAAAACTTGATAACCTTGCTGCGAGTGACTCGGCTGTCGAAATCCAAAATCTTTACTGGCTTCTCCTCATAAGTCAAATTACTATCCAACTGTATCGCCTCTAGGGGCACTGTATCTTTTAATGGTATGTCGGCCATCTCAGCGTGGCACTTCTTCAGTTGTGATACATGAAACACATCATGAACTCCTGACAGTCCTTCGGGTAACTCCAGCTTGTAGTTAACTTCTCCCATTCGTTCCAAAACACGATACGGTCCTACAAATCTTGGGGCTAACTTTCCCTTTACTTCAAAATGTTTCACTCCCCTCAGGGGTGATACTCGCAGATAGGCTCTGTCTCCGATTTCATAGGTTACTTCCTTGCGTTTTGAATCTGCGTAACTCTTCTGTCTAGACTTAGCAATCTTTAGTACATCTCGATCGGTTTAAACTTCTCCTACGAGTCTTTGATCAAATCTGATCCAAACAACCGACGGTCTCCGACCTCATCCCACATCAATGGTGTTCTACATCTGCGTCCGCATAACGCTTGAACGGTGCCATCTTCAAACCGCCTCGGTAGCTGTTGTTATATGAGAATTCTGCGACGGCAAATTGTCATCCCAACTAGATCCATTATCTAGCGCACAGGCTCTTAACATATCCTCCAGAATCTGGTTAACTCTCTCTGTCTGTCCATCCGTCTGTGGGTGGAATGTTGTACTGAATTCCAATCTGGTACCCAAAGTCTAGTGTAGTTGATGCCAAAACTTTGAACTAAACTGTGTTCCTCTATCTGATACGATGCTCCTCGGAACTCCGTGCAAACATACGATCCTGGTCATATATATCTTGGCCAACTTGGCACTTGTATAAGTTGTTTTTACTGGGATGAAGTGACCTACTTTGGTCAAACGATCCACAACTACCCATATTGAATCATATCCTACTTTGGTTCTGGGTAATCCAGTGATAAAATCCATGCCAAGTTTGTCCCACTTCTATTCGGGGATTGGCATAGGTTGTAACAGTCCTGTTGGCTTTTGATGCTCTGCCTTCACTCTCTGACATACATCGCAAACGGCTACATACTCGGGAATATCCTTCTTCATACCAGTCCACCAGAAACGTTCCTTCAAGTCCAAATACATCTTGGTGTTTCCGGGGTGAATCGAGTATGGTGAGTCATGGGCCTCTTGAAGTATTAACTTCCTGATTTTCGAATTGTTGGGCACATAGATCCGGTCCTCAAACCACAAGGTATCGTGCTCATCCTCGCGAAAACCTTTGTCTTTCCCTTTGCCCATCTTTTCTTTTATCTCAGCAATCTCTTTATCCTCCTTTTGAGCATCTCGAATCTTGTCTAACAAGGTCGACTGAACCTCCATTGTTGAAAGAAAACCTCTTGGAACAATCTCCAACTGAAGTTCCATAATATCTTCTGCTAACTCCTTTGGCAGTCCTCTACTTTCAAGGATATTGGCATAACTCTTCCGACTCAAAGCGTCTGCTACAACGTTGGCCTTTCCTGGATGATAGTGTAGCTTCATGTCGTAATCCTTTGTAAGTTCCAGCCATCTCCTCTATCTGAGGTTTAATTCCTTCTGTGTGAAAATGTACTTTAAACTCTTATGATCCGTGTACACATCACAACGGTTTCCCATGAGATAATGTCTCTGTGTCTTCAACGCATGTACTACATTGCTAACTCCAAATCATGCGTGGCATAGTTCAACTCATGAGGCTTCAGTTGTTGTGAGGCATCTGAAACAACTTTTCCGTCTCCGCATAAGAACACATCCAAGTCCCAAGCGAGAGGCATCACAATACACTTGAAACTCCTTATGTATATCGGCAATGTCAAGACTGGGGCTGTAGTCAACCGCTTTCTTCAACTCTTGGAAGCTTGTCTCACAATCCTCTGTCCATTTGAACTTGGTATCCTTCTTTAGCAATTCTGTCATTGGTTTAGCAATCTTGGAAAAATTCTCAATGAATCTCCGATAATATCCTCGCCACCCAAGGAAATCGCGAATCTGGCCGATCAAGTGGGTGCCAACCATTCGTGGATCGACTGAATTTTACTTGGGATCTACCGCTATACCCTCTCGATATAACATGCCCAAGAAATCCAACTTCCTTCAACCAAAACTCGCACTTGCTGAATTTGGCGATAATCGGTGTTCCCTGAGTTTCTCAAGAACCAAACGTAGGTGTTCTGCGTGCTCCTCTTTGTTCTTCGAGTAAACCATAATATCATCGATAAACACCACAACAAACTTGTCCAAATACTCCATGAACACTTTGTTCATCATACTCATAAAATAGGCAGGGGCGTTAGTTAGTCCAAACGACATGACCGTATACTCGTATAATCCATATCGAGTGGTGAACGCTGTCTTGGGTATATCCTTCTCTCGAATCTTCAACTGATGGTATCCTGATCGTAGATCAATATTAGAAAACACCTTAGCTCCTTGCAACTGATCAAACAGATCATTAATCATCGGTAAGGGATACTTGTTCTTTATCGTTACTTCATTCAGAGCTCGATAATCAACAACCATCCTCAGGGATTTATCCTTCTTCTCCACCAAAAGTACTGGGGCTCCCTAAGGTGATGAACTTTTACGAATGTAACATTTCTCCAATAGCTCCTTGATCTGCTTCTTAATTTCCTCCAGATCATTTGCAGGCATCCGATAGTGTCTCTTTGATATTGGCCCTGTACCTGGCATTAGTTCTATCATAAACTCGATGTCTCGATCCGGTGGCATGCCTGGTAACTCTTCTGGGAAAACATCCGGATAATCCTTCACTACATGTACTTCCTCTTGTACAACTCCCGTGAGGGTATTCACTTGGATCCCCCTAGGCACATGCCTAGATACATACTTAATCCTTTTTCCCTCTGGGGTGGTAAGATAAATCGACTTGCTAGCACAGTCAATACTTCCTCCAAACTTTGACATCCAATCCATACCTAATATCACATCCAATCCTTGCGACTCCAAGATAATTAGGTCAGACGGAAAAACATGTGTGCCAATGATTAGGGGTATCTCAGTGCACCACTTGCTAGCCATGTACTCTGCTCCAAAGTAGCTCACTAAAAGAGGGGTCCTAAGGGTCTGGGTTGGTAACTTAAACTTATCCACAAATCCCCTTGATATGTATGAATGCTATGCACAAGTATCGAAAAGAACAATCGCGGTAAATGACTGAACCAAAAACTTACCTATTACCGCGTCCGGCTGCTCTTCACCTTCCTCCATGTTAACGTGGTTCACTTGTCCTTTGTTGAAGGGATTAGGCTTCTTCCCAGCGCTCCCATTTCCGTTTCCATTCTTTCCTTCAGGGCAGTCGTTGGCATAGTGCCTTGTCTTCCCGCACTTAAAGCAAATAACTTGGCTCAAGTCTCTTTTGGCGGGTGTAGCTGGGTTTGAGCGGTTTTGATTATTGTTGACTCCATTCCCATTCCCATTATTCGCACCATTATGCGATCCTCCTCCAGTATGGTTATGTCCTCCATGGTTATGAACTAGTCCTCCCGAGTTTGGGGTTAAACGAGGCTTCTGGTGAGCTCCTGAGTTATACTTCCCTTGTCCATACTTCCTCTTGCGATTCTCAATTTGCTGCTGCTTTACTTCAATCATTAGGGCCTTATCTACCAACTCCTGGTAGTTGTTGAAAGTTGCCACCATCAACTGCATACTCATCTCATCATTCAGCCCTTCCATAAACTTCTCTTGCTTCGCGGCATCTGTGGCCACATCATCAGGGGCATAGCGTGATAACTTGCTAAACTCATCCACGTACTGAGCCACAGTACGATTCCCCTGGCGTAAGTTGCGGAACTCACGCTTCTTTATCTGCATGGCTCCAGTTGAAACATGGGCCGTGCGAAAAGCTTGTTGGAACTGGTCCCAAGTGACATTGGCTATAGGAAAAGTAGCCGTGTAATTCTCCCACCATGCGGCCGCTGGTCCATCCAATTGATGTGCGGCAAAGCGCACCCTTTCAGCATCCGTGCATCCTGCGATGGTTAACTCCCTTCCAATACGGCGTAACCAGTCATATGCAACTATTGGCTCGGTGCTACTGGAAAACACCGGTGGTTGTAACCTTAGAAAACGGGCTAAATTGTCCACTGGCGGTGGGTTGTTGTTGTTGTTGTTGTTGTTGTTGTTGTTGTTGTTGTTGTTGGCATTGCCCTGGTTCTGAACTAGCAATTGCATCAAGGCATTCTGCTGTTGGATCAACTGAGTGAGCTCCGTGGGAAAACAAAACCGGGGTCACGTCTCGGAGGCATCTGAAGGTTTAGATGGGAGAGATTAGAATAGAAAGAGGTCTAGTGAGAAAACACTACCCATATGCACATGAGGCAAACACACATTCATTCAATCAAGCAAGCAAGGGCATACAAAATGATCTAGGACTATCGCATAAGTGCTCAACTACTACTAGTTACATGGGGAAAATACTACTATTATATGGTGGTCATCTAGAAATTTTGATCGGTGGAAGACTCCATGATGTCTGCTCCAGCTTCGTCTTTATAGTCATCATCACTTGGATCTGAGTCAGTGTCGTCGATGATGATGTAGTTGTCCGGGCAAGCGGGATCTTCTTCCTCTTCTTGCTCCTCTTCTTTGGGTGCTGGTCCTCCCATGAAGACTCTGATCTTCTTGACTAGGTCGTCGTTCTTCTCCAGTAGTATTTTGATTTCTTCCTCATATCCATCGCATGTAGACTTGAGTTCTTCCTCCAGCTCGATGATCTTAGTATTCGCCTTCTTCAAATCCATCATGTCTGCGCACATCTTGTTCTCATGACGTCGAATGTGCTGGTTTAGTTCCTGGATGTAGGCTGCAATGGATCTATCCTTCTTGGTGCTGATTACTTCCCATTGCTCGTCCGGCGCCCACATATTTGGTATATGGTGTCTTTAAGCTCCTTATTGTAGACTTCGCAATGCGTCCCATGGTAACGTGGGCTGCCATACTCTTTCCAGACTCGTGTTGGTGCATTGAAAACACATACTATGGGCTCCGTGCTTGGCGCAAACGTCCTTCCGGGAACTAGAGCTTGAATCTTCCAGCATTCTTCTTCTGGTAAGGTGGCGTCGTATGTCCCGGTGAAGCTTGGTATTCCAATATTCAGGTACCTAGTGACTTCCTTCAAGTGGCGTCCAAAAGGTGTGTCTTCATCCGGTTGTGCAAACTTGTACTTCATCTCCGTCATCCTAAAGAGTGGAAAAATGGAGAGGGTCGAAATGAGTAGAGAGGAGTGACCTATGGTTTTATCTTAGTGGTCGTGTCCTACACTCAGCGTGTGCTCGATACCATCTTGTAGCGACCCGACATCGGATGGTCAAGTCTTCGTGCTTCGTGTCATCCCCGGATCGGTAATGCCGACACATACGCATCGAAGGATTTATAACAGAGTAGCAATCACACACTTATTACATCGAATGTCTCAAAAAAGAACTTATTACAATAATATGGCTTAAGGCCATCTAATACGATAACAGCGGAAGGCTTGGAAGGTAAAGTGAGTCCATCAACTCCAACGGCATAACTGAGCTGCATGGCAACGACCTACCAATCCTTACTCCTCGTCTGAAAAGTCTGCAACATAATAGGTTGCAGCCAGAGAACGGGTCAACACATGGAATATGCTGGCAATGTAACACATAGAGAGTAATAAGCCTATACTACATGCATATATGGCTGGTGGAAAGCTCTATGGTTACAGTTTTGCAAAAAACCAATTTTTCCCTATGTCAAAGGAATAAATTTTATTTTAACTATCATGGTGGTTGAAACATCATTGAGAAGGTATAACCCCAACTCAATCCCAATTAAAGTGATTAACAACCCAGCAATATTAATTTAGAGTGATGAGATACATGTGAATACTCAAGTACTAGATACTCAGAATTGTCCATAACCGGGGACACGGCTAACCATGATTAGATTGTACACTCTGCAGAGGTTTGCGCACTTTTCCCCACAAGACTCGATCGCCTCCGTTAGTTTCTCGCACTACATGGTGTTTGAGAAACGGATGACCGAGACACGATCTTTCGTAAACATTAACTCTCTACTCCGGATAGATCATACCAAACCTATAAAACGCACTACTCGCTGATCAACCTCTTCGAGAGCTTCACGTAACTTACTCAACTATGCTAGAGCCCATAATAGCTTGTGGCTGCACATGGAAGTTTCTAGCATGAATAATCTCGATTCCCTTTGAGCCTGGGTGGCGGTCCTTAGGAAGATCACACACGGATACCCCGGATTTCCAAAATAAACAGACATCACTTTGGGTTCCCCAGGTGACTCAATCCACCCAGATGTGTATTTAAGTTGTCACCTTAAAGTAAACCATTAATTAACAATCTCACATCTGTCATGAATATCTCTCAAACCCAAACCACGTCTACGAGCATAGCATGGCAATATAAGCAACACGTAGAAGTAACTCCCAAGGGTTTGATAGTAACAGGGCAATAGGTTCCTACCTCATCATCTACTTCCCAACCCACAATTTATGACATCCTAATCATGCAATGTTTGAGGATTGAGCTAATGCATAAAACTGGGTATGAAAAGGTACGATCAAGTGTTACTTGCCTTGCTGACGATCCGTGAATCCTAGAGACTCAGAGTAACACGCTCGCAGACCGGGAATTCTATCGCAAGCAAACAATACATACATAAGCAACAAACAAAGATGCACAAACGAAACTTCAACTAAAAGAGGTTGACCGGAGAGTTCAACTTAAGAACTCCGGTTTGCAAAAAGAATCAAACCAAACGGAACAACGAAACTCAAACGGCGAGAGAAACAAGGTCCGTTTACTAATCTGAACTAGAGTCAAATTTTACAAAGACAAAAACTGGTTTAAGTTGGCTATTCGGAAAGAGGGTTTCGAGATGAAACTCCAGGCGCTTGAATCGCCTGATTCCGATAAACGAGCGAAAAGTTATACTAATTTGAACATTGGTTCAGAAATCGAAATCGGAATAATCGTGGAATAAAACTGATAAAAGAAAACAACGAACGTCTAAATGAACGAACGTTCGTTAGCGGAAGCTAAACGACGAACAATTCGTAAAAACGAACGAAGGGTGAACGATCTCAAAATAAATAAACCGGAAATAAAACCGATCTAATATATATATATATATATATATATATATATATATATATATATATAAACGGCTAGGGTTTTTCAAAAAAAACCGAAGGGTTATTTAAAAACAACGGCGACGAGGGCAACCTCCGGCGAGGTCGTCCCGGGCGGGCGGGCGGCACTCGGTGGGGTCCGCGAGGGCGGCCAGGCGGCTAGGGGCGGCGGCTCGGCGAGGGGGGCGTGGCGGGAGGCAAGGCGGCGGCTAAGGGCGTGAGGCGGCGGGCTCGGCCTGGCTCGGCTTGGGTCCGAGGGCGGCGGCGGTGGTGATGGCTAAGGGGACAGGGGGGCGGTATATAAAGAGGGAGGAGGTGGCTTGGAGGAGGGGGCAAGGCGGCGGGGAGGAGTCCGGCTCGGACTCCAGGTCCGGCGCGGCGGCGGCGCGCGCAGGTGGAGGCGGCGGCGACTTGGGCCGGCCTGCTCGGCTGGGCCGTTGGCCCAGTCGGGCGCGGTTCCTTTTTTTTAAAACATTCCGCCGAAAATTGTAAAAATCCTAGAAAAATAAATAAAAATCTAAAAATGCCAAAACAAGTTTTCTTTGCCTAAATAAAATATTTAGAACAAGATGAACTTTTCTTGGCCCCTAAAATGCAATTTTAAATATATGCAAATTTTCTCTAGGCAAATAAAATTCCAAATAAGTAAAATAAAATCCCAAAAATGATTTTAACATTTTTCCTCCGGTATTTCAATTATTATTTTTGGAGAAGTCATATTATCTCCTCTCGTTTATTTTTAAACATGAAATATTTTCCGGAGAGAAAAATACTAAAAATCCAAAATCCTCGTCTTTCATTATTTGATAAAAATCAAATATGAAAATCGGAAAATCCCCAATTCTCTCCGAGGGTCCTTGAGTTGCTTAGGATTTCGAGGATAGCAAATGAGAATGCAATAAAATATGATATGCATGGATGACCTGTGTATAGCATGCCAAATTGAAAATTTGGGATGTTACAGTGATGCTAAAACATGGTTTAATTCTCTTGGTCCTGGTTGTGTGTGTAGTCCCCAGGATATGATTTATTACTTCTCTGCTAAATATTTCCTCGCTCATAAGAAACAAACTGCTTTAAGGGAAATATATAATTTTGTGCAAATTGAAGAAGAGAGTCTCCCACAAGTTTGGGGGAGGCTTATCCAATTACTCAATGCTTTGCCTGATCATCCTCTCAAGAAAAATGAAATACTTGATATCTTTTATAATGGATTAACCGATGCTTCCAGAGACCACCTGGATAGTTGTGCTAGTTGTGTTTTCAGGGAAAGAACTGTTGATCAAGCTGAATTGCTATTGAATAATATGTTGACTAATGAAAATAATTGGACACTTCCTGAACCAACTCCGAATCGAACTCCGAAGAAAAGGGGTATTCTATTTCTCAGTCCTAAAGATATGCAAGAGGCCAAGAAATCTATGACATAAAAGGGTATTAAAGCTGATGATGTTAAGAATTTACCACCTACTGAAGAAATACATGGTCTTGATAACCCTACACAGGTAGTAAATGTAAATTATCTCTATAGATTTGATGAAGGTGATATTCCTCGTTATAAGTCTGCTAGCCAATGCTTAGATGAGTTTGATAATTCTATTGTTAAACAAGAAAACTTCAATGCTTATGTTGGTAGACAATTGAAACACAATGCTTATATGTAGCGACCAGACCTCAAAGCGATCGATATACGTGCTTTAGTGTCATCCACGGATCAAGAATGTCGACACGCACAAGATACTTGAAGGATTTATAACAGAGTAGCAATCACACACTTATTACATCGAATGTCTCAAAAGAGAACTTATTACAATAAATATGGCTTAAGGCCATCTAATAACGATAACAGCGGAAGGCTTGGAAGATAAGCGAGTCCATCATCTCCAACAGCATCACTGAGTATAGAACCACGACCTATAGCACCTTACTCGTCGTCTGAAAAGTCTGCAACATGAACGTTGCAGCCCGAAAACGGGTCAGCACATGGAATATGCTGGCAATGTAACACATAGAGAGTAAAGAAAGAGTAATGCTATACTACATGCATATATGGCTGGTGGAAAGCTCTATGGTTACAGTTTTGCGTAAAACCAATTTTTCCCTACTGCAAAGGAATAACTTTTATTTAACTATCATGGTGGTTGTTAAACATTGAGAAGATAGACATCCTCTCAATCGCAATTAAGCATCATCATTAAACCCAACAATATTAGTTAAAGTAACATGATGAGATTCACATGATAATCCAAGTACTAGATACTCAAAATGTCCATAACCGGGGACACGGCTAACCATGATTAGTTTATACACTCTGCAGAGGTTTGCGCACTTTTCCCCACAAGACTCGATCTCCTCCATTGGGATTCTCGCACTACATGGTGTTTGAGAAACGGATGACCGAGACATAGTCTTTCAGAAGCATTTGCACCTTACGATCGGGTAGACAGTACCAACCTACATCCCCTACATCTGCTAGTCTACCACTGTAAGAGTTCACACTACTTAGTCAACTATGCTAGAGCCCATAGTAGCTTGTGGCTGCACACGGAAGTTTCTAGCATGAATAATCTCATGATCCTTTTGAGCCTGGGTGGCGGTCCATAAAGAAAAGCAGGCAATCGCTGGAATACCCAGGTGCCTCAGTCCACCCAGATGTGTGTTTAAGTTACCACCTTAAAAAAACCATTAAATTACAATCTCACATCTGTCATGGATACACTCACCCAATCCACGTCTACTGGCATAGCATGGCATAATAAGCAAACGTAGAGGTAACTCCCAAGGGTTTGATAAGAAAATAGGCAATAGGTACTACCTCATCTACTTCCCAAAACCCACAATTTAATCAGATCCTAATCATGCAATTGTTTGAGGATTGATCTAATGCAATAAACCGGGTAGTAAAGAGGTATGATCAAAGTGTTACTTGCCTTGTCGATGATCCGTGAAACCTAGAGATTCAAGTAGCACGGCGCACTCTGGGTACTCTATCGCAAACAAACAAGCATACAATAAGTACTCATCTAATGCACGGGTAAAACTCAAATAAGAGATATAACCAGAAAGTTCAACTTAAGAACTCCGGTTTGCAAAAAGAATCAAATCGAACGAAGCAACAAAAGTCAAACGGCGAAAGAAACAAGCTTCGTTTACTAACCTGGACCCTCTGTTGGAAAAGGCATTGCCTAGGAGGCGCTTAGGCACGCCTAGGCGCTAGGCGATGGACAAACGCCTCGCCTAGGGCATAAATGGAAGTCTAGGCAGCGTAAGCAACAAATTGTTTACCCAAGCGAGAAATCATGTCATATTGCACTAAAATGCCAAACATGACACATTCAAATGGTAGTAGCTGGTAGTTAACTTATTTATCTGCCCTAAATTAACATCAATACACATATAATAACCCCATAACCCTGATAGTAGAAGCTATATTACCGCCTAGGCCACGCCTAGGGCGCTTAAGCACCGCCTAGGCACTAGGCGAAGGCCAACCGCCTCGCTTACGCCTACCGCTTTTTCCAACCTTGCCTGGACCTAAGTCAAATTTTACAGAAGCAAAAACTTGTTTGAGTTGGTTAAACGGAAAGAGGGTTTCAAGATGAAACTCTAGGCGCTTGAATCGATTGATTCTGATAAACGAGTGAAAAGTTATACTAAAACGAAAAACAGATCGGAAATCGCGATCGGAAATAATCGCGGAAAATCCGAGAAAAAGAAAAACTGACGAACAGTTTAACGAACGAACGTTTGTTAACTGGAACTAAACGGTGAATTCGTCTGTTAAAATGAACGAACGAGTGAACGCTCGCTAAATAAACTAAACCGAAAAACAGATCTAGTTTTTTTTAACAAAACCAAACGTAAAACCGGCGGAAACACCGAACGGTTTTCTGAGGAAAACCGACGGCGGTGGGGGCGGGTGGCTACCTCTGGCGAAGGGGCGGCGGGGTCGGGCGTGGCGGCGGGTCGGCGGGTCGGGCGGCAGTGGTCCGTGGTCGGCGGTGGCTCGGCAGGCGCGGCGGATGACGAAAGCTGCGGCGGATCGGGCTAGGTTTTGGCGGTGCTTGGGCTGGCCAGACTCGGGCGACGCCTTATAAAGGCTCGGCCATGCGGAGTCCTGGCCGAACACGGCCCAAGGTCGGTTCGCATTTAAAAAAAATAGTTTCGCACAGAAAAACAAATAAAAGAAATACTAAACGGACTCCAAAAATCCCGAAATAAATTTTCCCCGACTTCTAAAATCAAGCCGGACAAGATGAACATTTATTTTGGGCCTAAATGAAATTTTGAAAAACGCGTATTTTTCCAAATTCAAATAAAATAGCGAAAAACTCCAAAATAAAAGTTTATTTGATTTTTTTTATTAAATCCTCTTTATTCCCTTTGTCTTATTTTTATAATTGTAATAATTGAAGATAAAATAAATAAAATCAAATGATCCTATTTTCAAAATTTGAGAAAACTCAAATATGAAAATAACGAAATCCCCAACTCTCTCCGAGGGTCCTTGAGTTGCGTAGAATTTCTAGGATCAACCGAAAGCAAATAAAATATGATATGCAATGATGATCTAGTGTATAACATTCCAAATTGAAAATTTGGGATGTTACAAACCTACCCCTTAAGATGAATCTCGCCCTCGAGATTCGGGTTGGCTAGAAAATAGGTGAGGGTGGTCCTTCAGCAGATCTTCCTCTCGCTCCCAGGTGGCTACATCCTTGGTGTGGTGGCTCCACTGAACTTTGCAAAACTTGATAATCTTGCTGCGCGTGACTCGACTGGCATATTCGAGAATCTTAACTGGTTTCTCCTCATAGGTCAAATCGCTATCCAACTGAATCGCCTCCAGTGGCACTGTATCTCTCAGCGGTATATCAGCCATCTCTGCGTGGCACTTCTTCAACTGGGAAACATGGAACACATCGTGAACTCCTGACAATCCTTCGGGCAACTCCAACTTGTAAGCAACTTCTCCCATACGCTCCAAAACTTTGTATGGTCCCACAAAACGTGGCGCTAATTTTCCCTTAACTCCAAAGCGCTTAACTCCTCGAAGTGGAGATACACGAAGATAAACTCTATCTCCGACTTCGTACACTGTCTCCTTGCGTTTAGAATCTGCATAGCTCTTCTGCCTGGACTCCTTTCCGCATCTATGCATCCTAAAGTGGTCAACTCCATTCCTGTCTTGCGGAGCCAATCATCTGCAACTATCGGCTCGGTACTACTGGAGAACACCGGCGGATTCAGTCTAAGGAAACGGGTTAAGTGATCAACGGGTGGTGGAGGTGGTGGGTTGTTGTTGTTGTTGTTGTTGTTGTTGTTGTTGTTGTTCCCCTGGTTCTGATTCTGGACTAGCAACTGCATCAACGCATGCTGCTGCTGGATCAACTGGGTGAGCTCCGGTGGGAAAGCAAATCCATTGTCACGTCTCGGAGGCATCTGAGGGTTTAGAAAAGATGATAAAATAGAATAGAATGAGGTCTAGAGGGAAAACACTACCCATATGCACATGAGACAAATGCAAACAAAATCACTTCATTCAATTCAAACAAGGGCACACAACGGTCTAACTATCATTATAAAAGTGCTCGGACTATCTTTGAATACATGGGGAATACTACTATTGTTATGGTGGTCGACTAGAAAAACTGCTCGATGAAGACTCCATGATATCCGCTCGACTTCATCAACATAGTCATCATCGGCTGTAAATGCAGGTCCGAGTCGGTGTCGTCGATGATGATATAATTCTTCGGGCAAGTGGAATCGTCATCTTCTCCTCCTGGCGCGGGGTCTCCCATGAAAACTCCTAGCTTCCTGGTCAAGTTGTCATTCTTCTCCACTAATACTTCGATTTCCTCCATATAATCTTCGCGTGTAGCCTTGAGTTCTTCCTCTAGCTCCGTGATCTTGGTCAAGGCCTTCTGCAGATCTAACATGCTCACAAGACATCCGGGTTCTCCTGGCGTCGAATGTGTTGGTTTAACTCCTGGATAAAAGCTGCGATTGATCTATCCTTCCTGGTGCTGATCATCTCCCATTGCTCATCTCGGCGCCCACAAATCTGGTAGATAGTATCTGAGGGAGTCCAGGATTAGGGGGTGTCCGGATAGCCGAACTATCATCTTTGGCCGGACTCCTAGACTTGAAGATACAAGATTGAAGACTTCGTCCCGTGTCCGGATGGGACTTTCCTTGGCGTGGAAGGCAAGCTTGGCGTCACGGATATGTAGATCTCCTACCATTGTAAACGACTTTGTGTAACCCTAACCTATCCGGTGTCTATATAAACCATAGGTTTTTAGTCCGTAGGACGAACAACAATCATACCATAGTCTAGCTTATAGGGTTTAGCCTCTACGATCTCGTGGTAGATCTACTCTTGTACTACCCATATCATCAATATTAATCAAGCGAATAGGGTATTACCTCCATCGAGAGGGCCCGAACACAGGTAAAAACATCGTGTCCCTTGTCTCCTGTTACCATCCGCCTAGACGCATGCGATTCGGGACCCCTACCCGAGATCCGCGGTTTTGACACCGACATTGGTGCTTTCATTGAGAGTTCCTACGTGCGTCGCCGTCGGGAAGGATGCCTCATCCCGTGTTAAAAGGCGATACTATCGCCAAAGGAGCCTTGGCCACTGGCCGACTCTTGGCTAGGTGGTTTTCTTATGACCGCAGTTCGCCATCGCTCCGACGATGACTTCTCGGGTCATCGAAACCAATCTTCACGTCAACTTCCGGAACTTCGCCGGCGGTTAGATCCGATCGAGCTCTCCTCCGTAAACGAAGCTCTTAGATCGCATCGCCGCGACCGGAGTCACCACAGACTACGACGGATCGGGCTTAAAACCGATCTGAGAGATCAACTCTCCCGGGCTACCCATCATGTTGCTGTGATAGAGGAGCAATACGGCGATTCTTCTTCTATCTTAAGGACTAGCTACGTCCGGATTCGATCCCTCCATGCCGGATTGCCGCAGAGGGACAGACATCGATCAAGCCACGAACTTAAAGTCGGTGGCGGGTTGGATTCATTGGATAGCATTCAAAATCCAAACTTCCAAGTTCGGAAACTTCTCGGCCTCGAGTCTTAGATTGACGGGGTTAGGATCTACTTCCACCGCCCACCCAAACATTAGCGATCTATCCCGAATTCGGCAAGAGCCCGGCTGAACAAGATTACATCATTACTGGGCCAGATTCCTCCTGGTTATGGACAGGATAAAGGACTGCCGAGAGGAGGACACAATCTCACTTTTCTGCAATAATTGCACGGACAAGGGAATCCTAAACGCCATAAGTCGTCGCGAAATTACACGCTTTGATGACTTGGTGACAATAGTACAAAAGTACTGTGCGATGGAGAGTGCTCGGAAAACCGAAAGTAAATTTTGGGATAATGCGGTCCCGAATACATCCCTAGTCCGAAATAAAAGGGTGCATCATCACCAAGCACCTGGGTTAAACACCAAAAAACCAAAACCCCTTAAAGGGTACGGAACTGTACTGGAGGGATGGCTAAACGGACCCTGCAAAATTCATAGCACAGAGGGCGCCACTCCAACTCATAGCCTTCGAGCATGTTGGATACTACAGCAGGTGGCCAAAAGTGGCGAAGAGCTTCTAGCCTCAGAATCCCAGCCCAACAACAACAGTACGGCGTTAACAGTCTTCAAGACTTTCGCATCAAATAACATGCGGAAACGAACACTCCGCAACCTTGCCGAAGTCTACCAAGTAGCAACAATAAATCCATGGAGTGACACGGCTTTTACCTTTAATGCCAGTGACGAACCCAAATTCGAACAACTTGAGCACCGGCCGCATTGGTCCTCGGTCCAATAGTGGGCGGCTTTAAGCCTTACTAAGGTACTCATGGATGGCGGCAGCGGACTAAACCTCATCTACGAGGAAACACTCCGAAAAATGGAAATAGACTGGAACCGCATTGAGCGAAGCAGCACAACCTTCAGAGGAATAATCCCTAGCCGGGAAGCATGCTGCACAGGAAAAATCACACGTGACATAGTGTTCGGCTCGCCGGACAATTACAGGTAGTGTTCGGCTCGCCGGACAATTACAGGTCCGAGGAGGTCACATTTCAAGTGGCCCCGTTCAGTAGCGGATATCACGCTTTATTAGGGCGAGAGGCATTCACAATTTTTCAAGCTATACCCCATTATGGGTACATGAAGCTTAAAATGCCAGGACCTAACGGAATCATCACTCTCGCTAGTGATCCGAACATAGCACTCCGACCGAAAACAAGACAGCCGCACTAGCCCTCGAGGCACTATCCAAAGCCTTAGCGGCGAGGAACTCATCGCGATGCGCTCCACGGTGAAACGAGGGACGATGTGATACTTGATAAAAGATCCAAGTCCACCTCTTTTAAACCAGCGGATGAAATAGTCAAATTCCAAGTCCACCCAACGGACCACCGCAAAGACGGCCTCCATTGGGGCACAATTAAACCACGATGTAGACACCGCACTACGAGAATTTCTACGAGAAAACTGGGACATTTTTGCCTGGCACCCTTCAGACATGCCAGGAATCCCACGTCGGCTGGCCGAGCACAGCCTCAATATCCTAAAAGGATTCAAGCCAGTCAAACATGCTCTTCGACGCTTTTCCGAACCCAAGAGACAGGCCATGGGAGAAGAGCTAGCCAAACTTCTGGAAGCCGGATTCATCAGAGATATAAAACATCCAGACTGGCTAGCAAATCTGGTGATGGTACCAAAGAAGGACAAATCTTGGCGCCTATGTGTTGATTTCAAAGACCTTAATAAGGCTTGCCCAAAGGATCCCTTCCCCCTCCCCCGCATTGATCAAATTATCGACGCTACAAAGGACCACGACTCATTGTGCTTCCTCGACGCGTACTCCAGCTACCACCAAATCAAAACGGCGGAGCTAGACCAAGCTGCAATCGCATTCATCACTCCATACGGCCCATTCAGCTTCAACACAATGCCCTTCGGCTCAAAACGCCGGCGCAACATATCGGCGCATGATTCGGACATGTCGGCAAACTAGATCGGCAAAACGGTAGAAGCATATGTAGATGACGTGGTCGTCAAATTCAAGCATGTCGAAACTCTAGTAGGCGACTTGAGGCTCACATTCGACAATCTCCGAAAATATGACATTAAGCTCAATCCGGAAAAATGCGTCTTGGCGTTCGGTAGGAAAGCTCTTGGGCTTCATTGTGTCCGGTAGAGGAATTGAAGCAAACCCAGCCAAGATCCAAGCTCTGTCACAATTGGACATTTCAAAAGACCTCAAACAAATACAAAAATTGACTGGATGCGTAGCGGCTCTAAGCCGCTTTATTTCCCGTTTGGGAGAAAAGGCGTTACCCCTTCACCGCCTCCTCCGGCGAACCGAACACTTTGAGTGGACGGATGCCGCCACGGCCGGACTCAAAGAAATAAAAGCCATATTGGCAACAAATCCGGTCTTGGCCACGCCCAACATGGGCGAACCAATGCTATTATATATCGCCGCAACACATCAAGTTGTCAGCGCGGTGCTCGTTGTCGAATGTGAAGCGGAGGACACCGGTTCCCTCTTCAAAAACCGGTTTACTATGTGTCCACTGTCCTAACTCCATGCAAGTCCCGGTACCCACATTATCAAAAGATAGCATACGCGGTGTTCATGGCATCCCGGAAGCTACAACATACTTTCAAGAGTGTTCGATAACGGTAGCCTCCGAAGTACCTCTTAACGACATTATAAACAACATGACGCGACGGGCGGATTGCTAAATGGGCCATAGAGCTCCTTCCATTCGATATAACCTATAAGCCATGACGAGCTATTAAGTCGCAGGTTTTGGCCGACTTCGTGGCCGAATGGACCGAAGCCGAACTCCCTAAAGAGTACGACGCATACTCCAATTGGATCATGCACTTTGACGGCTCCAAAATGTTGGCGGCGGGCTGGCGTCGTCCTGACGTCCCCAATCGAGGACACGGTCCAATACGTCCTTCAGATAATGTATACGGACTCCAACAACGCAGCCGAATACGAGGCTCTTCTGCACGGCCTCCGGATGGCAGTCTCCATGGGCATTAAACGCCTAGAGGTGCGCGGGGACTCGAACCTCGCGGTATCTCAAATAAACGGAGACTTTGATGCCAAAGATCCGAAAATGGCAGCATACCGCACTGCGGTCCTAAAAATGTCAGCACGGTTCGAAGGGCTTGAATTTCATCATATAGCCCGGGATAACAACTAGGCGGCGGACATATTGGCACGCATCGGCGCAAAACGCGATGTTGTCCCGCCCAACATCTTCCTGGAACGGCTGTTCAAGCCATCCGTACTATGGGAAGGGGAGTCCAGATATAACAATCCGGACCCAACCGCACTGCCTGACGCCGAACACTCTGACACAATCGGAGGCTCTGCCACCGAGATAACACCCTCCGCCCACGAAATAATGGCGGTTATCGCCCCGTGGATGGACCCATTCCTAGCCTACCTAACTAGGCAGGAACTTCCCGAAGACCAAAAATGAGGCTCGCTGCATAGTACGGCGATCTAAAGCCTATAAAGTCCATGAGGGAGAGCTCTATAAGAAAAGCACAACAGAGTCCTTCAAAGGTGTATCTCCGAAGAGGAAGGGCGAAACCTCCTGGCTGAAATTCATGCCGGACTGGGTGGGCACCACACCGTAGCCCGAGCCCTCGTAGGCAAGGCCTTCCGTACAGGATTTTATTGGCCGACGGCCCAGGCAGATGCACAGGATTTAGTCCAACGATGCGTCGGTTGCCAGCTTTTTGCTAACCAAAGCCACATGCCACCCACCGCCCTCAAAACTATACCCATCACCTGGTCGTTCACGGTCTGGGGGCTTGACATGGTTGGTCCCCTTAAGGGAGGAACCCACAAGCAAAAATACCTATTGTTCATGGTGGATAAATTCACCAAATGGATAGAGGGAAAATCTGTTGAAACGGCCGAATCCGGGCCGGTGATAGACTTCATATCAGGGGTAGTACACCGTTACGGCGTCCCCCACAGTATCATCACTGATAACGGCACCAACTTCACGGCCGATGAGGTCAAATTATGGTGCAAAAACATGGGCATCAAGCTCGATTATGCCTCAGTCTATCACCCTCAAACCAACGGTCAAGTCGAACGAGCAAACGGTCTAATCATGAGCGGCATTAAAACCAGACTAGTGCGGCCCCTCAAGGAATCTAACACGCACTGGGTTGAGGAGCTCGACTCCGTACTCTGAGGGCTGCGGACCGCGCCGAATCGTACTACCGAATTCTCACCATTTTTCATGGTGTACGGCGCAGAGGCAGTCCTGCCCTGCGACATAATTCATGACTCACCTCGCGTGCTCATGTATGAAGAAAGATAAGCCGAGCTCGATCGGCAGGATAGTTTGGACGCATTGGAGGAGGAGCGCGACGTCGCAAAAGCTTGTTCCGCATTCTATCAACAGCAGGCTCGAAGATATCAAAGCAGGGAAGTATGGGCCAAAGCAAATAACGTTGGCGAACTAGTTCTACGCCTGCTGGACAAGAAAAAGGAAAAACTCAAGCCCAAATGGGAAGGGCCCATTCATCATCGACCAGGTCCTGACCGGCGGAGCATACCGTCTGCGAAACGCATCGGATAACCGACTCGAGCCGAACCCATGGTACGCAGCCCGTCTACGAAGATTCTACGCCTAAGCGCAGGACTCCAAGTTCGTCTCCTTCCTCCGTCCACATTTTTTATTTTTGCTGTCTTTTATTTCTCTCCTTCCTCCTCCTTCTTCTTGAAGCCTTTAGAGGCTCGTTTGCGCTTTGTTCGCACATATTTGACGCGCTGTCCGCGCTCATTATACATGGGGGCTTCTTTAACAGAAGCTTATTTATACGGGCTTCATGCCCAACACATGTGTCAAACTTCCGCATGTACCTTTTATTCACCATTATATGCATCGATATGACTTAAGTTTTGGCCAAGATGGGTTGCCTGGCTCCTGTGCTTACCCCTACGTTCCCGATTGTTTGGCTAGGTGGTAAAGGGAGCACCTCTGTGATTATTCTTGCCGCTGGTCAGCCGGATGTGTACCTCAAACTGGGTGAAGCCGAAAGCTAGCGTTCTTAAGGGAATATTCGGTCGGTGAACTGAAAGATGATTTTTTTACTATTTATCCATCTGCCCCCAGATGATTTTCTGCTTTCTTAGCAGTTTTGACATGCACTTTAGGGCATGCATCCCAGCAAAAGGAACCCTTAACGGAACTATTCTCCCTGGAAGATGTTTCTTACTATCCATGTAATATAACATAACTAGTTGGGCACTTGTCTGATACAACAATAATGACCCCTACGCCTTGTCTCCATGCATGCCCCAGTTCTTATATAACCGCAAGGGTATTCGGACACACTCCGGACTATTGGGTCCCGAGGTCGCTGCGAAAAGGTCCGCTATGACAAACGATCTACAGTCCGGCTAGAAGACATTTTTCATGTCATATTTAATTACATAGTCAACTCGACTCATTGTATTCCTCCTCAATGCCATCTAATAGGCTATCTAATTTACAATCTTGCTCGGAATACTTGGCGGCCAATTCTACTTGGTCGTACACTAAGCTCTGAGGATCTCCTTCCCATCAGGCCCCACAGGTCCGACCTCGGCCATGTGGTTTGGGTCGACAACCGTGTACCGCGTCTTTACCATGTCCCGAGCCTCCTGGCGCTTTGACGGCAGGCCGATATCTTCCATAGTCGGAGCGCCACCGTGCTCCTTGAAGCCGCTCTGCCCGGCTCCCCAATGCCTTGGGCGGGGAGATAGATGGCCACAAGGCCTGGCCGACGCCTTTCATCACCTGCCGAACTTCGTTCGTGCGGTAGACGATTCGGGAAGAAGATCACCCGAAGAACTGGGCATCTCCTCCTCGGGACGACACTGTGAGCAAACCTACATACATGTTTATGTTAGTCACCTTCCTCGCCGAACTCTTTCAAAGTTCGCTCAAGCACTCTTGAAAATGCCGCGACGAAGCCGTCGATTCTCCTTCTGGTCGGACAAGCTGGGCACGAACATCCTTTAGTTCCTCACCCAGTTGGGTGTTGGCATCTTGGAGGTTATTTTTCTCTGCCGCACCCTTGTAAGCACATTCTCGCTTGACCTTCAACCGGCGCAAGAGCTGTTGCTTGTCCGGATCTAGTCCGCGCCATCTCGCAATATTATTGTCGATTTACACACACGCCGCACTTCATTAATTATATATCTTTTGAAGCATATATTACGGAGGGGTCTCTGTAGCTCCCCATGGCGGCTAGTCTTGACCTCAAGTTGGGCCTTGCATTCTTCACGCTGCTGGGACAATTGGGTATTCTTTTTTGTAAGATCCTGCATAACAAATGATCCTTAAATCAGTTATTCTGACTATTTTAAGTCTAGGGGGCTACTGGCATATATAACTGTCAAATTTCCTCACCCGTTTGTCCTTTACATACTGCTCCGTGGCTCTGGCTAGACCATCTTGAGCGGCACGGAGGTGCGCATCTCCCTAATTGAAGGCATTCAAGGCCTCTTGGGAGAAACATGCGTCACGAAGAACTGTCCGGCGGCGCCTGTGATTCATGGCGCTCTCCACCTCGGAGTTGGTGGCGGACAGTCTGTCGGCATCCTCTGTCGGAGGAGCACCCGACGCACACCTCGTGCTCGCCTCCACTTCTAGACCCGGCTTTGGAGCCTGGCCGGCGGAGGCTCGATTGGCAACGTCTCCGGACTCAGTCCGGCGAGCGCTCTTTTTCCTGAAAAGAGCACCCGCGTTAGTACGCCTTCCAGGAATCAATCCTGGGAATATGGTGACACGCCATACCGTTGCGGCGGAGTTTTGATCCGGAACGCACTCCTTTTTAGCCGGGCCGTACTGCCCCTTGTTGGCCAGCCGCCGCGGGCTCGGCCTCCTGCCTCGAAGGCACCCCCTGCGAAACACCATTGGTATACGGTGATCAAAAAATAAAGCACGGATGGGTCATTATCGTAGTATTGGGACCTCGGTCTCGGCTACTGTGAGGCTGGAAGTATTCCGGTAATCGGCCGTAATGGCAACCAAAGCATTGTCGATGCTAAGTTGGTGGAACACCCCGTCGATCAACTCCACCGTTATATTCGGATCCTCTTCGGAGGCCGGATCGAGGGACCGTTCCGGATCCTCGGGTTGTGGGGGCGGGTTGTGTATCTTCTCCACGGCCCGGCGCAGTTCCTGCGTAGAAACCATAATATGAGATATTTAACCACGGGAACATGGATTGGACAGGCCATTAAGGTATTTGCTTACCCAACTTCGAGGATTATTCGAGGAAAACCCGTCCAGTGGATTGACGCGGAGAAAATCCTCCTCTTCCCCTTTGTACATGGCGGTCAAGGTCTTCACTAGTTCGGTAACCGATACCGGCCCTTTGCGGCCATGGCGGGTGGCATCGTCCTCCCCGTTGAAATCCCACATGGGGTGGCCCCTATATTGGAGCGGCTGCACTCCTCATGTCTGATTGCCATGACTCGGTCATGGTCAATCCGGCATGAGCCGATAATCTTATTCGGCTCATCAAGTAAAGGGCGTCTGATCATTTTCCCTCACAGGGGGCTCGTGGCGCTAGCTTAGGCGCTTCTTCAGAGGAGCGTTGTTAAACTCCGGAAGGCCGGTCCGAACAGGATGCGACAATGGGACGTCCTCCATGTAAAACCATTCCGAAGGCCAGTCTTCGGATGCCTTCTTCGGGGTTCCGGATAGATATCCGGTCCCGGCGATGCGCCATAGTTCGGCTCCGCCCACTTGATATATTGTCCCCTCATGAGAACGGGGTACAAGGCAGTATAATCTCTTCCACGGCGCAAAATGAGCCTCGACGCCCAAGAACAGTTCGCAAAGGGCCACGAAGCCCGCGATGTGCAAAATGGAGGCAGGCGTAAGGTGGTGCAATTGGAGGCCGTAGAACTCCAAGAGCCCCTGGAGAAACGGATGAATTGGAAATCCGAGTCCTCTTACTAGATAAGAGATAAAGCACACCCGCTCTCCTTTAGAGGGATCGGGGACACTCTCTGCTTGCTTTCCGCCCTTGTAGGTAGCAAGTCCGGCTCAAACCGGAACCATGAAGGCTGGGGGAAGAAATCCCTTGGTTTGGAGTATACCTAGCTCGCTATGCGGGACTGATCATCTCTCCCAATTTCCAGGCTGAGGGCTGGGAGCGCGAGAGGAGGAGCCGCGTCCCACTATCCATGATGGAATGGGTTTTTGTCGAAGGCGCTCCGATGAAGGCTTGCGGAGGGGGGATGGAGTGACTCAGATCTAGATCCTCGCCCCTTTTATGGGCGGCTCATTTCTTGCAGACTAGGGTGGTAAGTGTAAAAATACCCTGGCTTTTCGCATTCATTCAAACACGTGGAAGATGGCCATTATTGGGCGTAGAAGCCAAGGAGCGCAGCATTTATCAGAAGTCGGACACCTTTCGACAAGTATATGGAATTTGGAGAAGAACTCGCCTCGCAATGCCGAAGACAATCAACGCGCCGGACTCATCGTCATTGAAGCCTGGTTCGGGACCTTGAGGAGTCCCGGATTAGGGGTGTCCGGATAGCCAAACTATCATCTTTGGCCGGACTCCTAGACTTGAAGATACAAGATTGAAGACTTCATCCCGTGTCCGGATGGGACTTTCCTTGGCGTGGAAGGCAAGCTTGGCGATACGGATATTTAGATCTCCTACCATTGTAACCGACTTTGTGTAACCCTAACCTATCTGGTGTCTATATAAACCAGAGGGTTTTAGTCCGTAGGACGAACAACAATCATACCATAGGCTAGCTTATAGGGTTTAGCCTCTCTGATCTCGTGGTAGATCTACTCTTGTACTACCCATATCATCAATATTAATCAAGCAGGAATAGGGTATTACCTCCATCGAGAGGGCCTGAACCTCGGTAAAAACATCGTGTCCCTTGTCTCCTGTTACCATCCGCCTAGACGCACAGTTCGGGACCCCCTACCCGAGATCCGCCGGTTTTGACACCGACAGTATCCTTGAGATCCTAGTGGTAAACTTATCCAATGCGTCCCATTGTGATGTGGGCTGCCATACTCTTTCCTAGACTCCAGGTTGGTGCATCAAAGGAAAACTCTATGGGCTCAGTGACTGGTGCGAATGTCCTTCCTGGAACTTGAACTTGAATTATCCAGCGCTCCTCTTCGGGTAAAGTGGCGTTGTAAGTCCCGGGGAAGCTTGGTATTCCGATGTTCAGGTATCTAGTGACTTCCTTCAAGTGGCGTCCAAAGGGTGTATCCTCATCTGGTTGCATGAACTTGTTCCTTGCATCTGCCATCCTAAAAATGTAGAAAAGATGAGGAGTCGGAAATGAGAAGAGTGAGTAGTGATATAGGACTTTTAGCTTAGTGGTCGTGTCCTACAGTCAGCGTGTGCTCTGATACCATCTTGTAGCGACCAGACCTCAAACAGTCTGATCTCTGTGCTTTAGTGTCATCCCTTGATCAAGAATGTCTTGACACGCATACGATGCTTGAAGGATTTATAACAGAGTAGCAATCACACACTTATTACATCGAATGTCTCAAAAGGGAACTTACTACAATAAATATGTCTTAAGGCCATCTAATAACGATAACAGCGGAAGGCTTGGAAGATAAGCGAGTCCATCATCTCCAACGGTATCACTGAGTATAGAACCACGACATACAGCACCTTACTCGTCGTCTGAAAAGTCTGCAACATGAACATTGCAGCCCGAAAACGGGTCAACACATGGAATATGCTGGCAATGTAACACATAGAGAGTAAAGAAAGAGTAATGCTATACTACATGCATATATGGCTGGTGGAAAGCTCTATGGTTACAGTTTTGTGTAAAACCAATTTTTCCCTACTGCAAATGAATAACTTTTATTTAACTATCATGGTGGTTGTTAAACATTGGGAAGATAGACATCCTCTCAATCCCAATTAAGCATCATCATTAAACCCAACAATATTAGTTAAAGTAACATGATGAGATTCACATGATAATCCAAGTACTAGATACTCAAAACGTCCATAACTGGGGACACGGCTAACCATGATTAGTTTATACACTCTGCAGAGGTTTGCGCACTTTTCCCCACAAGACTCGATCTCCTCCGTTGGGATTCTCGCACTGCATGGTGTTTGAGAAACGGATGACCGAGACATAGTCTTTCAGGAGCGTTTGCACCTTACGATCGGGTAGACAGTACCAACCTACATCCCCTACATCTGCTAGCCTACCACTATAAGAGTTCACACTACTTAGTCAACTATGCTAGAGCCCATAGTAGCTTGTGGTTGCACACGGAAATTTCTAGCATGAATAATCTCATGATCCCTTTGAGCCTGGGTGGCGGTCCATAAAGAAAAGCAGGCAATCGCTGGAATACCCAGGTGCCTCAATCCACCCAGATGTGTGTTTAAGTTACCACCTTAAAAAACCCATTAAATTACAATCTCACATCTGTCATGGATACACTCACCCAATCCACGTCTACTGGCATAGCATGGCATAATAAGCAAACGTAGAGGTAACTCCCAAGGGTTTGATAATAAAATAGGCAATAGGTACTACCTCATCTACTTCCCAAAACCCACAATTTAATCAGATCCTAATCATGCAATCGTTTGAGGATTTATCTAATGCAATAAAACTGGGTAGTAAAGAGGTATGATCAAAGTGTTACTTGCCTTGCTGATGATCCGTGAAACCTAGAGATTTGAAGTAGCACGCGGCGCACTCCGGGTACTCTATCGCAAACAAACAAGCATACAATAAGTACTCATCTAATGCACGTGTAAAACTCAAATAAGAGATCTAACCAGAAAGTTCAACTTAAGAACTCCGGTTTGCAAAAAGAATCAAATCGAACGAAGCAACGAAAGTCAAACGGCGAAAGAAACAAGCTTCATTTTCTAATCTGGACCTAAGTCAAATTTTACAGAAGCAAAAATTGTTTGAGTTGGTTAAACGGAAAGAGTGTTTTGAGACGAAACTCTAGACGCTTGAATCGCCTGATTCCGATAAACGAGCGAAAAGTTATACTAAAACAAAAAACAGATCGGAAATCGCGATCGGAAATAATCGCGGAAAATCCAAAAGAAAAATTGACGAACAGTTTAACGAACGAACGTTCGTTAACTGGAACTAAACGGTGAATTCCTCCGTTAAAATGAACGAACGAGCGAACGCTCGCTAAATAAACTAAACCGAAAAAAATAGATCTAGTTTTTTTCACAAAACCAAATGAAAAACCGTGAAAACCCGGCTACCTCCCATGAGGGGCGGCGGGTCCGGCTGGGTCGGCCACGCTCCGGGATCGGCGGACGGGCGGCGGGTCCGTGGTCACGGCGGCGGACTCGGCGGCGGCGGCGGATCGGGCTAGGGTTTCGGCAAAAGGGCGGCTTTAATGACGGCTCGGGCGACGCCTTATAAAGGCTCACCAAGTGAGTCTGGCGAACACGGCCCAAGGTCGGTTTGCGTTTTTTTTAAAAAATAGTTTCACGCAGAAAAACAAATAATAGAAATACTAAACAGACTCCAAAAATCCCGAAATAAATTTTCCCCGACTTCTAAAATCAATCCGGACAAGATGAACATTAATTTGGGGCCTAAATGCAATTTTGAAAAACGCGTATTTTTCCTAAATTCAAATAAAATAGCGAAAAACTCCAAAATAAAATCTTATTTGATTTTTTTTATTAAATCCTCAATATTCCTTTATTTTTGTAAAGTCATTTTATTCCCTCTCTCTCTTATTTTTATAATTGGAATAATTGAAGATAAAATAAATAAAATCAAATGATCCTATTTTCAAAATTAGAAAAAACTCAAATATGAAAATAACGAAATCCCCAACTCTCTCCGAGGGTCCTTGAGTTGCGTAGGATTTCTAGGATCAACCAAAAGCAAATAAAATATGATATGCAATGATGATCTAGTGTATAACATTCCAAATTGAAAATTTGGGATGTTACATTATATGATTGAACACTTGAGTGATTATATGTCTAGAGTTAAAGGTGAACTTCAACTTATTCGTAAACATGCTTCTATGGTTACCACTCAAGTATAACAAGTTCTTAAAGCTCAGAATGATTTGGTCAATGAATTAAATAATAAGAAAAATGATAATGCTGTTACAGTTATGACTAGAGGGGGTAAAATGACTCAGGAACCTTTGTATCCTGAGAGCCACTCTAAGAGAATTGAACAAGATTCTCAGAGAACTAATGTTGATGCACCTAGTCCTTCTAAAAAGAAGAAAAGAAAAATGATAGGAATTTGCATGCTTCTACTGAACCTGTTGTTGACACACTTGAGAATCCCAATGATATTTCTATTTCTGATGTTGAAACACAATCTGGTGATGAACATGAACCTAGTGATAATGTTAATGATGATGTTCATGTTGATGCTCAACCTAGCAATGTCAATGATGTAGAGATTGAACCTGTTGTTGATCTTGATAACCCACAATCAAAGAATCAACGTTATGATAAGAGAGACTTTGTTGCTAGGAAGCACGGTAAAGAAAGAGAAGTGTGGGTTCAAAAACCCATGCCTTTTCCTCCTAAACCATCGAAGAAAAAGGATGATGAGGATTTTGAGCGCTTTGCTGAAATGATTAGACCTATCTTTTTGCGTATGCGTTTGACTGATATGCTTGAAATGAAACCTTATGCCAAATACATGAAAGATATTGTTACTAATAAAAGAAAGATACCAGAAGCTGAAATTTCCACCATGCTTGCTAATTATACTTTTAAAGGTGGAATACCTAAGAAACTTGGAGATTCAGGAGTACCAACTATACCATGCTCCATTAAAAGAAACTATGTTAAAACTGCTTTATGTGATCTTGGAGCCGTTGTTAGTGTTATGCCTCTCTCTTTATATCATAGACTTGATTTGAATAAGTTGACACCTACTGAAATATCTTTGCAAATGACCGATAAATCAACTGCTATACCTATCGGTATTTGTGAGGATGTGCATGTTGTGGTTGCAAACGTTACTATTTTAGCGGACTTCGTTATTCTTGATATTCCCGAGGACGATAGTATGTCGATTATCCTTGATAGACCCTTTTTGAATACCGCAGGGGCTATTGATTGCAACAAAGGCAATGTCACTTTTAATTTTAATGGTAATGAGCATACGGTACACTTTCCGAGGAAACAACCTCAAGTCCACAGTATCAATTCTATTGGAAAAAATCCATCGATTATTATTGGCGGTTTTGAATTTCCTCTTCCTACTTTCAAGAAGAAATATGATATTCTTATTATTGGGGTCGTGCATATCCCCGTTGAGGTAACCTAGTGTTATTCGAAAATTCTCCGGTTTCATGCGATTCAGAATGAGTTTGTTAACAAGACTTGATCAACCTTGTAAATGGATTCCTTTTGATGAGCATGAGACGGATGAAGTTAGAAAGCACAACTCCCTGTACCCTCCTTTTACCTTTTGTTATTTAGATTAAATAAGGCAAAAATAGAATTTTCTGTCTGTTTTCTGAATTATCCATGCAATAATAAATACCCCGAAAATAAAAGTTCTCCACATGCCCTGAAATTTAAATATGATTTTTTTCTAGAATATTTAAGAATATCTGGCACTGAGAACACACCAGAGGGAGCAACCACCTGGCCACGAGGGTCTAGGGCGCGCCCTCCTGCCTCGTGGGCCCCATATGGCCCCCCTCCACTTACTCCAGCACCCACACACTTCATCTTCCTCTAGAAAAAATCACCACACAGCTCAAACTCGTGTTCTAGCTCGTTTTGCTGCGATTTTCGATCTCCTTGCTCAAAGCTCCACTAACAAAACTGCTTTGGGGGATTGTTCTTCGGTATGTGACTCCTCCAATGGTCCAATTAGTTTTTGTTCTAGTGCATTATTCATTGCAAAAAATTTCTGCTTAGGTGACCCTGTTCTTGAGCCTGCATGTCAAATTTATTTGGTCCCAAGTAGTTCTAATGCACGATATAGTCTCTAGGCACTTGTGGGAGTAGTTGCTATCAATTTTGTTGAGTTTGGTTCACTTTTATTTTGAGTTACTAAAAATTTCAAAAAAAATTCAGAGAAAGAAAATGATGAAGAGATTGTTGAGAGGCTCTTCGAGCTGAAGCTCGAAGGATAAGCAAAGTGAAGAGAATAAGAAGCCCAAATATAATCTTCCTCGCACCCCGGAAGTTCATCCGTGTGAATGGCCTTGTGATGAGTTCTTGAGAGCAGCCGGGATTCATGATGATTTTTATTATTTGGCTGAGAATGCAGGCATCACCGACTTCCTCTGTGACCAGCACGAACAGTATCTCCTCCTCACTAATATTTTTGTGCAAAATTTTCATTTCCATGCTAGGAGATCACCACCCTCAGTGGAGTTTCATTTATATGATGAAGTTAAGGAGATTTCCCTATATGATTTTTGTCGTGTATGCAAGATACCCTTTGAGGGCAGCATAGAGGAACCGCATCGTAATGATGTGGAAGGTTTTATTGATATGATTGTTGTAGGGGAAACGAGGAAAGTTTCCGATGCAAGAATCACTAGCATACATTTTCCTGTTCTACGTTACTTTGCAATATTTGCTAGTAGATGTTTAATTGGTCGTGGGAACAGTGGAAATCTTAGTGCTCCTGATATTGTTACTTTGTGCCATGCCTTGTTTCGTGATACTACTTTCAGTTTAGGCGCTATTGTTGTTAAACGGTTAAATCTGAACCGTACAAATGGTCCCATCTTTGGAGGCATCTTTGCTTCGCGCCTTGATGCACATTTTAACATACCTATTAGGCATTATGAGAAAGAGGAAAAGTTGCTGCCTCCTATTTTTCTAGATTATAAGAGTATGGTAGCACATGATTTTATTGTTAAAGATAAGAAGAAGATGCTTAAGTTTAAATTGATATTTGATAAAAATTACTATGAGATTATTACCTTGCCTGCACCCTCTCTGTTTAACATACTTTCAGGCACGTACCTCATTTTGCCGGAGGCCATTTATGCGTACTAGAACCTGACACAAGTTCTAGAGCCTGAGCCTGAGCCACCACTTGACCCTTATCGGCAGTCGATTTATGAGTGGGATCCGGAGGAGATCGCCAAACAGTGGCACCCAGAGGACACTCCTCCGCACACCAGAGAGGGTAGCTTTGATCAATGGGCATAGATCAACTTAGGCCAAAATCCTAAGCTTGGGGGAGTACGTATTTCTCACCGACATTACATTCATGTTCACACACTCATTCTAGCTGTCGGTGCTCATACTTTTTCATTGTACTATCCATGCTAGCTTATTTTCCTTTTTCTTGCTTTGTTCTTGTGTGCTTGAATAACCTTAAGAAAAACCAAAAAAAATTAGTCATAGCTTTTAGCTAGTTTGCTTCCCATGCTGATAGTAGTAATAAATAAAAGAAATCCCAAAAAGATTTATCATTCTTCTTTTGTTTGTTGGGAGCTTTCCCGTGTAAATAGTTTTATTCCCTTTCTTTTTTTGGGGGACGAGAGGAGAAGACCATAATGAAAATGTTGAAGTGGATCTTATATGCATTATTGTTTATTTAACCAAGAGCCCATATTACCTTGTCTTCTCTCTTGTATTAAAATGCTTGCAGATTCCAACTTAGTCCAATGCACGTGCACTATTATTATTATCCACACCGTTTGGTCATGCAAGTGAAAGGCAATAATGACGATATATGATGGACTGATTGAGATGAGAGAAGCTGGTATGAACTCGACCTCCCTTGTTTTTGTAAATATGATTTCATCGTTCCTGATTCAACTTATTATGAATGAAACATGTTTGCAATGACAGTTAGAGATTATTGTTGCTTATGCCATGCTTAATTAGCTAGGAGTTTATAATGGTTGACCTTGCGTGCCAACATGCTATTAAAATGGTTGTGATGTGGTATGATAGGATGGTATCCTCCTTTGAATGATTCGAGTGGCTTGACTTGGCGCATGTTCACGCATGTAGTTGAAACAAAATCAACATAGCCTCCACGATATTTATGTTCATGGTGAATTATATCCTACTCATGCTTGCACTCAGTGTTGATTAATTTTAATGCATGTTCATCACTGTTGTCGCTCTCTAGTTGGTAGCTTCCCATTCTTTTTCTAACCTTCACTTGTACTAAGCGGGAATACTGCTTGTGCATCCACTTCCATAAACCCCAAAGTAATTCCATATGAGTCCACCATACCTTCCTATATGTGGTATCTACCTGCTGTTCCAAGTAAATTTGTATGTGCCAAACTCTAAATATTCAAATGAAATTCTGTTTTGTATGCTCGAATAGCTCATGTATCAACTAGGGCTGTCTGTATCTTCCATGCTAGGCGGGTTATTCTCAAGAGGAGTGGACTCCGCTCCTCACTCACGAGAAAATGGCTGATCACCGGGATGCCCAGTCCCATGCTCAAACCAAATCAAAATAATTGCAAAAAAAACTCCCCCATGACTGTTGTTAGTTGGAGGTACCCATTGTTTCGGGCAAGCCATGGATTGATGCTTGTTGGTGGTGGGGGAGTATAAACTTTACCATTCTGTTTGGGAACCGCCTGTAATGTGTGTAGCATGGAAGATATCGAGATCTCTTGGTTGTTATGTTGATAATGAAAGTATGCCGCTCAAAATATTATCTATCTCTATTTTAAAAATTGAGCTCTAGCACCTCTACAAATCCCTGCTTCCCTCTACGAAGGGCCTATCTATTTACTTTTATGCTGAGTCATCATCCTCTTATTAAAAAGCACCAGTTGGAGAGCACCATTGTCGTTTGCATGCATTGAGTTTACATTGAGTCATCATCCTCTTTTACCATGAATTACAATGTTTAGTCTGTCCTTGATCTTCAGAGGTGCTCTGCATTTATGTTTTGCGGTCTCAGAAAGGGCTAGCGAGATACCATCTTGTTATATCATATTATGATTGATTTGAGAAAGTGTTGTCATCCGGGATTTATTATTATTGCTCGCTAGTTGATTATGCCATTGATATGAGCAAACATGAGACCTAAGTGTTAATGTGAATATGGTTAGTTCATAATCTTTGCTGAAAACTTGAATGCTGGCTTTACATATTTACAACAAAAAGAGCAAACAGAGTTTGTAGAAGTTTTTCTTTATCACTTTCAGTTTATCAACTGAATTGCTTGAGGACCTGCAAAGGTTTAAGCTTGGGGGGGTTTATACGTCTCCATCGTATCTACTTTTCCAAACACTTTTGCCCTTGTTTTGGACTCTAACTTGCATGATTTGAATGGAACTAACCCGGACTGACGTTGTTTTCAGCGGAATTGCCATGGTGTTATTTTTATGTAGAAATAAAAGTTCTCGGAATGACCTGAAACTTCACGGAGAATATTTTTGGAATTTATAAAAAATACTGGCAAAAGAATGAAGACCAGGGGGCCCACACCCTGTCCACGAGGGTAGGGGGGGCGCTTGCCCCCCTGGGTGCGCCCCCTGCCTCGTGGCCCCCCTGGTTCTCCACCGACCTCAACTCCAACTCTATATATTCACGCTCGGGGAGAAGGATTCATCGCGTTTTATGATATGGAGCCACCGCCAAGCCTTAATCTCTCTCGGGAGGGCTGATCTAGAGTCCGTTCAGGGTTCCGGAGAGGGGAATCCGTCGCTGTCGTCATCATCAACCTTCCTCCATCACCAATTTCATGATGCTCACCGCCGTGCGTGAGTAATTCCATCATAGGCTTGCTGGACGGTGATGGGTTGGATGAGATTTATCATGTAATCGAGTTAGTTTTGTTAGGCTTTGATCCCTAGTATCCATTATGTTCTGAGATTGATGTTGCTATGACTTTGCTATGCTTAATGCTTGTCACTAGGGCCCGAGTGCCATGAATTCAGATCTGAACCTATTATGTTTTCATGAATATATGTGAGTTCTTGATCCTATCTTCCAAGTCATTAGTCACCTATTATGTGTTATTATCCGGTAACCCCGAAGTGACAATAATCGGGACCACTCCCGGTGATGACCGTAGTTTGAGGAGTTCATGTATTCACTAAGTGTTAATGCTTTGGTCCGATACTCTATTAAAAGGAGGCCTTAATATCCCTTTGTTTCCAATAGGACCCCGCTGCCACGGGTGGGTAGGACAAAAGATGTCATGCAAGTTCTTTTCCATAAGCATGTATGACTATATTCAGAATACATGCCTACATTACATTGATGAACTGGAGCTAGTTCTGTGTCACCCTATGTTATAACTATTGCATGAAGAATCGCATCTGACATAATTATCCATCACTTATCCATTGCCTACGAGCTTTTCACATATTGATCGTCGCTTAGTTACTTTTCCGTTGCCACTGTTACAATTACTACAAAACTGCTACTGTTTCTTTTGCCACCATTACTATTACTTCCATACTACTTTGCTACTAAATACTTTGCTGCAGATATTAAGTCTTCCAGGTGTGGTTGAATTGAAAACTCAGCTGCTAATATGTGAGAATATTCTTTGGCTCCCCTTGTGTCGAATCAATAAATTTGGGTTGAATACTCTACCATCGAAAACTATTACGATCCCCTATACTTGTGGGTCATCAGGGTCGACAGAACGCCTCTTCCTTAGCCTCGCAACTCGTGAGGTGCTGATTGGCGGCTTGCCGGCGGGCGAGCATGATCTCACCGGTGTGGTGATCCGGCGCCAACAGGTACTCCTCCTTGCTAGAAGCATGCACCCGGTCCACGTACCGCCAAGTATAGATGAGGCGCTTGGGCCCGAATTCACTCAGGGCTTTGGCACGGGCATCCTCCGCCTGCCTCACGGCCCTCGCACGAGCCTTCTGCCAAAGAGCCAATTGCCTAACTCTCTCAGACGCGACATAGGCCTGCCAGGCAGTTTGCCCCGCGGCGCGCTTCTCTTCCTCAGCCTTCTTCTCCGCCTCTATTTTGGCGCGCTCTGCCGGAGGCAAAGCCTCCCACAAGGCGACATCCATTTCTTTCCAAAGCTCCTCAAGGCTGGGGGGCTCGACGGGCGGCGCGGCATTCTCCTCGTAGCAGGGAGTCGATGCGTCCTCCGACGCGCGTGCTGGCGAGATTGGGAACGCTGACGTGTCGCGGCGAGGAATGGAACACCGACGCGTCCTCCTCGACTAGTGGCGGCGAGGAACGGAATGGCGACGCATGACCATCCGCACGGTGCAGCGAGGGGCGCCTATAGCTTGGGAGGGGCGATGCCATGGTTGTCAACGTGAGAGGGAGGGGGAGGAGATAGCGATGAACATGAGCGTTCTTCCGAATGCCGTGGGAGGTGCAGTATTTATAGCGAGCAATGGCAAACCTACACAAGATATGGACTGAGCTGCACTCACTTAACTGCAGGTCCAGTTGCGTCACTGATATGTGGGCCAGACCCCTGTTGGGCCCATATGTCAGTGACCCAATGCACCTAACGATTAAATCAAGCTGGCAGCGTCCGTAAGATATGTTGCGTGATTAACGTAACAGCTACATGGGCATATTTGTTGGAGTAAATTATGGGGGAGGGAAGGGGTGGAAATATTGCTGGTCACAACGGATTGGACAAGCGCGGGGCGAGGAGAGCCATGCATGCATTTTTTTTCCACACGGGGTGGAGTGGTGGGTGTCGGATCACGGGTTCTGGCAAAACCCTCAAGTTTGAACACTGGGGTGCGCACGAAGATTCCCCCCTACCGATCCACGTCCTAGCTTTGCTAAGATCTCACGGACTAACTCGACGAACTCGCAACACAAGGGACACAAGATTTATACTAGTTCGGGCCACCGTTGTGGTGTAATACCCTACTCCAGTGTGGTGGTGGTGGATTGCCTCTTGGGATGATGATGAACAGTACAAGGGGAAGAACAGTCTCCTGAGGTTGAGGTGTTCTTGTGCTTGGTGTGTGGCTAAAGATCAGATGCCTAAGGCTCAGTTGTCCCTTGATCCGTTTTCTCCTACGGTGGTGGCTAGTCCTACTTATATAGGCCCTGGTCCTCTCCCTAAATATTGAGCGGGAAGGGAGCCAACAACGGTCAATTTGAAAGGGCTCTGGTGGAGACATTCGTCTTGCCATCTTGCTGGTCTTGGTCTCGTTGCACTGATATGGAAACCTTTGTTTGATGCCTCAGTACTCCGCGCCTGCGCTTGCCTCCTTTGCACCGAAGAGGAAACAAGGACGCTGCGCGCTGGCGCCCGCCTGGTCTCGATCATCATGGCTCACGTCACAAGAACCTCGCGAGGTTTGCCTTGCCTTGATCTCTCCGCCCCTCGCGAGCCTGCCTGGCGAGGCCGCTCCTGAGGAGGTCTTGTGTCGTCCGCCTCGCGAGGCTTGGCCCCTCGTGAGGGTCTTGGATGCCTTGTTGATAAAGATGGGCCGTACGGCCCTGCTAGCAGAGCCACGCCATGGGCCGCGGGCAGGAAAGTCTGGGGACCCCCATTCCCAGAACGCCGACAGTAGCCCCCGGGCCCAAGGCACGCTCGGGCTTGGCTTCGAGGCGAAGCCAAATGTCAAGCGCGGAGCACCGCGGGCCCCAACAGCCTGCGGCGTTGGTCGACGCGTGGCGGTTGATTGGACGTGGGCATATCCTCTTCCCCACGCTGCCTCGGCAACTGCCCGACTTGACAAAAAGGCTTGCGTGGGCAGCGTTTGTCTTCACTGCTTCCCTTCGCCTCGCTCAGATCCCCTTTCCTGCACCCTGCCTCCGAAGTCCCCAGTTCTACTTCCATCCTCCTTCGCTCCAGCGACCAATGGCGCCACGCAAGGTCAAGCCCTCTTCGTCGTCGGCGTGGTACGAACCTGCTCTTGACGCACCCAATGTCTCGGAGAAGAACCTCACCGCCACGCGCTTGCTGACGTCAGGGGAGTGCAACGAGAGGGGGAAGACGGAGCTCCGGGTTGCCTCCGACGTGCTGGAGCCCGAGGGAAGCACATTCTCCCCCTTCTTCACGAGCAGCATCGCTGCGGGGTTGGTTCCCCCCTTCTCTGACTTCTTCTATGAGGTCCTCGGCCACTACAGGCTGCAGGTGATGCATCTTCATCCCAACTCCATCCTTCTCATGTCCATCTTCGCCTACTATTGCGAGGCGTATCTGGGCGTGATGCCGTCCGTGGCTCTGCTGCGCCACTTCTTCTTCCTCTGCATCAGCGAGGGACATATCTCCGGGTGCGCCAATTTCATTGCGGCCGGCAAGGCTAATTCGATCTCGAACACCGGGAAGAAGGCCGACAACCTCAGGGCCAAATGGGTCATGATGGGCGCCAAGTGCGTCCACCCATGCTTGGCGCTGCCGACGAAGATGCCCCAGTCCAACAAGGGGTGGTCTCGTGCAGAGCTTACTGACGAGTGGGTGTTGTCGGTGTTGGAGTAGATGAAGGCCAACCTGAAGCCGGGAAATGCGAGAGCGGCCAAGGTGATGGGGGCCATGCTCCTGAGGGAATTCTTGACGCTGCGTGTTGCTCCTGTTCAGGCGCGTGCGCGCCCCTTGTGGAGGCTTGGAGATGAAGAAGACAAGATTCGCCTGAGCTCGGAGGCCTTGCCCGACCATTTAGCTAGTCATGATCTTGCGCCTCTTGGTCGGGGACAACCAAGAGTACCCTCCGAGCGCCTTTGTTCCTCTGTTCCGCCGCACGGACTGGGAGCAGGTCGTGGCCGCCAGGCCTACCTTCAAAGGGCGCGGGCTGGTACCACCGGCGTCTACTGGGGTCCCTGTGGCGCCGAAGCCGGTGGAGCTGTCTTCTGACGAATCCCGTGGGAAGGAAGAAGGGGAGGAGGACTCGAGGGAGACCCCCGAGGAGATGGGAGAAACCTTCCTCTTGAGCAAGGACGACATCCTCCGCACCCTACCGGATGACGACGAGGCCGACACCCACCAGGTGGATGGGGAGCTGCCCGTTGTCGCGACGAGGGGCAGATAATCGCTGGTCTCCCGAGATGCTACCCCCACCTTGACGCCGCTCGGAGCTACCTCCGGCCCTTCTCCTGGACTGTCCTCTGCTTCTGGAGCCGGCGCGCCCGTGCCTCAAGCTTCGAGGCTCTCGGGCTTCAAGCTCACCAAGCGAAGGGTGGACTATGCTGCGGTGGACCAGTAAGTGCTCGGGCTCCATCTTGTTCTTGCTTATACTGCTGTCTCCTGATGTCCGTCCTTGCTTGGCCAGGCCACTGTCTTCGGCGAAGAAGAGGAAGGAGGATGCAGCAGTTGCGCCCCCTTCCGCGAGGAAAGGAGGTGATAGCACTCGTACCTCCCCAGCCCGGTCGCCCTCGCGAGACCAGGAGGAGCGTCGTCACGAGGAGTCAGCCCACAAGGCCCCGCTGGCTCCGGAAGTGCCGATGTCCGGCTTGGCCACCGAGGCCCCAAAGGCTCTGGAGCCCTTAGCCTCCCAGGCCCTAGTGACGGTGTCGCCTCATTCTCCTGCCGCGCCATTGTTCCCGGGTTCTTCTTCCTATTCTTCTGTCTTGGAGCATGCCCTTTCTGAGATGACCCAGCTACAGGAAGATCTCCGGGGCGCGGATCCGCGCCTGGTGGCCGGGCGCCTGCAGCTGGCATCCGGCTGGCTTCAATCTAACGCGGCGGTCCGAGCGACGCTGAACCAGGCCGCAGTGGCCTCTGAGAAGGAGAAGCTAGCCGCCACGCAGGCTACGGCCGATCGCGAGGCGACACTGAAGGACGCCAAGGCCGCCCACGACTGCTGTCGGGCGTTGGAGAAAGAGCTGAAGGGCCTGCGCGACGAGCACGCAAAAGAAGGTCATGGCCGCCGGGCGAAGGAGGAGGAGATGAGGGCTCGGGAGGACCCCATCAAGAACCGCGACGCCGAGCTGGGGGAGCTGGTGTAGACGCAAGCCGTTGAACGCGTCCGGCTGGAGGAGCTGGAGCGGAAGGTGGAGGCGGAGAAGGTCGATCTTGATGGCAAGGCGAAGGTCCTGGCTGAAGACCGTGTGGCCTTCTCGCTCCTTGAGGAGAGGTCCCGCGTGGCGCTGAAGTCACTGTATGAGAAGGGCTTGGAGAAGCCACTGACCACCGACAGGGATGGCCCTGCTCAGCTGCTTCCCTTCTTGGTGAAGGCGATCGAGGAAGTCGTGGAGGGCATTGGTCCCATGGCGGAGGCAGAGGCTCGCGCCCTTTCTTCAGCCACGCTGATGCAGGCCTTCAGTCACCTGCACCTTCGTGACCCCAGCGCTCGTCTTGACGAGCTGCTGGAGCCTGTATCTCATGAACACTGCGCGGCTGCCGCCGAAGCTGTGAAAGGTCAAGTGGAGGCCCTACTGAAGAAGTTTCGTGGCTTCACCCCCGCGCCTTCGACCGGTAGTGCCACCGATCCCGCGGATCCAGCTGGCGGTGCAGGGGAAGGTGATGCCACCAAGGAAGTAGCACCTCTTGTGGGCGACGGCGGTGTCCAGGGGTGACCTGCGACTGCTTTTCTGTTTTATTCCCGCAACATGCACCATGCCTCGTGGAGGCGTTAAATTCGCATTTGATATTGTGAGAACAATATGTCTTGTAATTTTTGCTTTGAGATTTTGCGATTTTCTTCCTATTTGCTTTGTGTTCTGCGTCAGAGTCTGCCCCACAAGATACCTCAACCACCGTTGGGCTGACCGGAGATCAGGACGGACCAAGGAGTGAGGGGCTACGTGACCAGTTAGGCTCCTGAGTCGCGATGCTCAGGAGTCCCCCTTGATGCGCAAACAGCTTATAGGAAGGATACACAAGGATAGGTTAATGCTCTACGTCGGCAGGGCCCAGTCTTGCGCATACCTCAACCACCGTTGGGCCGACCGGAGACCAGGACGGACCAAGGAGTGACGGGCTACGTGACCAGTTAGGCTACTGATTCGTGATGCTTAGGAGTCCCCCTTGATGTGCAAACAATCTCCATACCTTTGCCCTCGCGGAGGCTCGACTCGGGAGAGGCGTGCGACGACCAGGTTCGAGGGACCTGGTTGGGTGGCGTACGCTTGGGCGTGACCCGAGCGCAGCCCTCGTGCCCAGCCCCCTCGCGCGGCTCTCCCGAGAGGAGGCGTTGCAGTGAGGCAGGAAACTGAGCTCTGGGGCTCCCTGAGGTTGGTACGACCGTGAGGCCGCCCTCAGTTATTTATCACCAGCGCGGAGCATAGTGCTTCCGCTTGTGCACGGGCATAGCCGCTCCTCGACAGTGTCGACAGCCAGCGTGGAGCATGGTGCTTCCACTAGTGCGTGGGTGGGGGACTCCCTACTGTGGAGAGCCTCCGGGGCGTGTACAGCCCCGCCCTGACACGTGGCTTGCACGGCAGGGCTAGACGAGGTGTATCTGGGCACACGTGAGCCAGTGCGGGACTCACGAGGCCCTACCTCAAGGAGGGTTGCACCTGGTCTTGGTTTTGTTCGCTGCGCTGGTCCTGCGAGGTGGTCAGATAACCTGCGCCGAATGAATCTCCTGAGGTTATCGGGTGAGAAAGACAAGCACCAACGACCCTAGGAGGTGATGTGAACGGGGCCGGCCCGCCAGACAGAGCTCAGCCGCTGGATTTATCGACGCTGCAGGGACGGGCCCGAGCACAGATGCCGTGCTTAACTTACTCACGCGAAGGGTCCTGAAGAAAGACGACCGGTGCGCGGCTCCCATGGTGGGTGGCGATCGAGCAGGTAATAATCACAGGTAGATTAAGCATGGAAGCAGTAGGCTTAAGTAAATGCAAGGGAGATACATGCCACTGGGTCAGGCCCGAGCGGCTTGGGGATGATGCAGCCCAAGGGGCGCCCCCGACAAGGTAAGCTAAAGACATCAAAGGTATACATGCCACAGGGACGGACCCACGCGGCCTGGGAATGATGCAGCCCGAGGGGCGCTCCCAGCAAAATGAACTTGGAAAATGTCACCTGGTTCTGTTGATGAAGGAGAGTTGGGGCAGCTGAAGGTATGCAGCGAAGGGGTTGCTCCTCATGAGCCACTGGGGCCCTGAGCCTCGGGAGGCTCTGGGGGTCCATGTGGTTCCTTGAGGACCGTCTACATCACCGTTAGCACAGCGTGGTGCCTGGCCTCCTGAGCCGCCAGGATGCTCCATAGGTTGCGCTGATAGGCGGTCGCCACGCTCGGCAGGCCAAAAGGCATGCGAACATAGCTGTGAGGTGGGCCCTTGCAGCGTCCCACGCGCGAAGGCCAGAAGAGTGACGTCTACTACACAACCTTCTTCTTGTAGACATTGTTGGGCCTCCAAGTGCAGAGGTTTGTAGGACAGTAGCAAATTTCCCTCAAGTGGATGACCTAAGGTTTATCAATCCGTGGGAGGTGTAGGATGAAGATGGTCTCTCTCAAACAACCTGCAACCAAATAACAAAGAGTCTCTTGTGTCCCCAACACACCCAATACAATGGTAAATTATATAGGTGCACTAGTTCATAAGAGATGGTGATACAAGTGCAATATGGATGGTAGATATAGGTTTTTGTAATCTGAAAATATAAAAACAACAAGGTAACAAATGATAAAAGTGAGCACAAACGGTATTGCAATGATAGGAAACAAGGCCTAGGGTTCATACTTTCACTAGTGCAAGTTCTCTCAACAATAATAACATAATTGGATCATATAACTATCCCTCAACATGCAACAAAGAGTCACTCCAAAGTCACTAATAGCGGAGAACAAACGAAGAGATTATGGTAGGGTACGAAACAACCTCAAAGTTATTCTTTCCAATCAATCCATTGGGCTATTCCTATAAGTGTCACAAACAGACCTAGAGTTTGTAGTAAAATAACACCTTAAGACACACATCAACCAAAACCCTAATGTCACCTAGATACTCCAATGTCACCTCAAGTATCCGTGGATATGATTATACGATATGCATCACACAATCTCAGATTCATCTATTCAACCAACACATAGAACCTCAAAGAGTGCCCCAAAGTTTCTACCAGAGAGTCAAGACGAAAACGTGTGCCAACCCCTATGCACAGGTTCATGGGCGGAACCCGCAAGTTGATCACCAGAACATACATCAAGTGAATCAACAGAATAACCCATTGTCACCACGGTTATGCCACGCAAGACATACATCAAGTGTTCTCAAATCATTAAAGACTCAATCCGATAAGATAACTTCAAAGGGAAAACTCAATCCATTACAAGAGAGTAGAGGGGGAGAAACATCATCAGATCCAACTATAATAGCAAAGCTCACAATAATCAAGATCGTATCACCTCAAGAACACAAGAGAGAGAGAGAGAGATCAAACACATAGCTACTGGTACATACCCTCAGCCCCAGGGTAAACTACTCCCTCCTCGTCATGGGGAGCGCCAGGATGATGAAGATGGCCACCGGTGAGGGTTCCCCCCTCCGGCAGGGTGCCGGAACAGGGTCCCGATTGGTTTTTGGTGGCTACAGAGGCTTGCGGCGGCGGAACTCCTGATCTCTTCTGTTCCCCGAAGGTTTTAGGGTATATTGGTATATATAGGAGGAAGAAATACGCCAGGGGAGCCACGAGGGGCCCACGAGGGTGGAGGGCGCGCCCAGGGGGGTGGGCGCTCCCCCTGCCTCATGCCTTCCTCGTTGATCCCCTGACGTGCACTCCAAGTCTCTTGTATTGCTTTTTTTTCCAAAAATAACTTTCCCGAAGGTTTCATTCCGTTTGGACTCCGTTTGATATTCCTTTTCTTCGAAACACTGAAACAAGGGAAAAAACAGAAACTGGCACTGGGCTCTGGGTCAATAGGTTAGTCCCAAAAGTAATATAAGAGTGCATAATAAAGCCCATAAACATCCAACACGGATAATATAAAAGCTTGAATACTTCATAAAATATAGATACGTTGGATACGTATCAGCATCCCCAAGCTTAATTCCTGCTCGTCCTCGAGTAGGTAAATGATAAAAGAAATAATTTATGAAGTGTGAATGCTAGCAGGTGCATGAGTTTGATCAATGATAATTTCAATCACCTTTTCTAGCATCATTATATGTCATAACAGTAGCTCAAATCATAGAACTTTACATGATCAAGTAACAAACTATTCACATGTTAAAGTATAGATCATAAACTTTCTTGAAAACTAACAAACCGTGTTATTAGTCATCAAACAATTACAACTCATCTTATTTTCAAGAAGAGTCTATGTCAGAGCTTTGATTCAGCAAACTGCACATACTCAACTATCATTTAGTCTTCCATGATTGCTACCACTCAAAGCATATTTTTAGAACAAATAGCATCCATCGAACACAGAGAAAGATAGGGGCTTAATGTTTCGCCTCCCAACTTATTTATCATATATATAATTGTCAACAGTAATAATTCATGATCAAATATATTTGAATGGCCATATATGCTTAGATCTTTCTCCACCACATGATGCTTGCCAACTAAAGAGTAGGCTGGAATGAGAAGGAATACTACTGACTCTTGCATAAAAGTAAAAGATAGACCCTTCGCAGAGGGAAGCAGGGATTTGCAGAGGTGCCAGAGCTCGAAGCTAAAACAGAGATGAAAATAATTTTGAGAGGTTTCATTGTCAACATAACGACCAAGAGTTCCCAATATCTTCCATACTAGATACATCATAGGCGGTTCCCACGCAGAAAGGTAAAGATTTTACTCCCCCTCCACCAACGATCACACTGCACGGCTTGTCCGAAACAACGGGTGCCGTCCAACTTTCAACAATCCTAGGGTAGTTTTGTATAAATTATTTGCGAATTTGTTTTTGATCTTTTGATCATAGGACTGGCATCCCTGTTACCAGCCATTTTCTCGTGAATGATGGGCGGAGTCCACTCATCGTGAGAATAACCCACCTAGCATGGAAGATACTGCTAGCCCCTAGTCGCTACATGAGCGATTCGGGTATACAAAACAGATTATTATTTGAAGGTTTATAGTTTGGCACATGCAAATTTACTTGGAACGACAGGTAAATACCGCATATAGGTAGATATGGTGGACACTCATGGAAAAAACTTGGTTCAAGGATTTGGATCCACAAGCAGTATTCCCGCTTAGTACAGATATTTTGGCTAGCAAAGGATTCTAAATAGCAAGCACCACATGTTAGAGGATCCATAACAACATAACTTCTATACAAATATACCCAAGCATAACTCATTATGTTGTCTTCCTTGTCCAACTTCAACTAATTTGCTCAGATTTGAAAATAATTAATGGGGCTCACAATCATAGAAGATGTCCAAGATAGTATATTTATATGTGAAATCTCTTTCCTTCAACATTCTTTCATGAATTGTTCAAGTGACCAATACAATGTTTGCTAACCTTCAATAAATTTACCACCTCTACTTATTATGTGTGAAGGCATTACTCCCCATGGGAAAGGCATATGAAACATATATAATTTCAGATTTATGACATTCAAATCATTCAACCATTTACTCATAGGATATAAGTGAAGCACACGAGTAAATGACAAACTACTCCAAAAAGATATAAGTGAAGATCAATGAGTAGTTAAATAATTATTTAGCTATGTGAAGACTCTCTCTCATTTAAGAATTTCAGATCTTGGGATATTATTCATACAGAAAGCAAAACAAAATAAAACGACATTTCAAGGATAGCACTCATCATGTGAAGAAGCAAAAACTTAGGCTCAACCGATACTAACCGATAATTGTTGAAGAAGAAAGGTGGGATGCCTACCGGGGCATCCCCAAGCTTAGACGCTTGAGACTTCTTGAAATACTATCTTGGGGTGCCTTGGGAATCCCCAAGCTTGAGCTTTTGTGTCTCCTTAATTCCTCTCATATCACGGTCTCCCTAAATCTCAAAAGCTTCATCCACACAAAACTCAGCAAGGACTTGTGAGATAAGTTAGTACAAACCGATGCAAAAACCTTATCATTTTCTACTGTAACAAATCACTAAAATTATTATTCAACATTGCATACCAAATGCCTCTGCATATTTAATACTCCTATCCTCAAATAGAATCATTAAACAAGCAAACATATGCAAACAATGCAAACATAACAGCAATCTGCCAAAACAGTACAGTTTTTAAAGAATGCAAGATTCATCATACTTCCCTAACTCCAAAAATTCTGAAAGAAAAATCCCACTGTAGTAAATTTATCAGATCTTATTATGCAAAAGGTTTCGACATTTTATCACATTCTGAATTTTCTAGGAAATGTTTGCAACAGCAGTAAATTTTCTGTTTTGAAACAGCAACATGTATACTTGCAAAATAAGCATGGTAAAAGCTATCCTTGACATTTTTCTTGAAACTAGAGATGCAAAACATTATTCTAAATAATAGAAAGCAAATACTAACAAAATAAAATTACGCTCCAAGCAAAATACATATCATGTGGTGAATAAAAATATAGCTCCAAGTAAAGTTACCGATGAACGAAGACGAAAGAGGGGATACCATTCGGGGCATCCTCAAGCTTAGGCTCTTGGTTGTCCTTGAATTTTACCTTGGGGTGCCTTCGACATCCCCAAGCTTAGACTCTTTCCACTCCTTATTCCATAGTCCATCGAATCTTTACCCAAAACTTGAAAACTTCACAACACCAAACTTAACAGAAAATCTCGTGAGCTCCGTTAGCGAAAGAAAACAAAACACCACTTCAAGGTACTGTAATGAACTCATTATTTATTTGTATTTGTGTTAAATCTACTGTATTCCAACTTCTCTATGGTTTATAAACTATTTTACTAGCCATAGATTCATCAAAATAAGCAAACAACACACGAAAAACAGAATCTGTCAAAAACAGAACAGTCTGTAGTAATCTGTAACTAACGCAAACTTATGGAACTCAAAAAATTCTACAAAATAGTACGACCTAGATAATTTGAGTATTGATCTTCTGAAATTGGAATCATTATTTTATCACGTTCTGGTGATTTTAAACAATTGTTTTCGTGAACAGAAAGTTTCTGGAATTTTCAGCAAGATCAAATAACTATCATCCAAGAAGATCCTATAGGTTTTACTTGGCACTTTATTGAAACAAAACCTGTAAAACATGATTGCTACAGTAGCTTAATCATGTGAACACACAAAAACAGTAAAGGTAAATATCGGGTTGTCTCCCAACAAGCGCTTTTCTTTATTGCTTTTTAGCTAGGCATGATGATGACAATGATGCTCACATAAAAGATAAGAATTGAAACATAAAGAGAGCATCATGAAGAATATGATTAGCACATTTAAGTCTAACCCACTTACTATGCATAGGGATTTTGTGAGCAAACAACTTATGGGAACAATAATCAACTGGCATAGGAAGGTAAAACAAGCATAACTTCAAGATTTTAAGCACATAGAGAGGAAACTTGATATTATTGCAATATGTAGAAGCATATGATACTCTCTCATAATAATTTTCAGTAGCATCATGAATGAATTAAACAATATAACCAGCACCTAAAGCACTCTTTTCATGATCTACAAGCATAGAATTTTTATTACTCTCCACATAAGCAAATTTCTTCTCATTCCGAATAGTGGGAGTATCATAAGAGACTTGAATACTATAAGTTGTTTCCACATTAAAAGAGTAATGTTCAGAAAAAGGGTAATCATAATCATGACAAGTTTTATTAATATAATCATCACTACTTTTTATAGCATAAGTTTCATCACAATAATCATCATAAGTAGCAACTTTGTTCTCATCATAATCGATTGAAACCTCTTCCAAGATAGTGCACTCATCACTAAATAAAGTCATGACCTCTCCAAATCCACTTTCATAAATATTATAAGATTCACCATCCTCCAAAACAGTGGGATCATTACTTCCTAAAGTTGAAACTCTTCCGAACCCACTTTTATCAACATAATCATCATAGGTAGAAGGTATGCTATCATCATAACAACTTTGCATATCAAAACATGGGAGGCTAAAAATATCATCTTCATTAAATGTAGCATCCCCAAGCTTGGGAAAAACATTAATTTCAGCAAATATACTCTCAAATGTGTCATTCTCATCAAACATATCATCCCCAAGCTTGGGCCTTTTCATATCATAAGCATAATCACTCTCATTATTAATAGTATGGATAGCACCAATAGTATAGCAATTATCATCATCACAATGAGTAGTAGGAGAAACATAAATTGGGAGGGATACCTTTTTACCTTTGCTTCTCCATTTTTTCTTTTTTTTTGTTCACATCATGTGCGGGTTTATCCCTCTTTTTGGAGCTCCTTATTGATGAGATTGGTTGAATAGAAAGCTCCTCCTCATTACGTGATTCATCGTAAGAAATAATAGGAGGATATTGGGAAGCCTCTTCCCTTTCATTAGTATTCTCTTCATCTTCTATTTCGTTTCTTGTCTTTATGTAATTGGCAATATAAGGATTTTCAATGCAATTCACCGCAGAATACATATAAATTTCTTCTAGATCAATATCGAGGAATTTCTCGAGGTTATATTCTGGAATAATCTTAGTTTGACGTTTCATTTCTTCATAACCCAAAAGAAAACTAAGTTCATTATAATGTGCAAGGGAAATCAAGTCATCACAATTTTTGGACACGATTCGATCATGAAACAATTTGCATTTGATATTTAAATGACAATGTTCATTGCAAAGTTCACAAGTATGGATAAGAAATCTTAAATTTTCAGCACTAACATTTAGCCTTTCTTGCAACCATTTAGTTTCTAAATGCTTATGCCTCTTGCAATATCTATCTTCCCTATTTGGTGTGTACTTGCAAACCCAATGCACTCCACAAAAATTGACATGTTTATAGGAGACATTTTCATCATAACTAGTGCAATCATCATTAGTACTATGGATATTCAAGGAGTTCATACTAACAACATTGCAATCATGCTCATCATTCAAAGATTTAGTGCCAAACATTTTAATGCATTCTTCTTTTAGCACTTGAGCATAATTTTCCTTTCCATCATTTTCACGAAAGATATTAAAAATATGAAGCGTATGAGACAAACTCAATTCCATTTTTTGGTAGTTTTCTTTTATAAACTAAACTAGTGCTGAAACAAGAAAAAAAAGATTCGATTGCAAGATCTAAAGATATACCTTCAAGCACTCACCTCCCGACAACGGCGCTGTAAATCGCTTGATGTCTACTACGCAACCTTCTTCTCGTAGACGTTGTTGGGCCTCCAAGTGCAGAGGTTTGTAGGACAGTAGCAAATTTCCCTCAAGTGGATGACCTAAGGTTTATCAATCCGTGGGAGGCGTAGGATGAAGATGGTCTCTCTCAAACAACCCTGCAACCAAATAACAACGAGTCTCTTGTGTCCCCAACACACCCAATACAATGGTAAATTGTATAGGTGCAGTAGTTCGGCGAAGAGATGGTGATACAAGTGCAATATGGATGCTAGATATAGGTTTTTGTAATCTGAAATATAAAAACAGCAAGGTAACTAATGATAAACGTGAGCACAAACGGTATTGCAATGATAGGAAACAAGGCCTAGGGTTCATACTTTCACTAGTGCAAGTTCTCTCAACAATAATAACATAATTGGATCATATAACTATCCCTCAACATGCAACAAAGAGTCACTCCAAAGTCACTAATAGCGGAGAACAAACGAAGAGATTATGGTAGGGTACGAAACCACCTCAAAGTTATTCTTTCCGATCAATCCATTGGGCTATTCCTATAAGTGTCACAAACAGCCCTAGAGTTCGTAGTAAAATAACACCTTAAGACACACATCAACCAAAACCCTAATGTCACCTAGATACTCCAATGTCACCTCAAGTATCCGTGGGTATGATTATACGATATGCATCACACAATCTTAGATTCATCTATTCAACCAACACATAGAACCTCAAAGAGTGCCCCAAAGTTTCTACCGGAGAGTCAAGACGAAAACGTGTGCCAACCCCTATGCATAGGTTCATGGGCGGAACCCGCAAGTTGGTCACCAAAACATACATCAAGTGAAGCAATAGAATAACCCATTGTCACCACGGTTATCCCATGCAATACATACATCAAGTGTTCTCAAATAATTAAAGACTCAATCCGATAAGATAACTTCAAAGGGAAAACTCAATCCATTACAAGAGATAGAGGGGGAAAAACATCATAAGATCCAACTATAATAGCAAATCTCGCGATACATCAAGATCGTATCACCTCAAGAACACGAGAGAGAGAGATAGATCAAACACATAGCTACTGGTGCATACCCTCAGCCCCGAGGGTGAACTACTCCCTCCTCGTCATGGAGAGCGTCGGGATGATGAAGATGGCCACCGGTGAGGGTTCCACCCTTCGGCAGGGTGCCGAAACAAGGTCCCGATTGGTTTTTGGTGGCTACAGAGGCTTGCGGCGGCGGAACTCCCGATATCTTCTGTTCCCCGAAGGTTTTAGGGTATATTCATATATATAGGAGGAAGAAATACGTCAAGGGAGCCATGAGGGGCCCACGAGGATGGAGGGCGTGCCCAGGGGGTGGGCGCGCCCCCTGCCTCGTGCCTTCCTCGTTGATCCCCTGACGTGCACTCCAAGTCTCCTGTATTGATTTCTTTCCAAAAATAACTTTCCCTAAGTTTTCATTCCGTTTGGACTCCGTTTGATATTCCTTTTCTTTGAAACACTGAAACATGGGAAAAAACAGAAACTGGCACTGGGCTCTGGGTCAATAGGTTAGTCCCAAAAGTAATATAAAAGTGCATAATAAAGCCCATAAACATCCAAGATGGATAATATAATAGCATGAATACTTCATAAATTATAGATACGTTGGAGACATATCAAAGAGCTCCTGAGAGGCGGCCCTATTGAGACCTGGGACGTTGATGCAGACGCGCAGCCCGACATCCTCGCCCGGATGGGGAGTTGTGCCTGGTGAGCGGCGGCCGCCACGCATGGCCCTTGCGTTTTGCAGTTCCTGAGTGGTCTTGGTGATGAACTCCTGAACTGTGGGCACTCCTTGCCCAGTGTCCTCCTGAGGGAAACGTGCCGTGAAGCACGCCTCCAAGTGGTGCCCAAGCGCCTCCCTCGTGATGTTGGCAAAGTCTGAGGCCCTCCAGAAGAGAGCCCCCGAGCCCTGCCCGAGAGGGGTGCTGGGCGCGCTTTCCTATGCGATGGAGGGAGGCGCCCCAGTCCCGACGAGGCGCCGCTAGCCTGAGGCCCTGCGTGGTGCAACTGCTTCTTCTTCTTCTTGGGGTGGCCTCAGGAGGGCGCTCGCCCTTGCCGTCGGGGTCTTCGATTGCTGCTGCTTGGAAGGCATGCTCGAGGGAGGACACTGCATCTCTTTCTTCGCACGGGACTGTGATGATTCCGCCGCTTCCCGGCATCTTGAGGACATTGTAGCCGTGATGGGTCACCGCCATGAACTTGGCCAGGGCTGGATACTCGAGGATGGCATTGCACGGCAGACGGATGTGTGCGACATCGAAGTTGATGAGTTCGGTGTGGTAGTTGTTGCATTCTCTGAAGGTGAAAGGGAGGTGGACCTGCCCTATCGGTGTGGTGGAACCGTCGGTCACTGTCGGTGTCAAAACCGGCGGATGTCGGGTAGGGGGTCCCGAACTGTGCGTCTAAGGCGGATGGTAACAGGAGGCGGGGACATGATGTTTACCCAGGTTCGGCCCTCTCCATGGAGGTAATACCCTACTTCTCGCTTGATTGATCTTGATGATATGAGTATTACAAGAGTTGATCTACCACGAGATCATAGAGGCTAAATCCTCGAAGCTAGCCTATGGCATGATTGTTGTTGTCCTATTAGACTAAACCCTCCGGTTTATATAGACACCGGAGGAGGCTACGGTTACACAGAGTCGGTTACAAGGGAGGAGATCTACATATCTGTATTGCCAAGCTTGCCTTCCACGCCAAGGAGAGTCCCATCCGGACACGGGACAAAGTCTTCAATCTTGTACCTTCATAGTCCAACAGTCCGGCCAAAGGATATAGTCCGACTGTCCGAGGACCCCTTAATCCAGGACTCCCTCAGTAGCCACTGAACCAGGCATCAATGACGATGAGTCTGGCGCGTAGATTGTCTTCAGCATTGCAAGGTGGATTCCTCCTCCGAATACTCCATAGAAGATTTTGAACACAAAGACAGTGTCCGGCTCTGCAAAACAAATTCCACATACCACCGCAAAGAAAATAATATTTCCACAAATCTAATCTGCTGACGCATTTTGTAGCATGACATCACACCACGGCCTGGTCATTATTCAAACTGTTTTTCACAACCAGCCACTTCACATATCGCGAGGCGGTTTCCTTGGCACGTCTTGTCGAAGCAGAGATCGTGTCCCCTTATCACGGGATTCTCATCAATACGGGTGTGGGTAAACCAACCGCGCCATCAATTACGGCGCTTGGGGAATAAGAGATTTTACCACGTAAGTGGGGAGGCGCATCGCCTCTTCCGCCCTTATAAAGGGACAAGGATTCACCCTTTTTACCCACGCCTTCTTCCTCCTTTCTCATCCATTCTTGCGCACTCGAGCTCCAGCGCCCAAGTTCGCGTTTTCTCCTCAAACCACTCCAAGCATGTCCGGAGCGGGAGGCAAGTGGATGGTCTCCTCCGTTACGGAGGAGAACATCACAAAGCTACGGGGAGCCGGATATCTAGCCGCGGATATCGCACACCGGCTGCCAGATGCGGGGCAGATCATCCCTACGCCAGAGCCCCATGAGAGGGTGGTTTTCCTTACCCACTTCATCCGCGGACTGGGATTTCCCCTCAACCCGTTTGTCCGTGGGCTCATGTTCTACTACGGGCTGGATTTTCACGATCTGGCCCCCAATTTCATCCTCAACATCTCAGCGTTTATCGTCGTGTGCAAGGCCTTCCTCCGCATCAGGCCCCACTTCGGCATGTGGCTGAAGACCTTCAATGTTAAACCGAAGGTGGTGGCCGGCCAGCAAGCGGAGTGCGGAGGCGCCATGGTGGGCAAAATGTGTAACGTCATCTGGCTCGAAGGCGCCTATGTGGATACCATAAAGGGGTGGCAATCGGGGTGGTTCTACATCACCGAGTCGCGCGACACCAACTGGGTGGCGGCCCCTGAATTCCTATCCGGAATCCCCACGCGGCTCACCTCCTGGAAAGAGAAGGGTCTGTCCTGGAATTCATCGGTGGAGCTGACCGGACTCCAGAAATGCATCAGAAACATGATGAGCAAGAAAATCAAGCTTGTCAACATGGTCCAGGTCATGCTCTTCTGCTGGATCCTCCCGTGTCATCGACGGGCATCCAATTTGTGGGAGTTCGACCCGGCCGAGCACCAGACACTACAAGAGCTCTTCGACACGACGCACAAGGACGTCTGGAAGGTGTTGTTCAAGGGCGCCGAGGTACCTCCTCCCCTTACCGGGGACCGCAGACTCAGCGCAATGCGCCCTGCCAATCCGGTAAGTTTTCCATATCTCATAGGATGTTTACTTTCCCCAGTTTAATCATGTGTGGGATCTAAGCCTCCATGCCATTTAACAGGACCGGGTAGAGACAGCGGAGCAGATCAATTGCCCAGCCCCCCTGCCTGGAGATCCTGCAGATGCTCTCCTAACGGAGATGCTGGTTCTGACGCCTTACGAGGTGCCAGTGAAGAAGGCCAAGAAGAAGGCCACGGGGACCCTAAAGGGTCTCCGGCGCAAGGTTATATCGGACTCATCGTCCAAAAACTCCGAGGCGCACTCCTCCCACGAAAACGAGGAGGAGGAAGTGGAAAGTTCTCCCCGGCCCCCCAGCCGGTGGAGACAAGAAAAGGAAGCCGCCCCAACCGGGGAGGCCGAAGGGTCCAAGAACGGAAGGACCCTCCTTCCGGACTGCTCCACGACGGCCGCCTACAGCGACGACGAGTGGTTGTCCAGGGACAAGCCCCTGGCGAAGTGGTAAGTATCCGGATACCATAGTAATTCATGGTATGTTTTATTGCACTGCTTCTCATCACGCCGAACATGATTATGTAGTCCGTCCCGAGCCCATATCGACGTATCTTCGTCGGATGGTTCTTTGGACCCGTCGGATATGAATAGCCATTCACTTCTGACCGCCTCCACCCCTCGCCCTACGGACAATGTCGAGGTGTTGTCTCAAAGGGCACTGAGCCGAGGGGAGGTAGTCCTGGAGGCGCCTCAAGGCGGCGCCCGGACCACGGGTGCAAGGGGAGCAAGACTCCCATGGGCTCAATTGGCGCCCGAACAACATCGGCCGGAACCTCCAGTGGTTCCGGACTCTGTCAGGCGACCCCCTGTGAAGAGGGGCAAGCCGCGTGTGTCGGTGGCCTCTGTCCATCCACAGGCATCGGACAACTTGCTGGAAGCGCTTCGCGGCGCTTCCATCGATGAAGAACACCGCACTATCATGAGTGCGGTGGTCAAGAAGGTTCAGTCCGCCAAGAGCGGACTGAGTGAAGCCTGTGCCAGCCTCCTAACAGGCTTTGAGGTAAGTAACCAGATTATAAGAGAATGTTACCACATAGACACTAGCCCTCGATGCCTGCTTTGGCGTTTGCGAAGAAAGGCCGAATAGAGGATCACATAATAACCGCAGGAGTCTAATCAAAATATGTCTATGTGCATATGCAGGCTTCACTGCTAGCCCTGCCGCACGTACTGCGGAGGTCGCCGCACTAAAGCGAGACCTTGAGCGGTCCAAGGAAGAGCCCGGCCTTGCCAAAAGGCAGCTTGAAGAAAACAAAGGTAAGTTATACCCCATCTGTATGATGATAAGAAACAACAAGGGTGGTTGCTTAGATCATGGGATCGTCATGAATTTTGCCAGGGGCCACGACTGAAGTGGCGACCCTGAAGAAGGCGTCGTCCGAGGCCGAGGACAAGGCGGCCAAGGAGCGCATGGAGCGGGAAGAACAAGAGGCCCGGGGGGGCGAGGTGCAGCAAGAGCTCCAGGCTCTCGTCAAAAAACACGAGTCCTTGGAGCTTGACTCTAAGACGCGAGAGTCCGAGCTTGCGAAGGCCCTCGAAAGCGCACAACATGCCAAGGCCGAAGCCCAAAAGGCTCAATGGAGAAGTTGTTCTGGTCTCAGTATACTAGGACCGAACACCCTATGCCCTTGAGCGACCAGCTGAAGCAACTGGTCGAGCTCCACAAGGCGGCCGAACAGGCCATGAACGGTCTTATTGTTGGAAATATGCCCTAGAGGCAATAATAAAAGTATTTTTATTATATTTCCTTGTTCATGATAATTGTCTTTTATTCATGCTATAATTGTATTATCCGGAAATCGTAATACACGTGTGAATACATAGACCACAATATGTCACTTAGTGAGCCTCTAGTTGACTAGCTCGTTGATCAACAGAGTCATGGTTTCACGACTATGGACATTGGATGTCATTGATAACGGGATCACATCATTAGGAGAATGATGTGATGGACAAGACCCAATCCTAAGCATAGCACAAGATCGTGTAGTTCGTTTTGCTAGAGCTTTTCCAATGTCAAGTATCTCTTCCTTAGACCATGAGATCGTGTAACTCCTGGATACCATAGGAGTGCTTTGGATGTACCAAACGTCACAACGTAACTGGGTGACTATAAATGTGCATTACATGTATCTCCAAAAGTGTCTGTTGGGTTGACACGGATCGAGACTGGGATTTGTCACTCCGTATGACGGAGTGGTATCACTGGGCCCACTCGGTAGTGCATCATCATAATGATCTCAAAGTGACCAAGTGTTTGGTCACGGGATCATGCATTACGGTACGAGTAAAGTGACTTGCCGGTAACGAGATTGAACGAGGTATTGGGATACCGACGATCGAATCTCGGGCAAGTAAAATACCGATTGACAAAGGGAATAGTATACGGGTTGATTGAATCCTCGACATCGTGGGTTCATCCGATGATATCATCGAGGAGCATGTGGGAGCCAACATGGGTATCTAGATCCCGCTGTTGGTTATTGCCCGAGAGCCGTCTCGGTCATGTCTGCATGTCTCCCGAGCCCGTAGGGTCTACACACTTAAGGTTCGGTGACGCTAGGGTTGTATGAATATGAGTATGCAGCAAACCGAATGTTGTCCGGAGTCCCGGATGAGATCCCGGAAGTCACGAGGAGTTAGGAATGGTCCGGAGGTAAAGATTTATATATGGGAAGTCTTATTTTGGTCGCCGGAAAGTTTCGCACTTTATCGGTATTGTACCGGAGTGCCAAAAGGGGTCCGGGGTCCACTGGGGGTCCACCTGCCCCGGGGGTCACATGGGCTGTAGAAGTGCGCCTTGGCCTATATGGGCCAAGGGCACCAGCCCCAAGAGGCCCATGCGCCAAGGAGACTTGGGGAGGGAGAGTCCTAAAGGGAAGGCACCTCCGAGGTGCCTTGGGGAGGATGGACTCCTCCCCTTGGCCGCACCCTTCCTTGGAGGAAGGGGCAGGCTGCCCTCCCCTCTCTTGCACCTATATAAAGGGAGGGAGGGAGGGGTGGCCGCACCTGAAAGCCCGCGCCTCCTCCTCCTGCAACACCTCCTCCTCCTCCCGTAGTTGCTTAGCGAAGCCTCACGGGAGTTCTGCTGCATCCACCACCACGCCGACGTGCTGCCGGATCATCATCAACCTCTCCTTTCCCTTGCTGGATCAAGAAGGAGGAGACGTCATCCACTCCGCACGTGTGTTGAACGCGGAGGTGCTGTCCGTTCGGCACTAGGTCATCGGTGATCTAAATCACGGCGATGCGACTCCATCATCCCGTTCCATTGAACGCTTCGCACGCGATCTACAAGTGGTATGTAGATGCAATCACTCTCCCATGACTCGTTGCTAGATGAACTCATAGATGGATCTTGGTGAAACCGTAGGAAAATTTTTAATTTTCTGCAACGTTCCCCAACACTTATAGTCCGTATGTGGCCTGGCGATCCCCTGCCTGATAGCTACTTCGGCCTGGTGAGGCGGCTTGTGAATGCCTGCCCACGGCTTGACGTCATAAAGTGGTCTGTCAAGACGAGGGCGCCAAGGCAGGCTTTTGCCCGAGCAAAGGTCCATTGGGCTTAAGCCGGACGCCGAGAAGCTGGTGAAGGAGGGGCCGCCGGAAGGCAAGGAGCATCACCACCCCGAAATGTATTATAACAGTGTCCTGAAGGGTTCTCGCCTTGTGGCGTAGGAATGCACTAAGGATGTAATATTCGAATGAATGTACTCATGCGATCCTGTAATATGAAACGAGTTCATTTGCGCTATGCAACGCTTTTGAATTTAAAATACTACCTTCTTTGCGGCCGTTTATAAAATCTGAGAGTTGGCCAGTCGTCGGCTTCTGCCCCCATGTAACTAGTACTGAGGTGTTCGGGATAAACTTGAGCACTCTTTATCCCAATTTTGGGTCCTTCGAGGGAGGTGTTCAGCACAACGAACCAGGCAATCGGACTATAAGGCTTTATCACTCTCACTTAGCCATAGAAGTCTACAATTTTAAATTTTGGTGAAGCCCCTAGTATTCGGAAGGCCGAATTTGGGGCGCTATATACGCCTAAGTCGGGCAAGGCCGACTCCTCGCGTGAAGCGGAAAAATTCTTTAAGGACTTGAGACCTCTCGAACAGCGACCAGCTCTCGCCTTATCATGACAGTCAATTTTCGGCTTTCTCTACTGAGGTGCTCGTCCGGAAGAACCGGGACACAATCGCAGTAGTTCTCCCAGCACTACCTTAGCTGATATTGCGGAACGTAAGGTACCAAAACATGGGAGCCGGGCAAACCCAACTATTGACCCAAGACATGATTCAGAGCTGATGCATATTATGCTATAAGTTCGGGGTGTCGCACTGTCGAAAGTGTTCGGACTTATCATGCCGTATTATGGGGTATACTGAAGCCCCTGGCGTGCTGGTCGTACCAGAATGTACGGGTGCAAGTTGTCGTAAATAAACAGACAAGAAAAAGGAAGGGTAATGCAATAATAGACTAATGCTATGCATTGTTATTTAAATAATACGTCGAAGCGTACTGATACAAGTAGTGCAATAAGAAAAAATAGGACTATTTGACATGTCCTATCCAAGGGCTAGCTGCGTATGGGTATTAAAAACGGGTACTTCGATTGTTATTAGAGACCACCTGGGGATTCCCTTGTACGTCTTAGCTTCTTGCCTCCTTGGTTGTTCCTTCCCGTAATGTGTCCAGCAATCATACTGCCGGAAAGGGCTTCCAGAGAGTAAGGTCCTGAAAGAGAGAAAATGATAAAGGTATGCAGCCCCTGGGGCGGTTGAGCCGCATTGTGGGACATGCCCTGGTCGTGCCCCCGCCTATGCCCATGGTATTTTCAGTGCGTAATTATGTACGCGCGGCACAGATTTCGTCGCTTGACTGGGACTAGGACGGGGGGCGAATTGCTAGGTGAGCTCTGAACGTGCCAGGCGATCCTGTTGCAGGTTACTCCGGACTCGCTTGACAGTATCCGGGGGCTTTATCGCTGAATTGGCGGTTTGCCTTAAAAGGTTGCCTTGTGCCTCAGCTGCGAGGGCTGCAGTGTGTCCTCCGTGCGGAGTGAGCGTTCTGTGTTTCCATTGACTGTTATAACCCCACGCGGTCCTGGCATTTTGAGCCTGAGGTATGGATATTGCGGTACCGCATTGAATCTGGCAAATGCGGTTCGCCCGAGCAGTGCGTGATAGCCACTACAGAACAGGACGATATCGAAGATTAACTCCTCGCTTCGGAAGTTGTCCGGAGATCCGAAGACCAGTTCCAGTGTGATTGAGCCCATGCAATGGGCCTCTACACATGGGATGACACCTTTAAAGGTGGTTTTGGTGGGTTTGATCCTCGAGGGGTCTATACCCATTTTGCACACTGTATCCTGATAAAGCAGGTTCAGGCTGCTGCCGTCGTCCATAAGGACTCGGGTGAGGTGAAATCCGTCGATGATGGGGTCAAGGACCAATGCGGCAGATCCGCCATGACAGATACTAGTGGGGTGGTCCCTGCGATCGAAGGTGATCGGACAAGAGGACCATGGGTTGAACTTTTGGGCGACTGGCTCCATCGCATAGACGTCCCTTAGTGCACTCTTCCATTCCCTCTGGGAATGTGGATTGCGTATATCATGTTCACCATTTTCACTTGTGGAGGGAACCTCTTCTGTCCTCCTATGTTCGGCGGCCGAGGCTCCTCCTCGTCGTTGCTATGCAGCCCCTTGTCCCTGTTTTCGGCATTCAACTTGCCGGCCTGCTTGAACACCCAGCATTCTCTGTTGGTGTGATTGGCTGGCTTATCGGGGGTGCCGTGAATTTGACACGAGCGATCGAGTATGCGGTCCAAACTGGACGGGCCCGGATTGCTTCTTTTGAACGGCTTCTTCCGATGACTGGATTTAGAGCCGCGGAATCCGGCATTGACTGTCGTGTCTTCGGCGTTGTCGCCATTGTTGCGGCGCTCGTATCTGTTACGAAGTGGTCTGCCGTTAGTATCCTTTGTATCTGAAAGTGCCATGACTTCTTGATGTGTTGTTGCTACGAGCCAGCCAGCTGTCTTTGCCTGCGCAAAACCGGGTCATGAGCGTTGTGAGGGCTGCCATAGACTTCGGCTTCTCCTGGCCGAGGTGCTGGGCGAGCCACTCGTCATGGATGTTATGCTTAAATGCCGCTAAGGCCTCTGCATCCGGACAGTCGACAATTTGGTTTTTCTTGGTTAGGAACCGTGTCCAGAATTGCCTGGCCGATTCCCCTAGCTGTTGAGTTATATGGCTCAAGTCATCACCATCCGGTGGTCGCACATAAGTGCCCTGGAAGTTGTCAAGGAATGCATCTTCCAAATCCTCCCAACTGCCAATTGAGTCTGCTGGCAAGCTACTCAGCCAATGCCGAGCAGGTCCTTTGAGTTTTAGTGGGAGGTACTTGATGGCATGTAGATCATCACCGCGAGCCATGTGGATGTGCAGGAGGAAATCCTTGATCCATACTACTGGATCTGTTGTACCATCATATGACTCAATATTTACGGGTTTAAAACCCTCTAGGAATTCGTGATCCATTACTTCATCAGTGAAGCATAGGGGGTGTGCGGCGCCTCTGTGCCGGGCTATATCACGACGCTGTTCACATGAGTCTTCTCTGCTATATTCGGCCCGGTCGGATTTGCTTTTAGTGTATCCGGCGTGACAGTCATCGTCCCGCGTTGGTGCGCGCCCCCGTGATCCATAGATCGATCTTGCATGTTTTGCCTTGTTTTCCAATACGTCTCGCAGGTCCCGCGTGTTGCCCCAGGCCTTGGTATTTTTGTTTGAGTAGCGGCGGGGTGCAGGCTGGACTTCAGGCTGTAATGCCTCTCTGTCTCGGCCACGAGGTGGCCGATCAGCCGCATCATACGCTGGTGATGTAGGTTTCAATGCTTCATCCTCGTGTTGAGGTAGCAACTTGCGCTTTGGATAACTCTTGGTTGGGCGCTCGAGTTCGTATTCCTCGGCTGCCAGGACTTCGGTCCATCTATCCACTTGCAGATCTTGATCAGCTCGAAGCTGTTGTTGCTTTTTCTTTAGGCTGTTTGATGTGGCTATAAGCCGGCGCTTCAAGCACTCCTGCTCGACGGGATCCTCGGGCACGACAAATTCTTCATCGCCGAGGCTCACTTCGTCTTCGGAGAGAGGCATGTAATTGTCATCCTCTGATTCTCCTTTTGCTGCCTGTTCCAGAGGGCTAGCTTGTTCATCCTCCCGCTCGAGGTCCGGTTGGAGGGGATTATCGTCGTCTTCGGAACTATCCGGAGCATTATTGTCACTTGTGCCGGTATCGCTGCCTTTGCTATGGTGAGACTTATAGCGGCGCCGCTGACGTTGGTGCTTGGGTTGCTTCTTGGAGGGATTATCCTCCGTTGTCTTATCACCATCCCCTTCTTTGGGGGTGTCCACCATGTATATGTCATATGATGAGGTGGCAGTCCAGTATACAATGGGCGGTGGTTCTTGTTCGTCTCCTGCATCGTCGTCCATACCGTCGATGTCTTCGGAGCCGAAGTCGAGCATGTAGGTTAAATTGTCGACAGTGGCTGCTAAGTGGGTGGTGGGTCGGGCACGAATTTATTCGTCGTCCGCATCCCATTCTAGCCGGACATAGTTCGGCCAAGGGTCTCCCGACAGGGAGAGAGACTTCAGTGAATTTAGTACATCGCCAAAAGGCGAGTGCAGAAAGATATCCGCGGAGGTAAACTCCATGATCGGTGCCCAATCGGATTTGATGGGCACAGACACAAGCGACTCGGAGTCCGTGGCCGGGGACAAATTCAACGGTTCGGCAACACGGGTGTCGTAGGAGGTGAAGTCAGTATTTGGCGCTATCGCCACTGAGTGGGCGGCCTCTGTGGCGGGATCCATCCATCCGTCCACAGATGGCGCGATTTGTTCCGGATTGAAGGCCGGAGTAGTTGCAGGTGTGATCTCCCGAACACAGTCCGACGGCAGAGCTAAATCATGCTCGTCGTGATCGTGCGGCGCACCTGACATGGGCTCGAATCCGTCAAAGATCAAATCTCCATGGATGTCGGCAGTATAGTTCAAGTTTCCAAACCTGACACGATGGCTGTGGGGCGTAGCTATCGATCTGCTCCAGATGGCCAAGCGAGTTAGCCCGCAGTACGAAGCCGCCGAATATGAAGATCTTTCCGGGGAGGAAAACCTCACCCGGGATCGCATTGTTGCCGACGATTGAAGGAGCCATCAAGCCTTACGGTGACGGCACAGTGGAACTCTCAATGAAAGCACCAATGTCGGTGTCAAAACCGGCAGATCTCGGGTAGGGGGTCCCGAACTGTGCGTCTAAGGAGGATGGTAACAGGAGGCGGGGGACACGATGTTTACCTGTGTTCGAGCCCTCTTGATGGAGGTAATACCCTACTTCCTGCTTGATTGATCCTGATGATATGAGTATTACAAGAGTTGATCTACCACGAGATCGTAGAGGCTAATACCCTAGAAGCTAGCCTATAGTATGATTGTTGTTGTCCTACAGACTAAACCCTCCGGTTTGTATAGACACCAGAGGGGGCTAGGGTTACACAGACTCGGTTACAAGGGAGGAGATCTACATATCTGTATTTCCAAGCTTGCCTTCCACGCCAAGGAGAGTCCCATCCGGACACGGGACGAAGTCTTCAATCTTGTATCTTCATAGTCCAACAGTCTGGCCATAGGATATAGTCCGGCTGTCCAAAGACCCCTTAATCCAGGACTCCCTCAGTCACTCCTGAGAAAGGCTTGGTAGGCTGAAGCTGATCATATGGCACTTGGAGGTTGTAGAACATGTCAATGGACAGGACGTTGAGCCCTGCGCCACCGTCGATGAGGGTCTTGGTAACTTGCACGTTGTTGATGACTGCTGAACAAAGCATCAGGAGGACGCCTAAGTAGCTGCGCACTTGAGCTGATCTACTGAATTGAAAGTGATGGCGCACTTGGACCACCTGAGCAGGCATGTGGCCTCGAGCTTGGGGAGGACTGCATTCACTTCGCGAGCAAACTGTTTGAAGATATGTTGTGAGGCTAGGGCTTGAGCTCCGCCCAATATGCAAGCGATAGTGCGCGGCCCATGAAAGCCCCAGCCCCCTCGTCTTGATGGTGGTCGTCATTCCTTCTCGGCGGTGGCGGTAGTGGGGGAAGACTGGCGTTGCCCTCAGGACGATCCTCGTGAGGCTGGTCCCTCCAGGCGCCCTCGTGAGGCTGATCCTGCCAACGGTCCTCACGAAGCCAGTCGCGCCACTCCTGGCCCGGGCCACGGACGTCCCAGCGTCCGCCACCACATCCTCCTTCTAGGCCATAGCCCCGGTCGCTGCGCTCGGGGCGTCGATCGAAGCGTCCTTCTCAAATGGCTCTAAGCTCTTGACAGTCGCTGGTGTTGTGGGTATGCAGGTTATGGAAGGCGAAAAATGGTCGGCTGCTCTTGGATGACTCAGGCTGGTCTCTGCCGTGCTTGGTGTCCGGTTCCGCCGCGAGCACGGCTGCGCCCTTGCACTTCACGTCGTTGGCCTTGGATTTCTTCTCCTCCGGGTCCGCAGCCAGAAGCTCGAGGAGGGAGAGGCGCCCCTCCTCAGCTCTGGCGCACTTGGTCGCCAGATTGAACAACTCCAGAGACATGCACAGCTCCTCGTGGTTGGCGAGCTCCTCCTTCATCTTGATGTCACGGACGCCATCAGAGAATGCGGAGATGATGGCCTCGTCCGTCACCTTGGGGATCTTGAGACGAACGTTGTTGAAGCGCTGGATGTACTTCTGGATGGTCTCTCCTGGTAGTTGTTTGACACGACGCAGGTCACCCGCGGCCGGGGGGCGGTCACGAGTGCCCTGGAAGTTGGTGACGAAGCGGTCCCGCATCTCATCCCAGGAGGAGATTGAGCCTGGAGGCAGGTTCAGGAGCCAGGAGCAGGCGCCATCCTTGAGATCCATGGGAAACCAGTTCTCCATGACTTTCTCGTCGCCGTTGGCCGCCTAGATGCTCAGGTTGTAGTGCTGCACGAACTCCGCGGGGTCGGGGGTGCCCTCATAGCAAGGAGGCAGATCTGGCTTGAACTTGCCCGGCCAGGCGACGCTACGCAGCTCGGGGGTGAAGGCGCGGCAGACGACCGTGGTCACCGGGGCCCGCCTTGGAGGTGGAGCTTTGTCTTGGCGCCCGCGCGCCGCTACGGCAAGTGGCGCGGGGCCTTGCCGCAGCAAACGATCCTGGCACGGTGGTGCGAGGACTGGCAGAGCGTTCTCTTGTGGTCGAGGGACTTCTTGACAGCTTCTTTCTTCATGCGCGGGCGCAGGCGCGGTGGGTCACACCATGGAGCCGCGCGCCTTGGCGCCAGGGCGTTGTCTTGGTGCAGAGGTGGTGGAGGTGCTCCGTGAGCTACGTCGACCGTGGCTGGTGGAGGGCGAGGCAGAGAGAGGGACGACGCAGGGGAGACCCTACGGCCCGGACAAGCTCGGCGATGCGGTCGAGCCAGTCCTCGTAGAGATCATCGACTGGGAGGTAGCGCAGGAGCTCCTGCGCCATGAGGAGCGCGGCCCATGGGTCCGTGGGGACACGACGAGCGTGAGACGACGAACCAGCTGGAGTCAGCGACGGAGTGGCGGTGCGGCCGTCCTATCGCACCGAGGTTGCAACGAGGACGCTTGCTGCTCGTTACCCACCGGGCCGGTGGCGGCCTTGGCGGTAGGCGACGGAGAGCAATGGGGTGGCCCGCCGACAGGGGCCGTCTGAGCAGCGCGGGTGGCGAGGGCAGCCCGGCGCTCGGCACGGGCGCGGCGTGCGTCCTCCATGGAGACGACGAAGCGACGTGACGCGGAGCGACGGATGGGAAGCTTCGGCGCACCCCTACCTGGCGTGCCAAATGTTGGATCACGGGTTCCGGAAAAACACTCAAGGTTCAAACACTGGGGTGCGCATGAAAATTTCCCCCCTACCAATCCACGTCCTAGCTTTGCTAAGATCTCACGGACTAACTCGACGAACTCGCAACACAAGGGACACAAGATTTATACTGGTTCGGGCAACTGTTGTGGTGTAATACCCTACTCCAGTGTGGTAGTGGTGGATTGCCTCTTGGGCTGATGATAAACTGTACAAGGGGAAGAACAACCTCCTGAGGTTGAGGTGTTCTTGTGCTTGGTGTGTGGCTAAAGATCAGATGCCTAAGGCTCAGTTGTCTCTTGATCTATTTTCTCCTACGGTGGTGGCTAGTCCTACTTATATAGGCCCTGGTCCTCTCCCCAAATATTGAGCGGGAAGGGAGCCAACAACGGCCAATTTGAAAGGGGACAACTAGTACAGCTTATCGACGACAAAGCGGTCTTCGCCTGCAAAAGGCTCTGGTGGTGACGCCGCCTTGGGCTCCATGGTGACCTCCGTCTTGCCGTCCTTCTGGTCTTGGTCTTGTTGCACTGATATGGAAACCTTTGTTTGATGCCTCGGTATTCCGCGCCTGCGCTTGCCTCCTTTGCAACAAAGAGGAAACAAGGACGCCGCGCATGCTGGCGCCCGCCTGGTCTCGATCGTCATGGCTCACGTCACGAGAACCTCGCGAGGTTTGCCTTGCCTTGATCTCTCCACCCCTCGCGAGCCTGCCTGGCGAGGCCGCTCCTGAGGAGGTCTTGCATCGTCCGCCTCGCGAGGCTTGGCCCCTCGCGAGGGTCTTGGATGCCTTGTTGATGAAGATGGGTCGTACGGGCCTGCTAGCAGAGCCACGCCGTGGGCCACAGGCAGGCAAGTCTGGGGACCCCCGTTCCCAGAACACCGACAGTGGGACTACCGGAGGGAGAAGGAGAGTCAAGCAGGCATATTGTTTTCACACATGGAGAGGAAAATATTTGGAGACGAACGGGCTCCCACAGGTATGGGGACCGGTGCATAATAAGTCATCTTGCATGCCGGTCTAGGTATAGTCTCAAGTCATTAAAAACATACACACCCCACACATGTTCATATTTCAAGGTGCACTAAATTATTGCATGCGATGATTAAGGCTGGCCATAATGGTGGTATCTTAGCTGGTTACATGCACACAGGAATAGCAAACATGCTGATGTGGCAAAGAATTAAAGAAGAGAGGGGGGTTAGAGTAACTAGTGTTCATGCATGCATGCAATGCGATAATGCATTGGTAAACACATTTTTTTGTGAAGAACGACATCATTAGTTGAGTACTTTTGCAGACTACAAAAACTATTCCACCGCCTCTATCTTGGTAAGAGTAGGTGAAATTTTTGAATCGAGCCCTTTAAACTAGAAGGGAGGTAGTAGTACTCTAATAGCTAACCTTGATGTGATGACTAGATAGGACATGGCACGCACCTGGATGGAGGAACTAGTCTGCATTGTGCATGTAAGTTTTGTCTGAAGTCAATGTACCTCTACTTTGACCAAACTTATAGAAAAATGTATCAACATTCACAATGTCAAATCAATATTTTTATACTCATTATGAAACGTAGTTCTCATTGTCATTATAATCAGTATTGTAGATATTGATATTTTTAGTATAAATTTGGTCAAACACTTTGCAAATGGTTGATGGAAGTAAAAAGGACCAGAGGGAGTATCATGCATGCATACTAGGCAAAAAAAATTCTCATTTATAGCCGGTCGAAGTTTCAAAGGGCGCGATTGCGCGAGGGAGGCGAAGGTCGTGGGAGGTGTGATGGTTGACGGAATTAAGTGAAGTTACATCCACGCATCGGCATGGCGTGCGAACAGGCAAAAGTTATACCGTCAAGCCTACGATATGGGTCTAGTAGACATGACATCTAGTGGGTCCCGCATAGTACTCAAGAACTCTTTGGGGGCTTGCAGCCGTTTATCCACCGGGCAAGCCAACAACCCCACGCCGTTCGCACGCCCTACTCGTCCCCGTCTTCTACTACTACCTTACAACAGTTTGCCCCCAGTCGTCCCGTCCTTTCACATTACACTAGTTCAACTTCTCCAAACCCTCCTCCAAAATCCATGGCCTCCCAAATCTCCATGGTCACCACTGAGTACCAGGTTAGAGCCATCACCGGCGATGAGTTCATCGTCATCTACACACGTGGATCCGCGATGGTGAAAGCATGCCTTGCTCGCTTCCTACACATGTTCAACAGTTCAAAGGATGAGTGGGTCGCTAGGCTAGATGTTGAGTACACCACAATCCTGGAAAGAGAGAAGATTCTAAAGGAGGCAGAGAAGAAGAAGCCCGCCGTGATCCATGTTTGCGTACATAACGTGTGCTTGGTCTACCACATATGCCATGCCGACATTGAGTGCCAGGATTTGAAGAACTTCCTCAAGGACAAAAGAGTGAAATTCGTTACTATAGACTTTAGGAACGACAGGGATGTCCTGGGTCGGATAGGCCTCGTTGTAGGCCAGCCCTTCGATCTCCAGAAGGCAAGCCTGGTGTCCTCCTGTCAGCCTTCAATGCTGACCCTCTCAGCAGCCATGATTGATCCTTCGTACGCTAAACTGAAGAAACCTCACCACGAGTTTCATCATGCATGGGAGTCGAAGACATTAGATGAAGATCACATCCTGTACGCAGCAATGGATGCCTACCTTTGATTAAATATCTACAAGGGTTGGATGAAGAAGAAAAGACCAGTGTCCGGTTTAAGCAAAGAAGCGTCGGCGAAGAGGAAGAGGAAGAGGGACTAGGACAAAGTCGAGGTCGTGGACTCGGACTCCGAGTAAGGTTGCAGTGCAGTCGCACATGCTGGTTCTACTGCAGTGTCAAGCGGACTAGTTGCTTAGTTTTATTTCAGGGGTGTGTTTTGCTGAGCCCCCAGCAGAACTATGTTTATGTTCTTTCTTGTTATTTGAACTTTATGTTATTTCTCGTTATTTGAACTCTTTAGTACGTACAGTAGTACTAGTACTATGTCTTACTACTGTTCTTCTTGTAGTTGGTACTACTGCTCATATCTTCATGTTCCTACTGTACTTAATACGTTCGTACTAGTGGTCTAATTTGGGTCAGTCAATTTGTGAAAGAAGTTCGACGGAGCGAAGGAAGAAGACGGCAGAGATGCTACCCCAGTATCTATATTAGGGTGGCAGGGTGCCCATGATCTATCTTATGAGTGTTGGGTGTGGAATGCAGTTCGCCGAAAAAAATGGATCGTGCCCGGGGTTAAACGGATGGCGGGGGTGAGGGGAGCATGGCGGTGGCAGGCGGTTCAGGGAGGGCAGGATGGCGGCGGCAGGCGGTTAGGCGTGTGGCGGGCTGAGAAGATGAACAGTGCATCAATTTCGGAGGTTGGAGAAGCCCTTCTAGCCATCCATGTTGCATCCAACGGCTCACAAGAGTCGACTAACCCAAATTGCTCCTTCATATTGCAGGATCCACGTGGCATTCAAGGTCTCGAAGGTACATTCCGCGTCCGCACCCGGTTTGCGGGCTCGGCGCGGGTGTGACCGGCTTCCGCCGCGACAGCCACCATGCGCGCCTCCTCCGCACGGGCGAAGATGACAATGCCACGCAAGTTCCTCCTCGCCGGCATGCTGGAGCACGCGCTCGTCCTCCTCTTCGTATGTTGCGTGCATAGATGCGGCTCCACCAGCTGCTCACGTGCTTGGCAGCGCGACGGCATCGCAAGGAGGAACTGCAGACGACGTGAGCGGGTGAGCCTTCGGCTTCATGGCACACGGATGGCGGCGACACGACGGTGACGGGCGAGAAATTGTTGGCCGGAGCAGGGGCGCGCCGGCATGCGCAACGGCGGCGGCATATTGATGAGTGAGCGTATGGGACTTTTGTTTAGTTTTATATAGGGTTGGTCAAACTTAAAAGAAAACTGTACTAGTACACATAAACATTAGACTGAGGCGGCGCTTATATTAGTTACCATAGCCACGATACAGAATCCTATGCAAGCGCGTGAACCGCGGCCGCGCGGTCCATCGAAAGGTGCGTCACCGTGTCGCGCTCGAAGGACATCCACTGAACCTTTTTGTGTGTGTGAAAACAATCCCTGAATATTACTCAACATTTTTTCCTGGAAAAGTTCGTGACGCTACAATATTTCCATATATTTGAATTTAGCTCCAGTTCGTGTTTATTTGGATTTGGACGTTTTAGGTGCGCCCTAGTTTTTTAATACTAATTTTGTGTGTGTGACTGAGAGAGAACGTGTGTATGTGTCCATATGTGTGTTGTGGCGGAAGGGCAATGTGGAGATGGTGTGCGTGTGATAGAGACATAGAGAGGTGTGAATGTGCAAATGATCATGCATGAGTGAGACATAGACAGATGTCGATACGTTGTGTATACATGAGAGAATGGTCTTTTATTTTACTTGTGTGTGTGTGCAAGAGAGAGAGAGAGAGAGAGAGAGAGAGAGAGAGGAGCATCCGTAACACAACAACCATCTCTCTCGATTTGTTCGTCCTCACATGATCGCATGTAACACATGCATCAACGCACATATTTTGACACCCTCACCCGGCCCCTGCCCACCTCAAGGCCCGCACATCGCTCTCTATCTCACACGCACAATCTCTTCGTGAAAACCCTATTTAGCATGTAGCTTTCCGTCACATACACACACATTTCTCTCCATAGGTTTGATTTCTCTCAATATTTGAACACACACACACACACACACACACACACACACACCGCACACACACACACCCTCCCCCGAGCACACAATTCATCCCCATCCAAGGTTATATGGCGACCACTCTCGCTTGTGCTTCTCTGCACCCCAGCATGCACAACACCTCAATCTTCAAAGAGGGCATCGAGGAGATCGAAGACGGCGACCACACTGCACTAGAGAATGCGGGGCCATTTGGAAGCTGGATGATGTGACAACGACTAACTGACTCCTCCCCCCTCTCTCTCTCCTGCACAAAATTACCAACCCCTCTCTCCCCCGCACAAAATTATCAATCCCTCAACCCACGAGATCCTTCCCCTCTCATCCATGTTTTCCTAGCTCTCTCATCAAACCTGTTGTCTCTTCTCCTTCCACGCGTACAGAATCCGGATGATCTTTCTCACAGACCTAACTTCTTCCTCTCTCTCTTTCTCTCTCTATCTCGCTCTGTCTCGTTAGGTTTGTCTCCTACTCTCTCATCCACATACATACAATCTTTCCCGCCCTATTTGCTCCATCTTTGCAAGCTCTCTCTACACGTTTCATTCACAGATTGGGATGTGTTCAAAATGTTGCTTTTATAATGGATGATGTAGAGTTATAGTTGGTTTTGTTGCATCCTACAAAGTAATAACTATGAAATGCATTTAGATTCTCATTTGACTGGGATTATGTGAGTTTGAGCATATTGTGAAGTACTATAGACCTCGTATACATCTTGGAATTCAACAATGATTGTAACTATTGAATTGTATAGACCATTACATTCGAAGTCAGTAGCCTAATATATTTATTTCACAATTACAACAAATGATTAATTCACTACAAACTAAGAAAACAAATGTGTACTCCCTCTGTTTTTATTTAAGTCCGCGTATTAGCATTGGTCAAAGTCAAGTTTTGTAAACTCTCACAAAGTTTATAACAAAAAATATTAACATATACAATACAGTAACAAATAAATACCATTAGATTCGTTATTGAATGTACTTTAACATCATACATATTTGTTATGGTAAATGTTTATATTTTTCTATAAACTTGGTCAAACTTTAGGAAGTTTGACTTCGGTCAAACCTAATATGCAAAGTTAATAAAAACGGAGGGAGTACTAGTAGTTACTAGTACTACTCGCCAGTTGCTTAGCCCAATCACCCAGCACGCCACACGGGGAGTTCAGTGTCACAAAATTTTGTGGTCGGCGAGAAAATCTCCCGCGACCCTGATTCGAGCAGTGCGAAATTACCATCATAGCCTTCAGGACAGGCCTACGGATGACGCTTGGTAGGGGGCTGTTTTGTAACTTCAGGTTCACCCTACCCAGCCAACCCCACCCCGGCACCCAGAGTAGTACACCTAAATACTCCCATTTTCTATCCATCGCAAAATAGACTTCTCCACGGCACCGCAGCCTTCGTGCTCCTCCCCTTCTACATTGGCGCACCCGTCCACCGCAGCGCATATGCCTCATCGACAACCTCGTACGCCGCGCTAGAGCCGGTCCACTGTCATCGTCGTACACGGAGCCTCTTCCCCGGCATCGTATTCCACGGTCTCGGATCTACTTCTCGGAAGCCGACGCCAAGCGCAGAAGCACCACCGTCATGGACAATAAACTGACTCCCGTTGCCGGCCATGATGCACACAGGCCGCCGTGACCATCGTTCTCCTCCTCGATTGCTAATGTGTGTATTGAATCACTTAGCAGTACATGTGCAGTTCCAATTCTGTTCATTCCTACCTTCAAATTTCTTGGTTGCTATTGTTCCCGTAAAAGTAATTGGTTATAGCCTCCATTGTCCAACAGAATATCAACTTGTAATTGTGTGTCGCTCCAGTATCACGATGTGCTTGGGTAGGTTCTTCATCTGCAACCAGTAGTGTGGCAAATGATGGAAAGTTTTAGAACTAGCAAGATTCCCATGCGTTGCACGCATCAAGATGCATTTGTATGAGTAGTTTATCTTGTGGGAGAAATGGATGAACGAGGGAAGGCCTTATTTGCAAATCTGGAGAGCGGTGTGGCTATCTTTCTGCAAAATTGCCATAGTTTCCTTCCTATCCGTCGGATATAAATCGGGCGGCCTATATTGTAGGATGGTAGGCACACCATCATCACCAACTCTGTTTTTTTTTTAAAGTAGAGAGTAGAGATAAATATTAAATATAAAATAAATATAACAGTAGAGAAGAGAGTAGAGATAGCAGGGACGTCGGGAAAGGATATCGCTCGTGCGGGAAAAAGCGGCTGGGCGCGCGCTAGTTTTGTCGTGGGGCGTCCGGCGCGCTTTATAAAATCCAACGCCCACCCACCGCTCTGTGCCTTGCCACCGCTCTCTCCCCGCTCTATGCCTCGCCACCGCTCTCTCCCCGCTATTTCTCGCCTCACCGCTGCCGCACCACCAAGCCGCCGCGTCACGGGGAAACTTGGGGATACCATGGCGTCCGCGTGCGCCCCTCCGGAGGCTTCTCCGTCGAGATCTGGTTCTGCGGGATGCGCCTCAGCCTCGGCAATTTCGACACCTCCAACGAGGCCGCCCACGCGTACGACGCAGCGGTGTGGCGCCTCTGGTGTCCTCATAGAACATTGAACTTCCCCAACATGCCGATGCGGGAGCGGGCGCAGGAGCTCGCGCCTCTGCCGCGGCTTATCACAGACGAGGATCGTCACGACTAAGGGAGTCCTGGACTAAGGGGTCCTCGGGCATCCGGCCTATTGGACTTGGGTCGGACTGATGGGCTGTGAAGATACAAGATCGAAGACTCTCACCCGTGTCCGGATAGGGCTCTTCTTGGCATGGAAGGCAAGCTGGGCGTCCAAATATGAAGATTCCTTTCTCTGTAACCGACTTTGTACAACCCTAGTCCCCTCCGGTGTCTATATAAACCGGAGGGTTTAGTCCATAGAGACAATCATAATCATAATCATATAGGCTAGACTTCTAGGGTTTTAGCCATTACGATCTCGTGGTAGATCAACTCTTGTAATACTCATATTCATCAAGATCAATCAAGCAGGAAATAGGGTATTACCTCCATAGAGAGCGCCCGAACATGGGTAGACATCGTGTCCCCTGTCTCCTGTTACCATAAACCTTAGATGCAGAGTTTGGGACCCCCTACCCGAGATTCGCCGGTTTTGACACCGACATTGGTGCTTTCATTGAGAGTTCCGCTGTGACGTCGAAGACAGGATTGTGGCTCGCCTTGTTGTCAACGATAGTATCACCTCCGGAGGAGCCTTGGCCCCAGGCCAAACCTTCCGACTCGGCGGCTTTACCATGACAGCCCGTTCGGCCGTTAAGCCGACGATGACTTCTGGAGTCATCGAAAATCGCCTCCGCGTTGATTCCGAATACGCCAAACGGATGGATCCGATGGAGTTGTCGTCTTTAAACGAACTCCTAGACCGCATCGCCGCCTTGGGGGTCGCTAGAGACTACGATCGGATTGGGCTTAAACCTGTCTAGAGAGAAATCAAATATCCGCCGATCACCCATCAGATAGTGGTAGTGGAGGAGCAAAACAATAACTCTTCCTCTATATTGAGGATGAACTGTGTTTGGATTTACGAGCTCGAAGAGCCGGGTACCTGTCCGCAGAACAATGTGTCCTGCCCTCCGAACCTAGAATCGGACGACGGGCCTAAAGTATCAGTTGATATCCCGGAGCCCAAACCATTAAGTTCAGAAGATTTTCAAGCTCCGGATCCCAAATTGGGCCAGGGTTCGGATTTAAAGCCACCCTCCCACCCAGCTATGCATGATCTTATGTACATACGACAGCAGTCTCAGGAAACGGTCCATCACTTTTGGGCCAGATTCCTCCTTGTCAAAGACAAGATAAAAGATTGTCGCGATGAAGACGTGATCTCAGAATATTGATGGTCTTCGAGACCTTTGCTTCAAAAAATCAACGCAAAAGGGCACTCCGCGACCTCGCCGAAGTCTGCCAAGTCACAGCAATAAACCCCTGGAACGACATGGCCATAACCTTCAATGCCGATGATGAACCAAAATTCAGGATAGTCCGGGCACCAGCCGCTTTGGTCCTCAGTCAAATTGTGGACGACTTTCGGCTCACCAAAATGCTCATGGACGGCGGCAGCGGACTAAACCTCATCTACGAGGACACACTCATAAAAATGGAAATAGATAGGAGACGCATTGAGCAAAGTAGCACCACCTTCCAGGGAATCATTCCCAGTCGGGAGGCGCGATGCGCGGGAAAAATCACGCTCGACGTGGTATTTGGCACGCCTGAGAATTATCGGTCCAAAGAAATAACCTTCCAAGTGGCCCCTTTCAACAGCAGATATCACGCCCTATTGGGGCGAGACGCATTCACACACTTCCAAGCTATACCTCATTACGGGTACATAAAGCTCAAGATGCCTGATACGTCTCCAACGTATCTATAATTTTTTATTGCTCCATGCTACTTTATCTACTATTTTGGACTATATTTGGCATTTTTTCCACTTTTATATTATTTTTGGGACTAACCTATTAACCGGAGGCCCAGCCCAGAATTGCTGTTTTTTGCCTATTCTAGTGTTTCGAAGAAACGGAATATCAAACTGAGTCCAAACGGAATGAAACCTTCGGAAACGTGATTTTCTCACCGAACGTGATCCAGGAGACTTGGACCCTACTCCAAGGAACAAGAGAGGCGGTCACGACGGTGGGGGGCGCGCCCTCCCCCTGGGCGCCCCCCTGCCTCGTGCGCCCCCTGACGCTCCACTGACGTACTCCTTCCTCCTATATACCTACGTACCCCCAACAGATCAGAGACAGAGCCAAAAACCTAACTCCACCGCCGCAACTTCCTGTATCCACAAGATCCTATCTTGGGGCCTGTTCCGGAGCTCCGCTGGAGGGGCATCTACCACGGAGGGCTTCTACATCAACACCATAGCCCTTCCGATGAAGCGTGAGTAGTTTACTTCAGACCTTCGGGTCCATAGCTAGTAGCTAGATGGCTTCTTCTCTCTTTTTGGATCTCAATACAATGTTCTCCCCCTCTCTCGTGGAGATCTATTTGATGAAATCTTCTTTTTGCGGTGTGTTTATTGAGACCGATAAATTGTGGGTTTATGATCCAACTTATCTATGAATAATATTTGAATCTTCTCTGAATTCTTTATGTATGATTGGTTATCTTTGCAAGTCTCTTCGAATTATCCGTTTGGTTTGGCCAACTAGATTGGTAGTTCTTGCAATGGGAGAAGTGCATAGCTTTGGGTTCAATCTTGTGGTGTCCTTACCCAGTGTGATGTAAAGGGTTGCAAGGCACGTATTGTATTGTTGCCATCGAGGATAATAAGATGGGGTATTTATCATATTGCATGAATTTATTCCTCTACATCATGTCATCTTGCTTAAGGTGTTACTCTGTTTTTAACTTAATACTCTAGATGCATCTTTGGATAGCGGTCGATGAGTGGAGTAATAGTAGTAGATGCGAGAATCGTTTCGGTCTACTTGTCACGCAGACGTGATGCCTATAAACATGATCATACCTAGATATACTCATAACTATGCTCAATTCATCAATTGCTCAACGATAATTTGTTCACCCACCGTAGAATACTTATGCTCTTGAGAGAAGCCACTAGTGAAACCTATGGCCCCTGGGTCTATTCTCATCATATCAATCTCCATCACTTTTATACTTGCTTTATTTTTACTTTGCTTTTTACTTTTCACTTTGCATCTCTATACCAAAAATACCAAAAATATTATCTCTATCAGATCTCACTCTCGTAAGTGACCGTGAAGGGATTGACAACCCCTAATCGCGTTGATTGCGAGTAGCTATCATTTTGTGCAGTGCGAGGGACTTGTGCGTGGCCTCCTCTTGGATTGATACCTTGGTTCTCAAAACTGAGGGAAATACTTACGCTACTTTGCTGCATCATCCTCTCCTCTTGGGAAAACCAGCATAAGCTCAAGACATAGCAAGAAGGATTTCTGGCGCCGTTGCCGGGGAGGTCTTCACTCAAGTCAAGACATACCAAGTACCCATCACAAACCTATCTCCCTCGCATTTACATTATTTGCCATTTGCCTCTCGTTTTCCTCTCCCCCACTTCACCGTTGTCGTTTTATTTGCCCTCTCTTTCCCAATCTCCTCCTCTTTTTCCCGTTGCCTTTTCCTCGTCCGTTTGTTTGCTCGTGTGTTGGATTGCTTGTTTGTCGCAATGGCTCAAGATGCTACTAAATTGTGTGACTTCACCAATACCAATAATAATGATTTCCTTAGCACTCCGATTGCTCCTCTTGCCAATACTGAATCTTGTGAAACCAATACTGCTTTGTTGAATCTTGTTATGAAAGATCAATTCGTCGGCCTTCCTAGTGAAGATGACGCTACTTATCTGAATAGCTTCGTTGATTTATGTGATATGCAAAAGAAAAAAGATGTCGATAATGATGTCGTTAAGTTGAAGCTATTTCCTATTTCGCTTAGAGATCGTGCTAAAGTGTGGTTTTCATCTTTGCCTAAAAATAGTATTGATTCTTGGAACAAGTGCAAAGATGCTTTTATCTCTAAGTATTTTCCTCCCGCTAAGATTATCTCTCTTAGGAACGATATTATGAATTAAGCAACTTGATCATGAACATGTTGCACAAGCTTGGGAGAGAATGAAATTAACGATATGTAATTGTCCTACTCATGGTTTGAACTTGTGGATGATTATACAAAATTTCTATGCCGGATTGAATTTTGCTTCTAGAAATCTTTTAGATTCGGCATGGAGGCACTTTTATGGAAATCACTCTAGGAGATGCTACTAAACTTCTAGATAATATTATGGTTAATTATTCTCAATGGCATCTTGAAAGATCTACTAATAAAAAGTGCATGCGATCGAAGAAATTAATGTTTTGAGTGGAAAGATGGATGAACTTATGAAATTATTTGCTACTAAGAGTGTTTCTTGATCCTAATGATATGCCTTTGTCTACTTTGACTGAGAATAATAATGAATCTATGGATGTGAATTTTGTTGGTAGGAATAATTTTGGTAACAACGCATATAGAGGAATTTTAATCCTAGGCCTTATCCTAGTAATCCTTCTAATAATTATGGAAATTCCTACAACAACTCTTATGGAAATTTTAATAAGATGCCCTCTGAATTTGAGAATAGTGTTAAAGAGTTTATGAATTCACAAAAGAATTTTAATGCTTTGCTTGAAGAGAAATTGCTTAAAGTTGATGATTTGGCTAGGAGCGTTGATAGAATTTCTCTTGAGGTTGATTCTTTAAAGCTTAGATCTATTCCTCCTAAGCATGATATCAATGAGTCTCTCAAAGCTATGAGAATTTCCATTGATGAGTGCAAAGAAAGAACCGCTAGGATGCGTGCTTCCAAAGATGCCTTTATTAAAGCGTGTTCTTCTAATTCCTATGAAAATCAAGATGAAGATCTAAAAGTTATTGATGTGTCCCCTATTAAACCTTTGTTTTGCAGTATGAATCTTGATGAAACTGAATATGATCTTCCTTTACCTAGAAGGCGTTCCAAGAATTCGGACTTTTTAGATCTTGATGATGAAATTGATAAAAGTGGGATTGAAAGAAATAAAAATCTAGATGTTACTAAACCCACTATATGGGATCTCAAGGAATTTAATTATGAAAATTGCTCTTTAATTGATTGTATTTCCTTGTTGCAATCCGTGCTAAATTCTCCTCATGCTTATAGTCAAAATATGGCCTTTACCGAACACATTGTTGATGCCTTGATGCAATCTTATGAAGAAAAACTTGAGTTGAAAGTTTCTATCCCGAGGAAGCTCTATGATGAGTGGGAACCTACTATTAAAATTAAAATTAAATAGTATGAGTTTCATGCTTTGTGTGATTTGGGTGCTAGTGTCTCTACTATTCCCAAAACTTTGTGTGATTTGCTAGATTTCCGTGACTTTGATGATTGCTCTCTAAACTTGCATCTTGGATTCCACTATTAAAAAGCCTATGGGAAGAATTAATGATGTTCTTATTGTTGCAAATAGGAATTATGTGCCCGTAGATTTTATCTTTCTTGATATAGATTGCAATCCTTCATGTCCTATTATTCTTGGTAGACCTTTCCTTAGAACGATTGGTGCAATTATTGATATGAAGGAAGGAAATATTAGATTCCAATTTCCCTTAAAGAAAGGCATGGAACACTTTCCTAGAAATAAAATAAAATTACCATATGAATCTATCATGAGAGCCACTTATGGATTGCCTACCAAAGATGGCAATACCTAGATCTATCCTTGCTTTTATGCCTAGCTAGGGGCGTTAAACAATAGCGCTTGTTGGGAGGCAACCCAATTTTATTTTTATTTTTTTATTTTTGCTTCTGTTTAGGAATAAATAATCCATATAGTCTCTGTTTAGATGTGGTTTTATGTTTTAGTTAGTGTTTGTGCCAAGTTAAACCTATTGGATCTTCTTGGATGATAGTTATTTGATCTTGCTGTAATTTCCAGAAACTTTGCACTCAGTGCCCGAATTGTTAAAAATCACCAGAACGTGATAAAATATTGATTCCAATTGCTGCTGATCAATAAACAAATTTTCCAGGTCTTATAATTTTGGTAGAATGTTTTGAGTTCCAGAAGTTTGCGTTAGTTACAGATTACTACCGACTGTTCTGTTTTTGACAGATTCTGCTTTCCGCGTGTTGTTTGCTTATTTTGATGAATCTATGGCTAGTAAAATAGTTTATGATCCATAGATAAGTTGGAATACAGTAGGTTTAACACCAATATAAATAAAGAATGAGTTCATTACAGTACCTTAAAGTAGTCTTTTATTTTCTTTCTCTAACGGAGCTCACGAGATTTCTATTGAGTTTTGTGTTGTGAAGTTTTCAAGTTTTGGGTGAATTCTTTTAATGGATTATGAAACAAGGAGTGGAAAGAGCCTAAGCTTGGGGATGCCCATGGCACCACCAAGATAATCCAAGGACATGAAAAAGTCAAAGCTTGGAGATGCCCCGGAAGGCATCCCCTCTTTCGTCCACTTCCATCGGTAATTTACTTGGAGCTATATTTTTATTCACCACATGATAAGTGTTTTGCTAGGAGCGTCTTGTATTATTTGCGTCTTTGCTTGTTAGTTTACCACAATCATCCTTTATGTACACACCTTTTGAGAGAGCCATACATAAATTGGAATTTGATAGAATACTCTATGTGCTTCACTTATATCTTTTGAGCTTGATAGTTTTGCTCATAGTGCTTCACTTATATCTTTTGAGCGTGATAATTTTTGCTCTAGTGCTTCACTTAGATCTTTTAGAGCACGGTGGTGGATTTGTTTTAAAAAAACTTGATCTCTCATGCTTCACTTAGATTATTTTGAGAGTCGTTAATAGCATGGTAATTTGCTTAATGTTAATATACTTGGTATTCAAGATATGTGAAATTTTCTTTTGAGTGCGTTGAATACTAAGATAAGTTTGATGCTTGGTAATTGTTTTGAGATATGAAGATAGTGATATTAGAGTCATGCTAGTTGAGTAATTGTGAATTTAAAGAATACTTGTGTTGAAGTTTTTGATTCCCGTAGCATGCACGTATGGTGAACCGTTATGTGATGAACTCGGAGCATGATTTATTTATTGATTGTCTTCCTTATGAGTGGCGGTCGGAGAATGACGATGGTCTTTTCCTACCAATCTATCCCCCTAGGAGCATGCATGTAATACTTTGCTTTGATAACTTCTAGATTTTTGCAATAAGTATATGAGTTCTTTATGACTAATGTTGAGTCCATGGATTATACGCACTTTCTCCCATCCTTCCACCATTGCTAGCCTCTCTAATACCGCGCACCTTTCGCCGGTATCATACACCCACCATATACCTTCCTCAAAACAGCCACCATACCTACCTATCATGGCATTTCCATAGCCATTCCGAGATATATTGCCATGCAACTTTCCACTGTACCGTTTATTATGACACGCTCCATCATTGTCATATTGCTAGCATGATCATGTAGTTGACATCGTATTTGTGGCAAAGCCACCGTTCATAATTCTTTCATACATGTCACTCATGTTTCATTGCATATCCCGGCCGGAGGCATTCATATAGAGTCATTTTTTGTTCTAAGTATCGAGTTGTAATTGTTGAGTTGTAAGAAAAATAAAAGTGTGATGATCATCATTATTAGAGCATTGTCCCAAGTGAGGAAAGGATGATGGAGACTATGATTCCCCCACAAGTCGGGATGAGACTCCGGACGAAAAATAAAAAATAATAAAAGAAGAGGCCAAAAAAAAGAGAAAAGGCCCAAATAAAAAAAGAGAGAAAAAGAGAGAAGGGACAATGCTACTATCCTTTTACCACACTTGTGCTTCAAAGTAGCACCAAGATCTTCATGATAGAGAGTCTCTCATTTTGTCACTTTCATATACTAGTGGGAATTTTTCATTATAGAACTTGGCTTGTATATTCCAATGATGGGCTTCCTCAAATGCCCTAGGTCTTTGTGAAACAAGCGAGTTGGATGCACACCCACTTAGTTTCTTTTGTTGAGCTTTCATATACTTATATCTCTAGTGCATCCGTTGCATGGCAATCCCTACTCACTCACATTGATATCTATTGATGGGCATCTCCATAGCCCGTTGATACGCCTAGTTGATGTGAGACTATCTTATCCCTTTTTTTCTTCTCCACAACCACCATTCTATTCCACCTATAGTGCTATATCCATGGCTCACGCTCATGTATTGCGTGAAGATTGAAAAAGTTTTGAAAATGTTAAAGTATGAAACAATTGCTTGTCTTGTCAACGGGGTTGTGCATGATTTAAATATTTTGTGTGGGGAAGATGGAGCATAGCCAGACTATATGATTTTGTAGGGATAATTTTCTTTGGCCATGTTATTTTGAGAAGACATAATTGCTTAGTTAGTATGCTTGAAGTATTTTTTATGTCAATATGTACTTTTGTCTTGAATCTTTCGGATCTGAATATTCATACCATGATTAAGAAGATTTACATTGAAATTATGCCAAAGTATCACTCCGCATAAAAATTCTCTTTTATCATTTACCTACTCAAGGACGGCGAGGAATTAAGCTTGGGGATGCACGATACGTCTCCGACGTATCTATAATTTTTGATTGCTCCATGCTACTTTATCTACTGTTTTGACTATATTGGGCTTTATTTTCCACTTTTATATTATTTTTGGGACTAACCTATTAACCGGAGGCCCAGCCCAGAATTGCTGTTTTTTGCCTATTTCAGTGTTTCGAAGAAACGGAGTATCAAACGGAGTCAAAATGGAATGAAACCTTCGGAAACGTGATTTTCTCACCGAACGTGATCCAGGAGACTTGGACCCTACTCCAAGAAGTAACAGAGGCGGTCACGAGGGTGGGGGGCGCCCCCTGTCTCGTGGGCCCCTGTTGCTCCGACGTACTCCTTCCTCCTATATATACCTACGTACCCCCAAACGATCAGAACAGGAGCCAAAAACCTAATTCCACCGCCGCAACTTCCTGTATCCACGAGATCCCATCTTGGGGCCTGTTCTAGAGCTCTGCCGGAGGAGGCATCCACCATGGAGGGCTTCTACATCAACACCATATCCTCTCCGATGAAGTGTGAGTAGTTTACTTCAGACCTTCGGGTCCATAGCTAGTAGCTAGATGGCTTCTTCTCTCTTTTTGGATCTCAATACAATGTTCTCCCCCTCTCTCGTGGAGATCTATTCGATGTAATCTTCTTTTTGCGGTGTGTTTGTTGAGACCGATGAATTGTGGGTTTATGATCCAGCTTATTTATGAATAATATTTGAATCTTCTCTGAATTCTTTTATGTATGATTGAGTTATCTTTGCAAGTCTCTTGAATTATCCGTTTGGTTTGGCCAACTAGATTGGTAGTTCTTGCAATGGGAGAAGTGCATAGCTTTGGGTTCAATCTTGCGGTGTCCTTACCCGATGTGAAAGGGTTGCAAGGCACGTATTGTATTGTTGCCATCGAGGATAACAAGATGGAGTATTTATCATATTGCATGAATTTAATCCTCTACATCATGTCATCTAGCTTAAGGTGTTACTCTGTTTTTAACTTAATACTCTAGATGCATGCTGGATAGCAGTCGATGAGTGGAGTAATAGTAGTAGATGCAGAATCGTTTCGGTCTACTTGTCACCGACGTGATGCCTATAAACATGACCATACCTAGATATACTCATAACTATGCTCAATTCTGTCAATTGCTCAACATTAATTTTTCACCCACCGTAGAATACTTATGCTCTTGAGAGAAGCCACTAGTGAAACCTATGGCCCCGGGTCTATTCTCATCATATCAATCTCCATCACTTTTATACTTGCTTTGTTTTTACTTTGCTTTTTACTTTTCACTTTGCATCTCTATACCAAAAATATTATCTCTATCAGATCTCACTCTCGTAAGTGACCGTGAAGGGATTGACAACCCCTAATCGCATTGGTTGCGAGTAGCTATCGGTTTGTGCAGGTACGAGGGACTTGTGCGTGGCCTCCTCTTGGATTGATACCTTGGTTCTCAAAAGCGAGGGAAATACTTACGCTACTTTGCTGCATCATCCTCTCCTCTTCGGGGAAAACCAACGCAAGCTCAAGACGTAGCATGGCTTACGAGATGCCGGTGAAGAAGGCCAAGAAGAAGGCCACGGGGACCCGAAAGGGTCTCCGGCGCAAGGTTATATCGGACTCATCGTCCAAAAAGTCCGAGGTGCACTCCTCCCACAAAAAAAAGGAGGAGGAAGAGGAAAGTTATCCCCCCCCAATCGGAGGAGACAAGAAAAGAAAGGCCGCCCCAACCGGGGAGGCCGAAGGGTCCAAGAAGAGAAGGACCCTCCTTCCGGACTGCTCCACGACGGCCGCCTACAGCGACGACGAGTGGTTGCCCAGGGACAAGCCCCTGGCGAAGTCGTAAGAATCTGGATACCATAATAATTCATGGTATGTTTTATTGCACTGCTTCTCATCACGCCGAACATGATTATGCAGTCTGTCCCGAGCCCATATCGACGTATCTTCATCGGATGGTTCTTTGGACCCGTCGAATATGAATAGCGATTCACTTCCGACCACCTCCACCCCTCGCCCTACGGACAACGTCGAGGTGTTGTCTCAAAGGGCACTGAGCCGAGGGGAGGTAGTCCTGGAGGCGCCTCAAGGCGACGTTCCGGACCCTGGGCGCAAGGGGAGCAAGACTCCCATGGGCTCCGAATTCGTCCCCCAGCTGAACACTACGCCGGAACCTCTAGTGGTTCCGGACTCTGTCAGGCGATCCCCCGTGAAGAGGGGCAAGCCGCCTGTGCCGGTGGCCTCTGTCCATCCAGAGGCATCGGACAACTTGCTGGAAGCGCTTCGCGGCGCTTCTATCGATGAAGAACACCGCACTATCATGAGTGCGGTGGTCAAGAAGGTTAATTCCGCCAAGAGCGGATTGACTGAAGCCTGTGCCAGCCTCCTACAGGCTTTGAGGTAAGTAACCAGATTATAAGAGAATGTTACCACATAGACACTAGCCCATGATGCTCTGTTTGGCGTTTGCAAAGAAAAGCCGAATAGAGGATCACATAATAACCGCAGGAGTCTAATCGAAATATGTCTATGTGCATATGCAGGCTTCACTGCTAGCCGCTGCCACACGTACTGCGGAGGTCGTCGCACTAAAGTGGAACCTTGAGCGGTCCAAGGAAGAGCTCGGCCTTGCCAAAAGGCAGCTCGAAGAAAACAAAGGTAAGTTATACCCCGTCTGTATGTTGATAAAAAAAACAAGGGTGGTTGCTTAGATCATGGGATCGTCATGAATTTTTCCAGGGGCCACGACCGAAGTGGCGACCCTGAAGAAGGCGCTGTCCGAGGCCGAGGACAAGGTGGCCAAGGAGCGCATGGAGCGGGAAAAACAAGAGGCCCGGGTGGGCGAGGTATAGCAAGAGCTCCAGGCTCTCGTCAAAAAACACGAGTTCTTGGAGCTTGACTCTAAGACGCGAGAGTCCGAGCTTGCGAAGGCCCTCAAAAGCGCACAACATGCCAAGGCCGAAGCCCAAATGTTCCTCCAGGAAATTGAGGCGGTTAAGAAGATAGCGTCGGGTAAGGCATTCAGTATGCAAAGCAAGCATGTGAAAGAAAATTTCCTTTTACTTACCCGAGTTCAGAGCTCTCCAGGAGCGTTCACAGATCTACCCCGCAGTGTGTCAGATGCCACGGAGTTCTATCAGGCCGAGGAGGGGAGCTCGATGGAGAAGTTGTTCTGGTCTCGATATCGGGACCGAACACCCTATGCCCTTGAGCGACCAGCTGAAGCAACTAGTCGAGCTCCACAAGGCGGCCGAACAGGCCATGAAGGGCCTTATAGTCCGGTTGTGGCCTGGCGATCCCCTGCCTGATAGCTACTTCGGCCTGGTGAGGCGGCTTGTGAATGCTTGCCCACGGCTTGACGTCATAAAGCGGTTTGTCTGCATCGAGGGCGCGCGCAGGGCTTTTGCCCGAGCAAAGGTCCATTGGACGAAGCTGGACGCTGAGAAGCTGGTGAAGGAGGGGCCGCCGGAAGGCAAGGAGCATCGCCACCCCGAAATGTATTATAACAGCATCCTGAAGGGTTCTCGCCTTGTGGTGGAGGAATGTACTAAGGATGTAATATTCGAATGAATGTACTCATGCGATCCTATAATATGAAACGAGTTCGCTATGCAACGCTTTTGAATTTAAAATATTACCTTCTGTGCGGCCGTTTATAAAATCTGAGAGTTAGCCAGTCATCGGCTTTTGCCCCCATGTAACTAGTACTGAGGTGTTCGCGATAAACCTGAGCACTCTTTATCCCAATTTTGGGTCCTTCGAGGGAGGTGTTCAGCACAACGAACCAGGCAATCGGACTATAAGGCTTTATCACTCTCACTTAGCCATAGAAGTCTACAATTTTAAATTTTGGTGAAGCCCCTAGTATTCGGAAAGCCGAATTTGGGGCGCTATATACGTCTAAGTCGGGCAAGGCCGACTCCTCGCCCGAAGCGAAAAAAGTCTTTAAGGACTTGAGACCTCTCGAACAGCGACCAACTCTCGCCTTATCATGACAGTTAGTTTTCGGCTTTCTCTACTGAGGTGCTCGTCCAGAAGAACCAGGACACAATCGCAGTAGTTCTCCCAGCGCTACCTTAGCTAATATTGCGGAACGTAAGGTACCAAAACATGGGAGCCGGGCAAACCCAACTATTGACCCAAGACATGATTCGGAGCTGATGCGTATAATGCTATAAGTTCGGGGTGCCGCACTGTCGAAAGTGTTCGGACTTCTCACGCCGTATTATGGGGTATACCGAAGCCCCTGGCGTACTGGTCGTACCAGAATGTACGGGTGCAAGTTGTCGTAAATAAACAGACAAGAAAAAGGAAGGGTAATGCAATAATAGACTAATGTTATGCATTGTTATTTAAATAATACGTCAAAGCGTACTGATACAAGTAGTGCAATAAGCAAATAATAGGACTATTTGACATGTCCTATCCAAGGGAAAGCTGCGTATGGGTATTAAAAACGGGTACTTCGATTGTTATTAAAGACCACCTGGGGATTCCCTTGTACGTCTTAGCTTCTTGCCTCCTTGGTTGTTCCGTCCCGTAATGTGTCCAGCAATCATACTGCCGGAAAGGGCTTCCAGAGAGTAAGGTCTGAAGAGAGAAAATGATAAAGGTATGCAGCCCCTGGGGCGGTTGAGCCGCATTGTGGGACATGCCCTGGTCGTGCCCCCGCCTATGCCCATGGTATTTTCAGTGCGTAATAATGTACGCGTGGCACGGATTTCATCGCTTGACTGGGACTAGGACGAGGGGGGGCGAATTGCTAGGCGAGCTCTGAACGTGCCAGGCGATCCTGTTGCAGGTTACTCCGGACTCGCTTGACAGTATCCGGGGGCTTTGTCGCCGAATTGGCGGTTTGCCTTAAAAGGCTGCCTTGTGCCTCAGCTGCGAGGGGCGCAGTGTGTTCCTCCGTGCAGAGTGAGCGTTTTGTGTTTCCATTGACTGTTATAACCCCATGCGGTCCTGGCATTTTGAGCTTGAGGTATGCATAATGCGGTACTGCATTGAATCTGGCAAATGCGGTTCGCCCGAGCAGTGCGTGATAGCCCGCTGCGGGCAGACGATATCAAAGATTAACTCCTCGCTTGGAAGTTGTCCAGGAGATCCGAAGACCACTTCGGTGTGATTGAGCCCGTGCAATGGGCCTCTACACTGGGATGACACTGTTAAGGTGGTTTTGGTGGGTTTGATCCTCGAGGGTCTATACCCATTTTGTGCCTTTGTATCTTGATAGAGCAGGTTCAGGCTTGCTGCCGTCCATAAGGACTCGAGTGAGGTGAAATCCGTCGATGATGGGGTCAAGGACCAATGCGGCAGATCCGCCATGACGGATACTAGTGGGGTGGTCCCTGTGATCGAAAGTGAATGGACAAAGTTGAACTTTGGGGCGACTGGCTCCATCGCATAGACGTCCCTTAGTGCACGCTTCCGTTCCCTCTTGGGAACGTGGGTTGCGTATATCATGTTCACCGTTTTCACTTGTGGAGAGAACCTCTTCTGTCCTCCTATGTTCGGCGGCCGGGGCTCCTCCTCGTCGTCGTTATGCAGCCCCTTGTCCCTGTTTTCGGCATTCAACTTGCCGCCTGCTTGAACACCCAACATTCTCTGTTGGTGTGATTGGCTTGCTTATCGGGGGTGCCGTGAATTTGACACGAGCTATCGAGTATGCGGTCCAAACTGGACGGGCCCGGATTGCTTCTTTTGAACGGCTTCTTCTGCTGACCGGATTTAGAGCCGCCGAATCCGGCATTGACTACCGTGTCTTCGGCGTTGTCGCTGTTGTTGTGGCGCTTGTGTCTGTTACGACATGGTATGTCGTTAGTATCCTTTGTATCTGAAGGGCCATGACTTATTGATGTGTTGTTGCTGCGAGCCATCCAGCTGTCTTCGCATGCGCAAAAGCGGGTCATGAGCGTCGTGAGGGCTGCCATAGACTTCGGCTTCTCCTGGCCGAGGTGTCGGGCGAGCCACTCGTCACAGATGTTATGCTTAATGCCGCTAAGGCCTCTACATCCGGACAGTCGACAATTTGGTTTTTCTTGGTTAGGAACCGTGTACAGAATTGCCTGGCCGATTCCCCTGGCTGCTGAGTTATATGGCTCAAGTCATCAGCATCCGGTGGTCGCACATAAGTGCCCTGGAAGTTGTCAAGGAATGTGTAACATCCCAAATTTTCAATTTGGAATGTTATACATTAGGTCATCATGCATATCATATTTTCTCGCATTTTCCGATCCTAGAAAATTTCACGCAACTCAAGGACCCTCGGAGAGAGTTGGAAGTTTCATTATTTTCATATTTGGGAATTCTCAAATTTGGAAATAGGATCATTGGATTTATTTAATTATCTTCATAAAGTTTTTCCTATAAAAATCTCAAGAGAGGGAATAATATGACTTTCCCAATAATTAGGAAAAATGAAGATATTATAAATAAATCAAATTTGGTTTTTGAAAGATTTATTTTGCTTAGGCAAAAATGAGCATTTAAAATTTTTATGCATGTTGCAGTTTTTAAAAGTTCATTTTGTTCGACTAATTTTTAGGAGTCGGGGAAAAATTTGTTTTATTTAAATCGGAGTTCGTTTGATATTTTATTTATTTCGTTTTGTTTTAATTTAAATTTAAAAAAAGCAGCGCCTGGACCGAGGCCGAGGCCAGCTGACCGGCCAGCCCAGGCCAGTAGCGCCCAGCGCCCGCCTCCCTCTCCCTCGCGCGCACGCCGCCGCCCGAGTCCCGCTCGGGGACGACTCCGCCGCCGCCGCCCGGAGTCCGGCTTCACCAGCGCTCCGTTGCCCCTTCCCAAGCCGGAGCACCCTCCTATTTAACCATGACCCCCCCCTTCTCTCTCACCGCCGCCGCCGCCCTCCGAGCCCCGGCGCCGCCCGCCCTCGAGCGCCGCCGCCGTCGCCCCTCGTCGCCCGAACACGCCGCCGTCGCCCGAAGCCCCTCGCCGACCCGCCGCCACCCACCGCCCTCGCCCGACCAGGGAGCCTCAGCGAGCCCAGCCGTGAGAGCCACCGGAGGTAGCCGCCCGCGCCGCCCCGTCCGATCCGATCCGGTTTTCCCCAATAAACCGACCCGGTTTTTTTAATAAAAAAAAAGATGTTCGGTTTTTTTAAAAACCTAGATTGGTTTTATTTTTTTTCGGTTTTCTTATTTAGCGAACGTTCACCGACCCGTTCGTTTCAATGAACGCGTTCGTTGGATTAGTTCTGTTAACGAACGTCCGTTATTAAATCCGTTAAATCGTTTTCTTTTAAATCGGATTTAATCCGTTAATTTTGATTCGATTTACGATCCGATTTTCAAATCTGTTCTATTTCTTGCTCGTTTATCGGAATCGGGTGATTCAAGCGCTGGAGTTTAAGAATGAAACCGCCGTTCAAACTACCCTACTTTCGCAGAGTTTTGCTACTGTGAAATTTTGACCTATTTTCAGATTGCTAAACCGAGTCGTTCTCTCTCGAGTTCCGACTTTCGATGCTTTATTTGATTCGATTCTTTTGCAACCAGGGTTCTTAAGTTGAACTATCTGGTTAGATCTTTTATTCGAGATTTCCACATGCATTAGATGAGTACTTATTGTATGCTTGTTGTTTGTCTGCGTTAGATCACCCGGTGCGCCGCTTGTTACTTGAATCTCTAGGACTCATGGATCATCGGCAAGGCAAGTAACACTTTGATCATACCTTTTCTACTACCCGGTTTTATTGCATTAGATCAAACCCTCAAACACTTGCATGATTAGGATCTAATCAAATTGTGGGATGGGAAGTAGATTGAGGTAGTACCTATTACTGTTTTACTTATGAAACCTTGGGAGTTACTTCTACGTTTGCTTGATTATGCCATGCTATGCTAGTAGGCGTGGATTGGGTGAGTGAATATCCATGACAGATGTGAGATTGTTAATTAATGGTTTATCTAAGGTGGCAACCTAAACACACATCTGGGTGGATTGAGGCACTGGTTTCTATCAGGACTTGCTGTATTTCTTGGACCGCCACCTGGGCTCTAAGGGATCATAAGATTATTCAAACTAGAAACTTACGTGTGCAGCCACAAGCCAATTATGGGCTCTGGCGTAGTTGACTAAGTTGTGCGAACTCTTACGGGTAGGCTAGCTGATGTAGGGGATGTAGGTTGGTACGGTCTACCCACATGTAAGGTGCTAAGCGCTTACGAAAGACTATGTCTCGGTCATCCGCTTTCTCAAACACCATGTAGTGCGAGAACCAAGTGGAGGCGATCGAGTCTTGTGGGGAAAAGTGCGCAAACCTCTGCAGAGTGTATAAACTAATCATGATTAGCCGTGTCCCCGGTTATGGACGAATCTTGAGTATCTAGTACTTGGATATCATGTGAATCTCAACATGTTACTTCTAATAATAAAGTTATTGGGTTTTAATGAGTACTTTTTAATTGGGATTGAGGATGTCAACCATTCTCAATGTTTAACAACCACCATGATAGTTAAATAAAATTATTCCTTTGATGTAGGGAAAAATCAGCTTTATGCAAAAATGTAACCGTAGAGCCTTACCACCAGCCAAATATGCATGTAGTATAGGCTTATTGCTTCATTGCTCTCTATGTGTTACATTGCCAAAGATATTCCATGTCTTGACCCGTTTGGGCTGCAACTTTTCATGTTGCAGACTTTTCGACTGACAGTAAGGTGTTAGGTCGTGGTTCTATACTCGGTGATGCCGTTGGAGTTGATGGACTCACTCGTTTTCCAAGCCTTCCGCTGTTATTATTAGATGGCCTTAAGCCATATTATTGTGTTAAGTTCCCTTGTGGACAACGATGTAATAAGTGTGTGATTGCTACTGCTATAAATCCTTGAAATCTTGTGTTGTGTCGACATTCTTGATCCAGGGATGACACCGAGCACGAGCGCTAGATCCATTCGGTGCAGTCATGACAGAGAATGGTATCGAGCACACCGACTATAGGACACGACCACTAAGATAAAGCCATAGATCACTATTCTCTTCTCATTTTCTAACTCCTCATCTTTTCTACTCTCTTTAGGATGAAGGACGCGAAGATCAAGTACACCCAACGGATGAAGGCACACCTTTTGGATTTCACTTGAAGGAAGTTACCAAGTATCTAAATATTGGACTACCAAGCTTCACGGGACTTTCAACGCCACTCGCTGAAGAGGATATTTGGAAGATTCACGCTCACGTTCGGGAAGGACATTCGCCCCAATCACCAAGCCAATAGATAGTGTTTTCGATTGCACCAACTTGGAGTGCAGGAAAGAGCATGGCAGCTCACATCACCATGGGACGCATTGGAGAAGTTTATCAAGAAGACCTCAAGGACACAATCTACCAGATTTGCGGACGTCGAGATGACAAATGGGAAGTCGTCAGCACCAAGAAGGATAGATCCATTGCAGCATTCATCCAGAGTTAAACCAGCACATTCGGCGCCAGGGAGAACCGGATGTGCAATGATATGTTGGAGTTGCGAGAATGCAAAGGGAAGGATCATCGAGCTTGAAGAAGAACTAAAGACAACTCGCAAGGACTATATGGACGAGATCGTAGCTCTAGCAAGACACAATAACGATCTTAAGTACGAGATTGAAGAACTGAAGAAGAAGTTGGCGCTCAGGAATGAAGACCAGTATGTCAATCACCCAAGCAACTACATCAACATCGACGACACCGATTCGGATCCAAGTGAACCCGACTTTGAAGACGAAGCTGGAGCAGACATTATGGAGTCTTCCACCGGTTCAAATTAGCAGAAGTCCCCCACATATTAGTAATATTCCCTCCATGTAAACAATATAGCACACGCACTTTTGCGATAGTTAGATCATTGTAAGCCTTGTTTGATTGAATGAAGTGATTTTGTGTGTATTTGCTCATGTGCATTTGGGTAGTGATTCCCCTTAGACCTCATTCTATTCTAAATTCTCATCTTTTCTAAACCCATCGGATGCCTCAGAGACGCGACCCGGATTTTGTTTTCCCCAGAGATCACCCAACTGATCCGGCGAGAATACCACGATTCAAACATTGGTGCGAGAACAGGCAACAACAACAACAACAACACCGCCACCACCACCTGCGGATCATCGACTCGTTTCCTTAGACCGAACCGCGGTGTATTCCAAAGAGCACCGAGCCAATTGTAGCAGATACTGGCTCCGCAAGATAGGAAGGGAGCTGACCACTGCGGATGCACGGATGGAGAAAGAGTGAAGTTTGCAGCACATCAGCTTGAAGGACCCGCAGTGACATGGTGGGAGAATTTCACGACCACTTACCACTGAGACACCTTTGTCACATGGGATCAATTTCAGCAAGCTTTTCGCCTTGCCCATGTTTCAGCAGGAGCTATGGCCATGAAGAAGCGTGAGTTTCGCAATTTACGCCAAGGAGGAAGGACTGTTGGCGGTCGTGGATGACTTTAGTAAACTAGCACGTTATGCCCCGGATAGCGTTACTCTTGATGACTAAGCGGAGAAGTTTCTAGAAGGACTGAATGATGAGTTGACATGCCGTTGATGGTAGCCAGTTTCAATAACTACCAGGAGTTAGTAGACCGAGCCCTCATGATTGAAGGAAAGCGGCTGACAAATTGAGAAATAGCGGAAGTATGGACAAGGGAAGTATAACTCTGGAGCTCAATGAAACCTCGTTATACCCCTAAGTCAGGAATTCAGTTTGACATACCCATGGAGGAGGTAATTCGCATAACCATAATGGCACCAAGAATGGGAGCAGGGAATGGAGGAAGTAATGGACAGAATCGCACCAACCCGTCAACACCATCCAAAGTAGACCTGAGTCATGTTACTTGCTTTAAGTGCCGCAAGACTGGGCATTATGCCAATGGTATCCGAGAAGGCGAATGGAAATGGCAATGGAAGCTACGGAAAGAAGCCCAACCCTTTCAATAGAGGACGGGTGAACCACATTGAAGTGGAGGAGGTTGAAGATCGACTGATGCACGATGTCGGTAAGTTTTTGGTTAAGTCATTTCTGCGGTTGTTCTTTTCGATCTTTGGTGCATCGCATTCATACATATCAAGGGATTTGTGGATAAGTACAAGTTACCAACCCAAGCCCTTAGGTCACCCATGCTAGTAACCTCACGGGAGGCGAGTACATGGCTAGTAAATGGTGTGATCGATTGCCATTAAGGATTGGACACTATGTTTTCCCCTCGGACCTAATAGTTACGGAATCCCAAGGATTGGATGTGATATTAGGAATGGATTGGTTATCAAAGTATGGAGGAAACATAGATTGCACCACAAAGTCAATTTTGCTCACCACACGGAAGGAAGAAGGATTAAGTATGTATCACGGCATCGGTAGGAGATCCTAAGTTAATTGCTTATCGGGAGTGGTGCGGGAAGAAGTACCGATGGTGAAGGATTTTCTGATGTATTTCGGAAGAGTTGCGGGGAATGCCACGGATAGAGACATTGAGTTTTTGATCGAGCTGTTGCGAGGAACAGGCCCGATATCGAAGCGGCCGTATAGGATGCGACAGGATTTGGCGGAAATCAAGAAGCAGATTAAGGAACTTTTGGATAAAGGTTTTATCGCCCAAGCTCTTCACCTTGGGGATCACCCGTTTTGCTAGTGGAGAAGAAGGATGGATCGTTAAGAATGGTTGTTGATTATCGTGGATTGAATGAAGTAACAATCAAGAACAAGTACCCACTACCAATGATAAATGATCTGTTTGATCGCTTGCAAGGAGCCAAAGTGTTTTCCAAGATCGACTTGCGATCAGGGTACCATCGATTGAAGATTCGGGGCAGGACATACCCAAGACAGCATTTACCACGAGATATGGATTATGCGAGTATACCGTTATGTCATTTGGGTGACTAACGCACCAGCCTATTTCATGAACACGATGAACAAAGTGTTTATGGAGTTTTGGATAAGTTAAATCGTGGTGTTCATTGATGACATTTTGATTTTCTCGAAGAATGAAGAGGAACACAAGGAACATTGCGATTGGTTTTGGAGAAACCGAGGGAACACCAGTTGTATGCCAAGTTCAGCAAATGTGAGTTTTGGTTAAAGGAAGTTGGATTTCTCGGACATGTTATATCCGGAGAAGGGATAGCGATTGACCCCACAAAGGTTGAGACCGTAACCAAATGGGAAGCACCAACGACAGTTGGAGAGATTCGGAGTTTCCTTGGACTCGCAGGATACTACCGAAGGTTCATTGAAAATTTCTCAAGGATTGCCAAGCCTATGACAGAATTGTTGAAGAAGGAAAACAAATTTATATGGGTGAGGACTGTGAGGCAAGTTTTCGGGAGTTGAAGAAAAGATTGGTCACCTCAGGTTTGATATTGCGGATCGGACTAAGGATTATGAGGTATTTTATGACGCTTCACGTCGAGGACTTGGAGCGATGCTTATGCAGGAAGGAAGAGTTGTTTCGTATGCTTCGCGACAACTTAAGCCCCATGAGTTGAATTATGCCACTCATGATTTGGAGTTAGCAGCCGTTGTGCATGCCCTGAAGACATGGAGACATTTTCTCATTGGAAATCATTGTGAAGTATACACGGATCACAAGAGTTTGAAGTACATTTTCACACGTATGAATTGAATCTCGGACAAAGGAGATGGTTAGAGCTTATCAAGGATTATGACATGAGATTGCATTATCACCGGGAAGGCTAATGTCGAAAGGCAACGCATTGAGCCGTAAGAGCCACGTCAATACCCTAATGATGGGAGGAATACCCAATGAGTTAGCCGAGGACCTTCGAGAGCTATGTTTGGAAATAGTTCCGAGAGGCTATGTAGCAGCATTGGAGATTCAGTCAACACTGATGGACAAAATCGAGAGAAGCCCAAAAGGCAGATAAGGAAGTTGCCTCTATAAAGGAGAAAATGAGCAAAGGAAAGGCTAAAGGATTTCGTGAGGACGAGCACGATACCCTATGGTTTGAAGACCGTGTTTATGTGCCCAATGACCCAGAGATCAGGAGGTTGATTTTACAAAAAGCCCATGATTCACCCTATTCGATTCACCCAGGAAATACCAAGATGTATTTGGATTTGAAGAATACTTTCTGGTGGACGGAATGAAGAAGGATATTGCGGAGTATGTAGCGATTTGCGGCGTATGTCGAAAGTAAAGGCGAGAACATCGAAGCAGGATTGTTACAACCATTGCCGATACCGAATGGAAGTGGGATAAACTAGGCATGGATTTTATCACAGGATTGCCAAAGACTCGTTCGAGGATATGACTCGATTTGGGTTATAGTCGACCGTTTGACCAAGGTAGCTCATTTTATTCGGTCAAGACTACCTATAGCGGTGTTAAGTTGGCAAAGATATACATGACCAGAATTGTGTGCTTACACGGAGTTCCGAGGAGCATCGTATCGAGATAGAGGAACCCGGTTTACCTCGAAATTTTGGAACCGGTTACACGAAACATTGGGAACCCGATTGAATTGATGCTGACTTTCCACCCACGACCGATGGATGACGGAGAGAGTCAATCAGATTTTGGAGGACATCTTTGAGAGCTTGTGCCCTAGATTATGGATCTAGCTGGGATGAAAATTTGCCGTATGCAGAATTTTCCTACAACAACGATTACCAAACCAGCTTGAAGATGGCACCTTCGAAGCTTTGTATGGAAGAAGGTGCAGGACACCGTTGTTATGGGGCGAAACTAGAGATCGCCAGTTGTTCGGACCAGATTTAATTAAGGAGTGCGAGCAGAAAGTTAAGTTGATTCGAGACAGGCTCAAGGTAGCCCGATCCGGACAAAAGAGCTATGCCGATTCAAAGCGCCAAAGCGATTGAGCATGAAGTTGGAGACAGAGTATATCTCGAGTATCCCGCTCCAAGGAGTTAAGCGTTTTGGAGTTAAAGGAAAGTTAGCACCCGTTCGTTGGACCGTATAAGATTTTGCAACGCATGGGAGAAGTTGCTTATAAGTTGGAATTACCAGAAAGACTGTCAGGAGTTCATGATGTATTCCATGTTTCTCAGTTGAAGATATGTCACCCCGAGATAGCAGAGGTACCGTTAAGAGACACTGTACCATTGGAAGCAATTCAGTTGAAGGATGATTTGACATATGAGGAGAAACCGGTTAAGATTCTCGATTATGCCAGCAGAGTTACCCGCACCAAGGTTATCAAGTTTTGCAAAGTTCAGTGGAGCCACCACACTGAGGATGAAGCCACCTGGGAAAGAGAGGAAGTTTTGCTCAAGGACCACCCACACCTATTTTCTAGCCAACCCGAATCTCGAGGGCGAGATTCATCTTAAGGGGGTAGGTTTGTAACATCCCAAATTTTCAATTTGGAATGTTATACATTAGGTCATCATGCATATCATATTTTCTCGCATTTTCCGATCCTAGAAAATTTCACGCAACTCAAGGACCCTCGGAGAGAGTTGGAAGTTTCATTATTTTCATATTTGGGAATTCTCAAATTTGGAAATAGGATCATTGGATTTATTTAATTATCTTCATAAAGTTTTTCCTATAAAAATCTCAAGAGAGGGAATAATATGACTTTCCCAATAATTAGGAAAAATGAAGATATTATAAATAAATCAAAGGTGGGTTTTGAAAGATTTATTTTGCTTAGGCAAAATGAGCATTTAAATTTTTATGCATGTTGCAGTTTTAAAAGTTCATTTTGTTCGACTCATTTTAGGAGTCGGGGAAAAATTGTTTTATTTAAATCGGAGTTCGTTTGATATTTTATTTATTTCGCTTTTGTTTTAATTTAAATTTAAAAAAAAGCAGCGCCATCCCACTGGACGAGGCCCGGCCGGCCCAGCCAGCCAGGCCCAGGCCAGCGCCCCCAGCGCCCGCCTCCCTCTCCCGCGCGCCTTGCCCGCTTGAGTCCGCTTCGGGGCGACTCCGCCGCCGGAGTCCGGCTTCACCCGGCGCTCCCGTTGCCCCGTCCCCAAGCGGAGCACCCTCCTATTTAACCCATGACCCCCCCTTCTCTCTCACCGCCGCCGCCCTCCCGAGCCCGGCCGAACGCCGCCCGCCGTCCGAGCGCGCGTCGCCCCTCGTCGCTTGAACACGCGCCGTCGCCCGGAGCCCCTCGCCGACCAGCGCCACCCACCGCCCTCGCCCGACCCGCCGGAGCCCCGCCGGAGCCCCGCCGGCGAGAGAGCCACCGGAGGTAGCCGCCCGCGCCGCCCCGTCCGATCCGATCCGGTTTTCCCCAATAAACCGACCCGGTTTTTTATATAAAAAAAAAGATGTTCGGTTTTTTTTTAAAACCTAGATTGGTTTTATTTTTTTCGGTTTTCTTATTTAGCGAACGTTCACCGACCCGTTCGTTTCAATGAACGTGTTCGTTGGATTAGTTCTGTTAACGAACGTCCGTTATTTAATCCGTTCGTCGTTTTCTTTTAAATCGGATTTAATCCATTAATTTTGATTCGATTTACGATCCGATTTTCAAATCTGTTTTATTTCTTGCTCGTTTATCGAATCGGTGATTCAAGCGCACTGGAGTTTCAGAATGAAACCGCCGTTCCGACTACCCTACTTTCACAGAGTTTTGCTACTGTGAAATTTTGACCTATTTTCGGATTGCTAAACCGAGTCGTTCTCTCTCGAGTTCCGACTTTCGATGCTTTATTTGATTCGATTCTTTTGCAACCAGGGTTCTTAAGTTGAACTATCTGGTTAGATCTTTTATTCGAGATTTCCTGTGCATTAGATGAGTACTTATTGTATGCTTGTTGTTTGTCTGCGTTAGATCACCGGAGTGCGCCGCTTGTTACTTGAATCTCTAGGACTCATGGATCATCGGCAAGGCAAGTAACACTTTGATCATACCTTTTCTACTACCCAGTTTTATTGCATTAGATCAAACCCTCAAACACTTGCATGATTAGGATCTAATCAAATTGTGGGATGGGAAGTAGATTGAGGTAGTACCTATTACTGTTTTACTTATGAAACCTTGGGAGTTACTTCTACGTTTGCTTGATTATGCCATGCTATGCTAGTAGGCGTGGATTGGGTGAGTGAATATCCATGACAGATGTGAGATTGTTAATTAATGGTTTATCTAAGGTGGCAACCTAAACACACATCTGGGTGGATTGAGGCACTGGTTTCTATCGAGGACTTGCTGTATTTCTTCGGACCGCCACCCAGGCTCTAAGGGATCATAAGATTATTCAAACTAGAAACTTACGTGTGCAGCCACAAGCCAATTATGGGCTCTGGCATAGTTGACTAAGTTGTGCGAACTCTTACGGGTAGGCTAGCTGATGTAGGGGATGTAGGTTGGTACGGTCTACCCACATGTAAGGTGCTAAGCGCTTACGAAAGACTATGTCTCGGTCATCCGCTTTCTCAAACACCATGTAGTGCGAGAACCAAGCGGAGGCGATCGAGTCTTGTGGGGAAAAGTGCGCAAACCTCTGCAGAGTGTATAAACTAATCATGATTAGCCGTGTCCCGGTTATGGACGAATCTTGAGTATCTAGTACTTGGATATCATGTGAATCTCAACATGTTACTTCTAATAATAAAGTTATTGGGTTTTAATGAGTACTTTTTAATTGGGATTGAGGATGTCATCAACCATTCTCAATGTTTAACAACCACCATGATAGTTAAATAAAATTATTCCTTTGATGTAGGGAAAAATTAGCTTTATGCAAAAATGTAAATCAGAGAGCCTTACCACCAGCCAAATATGCATGTAGTATAGGCTTATTGCTTCATTGCTCTCTATGTGTTACATTGCGGCATATTCCATGTCTTGACCCGTTTTGGGCTGCAACTTTTCATGTTGCGAGACTTTTCGCATGACAGTAAGGTGTTAGGTCGTGGTTCTATACTCGGTGATGCCGTTGGAGTTGATGGACTCACTCGTTTTCCAAGCCTTCCGCTGTTATTATTAGATGGCCTTAAGCCATATTATTGTGTTAAGTTCCCTTGTGGACAACGATGTAATAAGTGTGTGATTGCTACTGCTATAAATCCTTGAATCTTGTGTTGTGTCGACATTCTTGATCCAGGATGACCCGAGCACAGAGCGCTAGATCCATTCGGGTCTGGTCGCGACAGAATGCATCTTCCAAATCCTCCCAACTGCCAATTGAGTCTGCTGGCAAGCTATTCAGCCAATGCTGACCTGGTCCTTTGAGTTTTAGTGGGAGGTACTTGATGGCATGTAGATCATCACCGCGAGCCATGTGGATGTGGAGGAGGAAATCCTTGATCCATACTACGGAATCTGTTGTACCATCATATGATTCAATATTTACGGGTTTAAAACCCTCTGGGAATTCGCGATCCATTACTTCATCAGTGAAGCATAGGGGGTGTGCAGCGCCTCTGTGCCGGGCTATATCACGACGCAGTTCATATGAGTCTTGTCTGCTGTATTCGGCCCGGCCGGATTTGCTTTTAGTGTATTCGGCGTGACGGTCATCGTCCCGCGTTGGTGTGCGCCCCCGTAATCCGTAGATCAATCTTGCATGTTTTGCCTTGTTTTCCAATACGTCTCGCAGGTCCCGCGTGTTGCCCCGGGCCTTGGTATTTTGTTTGAGTGGCGGCGGGGTGCAGGCTGGACTTCAGGCTGAAATGCCTCTCTGTCTCTGCCACGAGGTGGCCGATCAGCCACATCATACGCTGGTGATGTAGGTTTCAATGCTTCCTCCTCGAGTTGAGGTAGCAACCTGCGCTTTGGATAACTCTTGGTTGGACTTCGGTCCATCAATCCTCTAGCAGATATTGATCAGCTCGAAGTTGTTGTTGCTTTTTCTTTAGGCTGTTTGATGTGGCTATAAGCCGGCGCTTGAAGCGCTCCTGCTCGACGGGATCCTGAGGCATGACAAATTCTTTGTCGCCGAGGCTCACTTCGTCTTCAAAGAGAGACATGTAATTGTCATCCTCTGATTCTCCGTTTGCTGCCTGTTCCAGAGGGCTAGCTTGTTCATCCTCCCGCTCGAGGTCCGGCTGGAGGGGATTATCGTCGTCTTCGGAACTATCTGGAGTGTTATTGTCTCTTGTGCCGGTATCGCTGCCTTTGCTATGGCGAGACTTAGAGCGGCGCTGCTGACGTCGGTGCTTGGGTTGCTTCTTGGAGGGATTATCCTCCGTTGTCTTATCGCCATCCCCTTCTTTAGGGGTGTCCACCATGTATATGTCATACGATGAGGTGGTAGTCCAGCGCCCTGTGGGCGGTGGTTTTTGTTCGTCTCCTGCATCGTCGTCCATAACGTCGATGTCTTCGGAGCCGAAGTCGAGCATGTCAGTTAAATCGTCGACAGTGGCTACTAAGTGGGTGGTGGGTGGGGCACGAATTTCTTCATCGTCCGCATCCCATTCTAGCCGGACATAGTTCGGCCAAGGGTCTCCTGACGGGGAGAGAGGCCTCAGTGAATTTAGTGCGTCGCCAAAAGGCGAGTGCTGAAAGATATCCGGGGAGGTAAATTCCATGATCGGTGCCCAATCGGATTTGATGGACACGGACACAAGCGGCTCGGAGTCCGTGGCCGGGGACGAATCCAACGGTTCGGCAACACGGGTCTCGTAGGAGGTGAAGTCAGTATTCGGCGCTATCGCCACTGAGTGTGCGGCCTCTCTGGAGGGATCCATCCATCCGTCCATAGATGGCACGATTTGTTCCGGATTGAAGGCTGGAGTAGTTGCAGGTGTGATCTCCCGAACATAGTCCGACGGCAGAGCTAAATCATGCTCGTTGTGATCGTGCGGCGCACCTGACATGGGCTCGAATCCGTCGAAGATCAAGTCTTCGCGGATGTCGGCTGTATAGTTCAAGTTTCCAAACCTGGCCTGATGGCCAGGGGTGTAGCTATCGATGTGCTCCAGATGGCCAAACGAGTTAGCCCGCAGTACGAAGCCGCCGAATACGAAGATCTATCCAGGGAGGAAAACCTCACCCAGGATCGCATCGTTTCCGATGATTGAAGGAGCCATCAAGCCTTACGGTGACGGCACAGTGGAACTCTCAATGAAAGCACCAATGTCGGTGTCAAAACCGGTGGATCTAGGGTAGGGGGTCTCGAACTGTGTGTCTAAGGCGGATGGTAACAGGAGGCGGGGGATACGATGTTTACCCAGGTTCAGGCCCTCTCGATGGAGGTAATACCCTACTTCCTGCTTGATTGATCTTGATGATATGAGTATTACAAGAGTTGATCTACCACGAGATCGTAGAGGCTAAAACCCTAGAAGCTAGCCTATGGTATGATTGTTGTTGTCCTCACGGACTAAACCCTCCAGTTTATATAGACACCGGAGGGCTAGGGTTACACAGAGTCGATTACAAGGAGGAGATCTGCATATCTGTATTGCCAAGCTTGCCTTCCATGCCAAGGAGAGTCCCATCCGGACACGGGACGAAGTCTTCAATCTTGTATCTTCATAGTCCAACAGTCCGGCCAAAGGATATAGTCCGGCTGTCCGAGGACCCCTTAATCCAGGACTCCCTCAGGGGTGTCCGGACCCTTCCGACCGCAGCGTGAGGCGTCATCTTCCCAATTGTAATGCCACATGGGAAGCCCTCTGTATTGGAATGGCTGGACCACCCGCACTATGGAATTTGTCATTACCTCTATTATTGATAATCCGGACTGGGCGAGCGTCTTTATCTTGCCCATCAATTGACGGACTTCCGCGCTATCTTCCTCCTCGAGGCTCCGAAGGCGCCAGCTGTGGCGTTTCTTCAATGGAGCGATTGAAAATTTGGGCAGACCTATTCGGACCACTCGAAGGGCCACTCTTCGGACGCCTTCTTCTGCGTGCTAGACATGTATCTTGGTTATGAGGGACGAGGCAGAATAGCTTCCTCCACAATTCAAAATGGGCCTCACAACCCAGGAATAGCTCACAAAGAGCAACGTAACCCGCAATGTGCTGGATGGAAGCAGGATTGAAATTGTGCAGTTGGAGGCCGTAATACTCCAGAAGCCCTTGGAGGAACGGGTGGATTGGAAATCCAACACCTCTTAATAAGTAGGGAATGAAGCACACTCGTTCCCCCCTGGATGGATTGGGGAAATTCTCCGCCTGAGCCCCGCCATTGAAGGAAGTTAATCCTGCATGAACAGGGACTAAATCTGCGGGGGGGAGAAATCCCTGTGTTTGCAGCTTCTCTAGCTGATTGTGGGATACAGAACATTTCCCCCAATCGCCTTGTTCAGAGCCATGGGGATGGGAGGAAGAGCTGGGAGCGCTAGCCATGTTGGAATGGTTTCTCCTAGCAAGATTTGAGGATTCCTCGCTTGGTGTGGAATGGATCTGAGATCCAATCTCTTTAAATAGACACCTTTCTTACGTGATCAGGGTGTTATGTGCAAAAATACCCCGGCCTCTCGTATTCGCTCGACACGTGGAAGCTGAATTGATGAAGGCGTGGAAGCCGATGGGCGCGACATTAAATGGAAAGCCGAAAACTGCTCTTTAAATCAGGTACCTTGAAGTAAACGGAGGAGGAACCCGCCCTGCAATGCCGAAGACAATCTACGAGCCGGACACATCGTCATTGAAAGACTGGTTCAGGGGCTACTGAGGGAGTCCTGGACTAAGGGGTCCTCGGGCATCTGGCCTATTGGACTTGGGCCGGACTGATGGGCTGTGAAGATACAAGACCGAAGACTCTCACCCGTGTATGGATAGGACTCTCCTTGGCGTGGAAGGCAAGCTGGGCGTCCAAATATGAAGATTCCTTTCTCCATAACCGACTTTGTACAACCCTAGTCCCCTTTGGTGTCTATATAAACCGGAGGGTTTAGTCCGTAGAGAAAATCATAATCATAATCACACAGGCTAGACTTCTAGGGTTTTAGCCATTACGATCTCGTGGTAGATCAACTCTTGTAATACTCATATTCATCAAGATCAATCAAGCAGGAAGTAGGGTATTTGTCGGTGTCAAAACTGGCGGATCTCGGGTATGGGGTCCCAAACTGTGCGTCTAAGGCGGATGGTAACAGGAGGCGGGGGACACGATATTTACCCAGGTTCAGGCCCTCTCGATGGAGGTAATACCCTACTTCCTGCTTGATTGATCTTGATGATATGAGTATTACAATAGTTGATCTACCACGAGATCGTAGAGGCTTGTTGTCCTACGGAAAAAACCCTATGGTTTATATAGACACCGGAGGGGGCTAGGGTTACACAGAGTCGGTTACAAGGGAGGAGATCTACATATCTGTATTGCCAAGCTTGCCTTCCACGCCAAGGAGAGTCCCATCCGGACACAGGACGAAGTCTTCAATCTTGTATCTTGATAGTCCAACAGTCCGGCCAAAGGATATAGTCCGGCTGTCCGAGGACCCCCTAATACAGGACTCCCTCGGTAGCACCTGAACCAAGCTTCAATGACGATGAGTCCGGCGCACAGATTGTCTTCGGCATTGCAAGGCGGGTTCCTCCTCCGAATACTCCATAGAAGATTTTGAACACAAAGACAATGTCCGGCTCTGCAAAACAAATTCCACATACCACCGCAGAGAGAATAATATTTCCACAAATCTAATCTGCTGACGTATTTTACAGCATGACATCACACCACGGCCTGGTCATTATTCGAACCGTTTTTCACAACCAACCACTGCACATATCGCGAGGCGGTTTCCTTGGCACATCTTGTCGAAGCAGAGATTGTGTCCCCTCATCACGGGATTCTCATCAATACGGGTGTGGGTAACCCAACTGCGCCATCAATTATGGCGCTTGGGGAATAAGAGGTTTTATCAGGCAAGTGGGAAGGCGCAGAATCCCTGCTGCCTTTATAAGGGGATAAGGACTCCCTTTCGCACCAATGCTTTCTACTTCCCGATTCATTCCCTTCCGCTCAAGCTCCAGCGCCCAAGTGATCGTCTTCTATGCCCACAAAAGGTCCTCCGAAGATGTCCGGATCCGGAGCATGAGGCAAATGGATGGCCTCTACCGTCCGAGAGAAGGATATCAAAAAGCTTTGGGAGGCCGGGTACCTGGCCAAGAAAATCAGCCACTGTCTCCCAACGGCGGGACAGATCAAGTACTATGCGCATGCTCCTAGGGGGATAGATTGGTAGGAAAAGACCATCGCTCGTCCCCGACCGCCACTCATAAGGATGCACAAGCCAGGTACACTTCATGTTTCAAATTTGTTACACAACTTTAACCATACGTGCATGCTACGAGATTTGCTAACTTCAACACAAGCATTTATCAAATTCACAACTACTCAACTAGCATGACTTTGATATTATCACCTCCATTTCTCAAAACTGTTATCAAGCATCAAACTTATCTTAGTATTCAACACACTCAAAAGAAAATTTCACATATCTTCAATACCAAGTATATTAACATTAAGCAAATTACCATGCTATTAACGACTCTCAAAATAATCTAAGTTAAGCATGAGAGTTCATCTATCTCTTCAAAATAAAACCACCATTGTGCTCTAAAAGATATAAGTGAAGCACTAGAGCAACGACAAACTACTCCAAAAGGATATGAGTGAAGATCAATGAGTAGTCGAATAATTGTGCAACTATGTGAAGACTCTCCCATTTAATAATTTCAGATCTTGGTACTTTATTCAAACAGCAAGCAAAGCTAAAGAAAACTACATTGCAAGGATAGCACAACTCATGTGAAGAAGCAAAAACTTAGGCTCAACCGATACTAACCGATAGTTGTTGAAGAAGAAAGGTGGGATGCCTACTGGGCATCCCCAAGCTTAGATGCTTGAGACTTCCTGAAATATTATCTTGGGGTGCCTTGGGCGCCCCAAGCTTGAACTTTTGTGTCTCCTTAATTCCTCTCATATCATGGTTTCTCTTTTATCAAAAGCTTCATTCACAACAAACTCAACAAGAACTCGTGAGATAGGTTAGTATAAACCAATGCAGAACCTTATCATTTTCTACTGTAACAAATCACTAACATTATTATTCAACATTTCATACTAAATGCCTCTGCACATTTAATACTCCTATCCTTAAATAGAATCATTAAACAAGCAAACATATGCAAACAATGCAAACATAACAGCAATCTGCCAAAACAGTACAGCCTGTAAAGAATGCATGAGTATCAATACTTCCCTAACTCCAAAAATTATGAAATAAAATTTCCACTGTAATAAATTTATCAGAGCTCATTATGCAAAAAGATTCAACATTATACCACTCTCTGACTTTTCTAAGGAATTTTTGCAACAGCGGTAAACCTTCTGTTTTCAAACAGCAACATGTATACTAGCAAAATAAGCATGGCAAAGGCTATCCTTGACTTTTTTATCGAAACTAAAGATGCAAAACATTATTATAACTAACAGCAAGCAAAACAAAACAAAATGACATGACGCTCCAAGCAAAACACATAACATGTGGTGAATAAAAATATAGCTCCAAGTAAAGTTACCGATGAACGAAGACGAAAGAGGGGATACCTTCCGGGGCATCCCCAAGCTTAGGCTCTTGGTTGTCCTTGAATATTACCTTGGGGTGCCTTGGGCATCCCCAAGCTTAGGCTCTTGCCACTCCTTATTCCGTAGTCCATCGAATCTTTACCCAAAACTTGAAAACTTCACAACACAAAACTTAACAGAAAACTCGTGAGCTCCGTTAGCGAAAGAAAACAAAAGACCACTTCAAGGTACTGTAATTAACTCATTCTTTATTTATATTGGTGTTAAATCTAATTTATTCCAACTTCTATATGGTTTATAAACTATTTTACTAGCCATAGATTCATCAAAATAAGCAAACAACACAATGAAAACAGAATCTGTCAAAAACAGAACAGTCTGTAGTAATATGTAACTAACCCAAACTTCTGTAACTCCAAAAATTCTAAAATAAATTTGTGGACCTGAGGAATTTGTCTAGTAATCATTTTCAAAAAGAATCAACTAAATAGCACTCTCCAGTAAAAAGTTCTAGCTATTCTCGTGAGCACTAAAGTTTCTGTTTTTTACAGCATGATCATAAAGACTTCACCCAAGTCTTCCCAAAGGTTCTACTTGGCACAAACACTAATTAAAACATAAAACAACATCTAAAAATAGGCTATATAGATTAGTTATTACTAAACAGAACCAAAAAGCAAGAAACTAAAATAAAATTGGGTTGCCTCCCAACAAGCGCTATCGTTTAACGCCCCTAGCTAGGCATAAAAGCAAGGATAGATCTAGGTATTGCCATCTTTGGTAGGCAATTCTTCAATAAGGCATCTATCTTTCTTATAGATTTCTTTATTTCTAGTAATTATCAAACTTTTAGGCATAAGATCAAAAAATTCATTTGTGGCAAATGGTTCCTTTATGATAGTAAAAAGATCGGGATGAATACTTATAGATTTAAGATCCGCATTTTCCTTACTAGATGTTCACCCTTATTTTTAGGAACATACATAAGCTTGGCAATTTTAGTGGGAGGACTAGGAGTATTCTTTACGGAAGAAAAAGCGGTTCCCAAATTAGTAATGATACCCTCAAGTTTATCGATTCGAGTAGAATCAAGATTTATTTTCTCATTAACCATGGGTTCCTTCTCCTTTATATTTTTAAAAGTCATTCCTACCTTAGATCCATATTGAGTAATTTGATTATGGATCTTTTTATCTAGATTTTCAATGGATTCAATGGTAGCAACTTTGTTTTCAATAATTTCAAGCCTTTGCATAACATGCTCCAAAGTTAACATAGTTCCATTAACCAAAAGAGGAGGTGAGCCAAATAAATCTATTAAAGCATTATAAGAATCAAAAGTATGGCTACCCAAGAAATTCCCTCCGGTAATGGTATCAAGGATATATCTATACCAAGGATTAGCACCTACGTAAAAATTACGAAGAAGAACGGAAGTAGATTGCTTCCTGGTAGATCTATTTTGAGCATTGCAAATTCTATACCAAGCATCTTTTAAATTTTCTCCTTCCCTTTGCTTAAAATTTAGAACTTCACTCTTGGGAGATAACGGAGAAGATAGGAGACTAGTCATAACGACAAACAAGCAAACTAACACACGAGCAAACAAAAGGCAAAGGGAAAAAGAGGAGGAGATTTGGAAAGAGAGGGCAAATAAAACGGCAAGGGTGAAGTGGGGGAGAGGAAAACGAGAGGCAAATGGCAAATAATGTAATGCGAGAGATAGGGATTGTGATGGGTACTTGGTATGTTGACTTTTGCGTAGACCTCCCCGGCAATGGCGCCAGAAATGGCTCATTGACGGGAGTCAAATCTTGAATTGACTTCGCGTAAGCCTCCCCGGCAACGGCGCCAGAAATCCTTCTTGCTACATCTCGAGCTTGCGTTGGTTTTCCCCGAAGAGAAGAGGATGATGCAGCACAGTAGCGTAAGTATTTCCCTCAGTTTTTGAGAACCAAGGTATCAATCCAAAGAGGAGGCCACACGCAAGTCCCTCGTACCTGCACAAAACGATAGCTACTCGCAACCAACGCGATTAGGGGTTGTCATCCCTTCACGGTCACTTACGAGAGTGAGATATGATAGAGATAATATTTTTGGTATTTTTGGTATAAAGATGCAAAGTGAAAAGTAAAAGCAAAGCAAGTAAATAAAGTGATGGAGATTGATATGATGAGAATAGACCTGGGGGCCATAGGTTTCACTAGTGGCTTCTCTCAAGAGCATAAGTATTCTACGGTTGGTGAACAAATTACTGTTGAGAAATTGACAAAATTGAGCATAGTTATGAGTATATCTAGGCAATGATCATGTATATAGGCATCACGTCTGCAACAAGTAGATCGAAACGATTCTGCATCTACTACTATTACTCCACTCATCGACCGCTATCCAGCATGCATCTAGAGTATTAAGTTAAAAACAGAGTAACGTCTTAAGCAAGATGACATGATGTAGAGGAATAAATTCATGCAATATGATAAATACCCCATCTTGTTATCCTCGATGCCAACAATACAACATGTGCCTTGCAACCCTTTACATCCTTTGGGTAAGGACACCGCAAGATTGAACCCAAAGCTAAGCACTTCTCCCATTGCAAGAACTACCAATCTAGTTGGCCAAACCAAATGGATAATTCGAAGAGACTTGCAAAGATAACTCAATCATACATAAAAGAATTCAGAAAAGAATCAAATATTTTCCATAGATAAGTTGGATCATAAACCCACAATTCATCGGTCTCAACAAACACACCGCAAAAACAAGATTACATCGAATAGATCTCCACAAGAGAGGGGGAGAACATTGTATTGAGATCCAAAAAGAGAGAAGAAGCCATCTAGCTACTAGCTATGGACCCGAAGGTCTGAAGTAAACTACTCACACTTCATCGGAGGGGCTATGGTGTTGATGTAGAAGCCCTCCGTGGTGGATGCCCCCTCTGGCGGAGCTCCGGAACAGGCCCCAAGATGGGATCTCATGGATACAGGAAGGTACGATGGTGGAATTAGCTTTTTGGCTCTTGTTCTGATCGTCCGGGGATAAGTTGGTATATATAGGAGGAAGGAGTACGTCGGTGGAGTGTCAGGGGGCCCACGAGGCAAGGGGCGCGCCCAGGGGGGCGCGCCCTCCACCCTCGTGACCGCCTCTGGCACTTCTTGGAGTAGGGTCCAAGTCTCCTGGATCACATTCGGTGAGAAGATCACGTTCCCGAAGGTTTCATTCCGTTTGGACTCCGTTTGATATTCCGTTTCTTCGAAACACTGAAATAGGCAAAAAACAACAATTCTGGGCTGGGCCTCCGGTTAATAGGTTAGTCCCAAAATTAATATAAAAGTGGAAAATAAAGCCCATTATAGTCCAAAACAATAGATAAAGTAGCATGGAGCAATCAAAAATTATAAATACGTTGGAGACGTATCAACCCTCGTGGCCAGGTGGCAGCTCCCCCCGCGGTAATTTTTGCACTAAAAATTCTCAAATATTCCCGAAAAAATCATATTAAATTGCCATGGCATTCTGAGGACTTTTATTTTCGGGATATTTCTATATTGCACGGATAAATCAGGAAACAGACAGAAAAATACTATTTTACTTTATTTCTACTAAGTAACAGAAAAATATAAAGAGGGTACAGAAGGTTGTGCTTCTAGTTTCATCCATCTCATGCTCATCAAAAAGAATCCACTAACAAGGTTGATCAAGTCTTCACTAGTAGAAAAGGGGCCTATTGACCCGGTTGGTGAGGGCCTTTAGTCCCGGTTCATGAACCGGGACTAAAGGGTCGGTACTAATACCCTGTTTTTAGTCCGGTTCAATCCAGAACTGGACCGATGGGCCTCCACGTGGCCTGTCCACGAGCCCGAGTAGAGGGCCTTTGGTCCCGGTTGGTGGCACCAACCGGGACCAATAGGCATCAACGTGTCAGCATTTCTATGGCAGTGGTTGTGGTTTTTTTTTGAAAAGGGGGGTTTGGGGGTTTTCGGGGTTAATTTAGGTGTTTATATATTGTGCTATAGCTAGCTAATTAATAGAGAAAAGTGTCCTCTCTTTTGTCCGTGCTTGGTCGACGCTACGTACTATACATGCATTATAGAGAGGACTAGCTAGACACGCTAGCTAGCTAGTAATTAAGCAAAGAAGATCGTCATGAACATATATGCATACAGAGAGAAGTGATATCGACCACCTCTCCTTCTCCGAGAGATTGGTTGAACAACAAGTTCTCGTATATCTATCCGACACTACCGGCTACATATATACAATAATTATCTTTTACAATATGGACGCGTGGTCCACATAGTATTCTCCGTCTTCAGCGATCACGTGGTCAAGAAAGAATGCCGCCACTTCCTCTTGTATTTCTCGCTTTCGATCTTGTTCTAGGAGTTCATCCCGCTTCAGAAACATCTAATTTTAAGAAAGGGGTCAATACATATATATATATATATATATATATATATATATATATATGAATGAATGAAACTCAACACAAATGATGGTAATAAAATAAAATTGTGAATATTTTTATATACTCACTTAATATTTTTTGTCGGAGTAGCCCTCTCACAGGTCGTGTGGCGGATGGACTCGCAAAGCGTAGTATCCACAGAAATCATTCCCTTGTTCCTGCCACAACCACTTTACAAGAAATAGAGGTCAATCAAACTGATAATTAGCAAGCATGCTAAATGGTATTGATGAAACTAGCGCTTGAATCACTAGGATATGCGTGGAATATGCTACTATATAGTACTTACTTTCGGGTGTCTAAATTGCAGCTTCTTGGTAGTCCGGAGCTTTTTTGTGAATTTTCTCCAAGCCCTGCCATACAAAGAAAACAATTACTTGATATCAGAAATGAACAAAGTTGCTGATATGGTGGATAATGATCGATTTAACTTACTTCTCGAGCATTTCAGTCATGTCCGCATACTCCTTTGGATCTTTTCGCTTGGAGTCTAAGACAGTTACTACTCCCTTCTCAAGCTTAATCTCTAGGAGAATATAGTGGTAGCTGCGCACACATGCATAACTCATCAATATTACATTACTATAACCTGGACTAATAAGGAAACCGAATATGCCACAAGACAGTAACACTCACTTGAAGTTGTAAGGAAAGAGTATTATATCTTTGTGTTCATTTATTACCAACGATTGTAGCAAGTTGGCCTCGGTATCTTGACACGAAATTTAACCTCAGTTGCATCTATGAGATATGTGTTAATGAACCCAATATCACCCACTTGTCTTTTCTTCAATTCGCGATCTTCAATCTGCATAATATAGTGAGGATAATTATAAATACATGCAATGAAAGGGCTGAGTTATATAGAGAGACTTAATGATGAAGTAGTACTACTTACGAGACAATAGCGGTGACCGTTGCTTTATCGAGGGCCAATTGATTTAAAAACTGATAGAACTCCTCAAATCGAATAGGCAACAGATCAATTCCAAGGAGGTCATGCACCTTTTTAACACTCACATACAAAGTACTCCTCCAATCAGACTCTTTGCAGGTATTCATGTACCAATCAAGCAATCTTCAAATCATCGATGATAGAGAAATTTAATCTTAGACGAGAGGCTTCCCAGATTTCGTATCTTTGTATCTGCACCTCCAAGAAATCATAATGTACATCGTCAGGCGTGTAATCTGCAGGATTGCCATAACCGGGCACCATCCTCGGATCGGCGATGTCGCTAGCAGGCACCTTGAGCGGGGGCACGATTGCTTTGCATGTTCGCCGAAATGGGCAATTTGTTTCCCAGCTCGTCGTTCTTTCATCCTTTGATCACCGACAAGATTTCCCGACCTCTCCGCTCGGCAAATGCCTTTCCAATAATGCGCTCATAGTTGCCTTTCGGCGGAGACTTGGGTGGTTTTGTCAGGGCAGCCAGAGTGCGCTTCTCTTTCACCGGATCTACCTTCTCCTCCGGAGGTGGATGTCTCTTTGCTTTCAACCCTTGGAACCAGTCATCCACTTCGGTCTACGCGATCTTCGCGTTTTCCTCCTCGCTCCTCTCGTACGGTAACTTCTCTGGAGTCTTCAAAGAAGGACCGAATCTGTATCTCCTCCCGCCTTTGGCTGTACTGCTAGACGCCGCAGAAGCAGACGGAGCGGATGTCTTCTTTCCTTGCTTACGAGGCGAAGGAGAAGGACTACGACGCCACGGAGCAGCCGAGCGGCGGCGGGTCTCTTCCGCCCTTGCCGACGAGGCGGAGAAGGAGGAGGCTGGCTGCTCGGGCGCGCCGGTGCAAAGCGGAGAAGGAGGTGGAGTGCCGCCACGCAGCCGGAGAAGGAGCCGGCCGAGTGCCTGATCGTCACTCGCCGGAGGAGGAGGCGGTGGAGGAGGCGGAGTGCCACGACTTCGCCGGAGGAGGAGGAGGAGGCGGAGGCGTCCGTTTGGAAGGTTGATGAGATCCTTTCGCCATAGGCATGGATTCTTGAGCGTAACCCAGCCGATACTCCCCTTCACCGGTAGGGTGGTCAAGCCGGAGGTCCTCAAATCCCTCCGTTATTTCATCGACCATCACCTTAGCATATCCTTCCGAATCGGCGGCGGTGAAAAGTTGAGTCGGGTTTAGTAGGATAAACAGAGCCAACAGCCGCCTTTGACCTTCAAATTGCTCCATTGCGCCATAAGGTGGCAATTTTCAGCATCCGTGATAGCATCCACGGGATAGCTGGCAGGAGCCGTCAAGGCATGTTGCTCGCTGAAGCAGCTCGGTGGAAGCCACGCTGCTTCTCCGCCGAGATGGCGGGTAGCCGGGGAAGCTTCGCAGTCGCTTGCTGCGATCTGCCGCTTCGCTCCTCTTCTCGTTCCTCTAGCCCCATTACCCTTTCGCAGCTACCTTTGCATTTGGCTCTGCTCCGGTTTCTTCCTCCTCTCATGGGTTTTGTAACCCTCGCTCGGAAATCCAGCCTTCCACAAAACGGAGCTGGCGTGCCTCGTGTCCGCCTGTGGTGCTCGAGGATTCCGGAGGGCCATTGTGAGCTCGCCCTTCTCCCCGTCTCGAACGAACTTCCCTTGCCGCTACCGCTTCGATATATTGCTGAAGCCTCTTGACCGGTATGTCCAATTGTTCGTCCGTCCAAATGCACTTCCCTGTTATAGGGTCCAAGGATCCGCCGCCCCTTGTCGGTTCTTTGCATCAAAGCGGACACCGCTGTTTTGGTTGGTGCTCTTTTCATCTTGGTCAATCGTGTAAAATGTATTCCCATTTATCTCGTATCCTTTCCAAATCATTACGATCGAAGATGGTCCTCGGACAACAAGTACAGCTCATCACAAGCAGTGCTGTCACCTCACGAGACGTGTTTCCAACCAAGCTTCTGAAAGTCCTGATGTGTTCACATGTAATCCGGTCGTCGCCGCTCCGGGTGTTTGGAGCGCAGATCGTTCTTGTGTTCATCGACATACGGGTCACCAAGGTAGAGTTACGTAGAACTGTGTAGTGTGCTTGAGACCAAGAATATCCGTCCCGCATATTATTGAGTCTCTTCCAAGCGCGTTTTTTCGGTCAGTCTCCCCTCATACCGCGATTTAGGGAGACCTATCTTCTTAAGGCCAGGAATGAAGTCAACACAAAACCCGATGACATCCTCTCGTTTGATGGCCCATGGAGATGCTTCCTTCCGCCTAGCGCGTTACTGAACATATTTCTTTAGGACTCCATGAACCTCTCAAAGGGGTACATATTGTGTAGAAATACGGGCCCCGTAATGACAATCTCGTCGACTAGATGAACTAGGACGTGCGTCATGATATTGAAGAAGGATGGTGGGAACACCAGCTCAAACCCGACAAGACATTGCGCCACATCACTCCTTAGCGTTGATGCGATTTCTGGATCGATCACCTTACGAAATATTGCATTGAGGAATGCACATAGCTTCACAATGGCTAATCGGACGTTTTACGGTAGAAGCCCCTCAACGCAACCGGAAGCGATTCGCGTCATAATCACGTGGCGATCATGAGACTTTAGGTTCGGAACTTTTTCTCCGCATATTTATTATTCCCTTTATATTCGACGAGAAGCCGGCCGGGACCTTCATCTTGAGCAGGCATTGAAAGAATATTTCTTTCTCTTCTTTCAGAAGAGCGTAGCTGGCAGGACCTTCATACTGCTTCGGAGGCATGCCCTCTTTTTCGTGCAATCGTTGCAGGTCCTCTCGTGCCTCAGGTGTATATTTTGTCTTCCCATACACGCCCAAGAAGCCTAGCAGGTTCATGCAAAGGTTCTTCGTCACGTGCATCACGTTGATCGAAGAGCGGACCTCTAGGTCTTTCGATGAGGGTAGGTCCCAAAATATAGATTTCTTCTTCCACATGGGTGCGTGATTCTCGGCGTCATTCGAACAGCTAGTCCGCGGGACCCTTTCCAAAGATTACGTGTAAATCATTGACCATAGCAAATGCGTGATCACCGGTACGCATGGCGGACTTCTTCCGGTGATCTGCCTCGCTTTGAAATGCTTGCCTTTCTTTCGACATTGATGGTTGGTCGGAAGAAATCGACGATGGCCTGGTACACATTCTTCCTGCAGCTTCCCGGTATATACTATCGGTGTCAAGTAAACAGTGCGTGCATGCATGGTATCCCTTGTTTGTCCGTCACGAAGGTTACCGAGCGGGCCAATCGTTGATGGTCATGAACAGCAACGCCTTTAGGTCAAATTCCTCCTTTTTGTGCTCATCCCACGTACGTACACCATTTCCATTCCACAGCTGTATAAGTTCTTCAACTAATGGCCTTAGGTACACATCAATGTCGTTGCCGGGTTGCTTAGGGCCTTGGATGAGAACTGGCATCATAATGAACTTCCGCTTCATGCACATACAAGGAGGAAGGTTATACATACATAGAGTCACGGGCCAGGTGCTGTGATTGCTGCTCTGCTCCCGAAAGGATTAATGCCATCCGCGCTTAAAGAAAACCATACGTTCCTTGGGTCCTTTGCAAACTCATCCCAAAGATTTCTCTCGATTTTTCTCCACTGCGACCCGTCGTGGGTGCTCTCAACTTCCCGTCTTTCTTACGGTCCTCACTGTGCCATCGCATCAACTTGGCATGCTCTCCGTTTACGAGCAGTGTTTCAACCGTGGTATTATAGGAGCATACCACATCACCTTCGCAGGAACCCTCTTCTGGGAGGCTCGCTATCAACATCACCGGGGTCATCTCGTCGATCTTATATCGCAATGCACCGCATACCGGGCATGCGTTCAGATCCTTGTAGGCACCACGGTAGAGGATGCAGTCATTAGGGCATGCATGTATCTTCTCCACCTCCAATCCTAGAGGGCATACGACCTTCTTTGCTGCGTATGTCTTTGTCGGGCAATTCGTTATCCTTTGGAAGATTCTTCTTCATTATTTTCAGTAGCTTCTCAAATCCTTTATCGAGCACGACATTCTCCGCCTTCCATCGCAGCAATTCAAGTACGGTACCGAGCTTTGTGTTGCCATCTTCGCAATTGGGGTACAACCCTTTTTGTGATCCTCTAACATGCGATCGAACTTCAGCTTCTCCTTTTGACTTTCGCATTGTGTCCTTGCATCGACAATGACCCGGCGGAGATCATCATCATCGGGCACATCGTCTGGTTCCTCTTGATCTTCAGCAGCTTCGCCCGTTCTAGCACCATCGTGCACATCATCTGGTGCATCTTGATGTTCAGTAGCATCACCGTATTCAGGGGGCACATAGTTGTCACCGTACTCTTCTTCCTTGCCATCTTCCATCATAACCCCAATTTCTCCGTGCCTCGTCCAAACATTATAGTGTGGCATGAAACCCTTGTAAAGCAGGTGGGTGTGAAGGATTTTCCGGTCAGAGTAAGACTTCATATTCCCACATATAGGGCATGGACAACACATAAAACCATTCTGCTTGTTTGCCTCAGCCACTTCGAGAAAATCATGCACGCCCTTAATGTACTCGGAGGTGTGTACGTCACCGCATACATCCATTGCCGGTTCATCTGCGTGCATTATATATAATTAAGTGTGTCAAAAATCATTACAGAACATCATGAATAGATAATTAAGTGACCAAATTAATGAAGTTCATCATCACATAAAAACCAAAGTACATACATAGTTCTCATCTAACAACATAAAGCTCTGTAGAGCATCTAAATTAATTAAACCATACATTGAAACTATGTAAAACATTTCAATGTGAAAACAAATACGATCATAATCGCAACCAAGGTAACAAGCGATCCAACGGCATAATGATACCAAGCCTCGGTATGAATGGCATATTTTCTAATCTTTCTCATCTTCAAGCGCATTGCATCCATCTTGATCTTGTGATCATCGGCGACATCCGCAACATGCAACTCCAATATCATCTTCTCCTCCTCAAGTTTTTCATTTTTTCCTTCAAGAAATTGTTTTCTTCTTCAACTAAATTTAACCTCTCGACAATAGGGTCGGTTGGAATTTCGGTTCAACAACCTCCTAGATAAATAAAATCTATGTCACGTTGGTCGGCATAATTTTCATAAACAATAAATGAACCAATAGTTATGAAAAGATAATATATACCACATCCGAATCATAGATGTGACGAGGGCCGACGGGGCGGATACCAAAACCATCGCACTATATAAGATGCAATAATAAAAGTAAGAAAATAATACAAGTATCTATCTAAACAAACAAGTAATAATATTTTTCCTTTCGGAAAGAAGATAAGAACAAGAGGCTCACCACGGTGGTGCCGGTGATGAGATCGGCGGGTGATCGACGGCGATGAAGACGGGACGGGGCGTGACGGACCGCTAAACCTAGATAAATATTGAGGAAAATGGAGCTTGGCGGTCGAGCTTGGAGAGGAGAAACCTTAAGTAGTGTGGCTCGGGCATTCCATCAAACACCTTGTGTGCATAGGAGGTGAGCTAGAGCACCACCAAGCCCTCTCCCCTCGGCGAGAAAAAGCAGAGCGGTGTGCTCTGCTCTTGCCTTGAGGGGCTATATATAGGCAGCACCATTAGCCCGGTTGGTGGCATGAGCCGGGACTAAAGGGAAGCCTTTGGTCCCGGTTCATGCCACCAACCAGACCAATAGTGGTGGCTCAGAGCAGGACCCTTGGTCCCGGTTCGTCCCACCAACCGGGACCAATGGCCCACGTGGCCCCGCCGGCCCCCTGGGCTCACGAACCGGAGCAAATAGCTCCATTGGTCCCGGTTCTGGATTGAACCGGGACTAATGGGCTAAACTGGCCTGGACGAAAGCCTTGTTTTCTACTAGTGCTTGTTAACAAACTCATTCCGATAATCATGGAACCGGAGAAATTTCGAATAACACTATGTTACCTCAACGGGGATATGGACATCCCCAATAATAAGTATATCATATTTCTTCTTGATAGTAGGGAGAGGAAATTCAAAACCTCCAAATATAATTGATGGATTTTTTCCAATAGAGTTGATACTATGAACTTGAGGTTGTTTCCTCGGAAAGTGTACCATATGCTCATTACCATTAACATGAAAAGTGGCATTGCCTTTGTTGCAATCAATAACATCCCCTGCAGTATTAAGGAAAGGTCTTCCAAGAATAATAGACATACTATCATCCTCGGGAATATCAAGAATAACAAAGTCCGTTAAAATAGTAACATTTGCAACCACAACAGGCACATCCTCACAAATACCGACAGGTATAGCAGTTGATTTATCAGCCATTTGCAAAGATATTTCAGTAGGTGTCAACTTATTCAAGTCAAGTCTACGATATAAAGAGAGAGGCATAACACTAACACCGGCTCCAAGATCACATAAAGCAGTTTTAACATAATTTCTCTTAATGGAGCATGGTATAGTAGGTACTCCTGGATCTCCAAGTTTCTTTGATATTCCACCCTTAAAAGTATAATTAGCAAGCATGGTGGAAATTTCAGCTTCCGGTATCTTTCTTTTATTTGTAACAATATCTTTCATATATTTAGCATAAGGATTCATTTTGAGCATATCACCAATCGTGACACGCAAAAAGATGGGTCTAATCATTTCAGCAAAGCGCTCAAAATCCTCATCATCCTTCTTCTTGGATGGTTTGGGAGGAAAAGGCATGGGTTTCTGAACCCATGGTTCTCTTTCTTTACCATGTTTCCTAGCAACGAATTCTCTTTTATCATAACGTTGATTCTTTGATTGTGGGTTATCAAGATCAACAGCAGGTTCAACTTCTACATCATTATCATTACTAGGTTGAGCATCATCATTAACATTTTCACTAGGTTCATGTTCATTACCAGATTGTGTTTCAGCATCAGACATAGATATATCATTTGGATTATCAAGTGGTTCAGCAATAGGTTCACTAGAAGTTTGCATAGTTCTATCATTTTTCTTTTTCTTCCTTTTAGAAGAACTAGGTGCATCAATATTATTTCTGTGAGAATCTTGCTCGATTCTCTTAGTGTGGCCTTCAGGATACAAAGGTTCCTGAGTCATTCTACCAGTTCTAGTAGCCACTCTAACAGCATAATCATTTTTCTTACTATTCATTTCATCAAGCACTTCTTTCTGAGCTTTAAGTACTTGCTCTACTTGAGTGGTAACCATAGAAGCATGTTAGCTAACAAGTTTAAGTTCACCTCTAATATTAGCCATATAATCACTCAAGAGTTTAATCATAAAGGTATTTTGTTTCAATTGTCTACCAAAATAAGCATTAAAGTCATCTTGCTTAAACATAAAGTTATCAAACTCATCCAAGCACCGACTAGCAATTTTAGTAGGAGGTACTTCAGCTTTATCATATCTATAGAGAGAATTTACCTTTACTACGTGCCGGGATATCGGGATCGGGAGGTTCTTACGTGAATAAAGAATTGAGATCATATACTTCTTCAACGGTGGTAAATTAAGACCATGTATTTCTTCAATAGGAGGTAAATTCTTAACATCTTGACTTTAATACATTTTTCTTTCATAGATTTCTTTGCCTCTTGCATATCTTCGGGATTGAGAAATAGAACACCTCTCTTCTTCGGAGTTGGTTTAGGAATAGGCTCAGTAATTGGCTCAGGAGCTGGCTCGGGAGTTGGCTCAGGAGGTGCCCAATTATTCATTTGTCAACATATTATTCAATAAGATTTCAGCTTCATCCGGTGTTCTTTCCCTGAAAAGAGAACCAACACAACTATCCAGGTAATCTCTGGAAGCATCGGTTAGTCCATTATAGAAGATATCAAGTATTTCAGGTTTCTTAAGAGGATGATCAGGCAAAGCATTAAGTAACTTGAGAAGCCTCCCCCAAGCTTGTGGGAGACTCTCTTCTTCAATTTGCACAAAATTATATATATCCCTCAAAGCAGCTTGTTTCTTATGAGAAGGGAAATATTTAGCAGAGAAGTAATAAATCATATCCTGGGGACTACGCACACAACCAGGATCAAGAGAATTAAACCATATCTTAGCATCACCCTTTAATGAGACCGGAAATATTTTGAGTATATAAAAGTAGCGCGATCTCTCATCATTAGTAAACAGGGCAGCTATATCATTTAACTTAGTAAGATGTGCCACAACAGTTTGATTCATAGCCATAAAAAGGATCGGATTCAACCAAAGTAATTATATCAGGATCAACAGAGAATTCATAATCCTTATCAGGAACACAGATAGGTGAAGTAGCAAAAGCTGGGTCAGGTCTCATCCTATCTCTAAGAGATTCTTTACTCCATTTAACTAGCAGCCTCTTAAGTTCATATCTATCCTTACAAGAAAAAATAGCTGCAGAAGATCCAGCATCAAAAAGATAACCCTCAGGAATAGCAGGCATATTTTCATCATCACTTTCATCATTGTATTCAGTTTCAATAATTTCTCTTTCTCTAGACCTAGAAATTTGTTCATCAAGAAATTCACTAAGGGGCACAGTAGTATCAAGCATAGAAGTAGTTTCATCATAAGTATCATGCATAGCAGAAGGGGCATTATCAATAACATGCAACATATCGGAACGAATAGCAGAAGCAGGTTTAGGTGTCGCAAGCTTACTCAAAACAGAAGGTGAATCAAGTGCAGAGCTAGATGGCAGTTCCTTACCTCCCCTTGTAGTTGAGGGATAAATTGTTGTCTTAGCGTCCTTCAAGTTCTTCATAGTGTCCAGCAGATATAAATCCCAAGTGACTCAAAGAATAGAGCTATGCTCCCTCAAAGAACGGCGCCAGAAAAAGGTCTTGATAACCCACAAGTATAGGGGATCGCAACAGTTTTCGACGGTAGAGTATTCAACCCAAATTTGTTGATTCGACACAAGGGGAGCCAAAGAATATTCTCAAGTATTAGCAGCTGAGTTGTCAATTAAACCACACCTGGAAACTTAATATCTGCATCAAAGTGTTTAGTAGCAAAGTAATATGATAGTGGTGGTAACGGTAACAAAAGCAAAGACAGCAAAAGTAATGTTTTTGGTATTTTTGTAGTGATGATAATAGTAGCAATGGAAAAGTAAATAAGCGAGAACCAGTATATGGGAAGCTCGTAGGCACCGGATCAGTGATGGATAATTATGCCGGATGTGGTTCGTCATGTAACGGTCATAACATAGGGTGACACAGAACTAGCTCCAATTCATCAATATAATGTAGGCATGTATTCGAATATAGTCATACGTGCTTATGGAAAAGAACTTACATGACATCTTTTGTCCTACCCTCCCGTGGCAGCGGGTCCTATTGGAAACTAAGGGATATTAAGGCCTCCTTTTAATAGAGAACCGGAACAAAGCATTAACACATAGTGAATACATGAACTCCTCAAACTATGGTCATCACCGGGAGTGGTCCCGATTATTGTCACTTCGGGGGTTGCCGGATCATAACACATAGTAGGTGACTATAGACTTGCAAGATAGGATCAAGAACACACATATATTCATGAAAACATAATAGGTTCAGATCTGAATTCATGGCACTCGGGCCCTAGTGACAAGCATTAAGCATAGCAAAGTCATAGCAACATCAATCTCAGAACATAGATGATACTAGGGATCAAACCCAAACAAAACTAACTCGATTACATGATAAATCTCATCCAACCCATCACCGTCCAGCAAGGCTATGATGGAATTACTCACGCACGGCGGTGAGCATCATGAAATTGGTGATGGAGGATGGTTGATGATGACGACGGCTGACGAATCCCCTCTCCCGAGCCCGAGCGGACTCCAGATCAGCCCTCCCGAGAGAGATTAGGGCTTGGCGGCGGCTCCGTATCGTAAAACGCGATGAAACTTTCTCTCTGATTTTTTTCTCCCCGAAAGCCAATATATGGAGTTGGAGTTGGCGTCGGAGGGGCTCCAGGGGGCCCACAAGGTAGGGGGCACGCCCTAGGGGGGGGGGCGCACCCCACCCTCGTGGACAGGGTGTGGGCCCCCTGGTCTTCATCTTTGGCGAGGATTTTTTATTATTTTTGATAAGACATCCCGTGGAGTTTCAGGTCATTCTGAGAACTTTTGTTTTCTGCACATAAAACAACACAATGACAATTCTGCTGAAAACAGCGTCAGTCCGGGTTAGTTCCATTCAAATCATACAAGTTAGAGTCCAAAACAAGGGCAGAAGTGTTTGGAAAAGTAGATACGACGGAGACGTATCACGGTGGTGGGGCCTCGCCGAACGAAGAAAACTCGACGCGGGTGGGGCGGGGGTGGCGGAGGAACACAAGCGGTGGGGGCCGGTGGTTTGCCCGGTGGCCCGTGCGGTGTTCTGTATGGGAAGAATCAGAGACGAGGAAGAAGAAGGGTTAGGAGACGTAGGATCTTCATCCAACCGCCTGAAATGGTCGACTGACCCAAATGACAAAAGTCGCGCGACTTGCATGCAGACATGCCTTTATATTCAGTACCATCATCGTACTTGCTTAGCACTGCTCCTGAATCCATCAAGCTAAACAACGTGCCACTCATAATTCCAAACTTGTTGCTCAAATATGAATCTGATATGATGCTGAGATTACTAAAACAGATAACGTTTAATTGGTCGGCTAATGTTCCTACTTTACTTTTGAAAAGCACGTGCACCACATATAGAGAGACAACAGGGAGTTGCATTCTTAATGTGCTCTGGTTCATCATGTGTGGGCACTGCGCAACGAACATTTTATTATCCAAAATCTGCTTGCTCTTCTTTAGCATGTTCCTCTTCCCTTCTTCTTTAATAAGTACTCTCTTTGTTCCTAAATACAAGTCTTTGTATAGATTCCACCATGGACTATATATGGAGCAAAATGAGTGAATCTACACTCTAAAATGTATCTGTATACATCTGTATGTGATCCATAGTGGAAATCTCTACAAAGACTTATATTTTGGAATGGACGGAGTATGATAGTAGTACTGATATGTTCCTTGTAGTGAAGATGAGCAGGGACATTTGCAAAGGTAGAGGTCTATACGGTCGGTTGTGATGGACATTTTGAACTCTTCGGGCCTCTTTGATTCGTAGGATTTTGTAAACATAGGAATAGGAATTGTAGTGGCCTGCCCACTTGAATACTATAAGATTAGCAAGGAAATGCGGGGAGCTGTGTCGCCTTTGAGAGTTACACAGATATTAACAGTACCGCACCTTCAGTTGAAGAGAGCTGGTATCCGAAGCCTTTCTAGCCGTACCGGCAATACTAGCACATATATTCCAGCAAGTTCCACTTTGCTGATTTTACTTGTGATGCTTACGGTTTTCCCGTTATATCTACACTATGATCTGCGTAGCTGCTTTGTGTTGCACTAGCAGCAGTCCACTCTTGAAGCTAAACAACACACTAATCATAAGTCCAAAGCTTACTTCTTCAAATATGAATTGTGATATGATACTGATATTAGTTAATGTACACACATTTAATTGGTCAGGTAATGCTCCCACTTGATTTTCCAAATGCATGTGGCCACATATAGAGAGACAACATGGAATTGCATTTCTTTGGGTGCTGTGATTCATTATGAGTGGGCAACCAACATTGTATGCAATGAAGCGGAACCTCAAGAATATGCTTCCTCTTATGTTCTTTAACATGTTACTCTTTTGTTATTCTGTATTTAGTACATACAGTATGTTCCTTGTCAGGAAGGGGAGCAGGGACATCTGCGGTCAATAGCTGATAGAGCTGGCCTGTAGGTGATCAATAGGCTTTCAATTAGTAGCGGCAATACAACACCGTAATTTCTAGCCAGTTCCACTTTCCCGATTTATATATCCTGGTTATGGTGTACCCCTTTTATGTACACTATGATCTGCCTAGTTGTTGTGTGCTCTTGTTATCATGGTTTGGCAATAAACTCTCTATACAGTATATTATGAACCTATCATCTGCCAACTATCCTTACTTTTGGAGCCTATTTTTGTGTGTGCTTGTGCCAGATTATATTAATGCACGCACCATATTACAGCACACATGGGATCTCTCATCAGAATCCAGTGATAGCACACAAGGGTTTACAGAGGCGCCCCGATATTAGAATATCCTCTGCATTACAAAGATAATCTCACTACTATTTATGTTTTCATGCTTCTCAGATATTATATGTAATCACAGTGAATATCAGAATCCGCGCATCAGAAGAATATTGTGGAACACTGCAACGACTTACAAAATTGGCACCAAGGCATTGAGTGCCATTCTGGATGCAATGAAATTCATATGCTCCCCACCTATAGGTTCTTGTTCAGAATATGATCCTAATGACTATTCTGACCTCGAGGAGTCAAAGGCAGATAGCCTGTCCTGTTCACCCATCAAGGTGCATGTTCTAATTTGGCAAGGTTTTATTGATTGCGCGTATCTTGCATAAGTTGTCTTGCATTTTTTCTACTTTGTTGCACCGTCATCTGCTTAGTTTACTCATCATATATGTCAAGATGCCATGCCCATCCATTATCAATACATATTCCATCTGTCATCATACCTTTTTTCACTGAAATGCTGTTCTTGTGCACCATACATCAAAAAGGAAGAGGGTGATTGCCGAACCTGAGGGAGCACCAGCAAATTCCTTGAAAAACGTGGTGGTGCTGGAGAAATCAGACAGCACCCCACTTATATTGGCTCTACAACCAGTGACACAAAACATAGGACCGACTCCAGCAGACTGTACCCATACTTCACTGGCCACACCACTAGCCCCACCACATAGGACCTGCACTCCAGCAAAAGGTATGCCGATTTCAGTTGACATAGCACCAGCCGTACCACAGGAAAATCCCACTCCAGCAAAAAGTACAGCAAGTCCACCGGCCGAAGACCTATCCCAACTGCAGAGACGACCATTTCCTGCAGATTGGAACCCCATTCCAGTTATTCCAAGTTTAAAATACAATTCTTTCAATGTTGTTAGGGACTACGTGCATATATTCCCATCATGGGAAGATTATAGTGAAGACAAACACCTTTTTCACATCTTCCTGTCCCACTTACGTGTAAGTGCTATTATTCATGGTGATTATTTTCCTGTTTTCTGCTGATTGAACACATCAATGATTTACATTACATTGTTGTAAGTAGGCGAGGGTCAATCTGGATAGTCATGATGAGCAAAGCTTGCTTGCGCTTCTCAAGGAAGCATCGCAGCAGTATCGATGTTACCTAAGGAAATCACACTTTGATGGCAAGTCTATAAACGAATTTCTGGTGAAGTCTCTTGTGCTAAATTTAGAAGACATTGAATGGAAAAACCTTGTTATGCACTAGTCTCGTTCCCAGGATGAGGTACTATCTATGATATCACATGACAATTTGAACTTCTACTTTTCCGCATGTGCCTTACGGATCTTTTTTGTAGGAAATCTGCTCGAAGAAGAATTCCGGTTTGAAAAGGACGAGAGGATATCGCAAATATGTTGCCCGTTGTTTTGCTCTTGTTAGTACCTGTTGTCCTGTATCATTGTACTTGCATACATACCTAGTTCATTATGTGACAGCAGTATGCATGATAGCTTTCTTATCAATTGTTCGCTCCAAATTATCTGATCTGTATGAATGGTTACATTAGTGTAGGATATATCCAATGCCAATGAAATTTTTTAACTCTACATTGTTCTTGTAAGTACCTGATGTCCTTTATCAGTGTACTTATATTGACAGGTAGTTGTTCATGTACCATCACTCTGCAGCTTATTTTCCTTTGCCCTCCATTTTCTACACATCAGATCTATATTTACTCTTACCATAAGGTTGGATAACACCGATCGTACTGAAGAAGTTTAGCTCTGCATTGCTCTTGGCTGTACCTTTTGCGGTATCGTTGTACTTACATTTATAGCTACTTGGTTATGTAGCATCACTCTTCATCTTATCTTAAATATTCTCCATTTGTTCTTATATTATCACATCTATATTTACTCTTAACAAAATGTAGAATAAAGGCAATGCTTACGAAGAAGATTCTGTGGTAAACTTCTTGAATTGTCCCCATCAACATGGACAAGGGCTTTATAGAGCCTGTCTTCACCAATAATGTAAGTTTGTCCTTCTCAAGCCTTCAAACTTTGTTGTGTATATTTGGTTAGGCATGACCGCAACAACTGTTTATTTTTGGTGTTTGCATCAAATTGCATGTTTAAAGTTTATTATGTAGTTCATAAACAAAAGTTTGTTCTTCTCAATTTAAGTTTTCAGTTGTACAACCAAGTTCCTTCTTCATACCATGTAAATTAAACTATATAGAGCAAGTGATCTTCGTTTGCACTGCATGTATGCTTCTACATTCTTGATCCGTAATCCGATTGGTGTGGCGAACCTACCCACTACAAAGACAATGTCATATTCTGCAATGTCTTAACTATGAACAATGACATATCATTCAACTAATATTTAAACCGTCTCTTTATTTGCCAATCTGAAATGGGATAAATTGACAGCACACTAACCATTGATACTTATGAGTTCTTGATCTGTAATCCAGTGGTGTCGTGAAGTTGCCAACTCCTTCACAATGTCATTTCCTGCCATGCCTTGACCTGAACAATACCATATTGTGTAATGCTATTTTAAACTGTGTCACTTTACTCGTCAGTAAGAAATGTGATGAATTGTCAGCACTGATACTTATATGTGTAAAACCTGTCATTTGTTTGCTTGTTTATCTTTCAGAGTGAGGAGGATATAAGTGTCAAACAAGCGCAGTCTCATCAGCTTGCTTTCATTTGCTGCTATGACTCAGCGAGGCTAACCTTTCTTGAACTCTATTGAAGTCTTTGTCGGTTTTGTATATTATTTTGTCGGCGTGTTTATTTGCATTGGTGGCGATCTTTGATGCCGATGTATGTAATCTAACATGCGCTTGTGCTTTATTATCATAGTGGCGAACTTTGATGCCAAGTGGATGTAATATGCCGTAATTTCTTCATTGTATAGTCTAGGTTTTTTCTTATTCATGATGCTGCAGTTATTTTACTGTATATATATATCCTGTCTTCACAGTAAACCGACCAAACCGTAAAATTATGGTACATAATCGGCCATCATGCAAATCACTATGTATGATATGCATCATGGGCCCAATCATCTTGGTCCGTTAACAGGCCTAAATGTAAACTGGCCCACAAGTAGATTCGGGCCTTTAATAGGTCGAGTAAACCGCCAAACCTATTTTCGCAAGAAAACTCAATGGGCTTTTAGGAGGCTGAAAAGTAGGTTGGGCCCGAAACGTGCCGAATAGCTCACAGGCCGGCAGCAGGCCGAAATAGACCCCGGCCCATGATTGTGCCAATCACATCACGGGCCGTTAATAGGCAAAAATTGTCTCGGTCCTTGTTTGGCCCAATCAGATTATCGGTTGTGAGCAGTCCTGATGCAAACCGTGCCGTAGTTAGGCCCAACTATATGACGGGCTTTTAATAGGCCGGAATAAATATAGGGCCGAAATGTTAAACGGGCCTTTAATAGGCCGAAACTAATATGAGGCCGAATTACTAAATGGGCCTTTAGCAAGTGGGCCCAAAAGCATAGCGTCCAGTTGACGGGCCGAATCTGATATGGGCCATTATTTAGCCCAAAGCCTCTTAAAGAGTCGGATCTGATCTGGGCCGTAATTTGGCCCAGAACATGGTAGGCTTTTAACGGACCGGACCTCATATGGGTCTTTATTAGGCCCGGAACGTGGCAGGCTGTTAATGGACCGGATCAAATATGGGACGGCATTTGGCCCAAAACATGGCAACCTGTTAATGGACCGGCCCACTAGTGCCCTCAAAATCTTGTGGGCCTTTAGCTGGGCCGGCCTATTATGGTCGGCGAAATCTTGTGGGCCTTTAGCTGGGCCAGCCCATTATGGTCCGCAAAATCTTGTGGGCCTTTAGCTGGGTCGGCCCATTATGGTCCGCAAAATCTTGTGGGCCTTTAGTTGGCGACCCATTTAATCTTTATGGGCCTCTTTTGGGCCGGTCCACATGTCAACATATCATAGGCGCATCTCGCCCATTGGATGAGTGACACCTGTGCCAACGCTGAGCTGACACGTGGCTCCGTCGACCAATGAGAATTTTACACGTGGAAAATTGGCATTGGTCGTGGCTGTTAGGAGGTTATCGGATCCAAAACCGGACCTGATAGCTTAACGGCGACCCATTACGATGGATGCCACGTGTCGGTCACCCTTGATGAAAGCACTTCCATGACGCGGCATTTATCGTCATGGAAGTGAACACTTCTGTGATGGTAATTTTGGTAATGTCATGGAACACTTCTACGATAGCACAGGTATGACTATCTTGATTCTATCATAAAATCGTCATGGATGTACATGCATGACAAAAAACGTGACCTACTGTGACAAACACGTATCATCATGGAAGTGTATTTTTTTTTGTAGTGTACCCGTGTGATCAAGCTTCCTTCTTTGGTGATGGAGGTGATCAAGCAATCCTGTCTTTTAGCTCCAATAAGTCTATCAGTCTCCGGTTCACGCTCCTTTGTGTTGTGATTTGTTCCTCCAACAAAATAACTTCACGGGTGAGGTAAGTTTTACGAACACGAGTTATTTCACATAACCTCAGAACCTCGATCTACGATGGGGGTAGCGGATGATAATATGGTTGAAGGATATCTTCCTCCTCCGTGTCCTTTTACTTGAAAGCAGATTGTTCTTCTTTGGAGTTCTGGTTCTCTACCCCCATCTTGCTCTTGGTATCCTTAAGTAACTCCTCCTTGGCCTCCGTAACATCCACCCTTTTCAGATCAGCATCTGTTTCTTCATAAACTTGGGGAACATGGTTCTCCCTGAAAGATTCTTGAGATGCCATATTTTTGGATCTGCCAGAAATCAGCAAGAAACAAGAACAGAAGATATCTCGCGATACGGTGGTCAAAACGATTCGGGGGATATATATAGATTTTTCATCTTGCAAAAGAAGTAAAACGAGAGGAAAACGGAGTCGGGAAGGTGCACCAGGGCCCCACACAACACCAGGGTGCGCCCCGGGGGCGCCCAGGTGCTGTGTGGGCACCTGGTGGACCCTCTCGGCTTCCTTTTATTTTTGTATTTTTTTAAATATTCGAAAACTGACAGAATATATTTTTGCAGATTTTTCGGAGTCCGTTTACTTACCGTATCACGTACCTTTCCCTTTTTCAGTATTCTGGAGTGTTCCGGAAGGACTTCTTGATATATTCCTTCGGTGTGATTGTGTCAATAATATTAGTTTCAACATTAATGGGTGTACCTGAAATATAGTGCTTGATCCTTTGCCCATTTACCACCTTCGGGTTAGTACCCTCGACATTATTAACCTTTATGGCTCCGGAGCGGTAAACCTCTTCGATAATGTATGGTCCTTCCCATTTGGGGAGGAGTTTACCTGCAAAGGATCTAAGACGAGAGTTATATAATAAAACATATTCACCCACCTTGAATTCTCTCTTTTGAATCCTCTTATCGTGCCATCGTTTGACTTTTTCTTTGAATAGTTTGGCATTATCATAAGCCTGGGTTCTCCATTCATCAAGTGAGCTAATGTCAAATAACCTCTTCTCACCTGCGAGCTTGAAATCATAGTTAAGTTCCTTGACAACCCAAAAAGCTTTATGTTCCAATTCAAGAGGTAAGTGACATGCTTTTCCATAAACCATTTTATAAGGAGGCATACCCGTAGGATTCTTATAAGCAGTTCTATAAGGCCACAAAGCATCATCTAATTTCTTAGACCAGTTCTTTCGAGATCTATTGATAGTCTTTTGCAAAATTAACTTTATCTCTCTATTGCTTAACTCAACTTGACCACTAGACTGAGGATGATAAGGAGAAGCAATTCTATGATTAACATCATACTTAGCAAGCATCTTACGAAAAGCACCATGAATAAAGTGTGAACCACCATCAGTCATAATATATCTAGGGACTCCATACCTTGGGAAAATAACTTCCTTAAGCATTTTAATAGAGGTGTTGTGATCTACACTACTAGTGGGGATAGCTTCCACCCACTTAGTGACATAATCCACAGCAACAAGAATATGAGTATACCCATTGGACTTTGGAAAAGGTCCCATATAATCAAAACCCCAAACGTCAAATGGTTCAATAACAAGAGAATAATTAATAGGCATTTCTTGACGTCTACTAATATTACCAATCCTTTGACACTCATCACGAGATAAGACAAACTTACGAGCGTCCTTGAAGAGGGTAGGCCAATAAAAAACGGATGGGAATACCTTATGTGCAGTTTTGTCTCCTGCATGGTGTCCTCCATAAGCTTCGGAGTGAAACTTCCGAAGAATTTGTTCCTGTTCATGCTCAAGCACACAACGTCTAACAATACCGTCCACACCTTATTTGTAAAGATGTGGATCATCCCAGAAATAGTGTCTCAAATCATAAAAGAACTTTTTATTTTGCTGGTAAGTGAAACTAGGAGGTATAAACTTAGCAACAATATAATTAGCATAGTCTGCATACCAAGGGGTATTATGAGAAACATTAATAGCAGCTAACTGGTCATCAGGAAAACTATCATTAATAGGTTGTGGGTCATCAAGCACATTTTCCAATCTAGACAAGTTATCAGCTACATGGTTCTCAGCCCCTTTTCTATCAACAATATGAAGATCAAACTCTTGTAACAAAAGAACCCATCTAATAAGCCTAGGATTAGCATCCTTCTTTTCCATGAGATATTTAATAGCAGCATGATCAATATGCATAGTAACCTTGGAATCAACTATGTAAGATCTAAACTTATCACAAGCAAACACAACTGCTAGAAACTCTTTTTCAGTAGTAGCATAATTCCTTTGGGCAGTGTCCAAAGTCTTACTAGCATAATGAATAACATTCAGTTTCTTATCAACTCTATGTCCTAGAACAGCACCAACAGCATAATCACTAGCATCACACATGATTTCAAAAGGTAAATCCCAATCGGGTGGCTGAACAATAGGTGCAGAAATTAAAGTAGACTTAAGAGTTTCAAAAGCTTCTACACAATGATCATCAAAAACAAAAGGAACATCCTTTTGCAAAAGGTTGGTAAGAGGCCTGTAAATTTTAGAGAAGTCTTTAATAAATCTCCTATAGAAACCAGCATGGCCAAGGAAACTTCTTATAACTTTGATATCCTTAGGACATGGCATCTTCTCAATAGCATCAACCTTAGCCTTGTCAACCTCAATACCTCTTTCAGAAATTTTATGGCCCAAGACAGTACCTTCATTAACCATAAAGTGGCATTTTTCCCAATTCAAGACAAGATTCGTTTCTTCACATCTCTGCAAAACTCGATCAAGGCTGCTTAAGCAATCATCAAACGAAGTTCCATAAACAGAAAAATTATCCATGAAGACCTCAACAATTGCTTCACAAAAGTCAGAGAAAATAGCAGACATACATCTTTGAAAAGTAGCAGGTGCATTACATAAACCAAAAGGCATACGTCTATAAGCAAAGGTTCCAAAAGGACAGTTGAAAGTGGTTTTCTCTTGGTTAGATTGTGCAACATGTATTTGGGAAAAACCAGAATAACCATCTAGGAAGCAAAAGTGTGTCTGCTTAGACAACCTCTCTAGCATTTTATCGATGAAAGGCAAAGGATAATGATCTTTCCTAGTAGCTTTATTCAATTTTCTAAAATATATCACCATCATATAACCAGTTACTATTCTCTGAGGAATAAGTTCATCTGAAAGTGCAACTATCCCTAGGTGGTTTTGGTAATTCATAACAACATATAGCTCATTGAGCTAATGCTATTCCAAGACTATTGTTTCAGGAAAGCTCAATGAATGGCATGGCATGGATGATGAAAGTGGATCCTCAAAATACTAAGGACAAAGGATTGGCTCAAGCTCAAAAGCTCAAGACTCTTCATTTTACATTTTAGTGATCCAAGATCACATTGAGTCTATAGGAAAAGCCAATACTATCAAGAAGGGATGAGGTGTTGCTTAATGAGCCTCTTGCTTCATGTGCTTAATAATATGCTCCAAAACCATCAAGTACTTTCCCACATCCACAAATGACCTAAACCTAAAGCCAAAATCGGTCACACCGATTCTTTCTATCCGGCGCCACCGATTCCAAAAGTCATAGCCACTGCCACAAACCCTAAGCAAATCGGTCTTACCGATAGGGATCTAGGTCTCACCAAGATGGGGTTGCAATCTCTCTATTTCCCTTCGTAACGTTTCGGACTAACCGAAGTGAGCGATCGCTCCCACCGAGATTGCAATGTAAACTCTCTGTTTCCTTTTTGTAACATTTCGGTCTCACCGAAAAGAGCAAATCGGTCCCACCGAGTTTACCTGACCAACTCTGTGGAAAGCTTATTACCAAATCGGTCTCACCGAGTTTGTGTAATCGGTCTCGCCGAGATTACGTTATGCCCTAACCCTAACCAAATCGGCCTCACTGAGATGCATGTCAATCCCACCGAAAATCACTAACGGTCACTAGGTTTACTAAATCGGTCCGACCGAGTTTAACGATTCGGTCCCACCGAGTTTGGTAAATTGTGTAACAGATTAGATTTTGTGTGGAGGCTATATATACCCTCCACCTCCTCTTCATTCGTGGAGAGAGCCATCGAAACGAACCTAAACTTCCAACTTACCATTTGAGAGAGAACCACCTACTCATGTGTTGAGGCCAAGATATTCCATTCCTACCATATGAATCTTGATCTCTAGCCTTCCCCAAGTTGCTTTCCACTCAAACCCTCTTTCCACGGATCCAAAACCTATGAGAGAGAGTTGAGTGTTGGGGAGACTATCATTTGAAGCACAAGAGCAAGGAGTTCATCATCAACGCACCATTTGTTACTTCTTGGAGAGTGGTGTCTCCTAGATTGGCTAGGTGTCACTTGGGAGCCTCCGACAAGATTGTGGAGTTGAACCAAGGAGTTTGTAAGGGCAAGGAGATCGCCTACTTCGTGAAGATCTACCGCTAGTGAGGCAAGTCCTTCGTGGGCGACGGCCATGGTGGGATAGACAAGGTTGCTTCTTCATGGACCCTTCGTGGGTGGAGCCCTCCGTGGACTCGCGCAGCCATTACCCTTCGTGGGTTGAAGTCTCCATCAACATGGATGTACGATAGCACCACCTATCGGAACCACGCCAAAAACATCCGTGTCTCCAATTGCGTTTGAATCCTCCAAACCCTTCCCTTTACTTTCTTGCAAGTTGCATGCTTTAATTTCCGTTGCCTATACACTCTTTGCATGCTTGCTTGAATTGTGTGATGATTGCTTGACTTGTCCTAAAATAGCTAAAATCTGCCAAACTCTAAAATTGGGAAAAGGTTAAGTTTTTATTGGTCAAGTAGTCTAATCACCCCCCTCTAGACATACTTTAAGGTCCTATAAGTGGTATCAGAGCGTTGGTCTCCATTTGCTTTGATTTCCATAGCTTTTGGTGGTCATAGCCTTGGTTTCACAACCTAGGAGAGTATGGCGTCTAGCGAGGGAAATTATCACCGTAGAGGTCCTTACTTTGATGGTACTAATTTTGCTAGTTGGAAGCATAAGATGAAAATGCATATTCTTGGACATAACCCCGCCGTTTGGGCAATTATTTGTATTGGCTTGTAAGGTGAATTCTTTGATGGGAGAGAACCGAACCGTGAAGCTAATGCGGAAGAATTGAAGATGCTGCAATACAACGCTCAAGCATGTGACATCATCTTCAACGGATTGTGCCCCGAAGAATTCAACAAAATCATCCGTCTTGAGAATGCAAAGGAAATTTGGGATACTTTGATTGATATGCATGAAGGTACCGAATCCGTCAAGGAATCCAAGTTGGATGTGCTCCAAAGTCGACTTTACAAGTTCAAAATGAAGGATGGTGAAGGTGTCATTGAAATGTACTCTAGGCTTGCTCTTATCACAAATGAGATTGCCGGCTTAGGGAGTGAAGAGATGACCGACAAATTCATCATCAAGAAAATTCTAAGAGCATTGGATGGAAAGTATGATACCGTGCACATTGATCCAAATGATGCCAAACTACAAAGATCTCAAGCCAGCGGAAGTCATTGGAAGGATTGTTGCTCATGAGATGTCACTCAAGGATAAGGAGGAACTTCACAACAAGTCAAGTGGTGCTTACAAAGCCTCAAGTGAAGCCCCACATCATCAAGTAAGAAACCAACCTTCAATGAAGAATTGAGCTTAATGGTGAAGAACTTCAACAAATTCTACAAAAGTAGAAGCAAAGAAAGAAGCTCCAAGTCAAGGTCTTACAATGACAAGAGATCTTCTAGTCGAGAGCGCAATTGCTACAATTGTGGGAGACCCGGACACTACTCCAATGAGTGTACGGAACCCTACAAAAGAAACCCTACAAAAGAAGAGAAGATTCTCCAAGAAGAAGGAGCAAAAGAGAAGAATCACCACCAAGAGAGAGGAGGAGTAGAGATGATCGTTACGAACGAAGACCCTCACGGAGAAGTAAGGATTCGGAAAGAAAGGACAAGTCATCAAGGAGCTACACAAAACGAAGACATCAAGCTCATATTGATGAATGGGTTTCCAGCTCCGACTCCGACAATCACTCCGAGAGAAGCTATCACTCCGACTCCGAATATACTCAAGATGAAGGTGTTGCAGGTCTAGCACTTGTGTCAACCAACTCCTACGACATATTTAACTCACCAAATGAAGGTGTTGGAAGATGCTTCATGGCTAAAGGTCCAAAGGTAACACATCCCGAGTATGTTGATTTTAATAGTGATGAAGATGACTTGCTTGTGGATGATGATTTACTTGTTGACAACTCTAGTGATGAATACTATGATGAAACGTCAATTAATCATGCTAATCAAATGAATGACAATGATAAGGAGAAAATTGAGCTTCTAACTAAAGAACTAAACACTCTTAAGTTGGCTCATGAAACTATCTTGAAGATCATCGAGAACTTTTAAGGGTTCATGAGAAGTTACGCTTTGAAAAGCTCAATCTTGAGCAAGAGCATGAGTTCTTAAAGGCAATCAATGATGATCTCCGCAAGAAAAGTTCTTCTTACATTGCCAAGCGTTTAATCTTATCTACTTACATGCCTCAAGTCAAGTCTAGTAGCAAGTACAAGAAAGATACTTCCTCTAGTAGTAACAATAATAATGTCAAATCCAATGTTGTTGCTTCTAGTAGTTCTCTTGATTCCACTAATGATTCTCTTAGCCAAGTTACACTTGAGCAAGAAAATAGTTTATTGAAGGGAATTATAGAGAAAGGTGTTTACAATAGCCTTGCGGGAGTAAGCAATTCGAGGAAATTGTACGCAAGCAAGGAAGCCACGGAAGAATCAAGGTGTTGGTTTTGAACGAAAGTTCAACGCCAATGGAGTTGAGTGGGAAGAAGATCAATACCCCAAGACAAAGTTTGTTCCTCAACAAGAGAAGTATGATCCTACTTCCTTCAACGGGACACAATCTCAAGATGATCTTCCACCACAAGACCACAAGAACAAAGGCAAGGACAAGCTTCAAGAAGAGATTGATGCATTTGAAGAAGCACCTAAAGCCTCGTTCAAGTGGGTCCCCAAGACTACGTCAAGTTCTACTTCATCAAGTACAACTACAACTCCAAGGATTCCCATCAAGATGATGTGGATCGAAGAAGAAGAACTAGAGAGTTCTTGAGGGTGACTCCACCAACATTCTTCACTCATATCATTTTGGCAAGAACAAGTGCAATCAACTTTCACATCTTGCACTAGTTCAAGGAGTCACAAACCCTCATGTTGGTAAGGCAAGGGACAAGGTAACCTAATGTTTTCATGGACATCATCTTGTGTGTGCATCACTCTATGTCTATGGATATTCTTGTTTGTTCCTTGTGGGACTAACCCATGTAGGCAAGTTGAAAGTGCAACTCACTCCAAAGGATTGCTCCAAATGATCTACATCAACATTGAGCATCTACATCTTCAACACCTACATGAAGTCATCATCGACAAAACCCAAGGTTAGTTCATCCCTCTAAGGGGGATCTCACATCTAGGGGAGCTTAACTCTAAGAATTGAGTCAAAGCAACTCTAATGGTGTGAACACATTAATGCATTATGTAAAAGTGGTAACCCCACCTGAGCTTAAATGATGAGTATGACCTATGATCAAATGTTCTCATTTGACTCCTAAGTCAATATAATCATATATAGATGACCTAGTCATCGCCAATTGCTTGATAGATGCTAAAATTGGTTGTGTATGCTTTGCCACATATTTCAATTGCCATCTTATTGTGTGAGCATGTTGGTGCATATTTTACTCATTCAAGGACATCCACTTGTTGTTTTGTTTGTTTGGATTCTTTTGTTTGTGCCAAGTGGATGGACAAGAATGCCTAAGAACCTTCTTTAGCTATCTATGATTTTCTCATCTCAAACTCTATTCATGCTACATCACAAAATTTGATCAAGTCAGATTCGAACCACTACGTGTGAGGAGCACTTTCGAGTCCCGATTCGTCATAGACTTAAACTTCCAAAACCTCTTAGTGATTCTCATTCCGACCGATCCTTCCATTTCGGTCCTACCGAGATCATCAAGTTGATCTGAGTTTTCAATCTCGGTGCAACCGATTTGAACTTTCGGTCTCACCGATTTGTCAGAATCGAACACAGTTATGCATCTCGGTGCCACCGAGTTGTTCCACTTTCGGTCACACCGGCTGTGGTCGAGCTATATATATAGCCACGGGCAAATTTTGGAAATTTCTCGAAACCCTTCGCCCGCGCAACAGCTCGCTTCGCCATCGTGGTCTCCGGATAAATGCTGACAGCCTCCTGTCGCTGGTCTCCGCCGCCAAATCAACGGATTTCGTCCCCGCCGTTGCCGCCATAGCAAGTCCACCGCCAAGTTAGGGTATGGACTTAATCTTTGTGCTATCCACGTCTGATTCCTGGCACATTGTTTTCATATTGATTCTTGCCACGATTGAAACTCTTCTATCCATAAAAGTAGTTCATAGATTAGATGTGATTCAAATTTTAGGGTTAGGTTTCCGCGAAACCATCTCGGACCCACCGAGTTGAAAAACTTCGGTCTCACCGATTTGGCTTATGCCATTGCACTAGTGACTCTCGGTCGACCGAGAATTACTAATCGGTGCAACCGATTTGAGGATTCTGTGAAACCCTAGCAGTCTCGGTACCATCGAATCGAAACTCGGTCCAACCGAGATCATCGATTTAGGTTCCAAAACTGCTTCGGTATCACCGAGTTTGAAAATTGGTGGATCCGAAATGCTTTCTGTGGAAAACTAAGACTGGACTTTTGAGTCATTCTTTTGCAAAAACCTCTGCATTTTGTGATGCTCATCTTTTCTGTCTCATCTATAACTCTTCACGAGGTCGTGATCAGCTTTTGCAGTATGTCTGATCAAAGTGACAGCCAGAACAGGTCAGAAGAGCAGATGGACTTGAGTGAGGGCACTAGTCCCTCAACTTCAGATGAAGGGAGCAGAAGTACTCCTAGCAATTTTCCTAAGGCTGCAACTAGGCAAAGGAGGAAAAGAACTTCAGATTCAGAGGATGAAGATTACAAAGTCGAGGAAGATGAGGCTACTTCCAAGAAAGAGGTGCTCAAGAAGGAATATGGCTCGACAAAGAATACAAAGTCGGGCATGAAGACCAAAAGGCTGCAGGAAGACAACCAATATCCAAGGCGAGCATCAACTCAAGCGCCTAAAAGGCACGATCCCAAAGAGCCAATTTCTTGAAGGAAAGAAGAGGAAGGAAAGGGTCAAGAAGACCATGGCCAAAATTGTTGGTCAACCTTCCATGATGGAAGAGGAAGAGCTTCTCGCACCAGCACCAAAGGCAGCTAAGCTTATGGGAGATGCAATCAGATCAGGGGGTGCAACATCCAAGCCCAAGGAATCACCCAAAGCTGCCTCCAAGGCCAAGCAAGTTCCAAAGAGGAATACTAGGAGTATTCCAGCTGCTGAGAAGAACAAGGCCCCAGTGCCCAATGTTCTTTGAAGATTCGGAAGAAGAAGGACAGGTTCTAAGAAAGCTCAAGCCCAAGATACCAGACCACAATGATGCCCATCCTGTGGTCGAGGACATGAGAATCGGGGAAGGATTGAGGGCTGAGACTGTGGAGAATGGAAGATCCATATGCTTCAAGAAGAAGAACTGTTGTTGACTACGGGTTCCACACAAAGGAGCAGAAGGACTTCTATGAGGCAGTTACATTGGACAAGAAGCCCATAGTACGTGACATGAGGTGGGTTGACTGGAAATTCATCAAGGAAAATGAACAACATTATCCTCGAGTGCAAGACAGCTTTGTTGCTTGTGGAGTTGCAGATTTTGTTGGATGAAGTTCACCAAGCTGGAATGATGAGCTTATCATGCAGTTCTACTCCACAACACACTTTTACCCAGATGGAAGAATAGTTTGGATGTGCGAAGGTACAGGTACCAGTCCACTATTGAAGAATGGGCAAGTCGATCAATGCCCCCAAGGAGAATGAGGATGACCTAGACATTTATGCAAGGAAGAAGTTGGGTCACAATTCAATGGCTCACATGTACAAGGAAATTCCAGACAAGGCATTAGAGACTCACAAGTTTGGATCAGTTCACTTTCTGCTGTCAGGGTTGCCAACCATAAATTGGATTACGAGGCACACTTTGTTGCCCAAGTCCAGTGACCATAACATGATCGAGAGGGCATGCCATCAACATGTTGCATGTGTTTGATGTGCCACGAAGTTCAAAGTCATGAGCACGATCATTGAAACAATCAAGAGGACTGCAGCAGATCAGAAGAGGAGCTGTGGATATGCACCTCAGATTCAAGAATTGATAAACTCAAAGATGGGCACGGGAAAATATCAGTTGGATAAGGAACACTTTCCACTTTATCCAGACTTTGAGGACAATGAGGTTGTCATGAATGAAGATGATCCACAATCAGTTCAAGCTCGGGAGAAGAAGGAGAAGGCAAAGAGGAGAAGGCTGCAAGATGGCAACTCTAGTGGAGGCATCTGAATATTTCTTGAAAACCAAAAAGGATCAGGTTGGTTACTTGATAGCATCATCTATGATGATTGTGAAGGGGTTGGCCACCCTAACTCAATACCAGAGAGCACGGAAAGAATCGTGGAACAAAAATTCTATGATCTAGATGTCAAGGTAATGGCGAGATTGATCGGTTGTGGAGCATTGCAGGATGACATGCAGGAGAGGAAGGGCAAGACTACCACCAATGTGTTTGCCAGAGTGCCCAGAGCCCAGAGGTCGGGCCAGTGCAAAGGATGACACTAGAGCAACAACTTCAAAGACCAGCCACCGCCCCTCACGGTTCGGTGCAACCAGCTCCGGCACCAACTCCTCCAGCTCCATCCACTTCAAGCTGAAGCCTTCATCCAAGGAGCCATCTCTACACCACCACGGAAGATCAAGCCTGAGATTCGATCTAGCACTATGCATTTTCTATGAACTTTTGGTAACTTGTTGCCAAAGGGGAGAAAATGTATAGATCATAGGCTTTAGAGAGAGAGTGTGTTGCTTTTGTTCTCTCTTGCTTTATTTGGTGGTTTTCAATCTTTGTTTGCTTTTGGTTGAGATATTATGCTTGTGAGACATTGATGATCATGTGTTTGATCATAAGCTACACTTATGCATGCTTGATATTATCCTATCTATCTTATGTGATCACTCACTATGCTTGGTGATGAGTGCATGTATTCATTGCTTATTATTTTGAGCGCTCCACCAAGATGTATGTGACATGGAAGAGTAACCCATGAGCCTAATTCATTGTGCATTTGCAGTCCAAAGCAAATCTAAAACTATGCACAAATTTAGGGGAGCTCTTGCTTATCACATACTTCTCAAAGCGACGATGTTATTTAAATTCTATTATCATTTGTCGAAGCTTTGATCTATATGTTGTCATCAATTACCAAAAAGGGGGAGATTGAAAGTGCAACTATCCTAGGTGGTTTTGGTAATTCATAACAACATATAGCTCATTGAGCTAATGCTATTCCAAGACTATTGTTTCAGGAAAGCTCAATGAATGGCATGGCATGGATGATGAAAGTGGATCCCTCAAAATACTAAGGACAAAGGATTGGCTCAAGCTCAAAAGCTCAAGACTCTTCATTTTACATTTTAGTGATCCAAGATCACATTGAGTCTATAGGAAAAGCCAATACTATCAAGAAGGGATGAGGTGTTGCTTAATGAGCCTCTTGCTTCATGTGCTTAGTGATATGCTCCAAAACCCTCAACTACTTTCCCACATCCACAAATGACCTAAACCTAAAGCCAAAATCGGTCACACCGATTCTTTCTATCCGCACCACCGATTCCAAAAGTCATAGCCACCGCCACAAACCCTAAGCAAATCGGTCTTACCGATAGGGATCTCGGTCTCACCGAGATGGGTTACAATCTCTCTGTTTCCCTTCGTAGCGTTTGGGTCTAACCGAAGTGAGCGATCGGTCCCACCGAGATTGCAATGTAAACTCTATGTTTCCTTTTGCAACATTTCGGTCTCACCGAAAAGAGCAAATCGGTCCCACCGAGTTTACTGACCAACTCTCGGAAAGCTTATTACCAAATCGGTCTCACCGAGTTTGTATGTCGGTCTCATCAAGATTACGTTATGCCCTAACCCTAACCAAATCGGCCTCCTTGAGATGCATGTCGGTCCACGAAAATCACTAACGGTCACTAGGTTTACTAAATCGGTCCGACCGAGTTTAACGATTCGGTCCCACGAGTTTGGTAAATTGTTGTGTAACGGTTAGATTTTGTGTGGAGTCTATATATACCCCTCCACGTCCTCTGCATTCGTGGAGAGAGCCATCAGAACGAACCTACACTTCCAACTTACCATTTCTGAGAGAGAACCACCTACTCATGTGTTGAGGCCAAGATATTCCATTCCTACCATATGAATCTTGATCTCTAGCCTTCCCCAAGTTGCTTTCCACTCAAACCCTCTTTCCACGGATCCAAAACCTATGAGAGAGAGTTGAGTGTTGGGGAGACTATCATTTGAAGCACAAGAGCAAGGAGTTCATCATCAACGCACCATTTGTTACTTCTTGGAGAGTGGTGTCTCCTAGATTGTCTAGGTGTCACTTGGGAGCCTCAGAGCAAGATTGTGGAGTTGAACCAAGGAGTTTGTAAGGGCAAGGAGATCGCCTACTTCGTGAAGATCTACCGCTAGTGAGGCAAGTCCTTCGTGGGCGGCGGCCATGGTGGGATAGACGGTTGCTTCTTCATGGACCCTTCGTGGGTGGAGCCCTCCGTGGACTCGCTTGGCCGTTACCCTTCGTGGGTTGAAGTCTCCATCAACGTGGATGTGCGATAGCACCACCTATCGGAACCACGCCTAAAAACATCTGTGTCTCCAATTGCGTTTGAATCCTCCAAACCCTTCCCTTTACTTTCTTGCAAGTTGCATGCTTTAATTTCCGCTGCCTATACACTCTTTGCATGCTTGCTTGAATTGTGTGATGATTGCTTGACTTGTCCTAAAATAGCTAAAATCTGCCAAACTCTAAAATTGGGAAAAGGTTAAGTTTTTATTGGTCAAGTAGTCTAATCACCCCCCCTCTAGACATACTTCAAGGTCCTACATCATCTTTATCATTAGGAACAACAGTAATACCACCCTTGTTAGACACACAATGAACTGGACTTACCCATCTGCTATCAGCTATAGGATAGATAATACATGCTTCCAGAAGCTTTAATATTTTAGTCCTTACCACCTCTTTCATTTTTGGATTCAATCGTGTAGGATCGAAAGTATGTCTAGAGGGGGTGATTATACTACTTGACCAAATAAAAATCTAGCCTTTTCCCAAATTTAAGTCTTGGCAGATTTTAGCAACTTTGCACAAGCCAAGCAATCAACCTACACATGCAAGTCTAAGAGTATAGCTGCGGAATGTAAAACATTGCACATGAAGGTAAAGGAAGGAGTTTGGAAGGAGCAAGCGCAATGTAGACGCGGAGATTTTTTTTCGTGGTTCTGATAGGTGGTGCTATCGTACATCCACGTTGACCGAGACTTCAACCCACGAAGGGTAACGGTTGCGCGAGTCCACGGAGGCTCCACCCACGAAGGGTCCACGAAGAAGCAAACTTGTCTATCCCACCATGGCCATCGCCCACGAAGGACTTGCCTCACTAGGGTAGATCTTCATGAAGTAGGCGATCTCCTTGCCCGTACAAACTCCTTGGTTCAACTCCACAATCTTGACGGAGGCTCCCAAGTGACACATAACCAATCTAGGAGACACCACTCTCCAAAAGGTAATAGATGGTGTGTTGATGGTGAACTCCTTGCTCTTGTGCTTCAAATGATAGTCTTCCCAACACTCAACTCTCTCTCATAGATTTGGATTTGGTGGAAAGATGATTTGAGTGGAAAGCAACTTGGAGAAGGCTAGAGATCAAGATTTATGTGGTTGGAATGGAATATCTTGACCTCAACACATGAGTAGGTGGTTCTCTCTCGAAAATGTATCTTTGGAAGTGTAGGCATGTTTTGATGGCTCTCCTCACAAATGAAGAGTGGGTGGAGGGGTATATATAGCCTCCACACAAAATCTAACTGTTACACACAATTCATCAAACTCGGTGGGACCGAATCATAAAACTCGGCCAGACTGATTCAGTTCAAAATGTGAACGTTAGGCTTTTCGGTGGGACCGACATGTCAACTCGGTGGGACCGATTTCACTAGGGTTTGGGCATAACGTAATCTTGGTGAGACCGATTACTCAAACTCGGTGGGACCAATTTTGGTAATAAGCTAACCAGAGAGTTGGTCAGGCAAACTCGGTGGGACTGATTCGCTCATTTCGGTGAGACCGAAATGTTATGAAGGGAAAACAGAGAGTTTGCATTGTGAACTCGGTGGGACTGATCGCTCATCTCGGTTAGACCGAAACGTTACGAAGGGAAACAGAGAGTTTGCAATCCCATCTCGGTGAGACCGAGATCCCTATCGGTGAGACCTAAGTGCTGGAGTTTCTGGCAGTGGCTATGTCAAATGAACTCGGTGGCGCCGGATCGATCAAATCGGTGGGGCTGAGTTTGACCTTTGGTTTGGGACATATGTGGATATGAGAAAGTGGTTGAGGGCTTTTGGAGCATATCACTAAGCATTTTGAGCAACCAAGCCATTAAGCAACATCTCATCCCCTTTTAATAGTATTGGCTTTTCCTATGGACTCAATGTGATCTTGGATCACTAAAAAGAAAATGTAGAGTCTTGAGCTTGAGCTAATATGTGTCCTTGGCATTTTGAGGGGTCCACATTCCTAATCCATGCCATGCCAATCATTGAACTTTCTAAAATGATCATCTTGAAATAGCATTAGTTCAATGAGCTATATGTTGTTAGTAATTACCAAAACCACCTAGGGATAGTTGCACTTTCAATCTCCCCCTTTTTGGTAATTGATGACAACATATAGATCAAAGCTTCGACAAGTGATAATAAATATTTGAAAAACATCGTCGCTTTGAGATGTATGTGATAAGCAAGAGCTCCCCCTAAATTTGTGCATTATTTAAAATTTGCTTTTGAATGCAAATGCACAATCAATTAGGATCATGGGTTACTCATCCATGTCACATACATCTTGGTGGAGCTCTCAAAATGATAGGAATTAATTCATGCACTCATCACCAAGCAAAGTGAATGATCATATATGGGATATAAAAGATAATATCATCCAAGCAAACATTAAAGTATGATATGATCAAACACATGATCATATAAGTATCTCACACATAGATATAATGTATCAAACAAGCACACAAAAGTTTAACCAAAATGCAAGAGAGACAAAGTAAGCAACACTCTCTCTCGAAGCCTATGATCTATACATTTCTCCCCCTTTGGCAACAAGTTACCAAAAAGTTTGAAAATGCATAGTGCTATGCGTCTCTCAGGCTTGGTCTTCGGGAGGTGGTGTAGAGAGGACTCCAAGGACGAAGGCATGAGTTGATGTAGCTGGAGCTGGTGGAGTGGCTGCTGGAGATGGTACTGAAGCTGTTGCTGCTGGTGCAGATGAAGTAGCTCTAGTATCTGGCACTGGCATTGTAGCTCACCTCTGACCTCTTGGCACTCGCTGAAAAGCATCTGTAGTTGCCTTCCCCTTCTTCTCCTCTGCTTCCTCCTGGAGCTGCTCAACTGTAGTCTGTATCTCAGTGACTTTCAGATCAACATCATAGAACTTTGTTTCTATAATCCTCTCCAAGCTCTCCTGATTCTGAGTCAGGGTGGCCAAGCCCTTCTCGATCCTCAATGTTTCTTGAATCAGATAAGCTAGTTGACCTCGTTTGCTCTTTAAGAATAGTTCAGATGCCTCCTCAATACTTGGCATCTTTGCAGCTTTTTCTTCCTTCGCCTTTGCTCTCTTCTCTTGTGCTTGCACTGATGAAGGATCATCCTCATTCATCACAACTGTGTTATCTTCAAATTCTGGGTGCAAAGGTAAATGCTCCTTGTCCAACAAGTAAGTGCCTGTGCCCATCTTGGAGTTGATGAGCACCTGAATGTGTGGAGCATACCCACAAGATCTTTTCTGATCAGCAGCTATCCTTTTGATTGTCTCTACAATAAGACTCATGACTTTGAATTTTTGAGGAACATCAAAGAATTGAAGCAAGTTGATGAAATGTCCTCTGATCATCTTGTGATCTCTAGATTTGGTTAACAGAGTATGCCTCAAGATTGTGTTGATAGTAGGCAGACCAGACAACAAGTAGTGTATAGATCCAAACTTGTGAGTTTCCAAGGCTTTGTCTGGGATCTCCTTGTACATATTTGCCATAGAGTTGTGGTCTTTCTTCTTCTTGGCATACACATCCAAATCATCCTCATGCTCTTCTAGGGCATTGATCAACTTGGCCCACTCATCTACAGTTGACTGGTACCGTGTACCTTCAGACATCCAAACAATTCTTCCATCTGGATAGAAATGAGCAGTGGAGTAGAATTGCATAATGAGATCATCATTCCATTTGGTAAGCTTCTGTCCAACAAACTTGTCAACTCCACAAGCCTTGAAGCTTTCATGCACTCCTGGAAAATAATCTTCATTCTCATCAATGAATTCCCAATCAACCCACTTCATATCACAGACAATAGGTTTCTTGTCCAGTAGAATGGTCCCATAGAAATCTTGTTGTTCTTTGGTGTGGAACCTGTAGTCCACAGCAGTCCTCCTCCTTACAACATATGGATCAAATTGTCTCCAAAGTCTCAGTCCTGCATCCTTCCTGATGCTTATATATTCTGCCACTGGATGAGTGTCATTGTGGTCTGGAATCTTTGGTTTCAGTTTTCTCAGCACTTGGGCTTCAGCATTTTCTTCTTCTACTTCAGGCACTGGGGCCTTGTTCTTCTCTTCAGCTGGTATGTTCCGGGTGCTTCTCTTGGGCTTAGAAGGCTTCTGAGTTTGAGCAGTAGCTTTGGGAGAAGTTTTGGGCTTTGATGGAGAAGCCCCTGACTTGATTGCATCACCCATGAGCTTCTGTGATTTGGGAGGGGGGGTGCAACATCTTCTTCTTCAGCTTCATCATCACTTCTTCTCGTAGAAGGATGTCCAAGAACTTTGGCAGAAGTTGTTCTGGCCTTGTTCCTCTTCTTCCCATCTCCAACTGCCTCACCATCATCAGATTATATTGTGAATTTCATGGTTTCTCCTGTTGGAACTTTCCTTGGCTTTGACATTGGCACTCTCTTTGCAGGTGCCTTCTTGTGCAACCCAGGCTTGGTTGCAGCAGCTGTGCCATACTCCTTCTTCAGGACTTTCTTTTTGGAGCTCACTTCCTCCTCTGTAGCCACATAGTCCTCATCCTCAGAATCTGAGGTTCTCTTCTTCCTTGTTCTAGTGGTTGCCTTTGGTAAATTGCTGGGAGTGCTCCTGCTGCCCTCATCATAGCTGCTTGAGGGACTAGTGCCCTCACTCATTTGCACTTGCTCTTCTGATCTGTTCTGGCTATCACTCTGGCCAGACATCTTGCCAAGCAAACTGACAGCAAACCCTGTGAATGGATATAGATGAGGTAGACTAGATGAGCATCACAAAGTGCAGAGTTTTTGCAAAATAGATGAGTTAAAAACTTAGTTTTAGTTCTCCACATAAATCATTTCAGAGCTACCGATTTGTTAAACTCGGTGATACCAATACGATCACTACAAGCAAATTTGTATGTGCCATCTCTAATTTTCAAAATAAACTTCTCTTTTGTGTGCTCGTACCGCTCATGAAACGGCAGGGGGTGGCTAATATATTTCCATGCTAGATGCGTTATTCTCATGATGAGTGTTTATTCACTTGTCATTGCACGAGAGTACGACAAAGGTATTAGGGATGCCCAGTCCCGAAATGAAAAATGAATTTACTTTATGTTGTCAAATAATAAATTCCTTGGAAAGTGTTGGTATGGAAGGCACCCGTGGATACGGCTAGCCATGGAAAGTGAAAGTATGGTGGAAAAAGGAATAAACTTTATTTTCTGTTTGGGAACCGCCTATGATATATCTAGCATGGAAAGTATTGGGAACTACTCGATCGTTTTCGTTGACAGGAAAAGCATGCCTCCCAAAATGTTTTTATCTCTATCTTTTTCGCTTTGAGCTCCAGCCTCTACAAATCCCTACTTCCCTCCGCGAAGGGCCTTTCTTTTACTTTATGCAATTTTTATTTTTATTTGAGTCTCCATCTTCTCTTATAAAGCACCACCTAAGGGGCACTATGATCGTACTTGAGCATTGGGTGTAGCTAATATGCGAGTGTGTTTCATGAATGGATCAATGATTGAGCATAATGGGCTAGGGATAACTTACTTTAGTGTTGATATTTTGAAAGACATGGTTCCTTGTTGATATGCTTGAGTATTTAAGTCCTCATGTCAAAACTAGACTATTGCTTTGAACCATATAAAATTCCAGATGTCCATGCTACAAAGAAAAAAGAATATGTGATGAACATGTTAGGCAGCATTCCACATCAAAAATTCTGTTTTTATCATTTACCTACTCAAGGACGAGCGGGAATTAAGCTTGGGGATGCTGATACGTCTCCAACGCATCTATAATTTTTGTTTGTTCCATGCTGTTATATTATCATTCTTGGATGTTTTACAATCATTTTATAATCATTTTATATCATTTTTTGGTACTAACCTATTGACATAGTTCCCAGTGCCAGTTGTTGTTTTCTGCATGTTCTTTACATCGTAGGAAATCAATACCAAATGAAGTCCAAATGCAGCGAAACTTTTTGTGGAATTTTTATGGACCAGAAGACACCTAATGGGCCGGAGAAGCACCTGGGGTGCCCCGAGGGGGGGCACAACCCACCAGGGCGCGCCCAGGTGGGTTGTGCCCACCTCGGTGGCCTCCCACACCGCCTCTTTGCTCTATAAATACCCCAATATTTCAGAAACCCTAGGGGAGTCGACGAAAATCAATTCCAGCCGCCGCAAGTTCCAGAACCACTAGATCCAATCTAGACACCATCACGGAGGGGTTCATCATGCTAATTGGTGCCTCTCCGATGATGCGTGAGTAGTCTTTGTAGACCTACGAGTCCGTAGTCAGTAGCTAGCTGGCTTCTTCTCTCTCTCTTTTGATTCTCAATACAATGGTCTCTTGGAGATCCATATGATGTAATTCTTTTTGCGGTGTGTTTGTTGGGATCCAATGAACTTTGAGTTTATGATCAGATCTATCTTTTTATCCACGAAAGTTATTTGAGTCTTCTTTGATCTCTTATATGCATGATTGATTATAGCCTCATATTTCTTCTCCGATATTTGGGTTCTGTTTGGCCAACTTGATCTATTTATCTTGCAATGGGAAGAGGTGCTTTGTGATGGGTTCGATCTTACGGTGCTTGATCCCAGTGACAGAAGGGGAACCAACACGTATGTATCGTTGCTAATAGGGATAACAAGATGTGGTATGGTCTATTTCTACATAAATAGATCTTGTCTACATCATGGCATCGTTCTTATTGCATTGCTCTGTTTCTCCATGAACTTAATACACTAGATGCATTCTGGATAGCGGTCGATGTGTGGAGTAATAGTAGTAGATGCGGTGAGTCGGTCTACTAATCTTGGATGTGATGCCTATATAATGATCATTGCCTGGATATCGTCATGATTATTTGAAGTTCTATCAATTGCCCAACAGTAATTCGTTTACCCACCATTTGCTATTTTTCTCAAGAGAAGCCACTAGTGAAATCTACGGCCCCGGGTCTCTTCTTTATTATATTTGCCGTTGTGATCTATTTTTATTTTCTTTTATTTTTAGATCTATTAATCCCAAAATACAAAAATACCTTGCTGCACTTTATTTTAATTTGCTTTTATTCGAGATCTATTTATCCAATCTATCATATTTTTATCCCGTCTACTTGCCAATTTCTGGCGCCGTTGCCAGAAAGGGATTGACAACCCCTTTAATACGTCGGGTTACGAGTTTTTGTTATTTGTGTGCAGGTGTCGTTCACGTAGTGTTGCGTGGTTCTCCTACTGGTTCGATAACCTTGGTCTCATCACTGAGGGAAATACCTACCGTAGTTGTGCTGCATCATCCCTTCCTCTTTGGGGAAATAACGACGTAGTTCAAGCTGCATCAATTATCACAGAAAGAAATAACATGATCATCTAATTCATCAACCAAAAGGTCTTTAACTAAAGCAATGCTAGGTTCAACCTTAATTTGCTCAAGAGGTGCAGAAGTTCTAGCATGACTTTTTCTAATAACAGAAGAAACTCTAGAATGCTCTTTAATTCTAGCAGGAAAAGGAGGTTTCTCAAAATAAGTAGTAGGAACAACTAGATTAACATTGTAAACAATAGTTTTATCCTCCTTGAGTCCTAGGGGTTCTTCCTTAATATCTAAAGGAGGATGGTATTGGAACCATTTTTCCTTAGGAAGATCAACATGTGTAGAAAATGATTCACAAAAAGAAGCTACCATCTCATAGTCGATCCATACTTAGTGCTAAACTTGTGAAAAGCATCGGTTTCCATAAAAGATTTAACACAATCAAACTTAGGATTTATACCTGACTCATTACCTTTCTCGATCTCCCATTCCTCATAGTTGCACTTAATCTTCTCAAGAAGATCCATCTGAATCCAATAGTCCTCTTCATAAAAGAGCCAGTTGAAGAAGAATCAAGCATAGTCGATCATTATGAGAAAGCCGAGCATAAAAGTTTTGAAGAATTATTTCTGTTGAGAGCTCATGATTGGGGCATGTCTGAAGCATATACTTAAGCCTCCCCCAAGCTTGAGTGATAATTTCTCCTTCACGAGGCCAAAAATTATAGATATAGTTCCAATCCTGATGGGCATCCCTCCTCCGATCCTGATGGACCAAATGCATAGGATAAAATTTCTAATGGAACTCCAATTTTAACCAATTCCAATCCCACGTATCAATATCATCGCATAACCTATACCATGTCGAGGCCTTTCCCTCCAAAGATAAAGGGAATACTTTCTAATTAGCTCTATCTCCAGATAAACCCGCAAGCTTAAACAATCCACAAATTTCGTCCACATAGCTCAAGTGCATATCAGGATGTTTAGTACCATCTCCTGCATAAGGATTAGCTAGCAGTTTCTCAATAAGACCAACAGGAATTTCATAAGCAACATCTCAGTATCATCAATAGGTGGTGGAGAGGCAACTCTAGTGGTTTCTGGTCGAGGTGAAGATACCCCGAACAAGCCTCTCAAAGTATTACTTTCCATTATGACAAGTAACAGTAAATTTCAGCACGTAGCAAAAATGTTTCCTTACCGATTTCCACTTACCAAAGGTGCTTCACTCCCCGGCAACGATGCCAGAAAACAGTCTTGATGACCCACAAGTATAGGGGGTCAACCGTAGTCCTTTCGATAAGTAAGAGTGTCGAACCCAACAAGGAGTAGAAGGAAATGGCTAGCGGTTCTCAATAAGGATATTTCTGCAAACACTGAAACAAGCGATAGCAAGTAGTTTGATAGCAAGGTAATTTGTAACGAGTAGCAAGTGACAAATGTAAATAAGGTGCAGCAAGATAGCCCAATCCTTTTTAATGCAAAGGACAGGCCGGGACAAGTACTCATAATGAGAAAAGCGTTCTTGAGGACACGCGGGATTTTCATCTAGTCACTTTCACCATGTTCATTTGATTCGCGTTTGCTACTTTGATGATTTCATATGTGGGTGGACCAGTGCTTGGGTGCTGTTCTTACTTGAACAATCCTCCCACTTATGATTACCCCCTCTCGCAAGCATCTGCAACTACGAAAAAAGAATTAAGACAAAGTCTAACCATAGCATTAAACATGTGGATCCAAATCATCCCCTTACGGAATATCGCATAAATTGGGGTTTAAGCTTCTGTCACTCTAGCAACCCATCATCTAATTACTACTCCACAATGAGTTCCCTTAGGCCCATGAATGGTGAAGTGTCATGTAGTCAACGTTCACATGACACCAATAAGAGAATCACAAGATACATATCATCAACATATCGAACGCATACCGAATTCACATGATTACTTATGACAAGACTTCTCCCATGTCCTCAAGAACAAAAGTAACTACTCACACATCATCATCATGTTCATGATCAGAGAGGGAATAAATGACATGAAAGATCTGAACATTTAGTAATTCACCAAGCAAATCCTCTAGCATCAACTACGATAAGTAACCAACACTACTAGCAACACACGAGTACCAATCTAATGTTTTGACACAAAGATTAAATACGAGAAATGAACTAGGGATTTAGATGAGATGGTGATGTGGTTGATGATGATGAAGATTGGTCCTCCCACGATGAGAGGGTTGTTGGTGATGACGAAGGCTTCGATTTCCGCCTCCCGGAGGGAAGTGTCCCCGGCAGAATCTGCCCGCCGGAGATCCAAATTGCTCCTGCTCTAGTTCCGCCTCGTGGCGGCGGCGCCTCGTCCTGAAAGTCTCCCCCTAAAAGTTTTAGGGTAAAATGACTTATATACCAGAAGGAGAGGGTCGAAGGTGGGCCAGGGGCTTCACACAACACTAGGGCGCGCCCCTGGGGGGCGCCCAGGTGCTATGTGAGCACCTGGCAGCCCTCCTACGGTTGTTCTCTGGTCCAGTATTTTTTATATATTCCAAAATAATTCCTCATGGAATTTCATCCCATTTGGAGATGTGCACAATAGGTATCTCTGCTGTAGCTTTTTTAGGCCCTGAAATCCAGCTGTAGGTATTCTCCCTTCTTGTGTAAATATTGCATATTAAGAGAGAAAATGAATTAGAAATACTCCATGAAGTGATATATTGATCAAAAACTTAATATATGACAGCAATAAAACATGATGCAAAATGGACGTATCAGAGTGCAAGCAAGTTGTGCACACTGATAGGCCGATAACTCAAATTATATATAAAGGTTAAACGACTAAATTGATATAAAATGGTGAAAAAATCCCCATACAAACAAGTCTAAAGATAAAAACGACAACTGATTGGATGGTGAGAATACCACCAATCCGAGACCGAGAATGATAATAGGAGTTGCCACACCTAAGGCGACATAGAATATCGAAGAGGAACTTAACCGTGTCACCTAGGGAAAGCATCGAACCCTAATAAACACATCGAACTATCGCCGGAGAGGGCTGCAGTCCGCCCTCTTGCTCGGAGCGCAGTGGAGTTTCGATCCTGTCAGCGGATAGAAAGGATCATGGACATCGACTATGAAGGCACGTGTAAACGATAGGAGGCCAATAAATCCACTCCACACTAGAAACAAAGCAAGCCCGAGGACGCCGACACACTACAACTGTATGTCACCTGAATTCCTAGACGATGCCTCAGAGAGGGTAATGACGCAACACGCTGCCGTTGTTGAGCCCAAGAGGTAAGCGAATGCATCACCATCGCCGGCAATTTGTATCCACTTCCATAGCTGTTGTGGATTGTCGGCCCATGTATGTTATATGTTCGCTCCGGTTCGTCAAGTAAAAAAAAGGAAAAACCATCACCCGCCCCCAACCCCTGCCCGATCCGAAACCCTAGTGGTCACTGCCACCGTCGTGACTCCGGCAGGCAGCCATTTCCAATCGTTGGCGTTAGACTGATTGGCGTCGCCTTGCACGCTTCCCTCATGCACAGGGCGCCATGGTGGCCGCCCTCCCCCGACGCCAACACGCCGTTGTCTGCGCTCCTCCACCCTGTACGCATTGTCTCCCCTGGTGGAAGGCGCCAGCACGCCTCCCTCGGCGCTCCCTCCCCTCCTACGCTATCGACCAAGCCGAGGATGACATCGACGCCCTGCCTATGTTGACGACAGAAGGTTTGCAGATTTGAATTTTTTTTTCGCCTTTGTAATTCGTTACACATTGAAATGGGGTGAAAAACAATTCACTCACTACCTGAACAATTTAACATTGGTTTCGTGCACATCTTAACGATTCTGAGTAAATTCGTGGAGTGGTAGAGCTTCAACAGCTTTGAGTCCACCCCTTCTTTCTTCGATGGGAGGTGGAGTGGTGACTTCTAAGAACCCACAAGTATGGGTCACAACAGTCTTCAGTGAGAAGTATCACAACTAAAATTTATTGAGTTGGCACAAGGATCCAGAAAATATTTATAAGCTTTACCAGTTTAGTTCTCAGTTCAATCACACCTGAAAACAAGTACTTGGTCAAGATAATTTACTATTAACAAGTGCAATGGATAGATGGTTATTTAATTACAGTAGAGTAACAATAGTATTAGTACCCAATAGTTTACAAGTACATCTTAAAGAGAGCACCAATTATAAAAAAGCATAGACATTGATGTCTATTATGCACTTCTATTGTTGTAGACATTGTTGGGTCTCCAAGTGCAGAGGGTTGTAGGACAACAACAAATTTCTTTTAAGTGGATGGCCTATGATTTATCGATCCACGGGTGGTGTAGGTTGCAAATGGTCTGTCCCAAACACGCCTTACACAATTGTTAATTGTGGACTACTTTGACGAGGAGGTTGAGAATTTGGATGGAAACAATATTTTTTGTATTTTCAGAATAAAATAGGACAACAAGAGTAGTAAGAGCGACTAAAACGGTGTCTCAAGGCATGCAAAGATGGCCTAGGGTTCATACTTACATTACGGTAACTCTCAACATCATTAACATAGTTAAACAACATGATATAACCTAAGAAATATAGTAAAGAATCACTCTAAAGTTTCTCTATTGTTATCAGATCAAAAAAGGATAAGATAACATAGGTATGGCTAGGCACACATCTAAGTTGGTCTTTCTAATCTATAAGGCACACCCTAATGTCACCTCAAGCAATCCAAAACTCGTACTAAACAATCATCTCATGATCATTATTGTTCTAATATCAATCCATACAATCATCTTATTGTCACTACGGGCATCTCCGATAATTATACTAGATAAGAATCACTCATTGATTCCCAAAAGATTTAATCCAACAGAAAAAACTTTATAAATGAGCAAGGTTCAATTCACCAAAAAGATAATATGAGGGGGGTACATCACATAATTGAACTCCATTAACAAAGCCAATGACCATAATCATCATCAGAAACGAACATAATCAATGAAGAGAGTGGACTACTCCTAGATCATCATAGGAGCATCAAAGGTTGATAAAGATGTCGATGAAGATCACTTGCCCCCCTCTGACAGGGTGATGGAAACAGGATAAGCGAAGATCGCCTTGGATCAAGAACCGGCGGTGATGGAAAAATTGGGTTTAAAATACAAGAGGTGTTTTTATTATATATAAAGCCATGGGCGAGAATCGGAGGAATGGAGGCCTAGGGTGGCCATGAGACCACACTACGCACCCTAACTTTTCTAGGATGCCTGGATGAGTGGGCAACTGGTGGGCCCCCTCTAGGTGGGCTTTTGGCATAGTGGCTTTTCTGCTATGAAACTTCGCCTTGTATTCTTGTTTGATTTTGTGGGCTTCGGAAAAATTATTTATGCAAAGTACAAAAACAATCAGAAAAACAACAATTTTCTCTGGACATTGATATAATAGGTTAGTCTAAAAAAATTCAAAACTATGCCAAAATGATATAGTTGTAACATGAAACAAAATAATAATGATAGATACATTTTTTATATAATTATAGCATGACAGATTAATGCAAAAGGTAACGTATGATTAAATGCATGACTTGTTGATGTCACATACTCACACGTTACCTTCCACATCACCTAAATGTATGGGTAATCTTGATCGCAGACCATACACAATTCAGACGATGATATAAAAAAATATGCATTACAAGTGCATGGTAAGTATATTTCTCCAAGAGCCGTGACATTTTAGAAAAGTTTTTTATCAAATATTGAATGTTTGGCATGAAAAAGACATTTGGAATAAAGGGATATCAATTTGTCAACAAGATGAAAATAAAAAGGTTAGTTCCATTGTCTCGTTTGCTCTTATAAGTCATTTTCTAACCTTCTTAGGTATATTTCTCAAAGTTATACATGATCAGAGAATGAAATTATATTTTTACGCAAAAGAACAAACCCTCAAACTCGTGGTTTTGTAAGATTTTTAGTATCTTTGATACAACGATTATACAACCGAATCCTACGACGCCGGTAGGACTCTACGATATAAGATTCTCCCTTATGGTCCTATCATGGTCATAGAATTCAGATACTATTTAGACAAACATGATATTGCATGTTATTCCCATACCCAAAATCCTTGTTCAAAATGATGTGTTTTTTAAGAAAATATACCAAAAGGACATCAAACTGATGATTGTGTACTCCGTCTGTTAGTGAAAAGATGGCCTATAACTTTCGTCTCATGGTGCAATGTTTTTTTTTTGCCAATATCATGGTGAATGTTTGACGAAGTATGTACGACAAACTATTCGTAATCACAATATCAAATAGGTATAATATAAAATATTTTATTGTGTATTTTGGGATACTAATTTTACTAGCATCGAAATACGTCTACATATATTTGTTTGAGCGACAAGTAATATGGATCGGAGGGAGTATTGTTGCCGTTTATAGTTTTTTTTTACAAACATGGTCAAACTTTACACCATTTTTTTCTTTTCAAATGAACTTTACAGCACTTGAATCGGGAGAAAAATTATATACCTTGTTTCCGATGACGGAGGGGTATATCGACTTTAGCATTGGTGAGACCGAGTTTTTCTAGGCTGGCTTTGAAAAGCCCAATCCTAAAATCCCAAGCCCTAGCTCGACTTGAAATACGAACAATGTCATTTATCATCGAAATCACTAATTAAGGGATACACTCTAGTACTTTACAAAGGTCACTCTCACTGGTCACAACCTGAGAGTTTTTCCTTTTTTCATGGATTTGTTTATTCAAAATATTTTATCCCTTAAACCGTGCCTCGAAATCAGAAACCTTTTTCATTGTTGGATTTCGCATGTCGAGATCTTTGCAACTAGATCCCATGTTAATAGGTTTTGACGGGTTTTTTTCATAAAAGAAGGAAGAAGAAAAAAGCGAGGCGGAAGCGCGATTTTTTCTCGCTTTTTTTTATTTACGAGAGGCACAGTTATGCCTCTCGCGGAAGCAAATCTGCGCCTCTAAGCGAAGCAAATTTGTTCCTCTCACGGAAAAAAGAATACATTTTTCTCTTTTCGTTAGGGCAGTTGTACCTTTTGTGGAAGCAAACCTGTACCTTCATGAGAAGTAATCTCGTGTTTTTTCCCTTTCCGAAGTCCCCGTGAAAAAGAATCTGTGCCTCTAGGAGAAGCAAATTTGTGCCTCTAGCGAAAGAAAAAAAATCACATTTTTCTCTATTTCCGAGAGGCACATATGTGTGCGTCTCACGGAAGAAAAAACATATTTTTTTTGGGCAATCTTTTTGTCCTAGAAAAACCAAAAACTAAAAAGTAAAAAAACATCTAAAACCCAAAAACTCCTACAGAAAAAATAAAAAAAATTCTGAGCAAGCACATAGCACGCGACACGTGGCGGTGGCTGAGAACGCGTCAAAAGTGCCCTTGAGGGCTCCCACAAGGGCTACCCCTCAGTTAGTTGCTCTCATTTCTCATTGTATAGAATATTAATGTCTATATTTTTTTACAATCCTAGATTTTTGGTATCCTGGGCCTTTTATCGGGCTTGACTCTTGGGCAAAAAATATAGTCCAAGCCGGCCCCGACCACTGGGCTTCAGGCTCGGTTGGTGCTGTCGGGCCGGGCTGCTCATACTAGACCAAAACCACAACAATCCACCGGTACTTCCATGCTCTCGTCCGATTGGTCGCTCTGCCTCTCACACGGATCGCCAATGCCCATCCAACGGCCGACACCCATCGTCCCTCATCCGCGAACGCTCCGGATCGAAGCACCGCCCCCGTCCTCCACACCAGCCCGGAGCAGAAACACAGAAACACACACACAGAAAGCACAAACGCACGCACACTCCCCCACCGCACAAAACAAAGGCTAAAAAAAACCCCGAGGAAATCGACCGGGAGAAAAGGGGGCGAAAAAGCAGAGCGAAGGAGGAGAGAAGCTTCGGAGCTCGGGATCGGCGATGGAGACCGGAGCGAAGGCGCCGAAGAAGGCCGGGCGCCGGGCCGGCGGCGGCGGCCCCAAGAAGAAGTCCGTCTCGCGCTCCGTCAAGGCCGGCCTCCAGTTCCCCGTGGGCCGCATCGGGCGCTACCTCAAGCACGGGCGCTACGCCAAGCGCGTCGGCAGCGGCGCCCCCGTCTACCTCGCCGCCGTCCTCGAGTACCTCGCCGCCGAGGTGGGCCACACCGCGCGCGCCGGCCGCGGAAGGAGTAGCTCTGATTCGCCTCTGTTTTTTTTACCTTCTACGTGTTTTTTTGTCTGGCAGCTCCTCGAGCTGGCGGGGAACGCGGCGCGGGACAACAAGAAGAACCGGATCATCCCGCGGCACGTGCTGCTCGCGATCCGCAACGACGAGGAGCTCGGGAAGCTGCTGGCCGGCGTCACCATCGCCTACGGAGGCGTCCTGCCCAACATCAACCCGGTGCTGCTTCCCAAGAAGGCCGCAGCGGCGGCTGCCAAGGAGCCCAAGGCGGGCACGACCAAGTCTCCCAGGAAGTCCCCCGCCAAGAAGGCGGCCGACGCTTAGGCCCGGCACTCGCTATGCCGGCGCCCCGTCCCACCCTCTCCCTCTTCTCTGTTTGTCCCTCTGTCTCGGTTCAACCGTAACGCACCTAGTTGTCGTCGTCGTCGTCGTCGTTGCTGCATGCCGTCGTTGCCATGGATCGATTGCTGCTTGTTTGTACTTGTTTTGCGTGGCTTCCGCATAGGTGCCAATCAGCTTGTACTCTGTAGCCTGATTAACACCGCTGTATGTTCGTTTAAGTGCGTAGGTGAAGGGAGGGAGGGGAAGGGAGACTGTGAATGTCTGTATGTAATAAAATTGTGAAGATGTGAAAATATCAAGGACTACTATTCTGATTATCTTCTCTCTTTTGCTGCACGCCAAGAAGCGATTTCTTCTGTTTATCTGGTCGCTTTGGGCATGTTTTGCTTCTTTGCAGCCTTGGAGGGAAGCTATTGGGGTGTCTATCATTGGGGAAATGTTCCTATCAGTTGATAATGTTTGAGTTTCAAAGTGAAAACCATGTGGCCATTGAGTGGCTGTGCTGTTGAATTCTTGTTATGTCGATTCAATGGATTGGCTGCAAAAATGTCTGTCGTGCTGCTGATAGAAATCAAAGTTAGGTGTTCACTCTGTCTACATTTCGACCTTTTCTTACGAGTCCTTGTTTTCATTTCAATTTCAATTGGTTAATCAACGACCTGTTATAATGGTTCGTTATCTTGTAATGCAAGTTTGTTGCGTATACTCATGAAATGCCAGTTTGTAATAAGATTGTGAAGATTTGAAATATTAAGGGGGTATTTTGATTGTCTATTTGTGCTTTTGCTGCATGCTGATACTGATTCTTGAGTTCATTTGGTTGCTTTGGGAATGTTTGGTACTTTGGTTGTTTGCAGCAGAAAGATGTTGGGGTATAGATTTCTTGGAAGATAGTCTCACATGATGTCATAATGTTTTACTCTGTCATATTTATTATGTCTACCATCATTTTAGATTTGTCAAAATTGTTATCCAGGTTGAGGTAGAGCTTTGTCTTTAGAAATGACACCATTGATGACCGGGAACACTAAAACTTTGATGTCAGATTTTTAGGCATGGCAAATCTGACGTTTTTCATGGCAATTTATATTGACGTGATGATGGCAATTCAGTTTGTAAGAACGGCAATTTTTTGACAAAAAAATAAACTGGAACGGATTTGCCATGCTCGCAAACTACACATGCCATCCTCGGAGAACATAATTTGTCATGAAAAACATTCGATTTGCCATGGTCAAAAATTTGACGTCAGATTTGTAGTGGAGTCCTATTGGAGTCTTTGGTAAATTTATGAACATCTTTGGAGGCATCCAACTTAAACATAGGCATCCGACGAGCACAGCTAAAAAATATAGCAAATGGGGGCTTTAGCTGACAAAGCGGAAGTCCTGTCCATTAATCCGGCTATCACGCCACAACAAAGCTTGGGAGCTTCACACCCAAGGAGGCCAAAGAGAGTCTTGTTGCTACGCACAGCTCAAACATAGGCACCTATTGAGCACAGCTCACAAAGTTACTTGGGGGCTCTTTGTGCAAATCAACAAAGAGTTTGAAAGGACCCTTGTAATTGAGTATCGACCCACGGCTTGGAAGCCTGGTGTATTCACCTAAAACCCCGGGTTAACCTGCCTTCATCAAGTAAGCCACTCCTATCCAGGTAATCCTGGCATGACCCGCCGAACGTTTGACAAGTTACTCTTATATAGACCCTGAACTTGTCAAATTAAAACGACGATTGGTTAGTTGGAGGCCCATCTTAAAAGGCTTTGTCAAATGGTTTAACTCGGTGACTGGCAGCCCACGAAAAGCCTCGAATTTGGGCCTGGCAGCCCTCGAAAAGCCTCGACTACAAGTTTTATTTGATTTTGTTTTCTGCAAGTTTTATCTCGGTTGATAAAAGTTCTAAGATAAACCGGTGTCTCTTGACCCGGCCAGACTATATGTCTTTACATCAGCCCGGTGTTTCTTAACCCGGCGTGGCTTACAGTTATCAGCTATTAGCACATAATCAATTATGAACCGGCATCTTTCAATCCGGTATGGTATTAACTATAAGTCGCCAGGATGATTATCCGGTGTTTATTACAACCCTGCACGGTTTTATTACAAACCGGCAAAATATGAGATGAGTTACCATACTCAAGATTTGGGTTATCACCCTTACTACAAAAAGTTGGTAAATCTACGATGTGATTCAATGTCACATGTATGATATATTTCATATTTGATTATTCTTAAGTGCAGCCTTGGTTATAAACCCGGGTTATATGTTGGGCATTATGACCCGTCCGGCGGTAAACCGCCAGGACACTTTAAACTTGTTGTATGCAGAAACAGGTTGAATAAAGCATAATTATAAATCACCGGCGTTTATTAACCCGGCCTGGCTTTGGACTATAAATCGCCAGTATATATTTGGATTGCGTCATTGGAATCATGCGCTCATAAATCATTGGGTATATTATTCAAATCTTTAATAGCCAACATGGCTGAATTTTTATTATGATTATCAATAACCAATATTATGATTGAGGTTTTCAAAGTCGCTTCGGCGCAATGGCTATTATTTTATCAATGGATATGATTTATTCTACAATGGAGGGAATAGTCCTTAGTCGCTGCAGGCTTATGACCCGGCACTTGGGGGCTACATTATTTAAGTTGAGATTACATCAAATACACAAGTCTCATGTCGCTGCAAGCATGCACCATGACACTTGGGGGCTAATGCAAAGTCATTGTTTGCTCACCTTATTGAAGACCCGACTCATCACATCGTAATGAGCCGGCCCTTGGGGGCTACCAATTGCTCCTATCAACAATTCAAGGTACAAAGCTTTTTATTTATTATATTGAAGGGTACACTGCTCGGTTGGTAAAGCACAAGGCTCTTAACCTTGTGGACATGGATTCAAGTCCCATGATGGGGGTTACATCATATGATGTTATTTACATTGAAGTATATATCAAGTCCCAGCTCAATATTATCTTACTGAGCCGGCCCTTGGGGGCTACACATCGTTGCTCAAATCTACATGATTATATTTACAAAGTCCCTGCTTATTATTGCATAATGACCCTGCCCTTGGGGGCTACACTGGTTGAAGTTTTTATGAGCATAAGGCAATTTCAAGTCCCAGGTTGCTGCAAGCATGACAACCCGGCACTTGGGGGCTACATATATGGCGTTGGCAACAATCTTGAACCGGCGTTAGGAACAATCATGAACCGGCATTGGCAACAATCATGACCCAGAATCATCAGTTTTTATAACCCGACAATGGTGGTAATCATAAACCGGCAAGTTCAACATCTTCAAGCCGGCTGGATATCAGTTGAATATTTCAAAGACCAATATTTCTGTCAAATCAGAGCATTGAAGGCCGGTTCAAAGGGATTCTTTATTTACAAAATATCTTCTGCAAGCAAATTGATTATGAAGCTGGTCTATTGACTCGGATTTTTTAGAAGGAAGAAATGACAAGGATTTAAGGATGATCAAGTGCCGGTTTACAAGAATATTTAAACCAGAGCACAACCCGACAAATTTGTTCTTGTGTTTATATTGCAGATCAGTTTAACATGGATGAATCCAAATTAAACTGGGGGCTAATGTCGGGGATATACCACGCGGTATAAACCGCCGGATGTATGACCCTGCTGGAGTTTGGCGATTCACTGGCGACCCGCTTGGACCTGGCGGTTTACGATTCATTGGTAATCCGGCAGGCGGGTCAGAGGAGCGACAAGACCCGGTGGCCCAACAGGCGGTTCACGAAAAGCCGGCTCATGTTATGGTGGGTCGGTTTAAGAGGAAGACATAAGGAATATTCTCCTACAAAGGAAGCAAGACTAGGACTCCACTTGTAATAGAGTAATCCTAATCCAACTAGGACTAGTCATGTACCCTTCAACATATATAAGGAGGGGAAGGGCTCCCCAAGAGGGAGAGGCAAGAAACAATCTCTAGGGCTAGACACAACTAGAGGAGAGCCGGTTTACGACGATTCCCTCATGATCATAATGAGACCTAGCCACAAACAGCATGTAGGGTTATTACCGGATGATGTTTCCGGGGCCCGAAGCTGTCTAAATCTTTGTCTTGCGTGTTGCGTCTCTCGATTCCGCTCAACCCCTCTCAAGCTACCACATAGATGCGTTGGCCTCACGACTAAGTCCTCACACTAAGGACATCTGACGTGTTAATTCCACGACAGTATGGTTTGTTAACTTTTGTCGATGGGTGACAGGGTGTCGTCCAACTATATGTTTCATGGTGCAATACTCTTTATGTTGTTTTATTGATTGTGATAAGAACCGGGGAGGAATTAGGGTAAAGCACCATAAATCCTTTGGTTTTTCTATGATGCATTTGGAGAAAAAGTAGCTCAATTTTTTGTTATTAAACTTTTGTATCTCCTTGATAAGGCCTAGTGCCACACCCCGGTGTTACAAATGTTGTCCTTGCACTAGCTAGTTCACCCACAACTGTAATTGTTAGAGAATTGTGGACAATATATTTCAACATTTCCTCTCATCTCTAAGCGTGCATAGATTGATGTCACCCAGGAATCATATATTTCAACAATATTGATAAAACTGAGCCTGTTGAATATAGAGGTTGATGGACTAAGTGCTTAATGCTTACTCTTTTTGTTTTTGTTTTGTGTGCGGCAGAAGTAATGGTGTTTGTGTGTTCCTCAATATTGCACATGTGTTCAACGTTATGTAGTACTCCCTCGGTTCCTTTATATAAGGTGTATTTGTTTTTTCAAAAATCAAACAAGTCAAAGTTTGACCGAGATTTTAGAAAAATATATCAACATTCAGAATACAAAATTTATATCATTTGATTCATCATGAAAAGAACTTTCATATCGTATCTACTAGGTATTGCAAACGTTGTTATTTTATTCGATAATCTTGGTCAAACATTCAAATGGTTGACTTGCATGGAAACCAATACACCTTATATTCTGGAATGGAGGGAGTATATAGTTTATGTTATCACACATGTGAGTCCTTGATACATGTGCCTTTTGATTGGTGTTTTAAGTTGTATTTTCTTTGTTTTCATTGGTAGCTTGATTTCCTACTCATTTTGGCTTTTCTCTTAATTTGCAGCATTCATTTATGTCGTTTATTTGTAGCTTACTAATGGTTGTCTTGAAAGAGTGTCATCTCACCAACTTCTAGTGAAACCATCAAGCACAAATCCACTAGTTTTCTGCCAAGCATCATCAATTCATCATATGATGGACAACCCATCCTTAGTCGAGGTCCTTTGAACTGACCATTCAATCAAGACATTATTTAATTTAATTGTGTTGGAGTTGAATTGGTTTATATGATTTTATAATGGAACCTTTACGGTGTGGCTTCCTAGATATGTTCATTGTGTTTAGGTTAACTGGTAGGATGAAGCATGCTCCACTTCAGGAAACAAGGCTAGGATCTTGTAGAGATGAAAAGTAACTCTAGACATATATAGGAAACTTGCACAAGATACTAATGAAATCCAAAGTAACTCATGTATGTCAATGGTATCAATTTATTCAATGTAAGAAGTAGTGATGAAGAGAAAACAAGGTTCTGTTGGGAAAATTATGAAGATGCGATGTTGCTAAATTATCTCCATCTCTAGTCTAACTTAATACTACCTCTGTAACTTAATTAATGTAAGACGCGAGCAGTAGTTAGACACTACACGGATACCTTTTATTATGATGGAGCTAGTTTTGTTGTTGCAAAAACTCATACCGACGGTTTTTTGTTATAGACTTAAGATATAGATATGTTATTGGAGATGCTCTTAGAGCATCTCCAATAGCCGCGCTAAAGCGCCGCGCGTAAAAAACCTGTTAGCGCCTTGGCTTGGTTTTCTTGCTACCAAGGCTCCAAAGATGGCGCTATAATGCAGCAGCTGGCGCTCCAGCAGGCGATAAAATACAGGCCAGCCGCACAAACCACATGTACATTTCAAAAAGATGAGCAAAATGATCAAACAAACAAAATAAAAATCAATAACAAATAGTTCAAAATAAATCATTACAACTCAAACAAATAGTTTATCGTTCAATTACAACAACAAATAGTTCAAAATAAATTATTACAACACAACAAATAGTTCATGAACAATACAATGTCGAGTGCAGATATCATCATGCTCTTTGTCGTCCATGCCATGCCCACCACTCTTTAATTAGATCATTCCGAAGTTCCTTGTGCGTTGCGGGACGCCGAATGGCATGATAGGAGGCAACAAAACGGGCTACCCTTTCAGCCCTCCGCCGACTTTCGCAGGATGTCCCAAGAGCTCATACTGTGAGTAGTCTAAATCTTGGTCACGCTCATTCTCGATGATCATGTTGTGCATGATCACACAAGCGTGCATGATGTACCAAAACATTTTTTGATCCCAAAATCTAGCCGGTCCTCTCACAATAGCAAATTAGGCTTGCAAAATCCCAAATGCTCTCTCCACATCTTTTCTAGCCGCCGCATAAGCATTGTGGAAATCAAGATTTTTCTTACCTTCCGGCTTTTTCAACGGCTTCACGAAGGTTTGCCACTTTGGATAGATGCCATCCGCTAGATAATAGCCATAGTTATGCGTGACGGCCATTTGCTACAAACTGCACCGTTGGCAACTCACCGTTTGCAATCTTATTCATCAGTGGTGACCGGTTGACAACATTGATGTCATTCAAAGATCCAGGCATTCCAAAGAATGCATGCCAAATCCAAGTTTCCTGATCGGCCACCGCTTCAAGGATTATAGTGGAACCCTTTTTGGCCGTGGAATTGCCCATGCCATGCCTTTGGACAATTCTTCCAACTCCAATGCATGCAATCTATTGAGCCAAGCATGCCAGGAAAGCCGCGAGCTTTGTTCATCGCCAATAGCCTTGGCGACGTCTTGACATTGGGAGATCTCAAATACTCCTCGCCAAACACTTGCACAATTCCCACTGCAAAGCGCTTGACACACATGATGGCTTGGCTCTCACCCATAGCCAAGTGATCATCAACAAGATCAGTCGATATACCGTATGCCAACATACGCAAAGCGGCTGTCACCTTCTAAAAGGTGCTATGCCCGAGCTCTCCGGCGGCATTCCTCTTTTGCTGAAAAAAACGGTCATGGCTCGCTAGTTTCTCTGCAATGCGCTGAACAACTCGGTGCTCATCCTAAACCGGCGAAAAAATACGACTCGGGGTATATAGGATTCTCCATAAAATAATGCCTGATCAATTTGTTGTGGGCATCGATCCTATCCCTTCAAATTTTCTGCGACCCATAACCGAACCACCGTGCTTTGGTTTTTATTGATATGTATAGCTACGATCATTGCAAGATCCTCCTCCTCTTCCATATCAAATTCTTCTTGGAAGAATCATCTGACGAACTCATCTACAATGTTCAATACTATACTATAAAAACTACAATTCAAAACATGCACCAAATTCATGAAGTTTGAGCAATACATACCTTGTAGGCGTTTTGTCAAACACCTTCTTGGTAGGCGGTCTTGACAGCGGCCTTTCGGTATTCCTCGGACGACCAGCTGGCGCCGGCGGTACTAGGAGGATGGGCGAGCCAGCTGAGGATAGGCAGGGAAGCTGAGGCAGGTCGCCCGAGGTCTTGTGACGGCGGCGCTGACCGGTCGGGGTGGAAGCGAGAGGAAGAGCGGCCTTGGCCGAGTGTCTGTGTAGCTGGCGCTCCAAATACACCGCGGATAAGCGTTTTGACATGGCCCAACCCGTTATCGCAGCGTCGTTTTCTTGGCGCCAGCTGGAAGCGAAACCGCCAGCGTTCTTGGCAGCTAAAAAGGCCTATTTTGCGGCGCGGCGCTAGTTTAGCGCGGCTGTTGGAGATGCTCTTAGTGGGTTAAGCAGAGGTGGTTCTGGTCCATTTCATTTAGTGTAACAAGACCTGTTCTTATTCATCACCAATTGCTTGTAATGACTCTCTCCCTTCTTATTGATGAAAATGACAAGCAATGTGTTACTTGTTCTTGAAAAAAAAAATTTCAATCTCACCCATTAGGAAACCGCATGAGTTTATTTACCGAGGGTAGAAAGACATCTACCGTGATTTACAAGAAGATGACGCCAACCACTAGGACACAGCTGTAAAAGTAAATTAGGGAGGTTTAAATTGGAACAGATAGACATAGAGTCCATAGCGATTACAGTACATGAAACTTTGCTAGACTTACGAACATAAACTACGGAAAGTAACTTACGGCCCGAGCTGGCAATATTTTACTGGAAATTAGGGGCAGCAGGGCCCACCCTTGAAATCAGCAAGGAAGAAAGAATGGTTAGACGGGAGCAGTCTGTAAGTTCCATCCCTAAGTTATCTGATCCCTCGCTGATTTCAAGGGTGGGCCCTGCTGCCCCCAGTTTCCAGTCAAATATTGCCAGCTCGGGCCGTAAGTTACTTTCCGTAGTTTATGTCCGTAAGTCTACCAATGTTTCAGTACATGAGATCTTAACTACTCGGTAACTTTTCCCCTCTCCCTCCCGGGCCGCTCGCGCGGGCGGCTCCGGAGGAAACCCTAGCCGCCCCCAAGCACCCCTCCACTCCTTGATTCCTTTCTTGCTGCCGCTGGCCACGGGCGGTGGTGGCGGCGGGGGTGGCGCGCCCCGACGGGCCTTCTTCACGCGGGGAAGCTTCGTCAAGCGGGCGGCGCAGTGGATGTCTCCGGAGTGGCGGCGCACGGCGGGGAGCACTGGGAAAGGAAGAGCACGGTTTGGAGGTGAGGGGCGGCAGCTTTCTCAGGGCGCCAGCGCGGTGTCGGAGGGTGTGGCGTGGAGGGATCTCGGCAGCAGCGGATCTTGGCCTGGGCCTGGTGCAGTGGCCGGGAGACGCTGCGGAGGCCGGGGCGCGCGATGTGCCTCCTGTTGTCGACGGCGTGGAGGTGGAAGGCTGCGCCTTGGTGGTGGAAGGCTGCGCCTTGGGGAGCTGGTGGCTGCGTGACCGGATCTGGGCGTTCGATCCTGGGTCTCGCGGCGGGGAGAGCTGCGGTTTGTGGGCGCGTGACGGCGGTGGTGCGTTGTCTCTCGCGTGCGTGCTCCTGGGGCGCAGCCGTGGCTCGGCTGGCTGCTGACTGCCAGGAGTGGCGTCTCCAGCCCTGCCTGTGGCCGGCGGTTCCTGGCCAAGCCGGAGTGGTGGTGGTGTTGGTGCTTCTTCTTCATACGTGTAGGAGCTGGAGGTTGGTCTGCGTGCTCCTGGCCGTGCGAGGGGTCGGTGTCCTGCAACAACTGGAGCATGACGGCAAGGTGCTGTGGCAGCGGCGGTGTGGCCTCGCATCTGACTGTTTGGCCGAATCCGATGGTAGGGGTGGGGGGTATGCGATGGTTTGGATGAAAATCCTGCTTAACTTCGGTTGGAGCTGGCGACGACGGCGCCTGTGGGTGTCGTTCCCCTCCTTGGAGGCGTCGCCGAAGTGTGTCGGCATCTCCTCCTCTTGATCGGGTTGTGGTCTCCGGGCGAAAGCCTTGATCCGTAGTAGGATCGGCGATGGCGGCGTCTTGACATCGTTACTCTGTTGAGAGCATCGTGGACGGAGACTTGGCTTGGCGGTTCTGTGATGTGGTTCTCCAGTGCTTGCTGCTGGTCCGAGTGATCTTCGTGGGCGCTATGTACGCTGCTGCCGGTGCCTCAAGATGATGGCTTTGTTCAGGTCCGACCGAGTCCCGCTACCTACTTGCCGACTCCTCTTAGGCATTTAAGGGTGGGTAGCGCGTTGGCAAAGAGAGCCCGGCTGAAGTTGTTGCTCTTAGTGGTGTTCGGCATTCGTTGTGACGCGGTTAGAGGATTGGTTTAGGACAGGCCCTTTGTGTTGTGTTTGTAATTGTTGTGGTGGCTAATCTGTTGATTAGCTCGGGTGTGGAGTCTTGCTACACTTGCTGTTGGCAGCAAGTCGTAGTGTCTTGTAATTCAACTTCCGCCTTTTATAAAAGTATGGTATGCCTAGGCGTACTCTCGAAAAAAAAGAGATCTTAACTACTCCGAATTTGTCACACTCCGTACCAGCAAGTCAACCAAGTCTTCTTCTCATATCCCCTCCAATCCTCCATCAATCCAAGAAGCAGCCTAGCAGGCGGCAACACCATGAGCTGGTCCGACCTGCCAGCCGAGCTCGCTGCCGGGATCGCGGACAGGATCACCGAGCATGTGGACCTCGCGCGCTTTCGCTCGGTGTGCCCATCTTGGCGCTCGGCCTCGGCGGAGCACGCCGCGCACCGCCGCGCCCCCCTGCTCCTCCTGCCCTCCCAGAGCTACTCCCGCGCCAACCGCCGTCTCTGGTCCCCCGCCGACGACAGCATCAAGGAGACCCCCATGCCCGCCGCGTGCTGTCGCTCCTTCCTTTTCGCCTCGCCTCGTGGCTGGACCCTCGGCGTGGCCAACGACCTCTCGGCCACGCTGCTGCAACCATTCACCGGCGCGTCGGAGAGCCTGCCCGCGCTGCCGCCATCCTTCCACGGCGAATATGAGAAGATCCTCCGTGACATGGTATGGGATCGGTCCCCTGGCGCCGTCATGATCTCGCCGGGCAAAGGCGCGTTCTTCTGCAAGCTGCCGGATCCTCGCAAACGACTGCCGTCAGCAGCATCACCTACGACGACGGTACGTTGTACCTTCTGGACGGGCGAGCCCGCAGGGTCACGGCGGTGGACGCCGCAACTTCCGCCGTGACCGCCGTAGTCGAGCCACCAGATCTGGTGTCGCTCAGACACGCTTGGTGCACACCCGAGTCCACGCTCGTCGTGTCCTCCGACGAGCTGCTCCTCATCGTCAGGACGCACCTCTTGTTCCAAGTAGCACCATACGGCTCGGGGGGCCTCTTCAAGGTCTTCCGTGCGGACAGCCGGAGCCTGGCGGCCGGATGGTCGGAGGTCGCCGGCGGCGGCATCGGCAACCGCGCCCTTTTCGTGGACCATCTCCGCGGCTTCTGCGTGGAGGCCGCCGATGGGCTCAACGGGGTGCGGAGGAACTGCGTGTACGTGGCCAGCTTTCACGAGATGGTGAACGAGGACTACGGGCTGGACGTCTGGGGGAGGTACACCGTCTCCGTGCTCGACCTAGACGCGAAAATATATAATAGAACACCTGCACCCAGGCCCTCTCTATCTAGCCATTCATTTCCCGCATCACGATTCGTACAAATAGATTTTTTTTTAAATAAAACATGTCTTGAAGTTCAAATATTTGCAGCGTTGCAAAGCTTTCTATCTAGAATCTAGGATAAATCTTTCAGAATTTTTCATCAAACATAAATATACAAAATACGATTTTTTAAATTACGAAATCATTTTTTATATATTTATGTTTGAGAAAAAATTCTGAAAGATTTATCTTAGATTCTAGTTAGAAAGCTTTGCCACACTGCAAAGATTTGAACTTCAAAACATGTTTTATGTGAGAGAAACAAAAAAGAGAAAAAATTATATAGAAAGTTAGTTGTGTTGCACAGATCTTAAAGCAATATTGGACAGCTAAGATGCCAGGGCCGGGGTGCAGGTGTTTTAAAAATCCACGTCGGACCTCGACGACCTCACCACCCAGGATCTCTCGTACGGGAACCTATTGAAGTGCATGTATGGTAGATTCTGGGAGTGGCCTTCTTGGATCATGCCAAATCCGCACTGATCCAAACAAAATTCCGTGCTTTGTTGTAGGAATAAGAGCTGTTTATTTTCAACCAGGTATCCAGTCTGCACGGTTGGTACGATGCTCAGGTTTTCTTTGTTGCATTTCACGAAGGAAAAGGTCTGGAAAAAACCCTGACTTCATAGTTGAAATCTGAAACGAACCTAAACTACAAATTCCTGAAATCAGCACCCTATCTTATTTAATCCCAACTTATCCCGGCCCTTCTTGGTTGAGAAGTCGTTTGTCTCTGCCGGGATGCACACGTGGCAGAGAGGGGGGCGGGGGGAGGGGGCAATCACAGCAATGGTTTTGAATTTCGAGAGCAAGAAAATTCCGCTTGGCCTCGGAACCTACGACATTTCTGAATTTTTTTTATAAATTTCCAAATCTGTAGGGACAAATCAACGAATTTATTTATTTAGATTTGAATATAAAAAGAAAAAAGGGCTGCGCCCCTGTTCCATTCTAAAAGAAATGAAACAAACGAACCAGAGTGTATTACATCAGGTAGCTCACGATGGATAGCAGGCAGCTGCCGCAGTAAAAAAAACGAAAGGCGACACAACGCTACTACAAAACCAGAACCTAGCTAAAGCCAGAACACAAACACACAGCTACTGCTTTGCGAAAGGCCTACGGTGACACTACAGGCACACTGCCAAAGACCAAGCTAAAAAGTGACTCCACGCCTCAGCCAGGATCTGGCCACAGCAGCAGAGGAGGGCTTCTCGCTTTCTTCTCCAACTCTTTCATAGCCCATACCAACTTGTCCCTGGCACATCCCGAGGAAAGGCACTCTGACTTAGATAGATTTGACGTTGTTCTCCTTCAGATAGCCTGCAAACCAGGCCAACAAACATTATTGAAAATCATGTCGTTGCGAGTTTTCCAGATCGCCCACAATCCAGCCGCATGGACAGTGTTGATCACAGCAAACTTGTCTCCCCTAAGCCAGTATGAGGAGATGTACATCATATTAACTAGAAGATACCCCGCGCGTTGCTACGGACACACATGTTAAACTGTAAGCTCCAATAAACATCTGAGTCAGTAAGAACACATGTTGTGAAAACACATTTTAAACTGTAAGATCCACTAAACATCTGACCCGGTGAGAGCATATGAAGAAAAGCAATTACATCTTTTTTTATTTATTAATACTACATGGAGATTCAGACATCAGGGATACACATACATGAAACTGGCTGTTGGCGTATGTATGCACCGACAAATTGTTTATAAATCTGAATTACACCAGCTATAATTCTCAATATACAATATATACACTAAGAAAAATAATTAATTAGTTAATCTAGAGGGTTGTTGCCTTCGATATATTTTGTTCGAAATAATACGCCGGGAAGCAAGGAAATCACTCAAGAAATTCGTAAAGATTGTTAATTGGGTTTCCAGTAATAAGAAATTTGATTACACATTCCAAAGAATAAAAGAGATCCAGGAATATTAACTGTTAATGGTATAGCCTTGGATGCAACTGTATATGGAAACAACCAAAAAAGGTAAATGACACTAATATAGTAGCTAGCGGAAGAAAATATAGCTTTTAAGATATTGTGCATTTTTCATCTGTCAATGAACATCCATGCAAAAATAAAATAAAATAGAAAGTGAATATGCGCATACCAATAGAAGATGCCTTGTCTAATGGGCTATATTAAAAGTTGAGTAAAGAACGCCAGCAAGAAGTGTATTAGCATAGCAACCACTTCATCTATGCAATTGTCCTTCCGCTGCATCATCACAAAGGAGTGTGTTAGCATAACAGTCAGAATTAATACAGCCAACAAAGGGTGCACATGAAAACTACAGGAGGAGAAGATCGGCATTCATTGAAAAACATGAAGAAACAAAAACTCTTAGTCCCCTTGCTAGAGAAAAGGAGAATAAGATGGGATTACCATGGACTAACCAAACTGTGCCAGGTCATTCAGATCTACCAATTTGTGTTGAACGCCGACAAAAAATACAGAGAAGGAGAGATAGTGGAGGTCAAAACGGAGAGATGTTGCATGTGAAAGAAATCAGAAGAGAATACAGAGGAGGAAAGCGACTGCAGCTCACGTTGTAGTGCAGTGCAAGATGGTGGGGCGGGCCTTCAGTTCAAGGCTGTGGTATGGAGGAGCATGGAGGCCTGCATCCCAGTCCACCTGTTGAGGGCGTCTGGATGGAGTATATATGGGCGAAGATGATGAACGGATTGCTCCATCTCCCGTCATTTTGCGGAGGAAATTAATGGTCATGAACTGTTGTCTCTCATGTTACTATGTAAATGGAAGACAAAGGCGAATAGTTCTGCGTGATTACTCATGCCACTGAGAATAATATAGCTCTTGACAAATACAAATAGAATAAAAAATATTTTTTCAGAGATGAGGTGGCATGTGTAGGGCACATATGGTGAGGTGGATAGACTGCATGTCAAGACAAATAGATAGTGGGGATGAACTATTTAGGTATTATAGATGTCTTCTCTCACTCCTGTAAGGGTACAAATGGCTTTCCAGAACTCAACAGCAACAACACAGGAACTGAATAAATGAAAACATGATTCTTGTTCAGAGCAAAACACACAAGTAGGATCACCTACCTCCTGTCTTTTGCTCAAGTTATCTCTAGTCAGCAATTTATTGTTGACCAAGAGCCAGAGAAAAATTTGAATCCTGGGAGGAATATTAATGTTCCACACAGCAGTAGAACTAGTAGGCATCACTCCTCTGAAATTGATAAATTTATAAAAGGATTTAACTGTATAGACCCCCTTTGAATTCAAATTCCAAACAGGGGAGTCATCCTCATCTATCAAATGAATGGAACTAGCAATTTCTAAAAGCTCAAACCAACATGCCATATGTTCCTGGGTGAAGCATCTCCTAAAAGTGAGCTTCAGGGTACAACCATCCCATATTTTATCTATGGTGGCATTGTGCTCATTGGCTAGGTTATAGAGATCCCAATACTGGGTAGCCAAAGTGGCATTGCCAAACCACTGATCCTCCCAGAATCTAGCCCTCTTGACATTACCAATCTTCCAAGAAAAGCCAATTTTAGCAGCTTGTGCTGCCCAAAGCACCCCTTTCTAGAAAGGGGAGGCTCCAACAGTAGAACTAGCAAATATGTTGCTATTCTGGGAATTATATTTGGAATCAATAATATTCTTCCAAATTTTGCCCTCAGAGTTGTAGTACCTACTAATCCAAGAAGCTAATAGGGCCAGATTCATGTCCCCAATGTCAGTAATACCAAAACCCCAAACTCCTTCCTCATATTCAAGGAGTTCCAGGTAGACAAATGATACTTGTGATGGCCCTCATAATCATCCCAAAAGCAATGAGCTAATTGGGAGTTAATTAGTTTATTAGCCCACTTAGGGAACTTTATGTAACCCATCAGATAAGTTGGGATACTAGCTAAGCAGGCTTGGACTAAAATGAGTCTCTTGCCAAAGGAAAGCAGTCTCCCCCTCCACCCTGCAGCTTTCTTGATGATCTTATCAATAGTAGGTTGAAGATCCTCTCTTCTGATCTTGCTAAAGTGCAGAGGGGCACCCAAATATTTAATAGGGAAAGAACTAATTTTACAACCTAATATTTGAGCAAATACTAGAGCCTCATCTCTATCAATATTAATAGGAACAAGGTCACATTTACGAAAATTGATTCTCATGCCAGAAATTTGCTCAAAGCAGGACAAAAGCCATTTAAGGTTTTTAGCATGGTCTAGATTGTTGTCTAGGAAGAGCAAAGTATCATCAGCATATTGCATGCTAATGACACCAGCAGGATTAGAGGGGGGAAACACCGGCAATCAAGTTTTTATTTGCAGCTTTAATCAAGATTCTGGTGAAAACACCAGCAACTAAGTTAAACAAAAGGGGAGAGACAGGGTCCCCCTGTCTAGCTCCTTTACCAGCAATGAAATATTCACTGTTGGTGTCATTAATTCTAACACCAATAGATCCATTGCAAAGTAAAGATTCAATTTTATGCATCCATTTAGGGCCAAAGCCTCTCCTCCTCAGCATTTTTAGGAGGAATTCTCTACTGATCATGTCATAGGATTTTTCATAGTCTAATTTAAAACAAAAACAAGACATCTTGTTAGTGGCAACTGCATGAACCACCTCATGAGCAGCCACTATGCTTTCAAGGATAAATCTACCCTTTAGGAAAGCAGTCTAGTTAGGAGAAGTGAGAAGGTTACAAACAGGGCCAAACCTATTGGTGGCACATTTAGCAAAAAAATTAAAGCTACAATTAATCATAGCTAGAGGTCTGAACCTATCAAGCTTAACAGCTTTAGGTTCTTTAGGAACTAAAGTTAGGAGGGATAAATTGAGTCTGTATAGATCAAGTTCTCTAGCCTCCCAATCTCTGAAAAGAGCAAATAACTCATTTTTGATTAACTCCCAGTATTTTTGGTAAAACAGGAAAGGAAAACCATCTGGGCCAGGTGCTCCCTCAGCATAAGAGCCAAACACAACAGTCTTGATTTCCTCCTCAGAGAAGGGGTTTTCAAGCAAATCAAAGTGTTCAGGAGAGAGCATACTATCATGATCCCAAAAGTCATCTTTGAGATCAACGTCAATAGTGGGAACATAACCAAATAACTTTTTATAATACTCTACAGCTATTTGGATAATACCTTTAGTGTCCTCCACAGGGCCTGAAGGGGTTTCCAGCATAGCAATCTGCTTCTTCCTCCTCTTCTGGTTTGCCACTGCTTTGAAATATCCAGTATTATGTTCACCCTCCAATATCTCTTTCTCCTTAGATCTCTGTCTAGCTTTGATCTCCTCCCTTCTCCAAATATCATTCAATTCACCTGCAATATTTTTCATATTTTTCTTAGAGTTAGGAGATAATGGCTAGGATTCAGCTAAAATGTCCAGGCAATTGTATTCGGCTATTAGAGACTGCTTTTTTCTGTTCTTGTCTGCTTCATAGTTAGCACACCAGCCTTTAGTAGCTTTCCTAGTAGCCCTAATTTTAAATTGCCGAACATCTATGGCTTTAGTGGCATTACATTCAGAGTTCTAGGCTTTATGAATAACATCATCAAAACCAGGAATCTCTAGCCACCATTTCTCAAATATAAAGAATTTAGAAGAAGATTCAGGGAGCCCAGTGGCAGTGTTCAACACCAGAGGAGTGTGATCACTCCCAACTCTGGGTAGGGCTTTGATAGAGGCCCCAGGGAAAAGCCCATCCCAATCTATAGAAACAAATACTCTTATCTAAAGCGGCCATGATTAAATTGTCTTGATTATTGGCCCAAGTAAATCTCCTCCCATCATTTTTAATCTCAATGAGCCCAAACCTGTTAATCTAGTCATTAAACAGATCAACCCAATGCTGATTAATATTGCCAGTATTCTTCTCACTAGTGTCCCTAACTAGGTTGAAGTCACCCCCCACTAGAGTGGGGCCAGACCAGCTAGAGAGAGCACTATTGAGTTCATTAAGAAAATCAAGTTTTAATTCATCATAAGCAGAGCCATATACAGAGATTAATCGCCACCTGGTATCACTATGTTTAAACTTCAAAATACAGGAAATATAAAAGGTACCAATATCACACTGCAAAATATCAAAACAATCCTCTTTAACACCCACAAGTATACCACCTGCAGTGCCAACAACAAGCATCCACTTCCAAACAAAACCACTTCTAGTATCTATGCCATCTAGTTGTGGTATGGTGAAGTTGGCTTTTTTTGTCTTAGATAAACAAATAAAGTCAGGGCAGCAAGCTTTAGTGAGCTCTTGCACTCTAGAATTCTTAGCAGAGCCATTAAGGCCTCTAATATTCCAGAAGGCACCAATCATAGAAATTATTTAGATTTCCTCCCTCTAGATTGACACTTTTTAGTCCTTTGGTGGGATACTTCCATCCAAGGGATCTCTCCTTCCTCCCTATCTGTGTTATTCTCAGTACAAGGGGAAGGATGCTTTCCAGTGTCATTATTATTGCTAAAAAAATCTACTCCATTAATCAATGTTAGGAGGAAGGAACAAGTCAGGGTTGTCTTTATGGAAATTAGACAACCTCTCAAGTTCAATTTGCTTAATGAAATTAATGTTACTATCAGCACTAATGGGATCATTCCCCAATTTTAAACCAACTAAATCAGCATTATGTAAAAGTAGCTCATTGTCTAAGCATGCAAAGGAATTCTGGAATAAACAGCAGAGTTACCTTTGGACACTTCCAGATTTTGCACTTTTTTAATCTCTTGAGCTTTTACTATAGCATTTTTGCCATCTCTCTTGATCATGTTGCTCATCCTAGTGGCAACAACAGGGCCCCACTTTCCCTTGTCAGGCCTATGGGCCTGAGGTCTGGGAGTTGGGCAAGAGAGGGTAGAAGTAGATGGGGCCAGGGGCTTGGAGACATTGCTACCAATGCCATTCATCACAGCTTCAAACTGCACCAGCAAACTATTACCACAGCCTTCATAGTTGGCTTTTTTGGCTGCATCTAAATAACTTTTGGTAACAGGAGCCACCTGGCAGATAGACAAAGCAGAAGAGTTCAGCATGGGCTGCTCAACAGGGGTATGAGGTTGCAGATAGCCAACTCTAGTTTTAGATCCACCAGGAGCAGGAGTGGTCCTCTTAGTAATTTGATTGCTAGCATCCTGATCCATCTCCTCTCCAAGTCGATCATCATCACTCTCCTTATCAACATCCTCATTCCTGTCAGCATTCTTGTCTCCATTTGTCCCATTAGAAGGATCAGGAGGGCCATCAGGAGGGTTGTGAGAGGGGGATTGAGGGAGTCCCGGACTAGGGGGTGTCCGGATAGCCGGACTATCGTCACGGCCGGACTCCAAGACTATGAAGATACAAGATTGAAGACTTTGTCCCGTGTCTGGATGGGACTTTCCTTGGCGTGGAAGGCAAGCTTGGCGATACGGATATGTAGATCTCCTACCATTGTAACCGACTCTGTGTAACCCTAACCTATCCGGTGTCTATATAAACCGGAGGGTTCTAGTCCGTGGGGACGAACAACAATCATACCATAGGCTAGCTTCTAGGGTTTAGCCTCCTTGATCTCGTGGTAGATCTACTCTTGTACTACCCATATCATCAATATTAATCAAGCAGGAGTAGGGCATTACCTCCATCGAGAGGGCCCGAACCTGGGTAAAAACATCGTGTCCCTTGTCTCCTGTTACCATCCGCCTAGATTCGCATTCGGGACCCCTACCCGAGAGATCCGCCGGTTTTGACACCGACATTGGTGCTTTCATTGAGAGTTCCTCTGTTTACGTCACCGATAGGCCCGATGGCTCCTTCGATCATCAACAACGACGCGGTCCAGGTGAGACTTTTCTCCCGGACAGATCTTCGTGTTCGCGGCTTTGCTGCGGGCCAATTAAGCAGCCATCCGGAGCAGATCGAAAGCTACGCCCGGCCATCGTGTCGATTTGGAAGTTTGAACTATACGGCCGATATCCGCGGAGACTTGATCTTCGACGGATTCGAGCCGCAGCCGAGAGCGCCGACCTTGTCTCGATGGGCATGATCTAGCTCTGCAGCAAAGGCCCACGGAGGCCGCAAAAGATCCGCCCGACCCTTAATCCGGAGCCGGATTCCCCGATCGAGGACGAGTGTTTGGACACCGCCTCGGGGGCTACAATCTCTATGGCGATCGAGCCGAACTCCATCCCTGTCCTTTGCGAAGACCTCGACTCCAGGGTGCCGGACTCCTCTCCGGACGCCAAACCCTCCGCGCCCCTGCGAATCGAATCCGATTGGGCGCCGGTCATGGTGTTCACTGCCGCGGACATCTTCCAGCACTCGCCCTTTGGCGACATCCTGAATTCACTAAAGTCTCTCTCTTTATCCAGAGAGCCCTGGCCGGACTACGGACAGGAAGGTTGGGATGCGGACGACGAAGAAATTCAACGCCCACCCACCACCCACTTGGTAGCCACTCTCGATGATTTAACCGACATGCTAGACTACGACTCCGAAGACATCGACGGTATGGACGACGATGCCGGAGACGACCAAGACCCAGCGCCTACAGGGCACTGGAAGGCCACCTCGTCATATGACATCTGCATGGTGGACATCCCAAAAGATGGGAACGGCGATGGAACAACGGAGGATGACCCCTCCAAGAAACAGCCGAAGCGCCGACGTTAGCAGCGCCGCACTAAATCCCGCCACAATAAAAATGGTGATTCCGGCACAGGAGATAATAACACCCCGGACAGTGAAGGAAATATGCCCTAGAGGCAATAATAAAGTTATTATTTATTTCCTTATTTCATGATAAATGTTTATTATTCATGCTAGAATTGTATTAACCGGAAACATGATACATGTGTGAATACATAGACAAACATAACGTCACTAGTATGCCTCTACTTGACTAGCTCATTAATCAAAGATGGTTATGTTTCCTAACCATAGACATGTGTTGTCATTTGATTAACGGGATCACATCATTAGGAGAATGATGTGATTGACATGACCCATTCCGTTAGCCTAGCACTTGATCGTTTAGTACATTGCTATTGCTTTCTTCATGACTTATACATGTTCCTGTAACTATGAGATTATGCAACTCACGTTTACCGGAGGAACACTTTGGGTGCTACCAAACGTCACAAACAGAATCGGGTGATTATAAAGGAGTACTACAGGTGTCTCCGAAGGTACATGTTGGGTTGGCGTATTTCAAGACTAGGTTTTGTCACTCCGATTGTCGGAGAGGTATCTCTGGGCCCTCTCGGTAATGCACATCACTTAAGCCTTGCAAGCATTGCAACTAATGAGTTAGTTGCGGGATGATGTATTACGGTACGAGTAAAGAGACTTGCCGGTAACGAGATTGAACTAGGTATTGAGATACTGACGATCGAATCTCGGGCAAGTAACATACCGATGACAAAGGGAACAACGTGTGTTGTTATGCGGTTTGACCGATAAAGATCTTCGTAGAATATGTAGGAGCCAATATGAGCATCCAGGTTCCGCTATTGGTTATTGACCGAAAATAGTTCTAGGTCATGTCTACATAGTTCTCGAACCCGTAGGGTCCGCACGCTTAACGTTATGATGACAGTTATATTATGAGTTTATGAGTTTTGATGTACCAAAGGAGTTCGGAGACCCGGATGAGATCGGGGACATGACGAGGAGTCTCGAAATGGTCGAGACATAAAGATCGATATATTGGACGACTATATTCGGAGTTCGGAAAGGTTCCGAGTCATTCGGGTATTTTTCGAATCTGGGAGAGTTACGAATTCGCCGGGAGTATATGGGCCTTATTGGGCCATACGGGAATAGAGGAGAGAGGCCGAAAGGAAGGAGGTGCGCAGCCCCCCTCTGGTACGAATTGGACAAGGGGTGCAGCCCCCTTTTCCTTCCTCCTCTCCCCCTCTTTCCTTCTCTCCTACTCCAACAAGGAAGGGGGGGAGTCCTACTCCCGGTAGGAGTAGGACTCCTCCTGGCGCGCCCCTCCTGGCCGGCCGACCCCCTCCCCCTTGCTCCTTTATATACGGGGGCAGGGGGCACCCTAGGACACACAAGTTGATCTTCAAGATCGTTCTTTAGCCGTGTGCGGTGCCCCCTCCACCATAGTCCACCTCGATAATATTGTAGCGGTGCTTAGGCGAAGCCTGCGACGGTAGAACATCAAGATCGTCCTGCGCCGTCGTCTTGTGGAACTCATCCCGACACTTTGCTGGATCGGAGTCCGAGGATCGTCATCGAGCTGAACGAGTGCTGAACTCGGAGGTGACGTACGTTCTGTACTTGGATCGGTCGGATCGTGAAGAAGTACGACTACATCAACAACATTGTGATAACGCTTCCGCTTAAGGTCTCACGAGTGCGTGGACAATACTCTCCCCTCTCGTTGCTATGCCATCACCATTATCTTGCGTGTGCGTAGGAAATTTTTTGAAATTACTATGTTTCCCAACAGTGGCATCCGAGCCTGGTTTTATGCGTAGATGTCATATGCACGAGTAGAACACAAGTGAGTTGTGGGCGATACAAGTCATACTGCTTACCAGCATGTCATACTTTGGTTCGGCGGTATTGTGAGATGAAGCAGCCGGACCGACATTACGCCAGACGCTTCGCGAGACTGGTTTCACCGCTGCGAGCACTCGTTGCTTAAAGGTGAGGCGGGTGTCTGTCTCTCTCACTTTAGTTGAACCGAGTGTAGCTACGCCCGGTCCTTGCGAAGGTTAAAACATCACTAACTTGACAAACTATCGTTGTGGTTTTGATGCGAGGTAAGAACGGTTCTTGCTCAGCCCGTAGCAGCCACGTAAAATTTGCAACAACAAAGTAGAGGACGTCTAACTTGTTTTTGCAGGGCATGTTGTGATGTGATATGGTCAAGACGTGATGCTATATTTTATTGTATGAGATGATCATGTTTTGTAACCGAAGTTATCGGCAATCGGCAGGAGCCATATGGTTGTCGCTTTATTGTATGAAATGCAAATGTTCTGTAATTGCTTTACTTTATCACTAAGCGGTAGCGATAGTCGTAGAAGCAATAGATGGCGAACGACAACGATGCTACGATGGAGATCAAGGTGTCGCGCCCGGTGACGATGGTGATCACGATGGTGCTTGAGATGGAGATCACAAGCACAAGATGATGATGGCCATATCATATCACTTATATTGATTGCATGTGATGTTTATTCTTTATGCATCTTATCTTGCTTTGATTGACGGTAGCATTTTAAGATGATCTCTCACTAAAATTATCAAGAAGTGTTCTCCACGAGTATGCACCGTTGCGAAAGTTCTTCGTCTTTGAGACACCACGTGATGATCGGGTGTGATAGGCTCTACGTTCAAATACAACGGGTGCAAAACAGTTGCACACGCGGAATACTCGAGTTAAACTTGACGAGCCTAGCATATACAGATATGGCCTCGAAACATGGAGACCGAAGGTCGGCGTGAATCATAAAGTAGATATGATCAACATATTGATGTTCACCGTTGAAACTACTCCATCTCACGTGACGATCGGATATGGTGTAGTTGATATGGATCACGTAATCACTTAGAAGATTAGAGGGATGTTTATCTAAGTGGGAGTTTTTAAGTAATATGATTAATTGAACTTTAATTTATCATGAACTTAGTCCTGGTAGGATTTTGCAAATTATGTTGTAGATCAATAGCTCGCGTTGTTGCTTCCCTATGTTTTTGCTTCCCTATGTTTTTATATGTGTTCCTAGAGAAAATTGTATTGAAAAATGTTAGTAGCAATGATGCGGATTGGATCCGTGATCTGAGGTTTATCCTCATTGCTGCCTGTAAGAATTATGTCCTTAATGCACCGCTAGGTGACATACCTATTGCAGGAGCAAATGCAGACGTTATGAACGTTTGGCTAGCTCAATATGATGACTACTTCATAGTTTAGTGCACCATACTTAACGGCTTAGAATCGGGACTTCAAAGATGTTTTGAACGTCATGGACCATATGAGATGTTCTAGGAATTGAAGTTAATATTTCAAGCAAATACCCGAGTTGAGAGATATGAAGTCTCCAACAAGTTCTATAGCTAAAAGATGGAGGAGAATTGCTCAACTAGTGAGCATGTGCTCATATTATGCAGGTACTACAATCGCTTGAATCAAGTGGGAGTTAATCTTCCTGATAAGATAGTGATTGATAGAGTTCTCTAGTCACCATCACCAAGTTAGTAGAACTTTGTGATGAACTACAGTATGCAAGGGATGACGAAAATGATTCCCAAGCTCTTCGTGATGTTGAAATCGACGAAGGTAGAAATCAAGATAGAGCATCAAGTGTTGATGGTTGACAAGATCACTAGTTTCAAGAAAAGGGCAAAGGGAGAGAAAGGGAACTTCAAGTAGAATGACAAGCAAGTTGTCAGTCCCGCGAAGAAGCCCAAAGCTGGACCAAAGCCTGAAACTGAGTGATTATACTGCAAAGGAAATGGTCACTAGAAACGGAAATACCCTGAATATTTGGTGGATAAGAAGGATGGCAAACTGAACAAGAGTATATTTGATATACCGGTTATTGATGTGTACCTTACTAAGTGTTTATAGTAACCCCTGAGTATTTGATACTTGTTCGGTTGCTAAGATTAGTAACTCGAAACAGGAGTTCTGAATAATGAAACTAGTTGAGGTGAAGTGACGATGTGTGTTGGAAGTGGTTCCAAGATTGATATGATCATCATCGCACACTCCCTATACTTTCGGGATTAGTGTTAAACCTAAATAAATGTTATTTGGCGTTTGCGTTGAGCATGAATATGATTTGATCATGTTTATTGCAATACGGTTATTCATTTAAAGTCAAAGAATAATTGTTATTCTGTTTACATGATTAAAGCCTTCAATGGTCATACACCCAATGAAAATAGTTTGTTGGATCTCGATCGTAGTGATACACATAATCATAATATTGATGCCAAAAGATGGAAAGTTGATAATGATAGTGCAACTTATTTGTGGCACTGCCGTTTGGGTCATATCGATTGTAAAGCGCATGAAGAAACTCCATAAAGATGGATTTTTGGAATCACTTGGTTATGAATCATTTGATGCTTATGAACCGTGCCTTTTAGGCAAGATGACTAAAACTCCGTTCTCGGAACAATGGAACAAGCTCTTGACTTATTGGAAATAATACATACCGATGTATGCGATCCAATGAGTGTTGATGCTCGTGGCAAGTATCGTTATTTTCGACCTTCACAAGATGATTTGAGCGAGATATGGGTATATCTACTTGATGAAACATAAGTGCGAAATAGTTGAAAGGTTCAAAGAATTTCAGAGTGAAGTGGAAAATCATCGTAACAAGAAAAATAAAGTTTCTACGATCTGATCGTGGAGACGAATGTTTGAGATTCTGAGTTTGGTCTTCAATTAAAACAATGTGGAATAGTTTCACAGCTCACGCCACGGAACACCACAATGTAATGGTGTGTCCGAATGTAAATCGTACTTTACTAGATATGGTGCGATCTATGATGTCTCTTATCGGTTTACCACTATCGTTTTGGGGTTATGCATTAGAGACAGCTGCATTCACTTTAAATAGGGCACCATCAAAATCCGTTGAGACGACGCCTTATGAACTGTGGTTTGGTGAGAAACCAAAGTTGTCGTTTCTTAAAGTTTGGAGTTGCGATGCTTATATGAAAAAAGGTTTTCAACCTGATAAGCTCAAACCCAAATCGGAGAAGTGCGTCTTCATAGAATACCCAAAGGAAACTGTTGGGTACTCCTTCTATCACAGATCCGAAGGCAAAACATTCGTTGCTAAGAATGGATCCTTTCTAGAGAAGGAGTTTCTCTCGAAAGAAGTGAGTGGGAGGAAAGTAGAACTTCATAAGGTAATTGTACCTTCTCCTGAATTGGAAAATAGTTCATTACTGAAATTAGTTCCAGTGATTCCTACACCAATTAGTGAGGAAGCTAATGATGATGATCATGAAACTTCTGATCAAGTTACTACAGAACCTCGTAGGTCTTCCAGAGTACGGTCCGCACCAGAGTGGTACGGTAATCCTGTTCTGAAAGTCATGTTACTAGACCATGATAAACCTATGAACTATGAGGAAGCGATGATGAGCCCAGATTCCGCAAAATGGCTGGAGGCCATGAAATCTGAGATAGGATCCATGTATGAGAACAAAGTGTGGACTTTGGTGGAGTTGCCCGATGATCGGCAAGCCATATTGTATAAATGGATCTTCAAGAGGAAGACAGATCTTGATAGTAGTGTTACTATCTACAAAGCTCGACTTATCGCAAAAGGTTTTCGACAAGTTCAAGGTGTTGACTACAATGAGATTTTCTCAACTGTAGCGATGCTTAAGTCTGTCCGAATCATGTTAGCAGTTGCCACATTTTATGAAATCTGGCAAATGGATGTCAAAACTGCATTCCTTAATGGTTTTCTTAAAGAAGAGTTGTATATGATACAACCAGAAGGTTTTGTCAATCCTAAAGATGCTAACAAAATGTGTAAGCTCCAGCGATCCATCTATGGACTGGTGCAAGCATCTCAGAATTGGAATATACGCTTTGATAAGTTGATCAAAGCATATAGTTTTATACAAACTTGCAGTGAAGCCTGTATTTACAATAAAGTGAGTGGGAGCACTAACGCCTTTCTGATAAATATATGTGAGTAACATATTGTTGATCAGAAATGATGTAGAATTTTTCTGGAAAGCATAAAGGAGTATTTGAAAGGAGTTCTTTAAAAGAAAGACCTTAGTAAAGCTACTTACATATTAAGCATCAAGATCTATTGAGATAGATCAAGAAGCTTGATAAGTTTTTCAATAAGTACATACCTTGTCAAGATTTTGAAGTAGTTCAAAATGGAACAGTCAAAGAAAAGGTTCTTGCCTGTGTTGCAAAGGTGTGAAATTGAGTAAGACTCAAATCCCGACCATGACAGAAAATAGAAAAAGAGAATGAAAGTCATTCTCTATGCCTCAGTCATAGGTTCTATAAAGTATGCCATGCTATGGACCAGACCTATTGTATACTCTGATCTGGTTTGGCAAGGGAGTACAATAGTGATCTAGGAGTAGATCACTGGACATTGGCCAAGAACATCCTTAGTGAGGACTAAGGAAATATTTCTCGATTATGGAGGTGATAAAAGAGCCCGTCGTAAAGAGTTACATCGAAGCAAGCTTTTTACAACGATCCAGAATACTCTAAGTATCAATCTGGATACATATTGAAAGTGGGAGCAATTAGCTAGAGTAGCTCCGTGCAGAGCATTTTAGACATAGAATATTTGCAAAATACATACGGCTCTGAATGTGACAGACCCGTTGACTAAGCTTCTCTCACGAGCAAAACATGATCATACCTTAGTACTCTTTGGGTGTTAATCACATAGCGATGTGAACTAGATTATTGACTCTAGTAAACCCTTTGGGTGTTGATCACATGACGATGTGAACTATTGGTGTTAATCACATGCAGATGTGAACATTAGTGTTAAATCACATGGTGATGTGAACTAGATTATTGACTCTAGTGCAAGTGGGAGACTGAAGGAAATATGCCCTAGAGGCAATAATAAAGTTATTATTTATTTCCTTATTTCATGATAAATGTTTATTATTCATGCTAGAATTGTATTAACCGGAAACATGATACATGTGTGAATACATAGACAAACATAACATCACTAGTATGCCTCTACTTGACTAGGTCATTAATCAAAGATGGTTGTGTTTCCTAACCATAGACATGTGTTGTCATTTGATTAACGGGATCACATCATTAGGAGAATGATGTGATTGACATGACCCATTCCGTTAGCCTAGCACTTGATCGTTTAGTACATTGCTATTGCTTTCTTCATGACTTATACATGTTCTTGTAACTATGAGATTATGCAACTCCCGTTTACCAGAGGAACACTTTGGGTGCTACCAAACGTCACAACAGAATCGGGTGATTATAAAGGAGTACTACAGGTGTCTCCGAAGGTACATGTTGGGTTGGCGTATTTCGAGATTAGGTTTTGTCACTCCGATTGTCGGAGAGGTATCTCTGGGCCCTCTCGGTAATGCACATCACTTAAGCCTTGCAAGCATTGCAACTAATGAGTTAGTTGCGGGATGATGTATTACAGTACGAGTAAAGAGACTTGCCCGTAACGAGATTGAACTAGGTATTGAGATACCGATTTATTGAATCTCGGGCAAGTAACATACCGATGACAAAGGGAACAACGTATGTTGTTATGCGGTTTGACCGATAAAGATCTTCGTAGAATATGTAGGAGCCAATATGAGCATCCAGGTTCCGCTATTGGTTATTGACCGAGAATAGTTCTAGGTCATGTCTACATAGTTCTCGAACCCGTAGGGTCCGCACGCTTAACGTTACGATGGCATGCTTATATTATGAGTTTATGTGTTTTGATGTACCGAAGGAGTTCGGAGTCCCGGATGAGATCGGGGACATGACGAGGAGTCTCGAAATGGTCGAGACGTAAAGATCGATATATTGGATGACTATATTCGGAGTTCGGAAAGGTTCCGAGTCATTCGGGTATTTTTCGGAGTACCGGAGAGTTACGGGAATTCGCCGGGGAGTATATGGGCCTTATTGGACCATACGGGAATAGAGGAGAGAGGCCGAAAGGAAGGAGGTGCGCAGCCCCCCTCTGGTCCGAATTGGACAAGGGGTGCAGCCCCCTTTTCCTTCCTCCTCTCCCCCTCTTTCCTTCTCTCCTACTCCAACAAGGAAGGGGGGGAGTCCTACTCCTCCTCCTGGCGCGCCCCTCCTGGCCGGCCGACCCCCTCCCCCTTGCTCCTTTATATACGGGGGCAGGAGGGCACCCTAGGGCACACAAGTTGATCTTCAAGATCGTTCCTTAGCCGTGTGCGGTGCCCCTCTTCACCATAGTCCACCTCGATAATATTGTAGCGGTGCTTAGGCGAAGCCCTGCGACGGTAGAACATCAAGATCGTCACCACGCCGTCGTGCTGACGGAACTCATCCCCGACACTTTGCTGGTTCGGAGTTCGAGGATCGTCATCGAGCTGAAGGTGTGCTGAACTCGGAGGTGCCGTACGTTCGGTACTTGGATCGGTCGGATCGTGAAGACGTACGACTACATCAACCGTGTTGTCATAACGCTTCCGCTTACGGTCTACGAGGGTACGTGGACAATACTCTCCCCTCTCTTTTCTATGCCGTCACCATGATCTTGCGTGTGCGTAGGAATTTTTTTGAAATTACTACGTTTCCCAACAGACAGTGCCGAAGAGAACCCCCTCCAGCAGGACTCAGCGCAGGAGGAGGGAGAAGCAAGTCCGCCTGACGGTGGGCAGAAAAGAGGTCGAGGGCGATAATTATCCGCCTCCCTCAGAAGATGAGGCAAGCCTCGACGACGGCATTTAATTTGTCGTGCTCGAGGATCCCGCCGAACATGGCGTTTCAAACGCAGGCTTATAGCCACGACAAGCAGCCTCAAGAAAAAGCAGCAACAGCTTAGAGCTGATCAAGACCTCGCTAGTGACAGATGGATCAAGTCCTTGCAGCCGAAGAGTACGAACTCGAACGCCCGTCCAAATGCTACCCCAAACGCAGGCCGTTGCCTCGACTAGAGGAGGAAGCACCCAAGTCACCGGCGCACGACATGGCAGACCGGCCACCTCGTGGCCGCGACAGAGAAGCCTCTCGGCCCTCCGCTCAAGCCACACCCCGACGCCGCTCAAAAGGTACCAAGGCACGGGAAAACGCGCCGGACTTGCGAGATATATTGGAGGATTAGGCAAAACATACAAGATCGATCTACGGATCACGTGGGCGCCCAGCAATGCGGGATGATCACCGTCGCGCCGGATACAGCAAAACCGGCCGGGCCGAACACAGTAGACAAAGCTCATATGATCTACGTCATGATATATCCCAATACAGAGGCGCCACACACCCACTATGTTGGGGAACGTAGCAGAAATTCAAAATTTTCCTACGTGTCACCAAGATCTATCTATGGAGAAACTAGCAACGAGGGGAAGAGAGTGCATCTACATACCCTTGGAGATCGCTAAGCGGAAGCGTTCAAGTGAGCAGGGTTGATGGAGTCGTACTCGTCGTGATCCAAATCACCGATGATCCTAGCGCGAGCAGACGGCACCTCCGCGTTCAACACACGTACAGCCCGGTGGCGTCTCCCATGCCTTGATCCAGCAAGGAGAGAGGGAGAGGTTGAGGAAGACTCCATCCAGCAGCGGCCTGGCAGGCGTGGTGGTGGTGGAGGAGCGTGGCAATCTGCAGGGCCGCCAAGCACTGCGGAGAGGAGGAGGTGTCACGGGAGGGAGGGAGGTGCCGGGGCTTCAGGTGCGGCCACCCCTCCGCCCCTCCCTTTATATAGGTGCAAGAGAGGGGAGGGTGCAGCCTTGCCCTTCCTCCAAGGAAGGGGTGCGGCCAGAGGGAGGAGTCCATCCTCCCAAGGCACCTCGGAGGTGCCTTCCCCTTTAGGACTCTCCCTTTTCTTATATCTTGGCGCATGGGCCTCTTGGGGCAGGTGCCCTTGGCCCATATAGGCCAAGGCGCACCCCTACAGCCCATGTGCCCCCCAGGGCAGGTGGACCCCGGTGGACCCCGAACCCCTTTCGGCACTCCCAGACAATACCGATAACGCCAAAAAAACTTTTCCGGCGACCAAAATAAGACTTCCTATATATAAATCTTTACCTCCGGACCATTCCGAACTCCTCGTGACGTCCGGGATCTCACGGGACTCCAAAAACATTCGGTAACCACATACAAACTTCCTTTATAACCCTAGCATCATCGAACCTTAAGTGTAGACCCTATGGGTTCGGGAATCATGCAGACATGACCGAGACGTTCTCCGGTCAATAACCAACAGCGGGATCTGGATACCCATGTTGGCTCCCACATGTTCCATGATGATCTCATCGGATGAACCACGATGTCAAGGACTCAATCAATCTCGTATACAATTCCCTTTGTCTAGCGGTATTATACTTGCCTGATATTCGATCGTCGGTATACCGATACCTTGTTCAATCTCGTTACCGGCAAGTCTCTTTACTCGTTCCGTAACACATCATCCCGTGATCAACGCCTTGGTCACATTGTGCACATTATGATGATGTCCTACCGAGTGGGCCCAGAGACACCTCTCCGTTTACACAGAGTGACAAATCCCAGTCTCGATTCGTGCCAACCCAACAGACACTTTTGGAGATACCTGTAGTGCACCTTTATAGCCACCCAGTTACGTTGTGACGTTTGGTACACCCAAAGCATTCCTACGGTATCCGGAGTTGCACAATCTCATGGTCTAAGGAAATGATACTTGACATTATAAAAGCTTTAGCATACGAACTACGATCTTTGTGCTAGGCTTAGGATTGGGTCTTGTCCATCACATCATTCTCCTAATGATGTGATCCCGTTATCAACGACATCCAATGTCCATGGTCGTGAAACCGTAACCATCTATTGATCAACGAGCTAGTCAACTAGAGGCTCACTAGGGACATGGTGTTGTCTATGTACCCACACATGTATCTGAGTTTCTTATCAATACAATTATAGCATGGATAATAAACGATTATCATGAACAAGGAAATATAATAATAACTAATTTATTATTGCCTCTAGGGCATATTTCCAACAGTCTCCCACTTGCACTAGAGTCAATAATCTAGTTCACATCGCCATGTGATTAACACTCACAGGTCACATCGCCATGTGACCAACATCCAAAGAGTTTACTAGTGTCATTAAACTAGTTCACATCATCATGTGATTAAGACTCAATGTGTTACGGGGTTTGATCATGTTTTGCTTGTGAGAGGTTTTAGTCAACGGATCTGAACCTTTCAGATTCGTGTGTGCTTTGCAAATTTCTAGGTCATATTATAAATGCTGCTTCCACGCTCCATTTGAAACTATTCCAAATGGTTGCTCCACTATACGTATCCGGTTTGCTATTCAGAGTCATTACGATGGGTGTTAAAGCTTGCATTGACGTAACTCTTTACGCCGAATTCTTTATCACCTCCATAATCGAGAAACATTTCCTTATTCCTCTAAGGACAATTTTGACCGCTGTCCAATGATCTATACCTGGATCATTCTTGTACCCCTTGACTGACTCATGGCAAGGCACACTTCCGGTGCGGTACACTGATAGCATACTATAGAGCCTACGTCACGAAGCATAGGGGCGACCTTCGTCCTTTCTCTTTCTTCTGCCGTGGTCGAGCTTTAACTCTTAACTTCATACCTTACAACTCAGGCAAGAACTCCTTCTTCGTCCCGATCCATCTTGAACACCTTCAAGATCATGTCAAGGTATGTGCTCATTTGAAAGTACCATTAAGCGTTTTTTATCTATCCTTATAGATCTTGATGCTCAATGTTCAAGTAGCTTAATCCAGGTTTTCTATTGAAAAACACCTTTCAAATAACCCTGTATGCTTTATAGAAATTCTACATCATTTCTGATCAACAATATGTCAACAACATATACTCATCGAAATTCCATAGTGCTCCCACTTACTTCTTTGGAAATACAAGTTTCTCATAAACTTTGTATAAACCCAAAATCTTTGATCATCTCATCAAAGCGCACATTCCAACTCCGAGATGCCTACTCCGGTCCTTAGAAGGATCATTGGAGCCGACATAATATTTTAGCATCCTCGGGATCGACAAAAACTTTCTCGATTGTATCACATACAACCTTTCCTTACGAAGACCGGTAAGGAAACTCATTTTGACATCCATCCGCCAGATTTCATAAATGCAGCTAATGCTAACATGATTCCGACGGACTTAAGCATCGCTACGGATGAGAAAATCTCATCGTAGTCAACTCCTTGAACTTGTGAAAAACTCTTCGCCACAAGTCGAGCTTCATAGACGGTGACATTACCGTTCACGTCCGTCTTCTTCTTAAAGATCCATTTATCTCAATGGCTTGCCTATCGGGCAAGTCCACCAAAGTCCATGCTTTGTTCTGATACATGGATCCTATCTCGGATTTCATGGCTTCTAACCATTTGTAGGAATCCGGGCCCACCATCACTTCTCCATAGCTCGTAGGTTCATTGTTGTCTAGCAACATGACCTTCAAGACATGATTACTGTACCACTCTGAAGTAGTACGCATCCTTGTCACCCTATGAGGTACGGTAGTGACTTGATCCGAAACTTCATGATCACTATCATAAGCTTCTACTTCAATTGGTGTAGGCGCCACAGGAACAACTTCATGTGCCCTGCTCCACACTAGTTGAAGTGATGGTTCAATAACCTCATCAAGTCTCCACCATCCTCCCACTCAATTCTTTCGAGAGAAACTTTTCCTCGAGAAAGGACCCGTTTCTAGAAACAATTACTTTTGCTTCCGGATCTTGAGATAGGAGGTATACCCAACTATTTTGGGTGTCCTATGAAGATGTATTTATCCGTTTTGGGTTCAATCTTATCACGATGAAACTTTTTCACATAAGCGTCGCAGCCCCAAACTTTTAAGAAACGACAACTTAGGTTTCTCCAAACCATAGTTCAAACAGTGCCGTCTTAACGGAATTACGTGGTGCCCTATTAAAGTGAGTGTGGTTGTCTGTAATGCCTAACCCATGAACGATAGTGGTAATTCGATAAGAGACATCATGGTACGCACCATATCTGATAGGGTGCAACTATGATGTTCGGACACACCATCACACTATGGTGTTCCAGGCGGTATTAGTTGTGAAACAATTTTCACAATGTCTTAATTGCATGCCAAAGCTCGTAACTCAGATACTCATCTCTATGATCATATCATAGACATTTTATCCTCTTGTCACGATGACCTTTAACTTCACTCTGAAATTACTTGAACCATTCAATAATTCAGACTTGTGTTTGATCAAGTAAATACACTCAAGATATCTACTTAAATCATCCGTGAAGTAAGAACATAACGATATTCATCAAGATGCCTCGGCACTCATTGGACTGCACACATCAAAATGTGTTACTTCCAACAAGTTGCTATCTTGTTCCATCTTCTTTGAAACCGAGGCTTTTAGGTCATCTTGCCCATGTGGTATGATTTGCATATCTCAAGTGATTCAAAATCAAGTGAGTCCAAACGATCCATATGCATGGAGTTTCTTCATGCGTATACACAAATAGACATGGTTCGCATGTCTAAAACATTTCAAACGAGTGAGTCCAAAGATCCATCAATATGGAGCTTCTTCATGCGTTTATACCAATATGACTCAAATGGCGATTACCACAAGCAGGTGGTACTATCATTACTATCTTATATCTTTTGGCATGAAAATGTGTATCACTACGATCGAGATTCAATAAACCATTCTTTTAGGTGCAAGACCATTGAAGGTATTTATTCAAATAAATAGAGTAACCATTATTCTCCTTAAATGAATAACCGTATTGCGATAGACATAATCCAATCATGTCTATGCTCAACGCATAAACACCAAATAACAATTTTAGGTTTAACTCCAATCTCGATGGTAGAGGAGCGTGCGATGCTTGATCACATCAACCTTGGAAACACTTCCAACACATATCGTCGGCTCACCTTTAGCTAGTCTCCCTTTATTCCGTAGCTTTTATTTCGAGTTACTAACACTTAGCAACCGAACCGGTATCTAATACCCTGGTGCTACTAGTAATGTACACATTAACATAATGTATATCCAATATACTTCTACCGACCTTGCCAGCCTTCTCATCTACCAAGTATCTAGGGTGGTTCCGCTTCAGTGTCCGTTCCTCTTATTACAGAAGCACTTAGTCTCGGGTTTGGTTTCAACCTTGGGTTTCTTCACTAGAGCAGCAACTGTTTTGCGGTTTCATGAAGTATCCCTTATTGCCCTTGCCCTTCTTGAAACTAGTGGTTCTACCAACCATCAACAATTGATGCTCCTACTTGACTTCTACTTTCGCGGTGTCAAACATCGCGAATACTTCAAGGATCATCATGTCTATCCCTCATATGTTATAGTTCATCACGAAGCTCTAGTAGCTTGGTGGCAATGTCTTTGGAGAAAACATCACTATCTCATCTGGAAGATTAACTCCCACTCGATTCAAGTGATTGTTGTACCCAGACAATCTAAGTACAAGCTCAACGATTGAGATCTTCTCCCTTAGTTTGTAGGCTAGAAAACTCGTCGGAGGTCTCCTACCTCTTGATGTGGGAACGAGCCTGAAATCCCAATTTCAGCCCTCGAAACATCTCATATGTTCATGACGTTTCAAAAACGTCTTTGGTGCCTCAACTCTAAACCGCTTAACCGAACTATCACGTAGTTATCAAACGTGTATGTCCGATGTTCGCAACATCCATGCACGACGTTTGGGGTTGAGCACACCGAGCGGTGCATTAAGTACATAAGCTTTCTTCTGTCCGCATAATCACTCTGTCAACTTTCAACTATATTTTTTCTAGGAACATATCTAAATAGTGGAACTAATGCGCGAGCTTACGACATAATTTGCAAAAATCTTTTGACTATGTTCAGGATAATTAAGTTCATCTCATGAACTCCCACTCAGATAGACATCCCTCTAGTCATCTAAGTGATTACATGATCCGAGTCAACTAGGCCGTGTACGATCATCACGTGAGACGGACTAGTCATCATCGGTGAGCATCTTCATGTTGATCGTATCCTCCATACGACTCATGCTCGACCTTTCGGTCTCTTGTGTTCCGAGGCCATATGCATACATGCTAGGCTCGTCAAGTTAACCTAAGTGTTTGGTGTGTAAATCTGGCTTACACCCGTTGTATGTGAACGTAATAATCTATCACACCCGATCATCACGTGGTGCTTCAAGCGACGAACTTTACATAGCGGTGCACAGTTAGGGGAACACTTTCTTGAAATTTTAATGAGGATCATCTTATTTACTACCGTCGTTTCTAAGCAAATAAGATGCATAAACATGATAAACATCACATGCAATCAAATAGTGACATGATATGGCTAATATCATTTTGCTCCTTTGATCTCCATCTTCAGGGCTCCATGATCATCATCGTCACCGGCATGACACCATGATCTCCATCATCATGATCTCCATCATCGTGTCTCCATGAAGTTGTCTCGCCAACTTATTACTTCTACTACTATGGCTACCGGTTAGCAATAAAGTAAAGTAATTACATGGCGTTGTTCAATGACACGCAGGTCATACAATAAATTAAGACAACTCATATGGCTCCTGCCGGTTGTCATACTCATCGACATGCAAGTCGTGATTCCTATTACAAGAACATGATCAATCTCATACATCACATATCATTCATCACATTCTTCTTGGCCATATCACATCACATAGCATACCCTACAAAAACAAGTTAGACGTCCTCTAATTGTTGTTTGCATGTTTTACGTGGTTGCTATGGGTTTCTAGCAAGAACGTTTCTTACCTACGCAAAACAACAACGTGATATGCAATTTGCTATTTACCCTTCATAAGGACCCTTTTCATCGAATCCGTTCCGACTAAAGTGGGAGAGACTGGCACCCGCTAGCCACCTTATGCACCAAGTGCATGTGAGTCGGTGGAACATGTCTCACTTATGTGTACGTGTATGTTAGGTCCTGGGCGCTTCATCCCACAATACCGTCAATTCAAGATTGGACTAGTAACGGTAAGCATATTGAACATTATCAACGCCCACAACTACTTTGTGTTCTACTCGTGCAAAGAATCTACGCAATAGACCTAGCTCATGATGCCACTGTTGGGGAACGTAGAAGAAATTCAAAATTTTCCTACGTGTCACCAAGATCTATCTATGGAGAAACTAGCAACGAGGGGAAGAGAGTGCATCTACATACCCTTGTAGATCGCTAAGTGGAAGCGTTCAAGTGAACGGGGTTGATGGAGTCGTGCATCGTCGTGATCCAAATCACCGATGATCCTAGCGCCGAACAGACGGCACCTCCGCGTTCAACACACGTACAGCCCGGTGACGTCTCCCATGCCTTGATCCAGCAAGGAGAGAGGGAGAGGTTGAGGAAGACTCCATCCAGCAGTAGCACAACGGCGTGGTGGTGGTGGAGGAGCGTGGCAATCCTGCAGGGCTTCGCCAAGCACCTGCGGGAGAGGAGGAGGTGTCACGGGAGGGAGGGAGGTGCCAGGGCTTCAGGTGCGGCCACCCCTCCCTACCCTCCCTTTATATAGGTGCAAGAGAGGGGGGAGGGCGCAGCCTTGCCCCTTCCTCCAAGGAAGGGGTGCGGCCAGAGGGGAGGAGTCCATCCTCCCAAGGCACCCCTGAGGTGCCTTCCCTTTAGGACTCTCCCCTTTTTCTTATATCTTGGCGCATGGGCCTCTTGGGGCAGGTGCCCTTGGCCCATATAGGCCAAGGCGCACCCCCTACAGCCCATATGCCCCCCCCCCGGGGCAGGTGGACCCCCCGGTGGACCCCCGGACCCCTTTCGGCACTCCTGGTACAATACCGATAACGCGCGAAACTTTTCCGGCGACCAAAATAAGACTTCCTATATATAAATCTTTACCTCCGGACCATTACGGAACTCCTCGTGACGTCCGGGATCTCATCCGGAACTCCGAACAACATTAGGTAACCACATACAAACTTCCTTTATAACCCTAGCGTCATCGAACCTTAAGTGTGTAGACCCTACGGGTTCGGGAATCATGCAGACATGACCGAGACGTTCTCCGGTCAATAACCAACAGCGGGATCACGGATACCCATGTTGGCTCCCACATGTTCCACGATGATCTCATCGGATGAACCACGATGTCAAGGACTCAATCAATCTCGTATACAATTCCCTTTGTCTAGCGGTATTATACTTGCCCGAGATTCGATCGTCGGTATACCGATACCTTGTTCAATCTCGTTACCGGCAAGTCTCTTTACTCGTTCCGTAACACATCATCCCGTGATCAACCCCTTGGTCACATTGTGCACATTATGATGATGTCCTACCGAGTGGGCCCAGAGATACCTCTCCGTTTACACAGAGTGACAAATCGGTCTCGATTCGTGCCAACCCAATGTACACTTTCGGAGATACTTGTAGTGCACCTTTATAGCCACCCAGTTATGTTGTGACGTTTGGTACACCCAAAGCATTCCTACGGTATCTGGGAGTTGCACAATCTCATGGTCTAAGGAAATGATAATTGACATTAGAAAAGCTTTAGCATACTGAACCACGATCTTTGTGCTAGGCTTAGGATTGGGTCTTGTCCATCACATCATTCTCCTAATGATGTGATCCCGTTATCAACGACATCCAATGTCCATGGTCGTGAAACCGTAACCATCTATTGATCAACGAGCTAGTCAACTAGAGGCTCACTAGGGACATGGTGTTGTCTATGTACCCACACATGTATCCGAGTTTCCTATCAATACAATTATAGCATGGATAATAAACGATTATCATGAACAAGGAAATATAATAATAACTAATTTATTATTGCCTCTAGGGCATATTTCCAACACACTATGCTTCACAGATGAAGTAATGGATCATCAAATCGCCGAGGGCTTCAAGCCCGTAAACATCGAATCATACGATGGTACCACAGATCATGCGGTCTGGATCGAGGATTATCTCCTCCATATCCACATGGCCCGCGGTGATGATCTACATGCCATCAAATACCTCCCACTCAAGCTTAAAGGACCAGCTCGACATTGGCTCAATAGCTTGCCGTGAGAATCAATTGGTTGTTGGGAGGACACGGAAGCCGCATTCCTTGATAACTTCAGGAACATATATGCGACCACGGGACGCCGATGACCTTAGCCACATAATTCAGCAGCGGAAGAATCGCCAGACAATTACGGACTCGGTTCCTAACAAAGAAAAATCAAATCGTTGATCGTCCGGATGCATAGGCCCTTGCAGCCTTCAAACATAACATCCATGACGAGTGGCTTGTCCGGCACCTAGGACAGGAAAAGCCGAAATCTATGGCAGCCCTCACAACCCTCATGACTCGCTTTTGTGCGGGAGAGGACAGCTGGCTAGCTCGAAGCAACAACTTGGCCAAACATCCTGATAGTCCGGATACCAAGGACAGCAATGGCGGTCGCGTTGCAACAAGAACAAGCGCCCGCGATTAACGGCGATAATCTCTGAAGATACGGGTCGAATGCCGGATTCAGAGGCTCTAAACCGGTCACGGAAGAAGCCATTCAAAAGAAATACCCAGGGCCCGTCCAACTTGGACCGCATACTCGATCGCTTGTGCCAAATACATGGCACCCACGAAAAACCAGCCAATCACGCCAACAGGGATTGTTGGGTGTTCAAGCAAGCAGGCAAGTTAAGTGCCGAACTCAATGACAAGGGGCTGCATAGCGATGACGAGGAGGAGCCCGGCCGCCGAATAATAGAGGATGAAGGTTTTCCCACACAAGTGCGGACGGTGAACATGATATACGCAACCCACATACCCAAAAGGGAGCGGAAGCGTGCACTACGGACGTATATGCGATGGAGCCGATCGCCCCAAAGTTCAACCCATGGTCTTCCTGCCCGATCACCTTCGATCGAAGGACCACCCCACTAGCATCCGTCACAGCAACCGCCGCATTGGTTCTTGACCCAATTATTGACGGATTTCACCTCACCGTAGTCTGATGGGCCGGCGGTAGCAGCTGAACCTGCTTTATCGGGATACGATGCGCAAAATGGGCATAGACCCCTCAAGGATTAAACCTACAAAGACGACCTTTAAAGGCGTCATACCGGGTGTATAGGCCAATTGTACAGGCTCAGTCACACTCGAAGTGATCTTCGGATCTCCGGATAACTTCCGAAGAGAAGAGTTAATCTTCGACATCGTCCCGTTCAGCAGCGGCTATCATGCGCTGCTCGGACGAACCACATTTGCAAAGTTCAATGCGGTGCCTCACTATGCATACCTTAAGCTCAAGATGCCAGGCCCTCGAGGAGTAATCACGGTCAATGGAAACACCGAACGCTCTCTCTGAACGGAGGAGCATACGGCGGCCCTCGCGGCGGAGGTGCAAAGCAGCCTCTCACGGCAATTCTCGAGTCCGGCCACTAAGCGTCCGGACACTGACAAGCACGCCCGGAGTAACAAACAACAAGACCACCTGTCACGATACAATCACGAGAAGCAATCCGTCATCAACCCCAGCCCTCGCGAAATTGCGAAGCTAGTATTACGCGTACATAATTACGCTCTGGAGATACCATGGGCATATGGGGAGGGGCAAGACAATGGCACGCCAAGAATGCGGCTCGACCACACCAGGGGCTCTCGTTTGTGTCATTTCTTTTTTCTTTTTCCCTTTTTCTTCCTTTTTTACTTTCAGGACTCCGTCTTTGAGAAGTCCCGTCTGCACTTGAATCGCCGAACTCACGATGCAACAGCCGTGGAAGCGGAAAGCCACGTTGGGTGTTGGTGGTCTCTATTACGAGCATTATACCTGTTTTACATATCATCCTGACTTACCTGGAGGGGGACATGTTAGATAGTCCCATCCCTTGCTTATCGCACTATTTGTATCGTTCTGCTTCCATTGCAGTACCTTTTTGAATAAACAATACATAGCTCTTGCTTACTATTGCTCTACTTCCTTTATATATACATATGTTCATTTCACGACATGTTGCAACCGTACACTTTGGTACGGCCAATACACCAGGGGCTCAAGTATCCCAAAATTATGGTGTGATAAGTCCGAACACTTTCACAAGTGCGGCACCCCAAACTTATAGCATTATATGAATTGGCTCCAAATCATGTCTTGGGTCAATAGTTGGGTTTGCCCGGCTCCCATGTTTTGGTACCTTACGTTCCGCTATATCGGCTAAGGTAGCATCGGAGAACCATCTGCGATTGTGCCCCAGTTATCTTGGGTCGAGCACCTCAAAGGAGAAAGCTAAAACTGACCGTCATGATAAGGCGAGAGCCGGTCGCTGTTCGAGAGGTTTTTTCGGGTCCCTAAAGACTTATGTCGCTTAGAGCGAGGAACCGGAATTGTCCGGCCAAGGCGTGGATAGCGCCCCGAACTCGGTCTTCCGAATACTAGGGGCTTCGCAGAAATTTAAAATCATAGAATTCTATGGCTAAGTGAGAGTGTTCAAGCATTATAAGTCCGGTTGCCTTGTTCGTTGTGTTGAGCGCCTCCCTAGACGGACCCAATAATGGGAACAAGAGTGCTCAAGTTTATCCCGAACACGCCAGCACTCGTGGCATGGGGGCTGAAGCCAACGACTTGCCATCTCTCAAATTTGATAAACGGTCGCACAGAAGGTAATATTTTAAATTAATAAGCGTTGCTTAGCGCATATGAACAAGTTTTCAGCGTACACGATAACAAATGCGAGTTTATTCAAAAATTACATCTTTGGAGCACTCATCCGCTATTCAAGGGCACCCTTCAGAGGCCCTCATAGTACATTCCGGCGTGCGATGCTCATGGCCCTTCGGTGGCCGTCGTCACAAGCCTCTCCGCATCCAGCTTGCCCCAGCAGACTTTAGCACGGGCAAGGGCCCGACGGACACCTTCAATGCAGACGGAGCGCTTGATGACTTCAAGCCGCGGACGAGGCATCCACCGCCATCGCACCAAGCGAAGTAGCTCCGGGCATGGCCTCCAAGGGCCACAACAAGGCTTATAAGGCCCTTTCATGGCCTGTTCGGCGACCTTATGGAGCTCGACCAGCTGCTTCATTTGGTCGCTCAAGGGCACTGATGGTCGGCCTCAAAGACATCGAGACCGTAACACCTTTTCCGTCGAGCTCCCCTCCTTGGCGCGGTAGAATGCGGCAGCATCGGACACACCACGGGCAAATCTGCGAATGCTCCCCGGAGAGCTCGAATCCGGGTAAGTAATAGGTAATTCACTTTCACATGCTTGCTTTGCATAAAGAATGCCTTACCCGCCGCTATCTTCTTTAAAGACTCAATTTCTTGGAGGGCTTTTTGGGCCTCGGCCTTAGCAGCTTTGGCACTCTCAAGAGTCGAGGCAAGCTCGGACTCTCGGGTCTTCGAGTCACGCTCCAAACCCTCGTGTTTTTTCACGAGAATCTGGAGCTCTTGCCGCACCTCCGCCATCTGCGCCTCCCCTTTCTCTCGCTCGGTGCGTTCCGCAGCCGCTTTGTTTTCGGCCACGGACACCGCTTCCTTCAGGGTCGCCACCTCGTTCGTGGCCCCTGTAATACCCAAGTTATTCCTGTTATTTTTTGCAACCAGAACCTTTTCTATAAGGTATTTCTTTAATAAGGTATTACTTACCTTCCTTGTCCTCGAGCTGCTTCTTGGCTTGTCCGAGCTCGTTCTCGGACCGCTTCGAGGTTACGCTTAATACATTGACCTCATGAGGCGGTCAGAGGTCGGCTAGCGACTTTGCATTCCCATATTGACATACTTATGTTAAACTCCTGCGTATATCTTTTAGATCCTTAGTCCAGCTTTTCTTTCCGAACACCGAACTAAGCATCGAGGGCTACTGTCTATGCGGTAATATTTTTACATATTCTAAACTTACCTCAAAGCTCGTTAGAAGGCTGGTACAGCTTCGGTCGATCCGCTCTTGGCGGGCGAATCTGTCCGGATCACCGCACTCATAACATGCGGTGTTCCTCCTCGATGGAAGCGCTGTTAAGCGCCTCCTGTCTATCCGGTGCCTCCGGTTGGGCCGGAGGACAACGGCGTCTTACACTTCTTGCGAAGGATCCGCTGGCGGACTTCGAATCACTGATGGTTCCGGCATGGAGTCCGGACGAGGGTCGGGCTTAGAGCCCTGGGGTCTTGCCTCAGCGCTGGAGTCCGGGAGGTTGCCTTGTGGCACCTCCGGCGCTACCTCCTCTTGACCGAGCCCCTTGGGGCCCCACCCCAAGGCGTCATCCAGCATGTGAGGCGAGGCGGTCGGAAGCGCAGTACTCTCCATTTCCGACGAGCCTGTGGACCCGCTCGATGAATCGGCGAACTTCGCCCTTAGGCAGTGCTGCACGGTTGTTCGACATTAGAGAACACTCTGCAATAATAAAAAGCCATGGGTATCCGGACAATTACGATCTCGCCAGGGGCTTGGCCCTCATAGGCCAATCCTTCTCGTCGTCGTCGATGTTGGTGGAGAAGTCCGGAGGAAGGGTTCTTCCCTTCTTGGACCCTCCGGCCTCCCCAGTCGGGGCGGCCTTCCTTTTCTTCTCCTCCCCCGCTGGGGGAGGAGCTTCTTCTTCTTCCTCCTCGTCTTCAGGAGAAGATTCCGCTTCGGAATCTGACAGCACCTGGCGTCGGGAGCTCCTTCGAGTTCCGTGGCCTCCTTCTTGGCCTTCTTCTCCGCACCACGCACGGGCGCCGAGCCAGCAGCCCCGCTAATCCAAGGGCGTCCTCCGGATCTTCGGCAAAGGAGCCGGTTAATCTGTCGGGACGTCTTCACCGATCTGTCCAAAGATTAGGGAGTTTTAGATCCCACGTAGAGTCAATCTATGAAAAAAGAGTCCCGTAAAGGGTAAAATAACTTACCTCGTCGGCTTGACGCTGCGAGCTATATCCGCGATCTTTGGTAGCGGATGCTGGGGCTTCGGCGCCCTTGAACAGCACCTTCCAGGCGTCTTCGTACGTAGTGTCGAAGAGACGGCTCAAGGTTGATCTTTGTGCGGATCGAACTCCCACAAATTGAAGGCCCGTTGTTGGCATGGGAGAATCCGGCGGATGAGCATCACCTGGATTACGTCGACAAGCCTAAGATTCTTGGCCACCAGGTTTCGGACGCATGTTTGAAGTCCGAATGTCTCGTCCGAACTCCCCCACATCAGGCCCGTCTCTTTCCATGACGAGAGCCGTGTGGGGAAGCCAGATCTGAACTCGGGGGCCGCCACCCATTTGGTGTTGCGGGGCTCGGTGATGTAGAACCACCCCGATTGCCACCCCTTTATTGTCTCCACGAAGGCGCCTTGAGCCATGGGACTTTGGCCATTTTGCCAACCATGGCGCCTCAAGACTCGCTGACGGCCGCCCACTACCTTCGGGCCGGACGTTGAAGATCTTCAGCCATAAGCCGAAGTGGGGCTGGATGCAGAGGAAAGCCTCGCACACGCATTTATAAACACCGAGATGTTGAGGATGAAATTGGGCCAGGTCATGGAAGTCCAGGCCGTAGTAGAACATGAGCCCCGGACAAATGGGTGAAGTGGAAAACCTAGTCCATGGATGAAGTGGGGAGAAACACTACCCTCTCATGGGGCCCGGGGTTGGAATAAGCTGCCCGCCGGGCAGCTCAGGCGCAATGTCGCCGGGACAAGTATCCGCCTCCCAGATCTTTTGATGTGCCCTCCGTGACGGAGGAGGCCATCCACCGCCTCCCGCCTCCTCGACATGGTTGGAGAAGGTCGAGGTGGGATGTGCGGACTTGGGCGCTGGAGCTCGAGTCTTGTGAAATGGATAAGCAAAGGAGGAAGAAGGCGTAGGTGAAAAGGTGGATCCTTATCCCCTTATATGGACGGACGACGCTATGGTCCCCCACCAGCCTGGTAAAACTCGCTTATTTCCCAAGCGCCGTAACCAATGGCGCGGATGGGTTACCCACGTCCGTATTGATGAGAATCCCGGAATAAGGGGGCACGATCTATGCTTTGATAAGACGTGCCAAGGAAACCGCCTCGCTAAACACGCTGAGGTGGAACGGTAAAAAACGATTCATATAAAGGCCTGGCCGTGGTGTGATGTCACGCCGCGGAATACGTCAGCAGATCTGTGCAAAAATTATTCTCTCTACGGTGTTATGTGGAACTTGTTTTGCAGACCGGACACTATCCTTGTGTTCAAAACCTTCTATGAAGTATTCGGAGGAGGAACCCGCCTTGCAATGCCGAAGACAATATGCGCGCCGGACTCGTCGTCATTGAAGCCTGGTTCAGGGGCACTATCGTCACGGCCGGACTCCAAGACTATGAAGATACAAGATTGAAGACTTCGTCCGTGTCCGGATGGGACTTTCCTTGGCGTGGAAGGCAAGCTTGGCGATACGGATATGTAGATCTCCTACCATTGTAACCGACTCTGTGTAACCCTAACCTATCCGGTGTCTATATAAACCGGAGGGTTTTAGTCCGTAAGACGAACAACAATCTTACCATAGGCTAGCTTCTAGGGTTTAGCCTCCTTGATCTCGTGGTAGATCTACTCTTGTACTACCCATATCATCAATATTAATCAAGCAGGAGTAGGGTATTACCTCCATCGAGAGGGCCCGAACCTGGGTAAAAACATCGTGTCCCTTGTCTCCTGTTACCATCCGCCTAGACGCACAGTTCGAGACCCCCTACCCGAGATCCGCCGGTTTTGACACCGACAGGGATCCAGCAGCTGTATCATCCTCAACTTCAAAGTTGAGTAAATACAACTCTTGTTGAATTTCAACCACTCTATCCCTAGGAACCAGCTGAGGGTCTCTAACTGCAACTTGAATTCTAACCACTGAATATATACATGTTGTAGCAACACTGTAACATGTTAACTGATCTATCTCAGTGGTTTGGTCCTAAAATGTGTTTATGGAGACACAGCTGACGTGGGTTTCAAACTCCACACGTGCTGAACACTAGCCACTATGTTACACACAATTTAATGTGTATAAAATGATTCGACTGCTTTATACATGAATAATTTTAAAATAATGAAATATTTTAAACGAAATACAAAAAAATTCGGTTACCCTAATTTTTGTCGTTTTTTCCTTCATCACAACCAACCAGGCTACATCTGGGACCTACCCTATCGCCTCTGAAAAATCCAACTATGCACCGCTCCGTCACTTGGTTCTCGTCGACGCCTTCGCTTCATGTCCCTTCTCCTTCTCCTTGATTGTTGCGGCAATGGCGATCGACGGCTCATCGCTGGACTAGAAGACAATCGCGGCGGCCGGAAAAGATGCAAGTAATCCCCTTCCCCTCCTCACAGTCTTCTCTTAGTCTCATCCGCATTAGATGATCAGCCGGAAACTACATTTTCCAAAAATGGACTAACGGGAATACGAGAAATATATGTATAGAGGGTGAATAAAATAGTTCAACAGTGTCTTACAAACTAAACTAATAATAAGTTGGAATATAAATATAAAAAATGCAGTAGATGGCGACGCGCAGTTCATCAGACATAAATAATCTGCCGAAGCAAGAGATATAGCAGTCTAGCAGAGATGAACTATACACAAGATTGAGAATTTTTATTTTTTTACATCACTATTGATTGACGATGAAACATGCACCTTTCACTTCGCTTAACTAGCTAACACTAAGAGTAAGTATAATAGTGAGCTATAAGCCCGCTTACATGGCACTTTTGCCTATGAGGAGGAGAGAGACAAGAAAAATATGATAAAGTGGGCTAACATGCAAGAGACAGTCTCTACGCATGCTCTAGGTAAAATCATTTAATGAGAGAAAAGAGATAAAGAGAAAGATAGAAAAAAGATAACCTTATAGCCAACCTTGTCGCCAACTCTATTATATGAGTAATTAATAATACTAACTCTTGATGACATGTCATGTTTATATAGCCAGCTGCTGGCTATATTATTAACCATGCTCCAATGCAGCTTGCGTGCAGAAGACTAAACGGCCAACGATCGAGCACGCTTACTCATGCGCGCACCGAAGACTGAACGGCCGCCATGGTAAGTTTCCATCGACCTCACTAAAAAATTTGCATGCTTTCCCGCTGTAAAACTGTTCGGTTTCCCACTAATCTCTGACACGTGTGCAATCCCGATGGAGACAAACAACTTATCAGCTAAAAACGGACGGGATAAGCCGGAATTAGATAATTTTTTTCCGCAAATACCCAAGGATGCGTATTTTTCATTGATAGAAGGAAAGTTTTACATCATTAAGTTAGGACGGCGCACTATACCATTTACACACGGAAGGCATGGAAGTGGCCGCCGATCGAACAAATGGGGTCGCTCGTCCCCTCTACAAGCTACCCTAGATCTCCGGGATTATGTTTGCGACGGCGGTGGCGCCGGCCTTAGCCCAGAGGCGCGCTTCGTCTTCGCTTGTAGAGCATAGTTGGGGTACGGACGGGCGGCCGCCATCGAGGATGCATCCATTACGGTGCTTCCAAAGCCACCAAGCGATGAGGATGATGAGGGAGGACAACCCTTTTCGTGCGGCGGCTAGCGCAAGGGCACACGAAGAGGCCCACCACGAGAGGAAATCGGTGGTGTCGGTTGGTAGGTCGGCAGTAGATCTGGCCCAGAAAAGGATGTTCTGCCACACCTGCCTGGAGAAGGAGCAGCCGGCCAGCGGGTGTTGCATTGTCTCATCGTCTTGATCGCATAGGGCGCAGGCGGGCTCGTGTGGCAGGCCGTGTCTGGCGAGGCGCTCCGCCGTCCAGCACCGATCTTGCAACGCAAGCCAGACAAAGAACTTAACGCGAAGAGGTGCCCTGGATTACCAAGTCACTCTTCAGTGCGGTTCCTCGCGGGCACCGAAGAAAAGCGCCCGTGATTAGATAAGACAAGGTGATTTCAGGGATTTGGAGTTCAGGGTTCATTCAAACTTCGACTACGAAATCAAGGTTTTTTCCAGACTTTTTCCTTTCGCGAATATGCTGGGTGCCCTTGCTCACTTCCGGCCAATCGAGGTCGACGGCGACAACAGGGAGGCCAGAGGCAAAGCCGACACTGGGAGATGCCAAGAGGCGAGCCTCTCCCGTGGTTTACAAGAAAATGACGCCAATCACTAGGTAGACGTAAATTAGGGACGTTTAAACTGGAACAGATGGACAGAGTCCATTGAGATTACGTACATGAGATCTTAATAAGTGCTCTACTTATCTAGAGCCATCATTCCATCAATCCAAGTAGCTATAGCACTAGCAGACGGCAACACTATGAGCTGGTCCGACCTGCCAGCCGAGCTCGTAGCCGGGATCGCAGACAGGATCACCGAGCATGTCGACCTCGCGCGCTTCCGCTCGGTTTGCCCATCTTGGCGCTCGGCCTCGGCGGAGCACGCCGCCCGCCGCCGCACCCCCTGCTCCTCCTTCCCACCCTGAGCTACTCCCGCGTCAACCGCCGTCTCTGGTCCCCCGCTGACGACAGCATCACAGAGAGGCCAATGCCCGGCGCGTGCGGCCGTTCCTTCCTTTTCGCCTCGCCGCGAGGCTGGACGCTCGGCGTGGCTGATGACCTCTCGGCCACGCTGCTGCAACCATTCACCGGCGCGTCGGAGAGCCTGCCCGCGCTGCCACCATCCTTCCAGGACAAGCATCAGAAGATCCTCCGTGACATGGTATGGGATCGGTCCCCAGACGCCGTCATGATCTCACCGAGCAAAGGCGCGTTGTTCTGCAAGGTTCCGGGCGACGGCGGGTCATGGAGCCTGGCCGGGTCCTCGCAAACGGCTGTCGTCAGCGGCATCACCTACTGCGACGGTACGTTTTACCTTCTGGACGAGCAATCCCACAGGGTCACGGCCGTGGACGCCGCAAATTTCGCCGTGGCCGCCGTAGTCGAGCCACCAGATCTGGTGTCCCCCAGGCCCTCTTGGCGCACACCCCATTCCACCCTCATCGTGTCGTCCGGCGAGCTGCTGCTCATCGTCAGGACGCGGAGCTTGTTCCAAATGGCCCCATACAGCTCTGGGGGCCTCTTCAAGGTCTTCCGTGCCGACTGCCGGAGCCTGGCGGCCGGATGGTCGGAGGTCGCCGACGGCGGCATCGGCAACCGCGCTCTGTTCTTGGACCACCTCCACGGCTTCTCAGTGGAGGCCAACGGGCTCAACGGGGTGCGGAGAAACTGCGTGTACGTCGGCAGCTCGATCGAGATGGTCAACCTCAAGAACGACCACGGCCCGCGGGACGTCTGGGAAACGTACACCGTCTCCGTGCTCGATCTCGACGACCTTACCACCCAGAATCTCTCATACGGGAACCTGATGAATTGCATGTGTGGTAGATTCTGGCAGTGGCCTTCCTGGATCATGCCAAATCTGCACTGATCCAATGTTGCAGCAATAAGAGCTGTTAATTTCGACTTCTCGACCAGGTATCCAGTCAGCATGGATAGAGCGGAAGGGGCGGTCCCACTTCTCTTCTAATTGAAATCCGATGCTACAATATTCAGGTTTTATTTGCAATATTTGTGAGACGTGCTTTGGGTTACAAGTGAGATGTTGTTCAATTTGCAAATTTTGGATTATGAAATGATTCACTCTGTTGCTACGAATAAAATGTCCAATGTTCATGGCCCGGCTCGGCACAGCACTCCCAGAAGTAATGGTGTCTCTGTGTTCTTCAATCTATATTATTGCCCATGTGGTCAACGTTATGTCGTATATAGTTTATGTTATCATGCATGTGTGTCCTTGATACAGGTGCCTTTTGATTGGTGTTTTAAGTTGTATTTTCTTTGTTTTCATTGATAGCTTGATTTCCTACTCATTTCGGCTAGGAAATTGTAGAGATGAAAGTACTCCGGTCCTTTTTAGTTCGCATATAATATTTGTATGAAGTCAAACGTCTTAAACTTTGACCAAGTTTATTGAAAAAAATGCCATCATTCACAATGTGAAATCAACTACATTAGATGCGTCACGACTTTAGTTTTCATATCGTAAATTTAGCATTGTAGATGCTAGTCATATGAAGTTTGACTTCATACAATTTTTATATGCAGAGTAAAAAGGACTGGAGGAAGTATCTCTCTCTATATATATAGAGAGAGTGACACTATTATGATTCTGGGATCAGAATAGTTATTTGATCACGGAGCGCCCCTCTATACAGGCCCGATGGGTATTTCCTGGATCCAGAAAAAATAAACGTTGCGAACGGCCATACCCCACCCATGACCTTCCCTATCCGTCCGTGTGGATCGAACTCCAGACCTCCTGGATGATTCTAGCGTGCCTAGCCAGCCGAGCTATCATCCTACAGCAGTTTTAGAGCAACGCTAGCCTAAAAGTATACAGCGGCACATCATTTTTTTCTAAAAAAATACTTTTTATAATATATGAACAAATTTTAAAATGCAGTGAACTTTTTAGTAAGCAAACATTGAACAAATTTCAAATACACAAATGAAAACATTTTGTTGTATGTGTTGAACGATTGTTTAATGTACGATGAACAAATTTTAAGTGCGTAATGAACATTTTTTAATATATGTTGAACAATTTGTGTATACCTAATGAACATTTTTTAATATACGTTGAACAATTTCATAATATAGGATGAATTATAATACATGATGGACATTTTTATAAATTCAAAAGGTGAACTATTTCATAATATATGATGAACATTTTCTTAATACGACCAAAACAAAAAAGAAACCAGACTGGAAACGTGGGTGCTTTTATTACCGTTCTATTTACTATACAAAATCATAAAAGCAGAAATATAATCACTGCCATAAGTTGTCCCGGTTGGCTAGCTGCACTCGAACAAAGGCCGTGGGTATAGAGTTCGACTCCTGCGGAAAGCATGTACTTTTTGAATCATTAAAGGAATGAAAAAAAAGGTAAAACAGGCCTGGCCCATGACGGGAGGGGGGTGTGCGCCCGTTTGGGAATCAGCCTATAACGGGCGCTTAGGGGGAAATGCCTCCGGCCTCCTCCCGCGACGCGCCGCGGGCCTGTCACCGCGACGCCCACAATTCCCACGCACCACCCCCCGTCGAGACCGGATCCCCGCACGCCGCCAGCAACGAGCCGGTATCCCCGCACGCCGCCGCCGAGCCCGGGATTCCCACGCGCCGCCGCCGGGCCTGAATCCCCGCTCCGTCGTTCTTGGGATCCCAGCTTGCCGCGGGGCCTTGGATTCCCAAGCGCCGCCACCTACCCTAGCTCCTCCACTGGCAGCCGCCCCGCTCCGGCCGCCGTCCACGACCTGGCCACGCACCTACAAGCACCGTCACCGTCCCTGCCCCAACCACCGCCTCCGCACCACCCCACTGGACACCGGCGGCCTGCGGCACACCAACCTGCCGGACCGGCGCTGCCCCAACCGGTCGTCCGCGCACCGCCGCAACTCACCGGCTCCTGGACCTAGCGAGCGCCGCTGCATCCCCAACCTCCAGCACCACTGAAGTTCGTCCTGTCTAGCAACTTCAGTTCGCTTCTTTTTTAGTTTCTATTCCTTGATTGCATGCTATATTCCTTGATTCCATGTCTGCAACCTCCGACGCCGCTGCAGGTCACCTTTGCTACCTCCCTGCTTCTGGTGGTTCCTCTGCATCTCCCACTTGCTGACTTGCGGCCACGACTTCTTCTCCTCCCATGGATGGCGTATGACAGTGATATTGTTGGCAAATTAGACCGGCCTGATGCTGTTGTTGTTGGTCGTCAGGTTGGCCGTGCCCGATCCGACGAGGAGGAGCAGCAGTAGTAAGTACTGGTGCAGATTAGGGTGTGTGGTGAGGCGAGGAGATTTCTTTGCTCCATTGCCACTGGCCTCCGGTAGCTTCGTCCCTGGCTGCTTCCTTGTTACTGCTGGTACAGAAAAGAATGAACCGCAGGTCGCCTCCGCCTCATGACGAAGTGTCTGCCTTTTTCTTCTTTGAACCGCTTCCTTTTTGCTTGTAGACTCCTTCTTCTGAACAAGTACTGCTATGGCTACCGTTATGTGCTCACCAAAAACAAAACGGAAAGTGAGAGAACAGTGCTTGGTTGTGATATGATAAGAAAGATGTGTGCTGGTGAGAGGACAGAGGAAAAAGGACACACGTACTGCTATATAGAAAAATCAACGAATACTTGTTTGATTATGTTTGGTAGTACGTGACAGAAATAGTAGTTCACACTCCAAACTTGAGCATTTTATTGGACTAGTTCACGTGTATGTGACCTTTGTGGCTGTACATGTTTTTTTTCCTCGTTTGTTAGAAAACTGATGTACTACTATCTCATATGTGAATGAACATCTCAACTCAAGATGGATACTGATTCCTCCGTTGTTTTGCTTATAGTAATGTACAATTTTTGTATTTTGAATCAATATCAAAAGGTTCAAATTAAAATAGCAGAGTAATTCATTTTTTTTAATATTAAATTTCCCTGTTTAAAATTATATAACCAAAAAGGTGAAATTAAAATAACATAACCATTTAAATTTAAATAAAAACCAGTAAGTACAAAATAAAATAATACTCCCCCGTTTAAGAGCAGTTTGATGTTTGTAAAAAATAAATCATATTGCTCAGCAATATGTGGCATTCACGTCGGTAGCGCTACACACACACCGCTCCCTGCGCACGCACACGTGGTTTTTCTCTCTAGTAACTAGCATGTTTGGTGAATGTGTGTGAAGTCCTGCTACTACCAACAGAGAAGGAAAATCGCTATTGAACCTCATTTTGAGATTAAAAAATGGAACCAATTTAGTAAACTTGGAAGCCCACAGTGTGTCGCCACCCATTTCTTTTATAAGATGGTCGTGTGCGCGTGCGTGTGGTGTTCGTGTTCAGTGTGCTCGTGCTATGGGTATGTTTTTCCTTTTTCTTTTGTATAAATCAAAAGTTCATAAATACAAAAAACATAAATTCAAAATATCTTATAAAATAAATGTTTGTATGCAAAATTCACATGCGAAAAATGAGTTTTGTGCCTGGGTGTGTGCCAACACCACAAGTACGGATGAGGAAAAAGTAATAAAATAAAACCTAAAATATTGCTTTTCCTTTATTTTAAGTATAAATCAGAAGTTCATAAATACAAAAAACAGAAGTTCAAATATCTTATAAAAGAAATGTTTGTATGCAAAATCCACATGGGAAAATGTTTTTGTGCGTGGGTGTGTGCCAACACAACAAGTAGTCGGATGAGGAAAAATTAATAAAATGAAATCTAAAAATGTTCATTGCAACATGTTCGAATAAAATAACAAGAAAAGTTTAAAAAAAGTTTAATTTGAAAATGGATTTCCCCGTTTCTGAAGAACTAGAAGTTCGAAGTAAAATAAAAGAACTAGAAGTTTAAGTTGATGCTTTTTTGAAAACCATATTTTTCTCTAAAAATAAAACTAAGAAGTTCAAATTATAATAACAGAGAAGTTCGACATTTATAAAAACCTAAGATTTTTATAAACCAATAAAAAAACTAACAAATTCGAATTAAATTAGCATACCAAGTCAAAAAAGTATATAAAAAGAACGAATTTCTCAGTTTCCAAAAAATCCAGAAGTTCAAATTAAAAAAATGGAGCGGTTCATTGTTTACTAAAAACTCGGATTTAACCGCACAAAAGAATAATAAATAGCGAAGTTCAAATAGAATTTCCCATTAAAAAATAGAACTTCAAATTTAAATTACGAAGAGGTTCGACTTTTCTTCCAAATTTAGGATTTTCCTCGTTACTAAAAAACAAACGAAGAAGTTCAATTTTGAAAAATAGAGCAGCTCAAAAATTGTAGAGAAGATTGATTTTCCCCGCTTCTACAAAAAAACATAGAGGTTCAAATTTAAATAACGAAGAAGTAAAATGTTTGTTACAATACCAAGAAGGTAAAATTAAAAAAACCGAACCATTAAAAAGTTTATGAAACCGATTTTCTCTCTTTTCAAAAAGACCCATAAGTTCAAATTAAAAAAAAAGAGAAGTTCAATGTACAAAAAAATGAATTATTCATGTTTTTCAAGAAAACATAGAGGTTTAAATTTAACAATGGATAAGTTCATTGTTTATTACAAAACCAAAGAAAGTCCAATTCTAAAATACCAAGTAGTTCAAATAAAAAAATTGACTAGTTTACTATATATGAAAAACTCAGATTTTCCTCATTACTAGATAATAAAACCAAGAAGTTCAATTTTTTAAAACGAAGCAGATAGATATTTATTAAAAAACTTGAATTTTCCCACTTACTAACGATAATCCGAGAAGTTCATTTGAAATAACGAAGCAGTCCGATATTAATTACAAAACTTCAATATTTTTCTTATTCTAAGGAATACAAAATGAAGTTCAATTAAAAACGGTAGAGTGGTTCAATGTCTATAAAAAACTCAGATATTTTCAGGTAACCGAAAGAAGTTCAGAATGATAACTGCCAGAAGTTCACGTACTATATAGTGTGCGTTTTGTACAAATTTAAAGACGGAGCGGCTCGATGCCTATCAGAAAGTACGATTTTTCCGTTACTAAAAGAAATAAACCAGGAAGTCCATATTAAAAAGATGGAGAAGTTTGATGATTATAGAAAACTCAGATTTTTTTCATTATTAAAGAATGAAAACAACAAGTTCAAAAATAAAATAACAAGAAGTTCAACTTTTAAAAATAGATTAAAAAGATGGAGAAGTCCATATTAAAAACATGGAGAAGTTCGATGATTATAGAAAACTCGGATTTTCCTCGTTTTTAAAGAATGGAAACAAGAAGTTCAAAAATTAAATAACAAGAAGTCCATATTAAAAAATTTACAATAAAAAGATTAAGAAATAAACCAGGAAGTCCATATTAAAAAGATGGACAAATTCAATTATTCTAGAAAACTCAGATTGTCCATGTTATTAAATAATGGAAACAAGAAGTTCAAAAATAAAATAACAAGAAGTTCAACTTTTAAAAATAGAGCGCTTCAAAATTCATAAAAAAGATTAAGAAATTTAGATTAATATTCATAAAAAACTCAAATATTTTCACATAACCGAGAGAAGTTCAAATTGATAAGTGCCAGTAGTTCACGTACTACACGGTGTGCATTTTGTATTAAAAAAAAGAAAGCAAAGACTAAAAGGTTTGTCGTCATAAGTTTAAGTCCTCGATCGGAGAAAGTTAAAAAAAATATTGTGAGAGGGGTTTGTACAAAAGGAATATTATTTGGGTAACACCGACGAATGGATGAGAAAATTACAAACGAAAATACGTCACAGAAGTTCAACGTTAAAACAGAAAGAAGTTCAACTACTAAGCTGAATGAATTTGAGAGAAAAAACTTATAAAATCATCTTGAGTATGAAAAGATTATCAACATGGGGAAGTTGCGTGTTTACAACACCTTTCCATCGGTATATCACTTGCTCAAATCCGGTGAGTGGATGAAGAGCTATGAGCAGTGGATGGAGAGGTACGAGCAAAAAAAGCAAGTGAAAAAACTGAGTGAAGTTCAAGTAGACATGCTGAGAAGTTCAACTTCTTCACGCGGTGCATTTTTGAAGATTTTGTTTCGCGATAAAGGCACAACGAATGAACCCACTGTTTTCGGAATTACTTGAAAACAACTAGGAATCAAAGAAACCATCAACATGAAAAAGTTCCGCATTTTCCGTAGCTTTCTATCGGTATATTATTTGCCCCATTCCGATAAAGTTTGTAAAAATTACGGTGAAAATACGTTCTTAGCCATTTTCAAAATTGATGTAAAACCGTAATGAATTGTGAGAAACTATATATACCAAATGTTTCGCATTTCTTCAAGCTTTCTAACACCATATCATATTATGCATTCGGACGTAAGGTTAAAAAATTAGCTCGAAAATACAAACTCGGTGGAACTTGTACCGTATTTTAAATTACTTTTAAATCGTTCAAAATTAGAAAAAACTTTCAACAAGAGAAAGTAGCGCATTTTCATAAGCTTTTCAACGCCACATCATTTGTCTCAATTGGATTAGCCGTTTAGAAATGACATCGAAAATACGAACTTGGCTATTCGGTTTGCGAAATTACTTTTTAACCATAGGGATTTAGAGAAAACTTTCAACATGTAGAAGGAGCGGTTTTGCAGCAGCTTTCCAACGCCATATTATTTGCCTCATTCCAATAAACGGTTCAAAAATACGATCAAAAATACGATTCACGTTTTTTTTATGAAGAAAAAACGGTTTTCAAAACTGCTCTTAAACCGCTTACATATATATATAGGGAAAATCCATCCTACCACCCGGTGGTAGTTCCCCACATATCTCATATACTACCATGTGGTACTATATATACTATTTTATTATTTTAAATATGTTCGTATACTATATCTAAGATAATTAAATCAAGTTACATGCAAAAATTGCATATGAGCCCATAGTTTTTGTTATATCTATGAAATACATGCATATTTGTACGTAAAAAAAAACATACTCAAAACATGGTATATAGTACGTAAAAATTATTATATATATACTACGTAATCATTATTATATATTACATACTACACGTAATTTGTCTCAAACACACTCTCGGTTTCGATAGATATTACATACAACATATAAAACGCAAATGTTTAGCAAGTCTTAAGTAATTCTGTGGCAAGCTATGATAGACACAGTTTTACCTATATATATATGTAAGCGGTCTAAGCGTGAGTGTAGAATAGTTTATTCTACACTCTCTAGTAACGCTATGTACAAAATCTAGTAAAATGGTGTACAAAATGTAGTAATTTGGAAAATATTTTTTTATCATCTAAGTTTGTAATTTACTACATTTTTACGAAAATTACTATATTTTACATAGTGTGTTACTGTATTTTGTATGTACCGTTACTGGAGTGTAGAATAAGCTATTCTGCACTCACGCTTTGTTTAGCGTTACTATATCTAGCCGGTCTATTCTGCTAATATTAGCAGAATAACTATTCTGATAACACTTCTGCACTGCACGCTCAACGCAAGTGCACCTCATTCTTTGAACGAAGTGTGCTGCAGTACTCACACGAGTGAACTTCTCGTCGAAAAAACTGCACGCGTTATTTTTTTCGGTACTGATTTCGCTCTAGTTTTTTAACCGTTTATCTGAATGAGGCGTGTAATACACCATTGAAAAGCTATGGATTAGGCGCAACTTCGACCTGTTGAACACTTTTCGAGATTTCTTACGGTTTTAAGTTAATTTTGAAGATCGTGTGGCGGACGATGAATGGCAGCGGCCTTTTTTGCAAAAATTTTACAAACCGTTTGTCGAAATGATTCAAATGATATGCAGTTGGAAAGATATCGATGAGACGCAACTTTTTTATGTAGAATACTCTCTCTAATTCGTTACGGTTTAAGAGCAGTTTTAAATTTACCGAAATGCAGACACTCTTTTTCGTGACCCCCAAATCGAAGAGTGAACTTCATCCGACAAAAAAGCGCACTGCTTTGATCGAAAATCGCACTGCATCGGACGGGCAAGCGAACTTCTTGATTTCTTTTTTTTACACATAAATTTTCTCATGCGAGGAAGTGGACGGGACTTCATATCGGGCGTAAGTGAACCCCACAAGTATGGAAAAGTAAACCGCATTACTTTATTTGTCGTTTCGGTAACATTTTTTTCTTTGCACTTACAAGATGAACAACATCAGACACTGACCGCGACCGCTTCAGCTTAAAAAACCGCGACCGCAAAGAAATGGTCACTTACAAGATGAACAACATCAGACACCCGACCGCACTGCTTCAGTTAGAAAACCGCACTGCATCAAATGGTGAAGTGAACGGCATTACTTTTTTTGTTGTTTCTCTACCATTTTTTATTTAACACATCTTTGCACTTCATTTCCATCTTTATTTTTTTGTTTGGAGTTTTGGATTTCCACATTGGTGAGCTGTACACGTGCGAAGAAGCGAACCGCATGGTCGAGGGAAATGAGCCGCAACACAATTCAAAACGAACTTCTTTGGTAAATAATTTTCAAATGAGCACATATAACTTTTATACATAAAAGCATCAAACACGGAAAACACCATTTTTGCACTGCATGTCGACATGGTCGAAACTGCATGCTCATATCTGAACATCGCCATGTTTCACTGCAATCAAATGAGTCCCTATAATCTTTATACAAAAAAATCCACACTACACTGAAACATCGGATATGGACGTAAATTTTTCTCAGACGAGAAAGTGGACCACACTACTTTATTTGGTCGTTTTCGTAGCATTTTTTCTGCATCTCACATTAAGAGGAAGTGAAGCACAACACTAGCAAAAGTGAACCTCAACACTATCGGTAGTGAACCGCATGAGTTTCTGTTGTATTTTTTCAAACTTTTTATGAACGAGAGTGGACGAGGGAGTGTACACATTAATATGTGTCCAATTGTGTCCTTTAAACTTTTTCAACGAAACAAAAAAGTGCACCTCTACAACACGACATTTTCATGTTTTGAATCACACGGAGGAGGCAAGAGTACTGCATTAGTCTTCTGACCAAAATATTACTTTTTACTTTTTTTAGCAACGCCTACTACGAGGTGAACTTCATCGCCCTTTTTTCTGCAAAGTGCACCGCCAAGGTTTTCGTAATGAACTGCATCGATTTAACAAATTTTAAACCAGTCCATAAAAATTAGTACAAAACAACTCCTCCAGAAGTAATAAAAGGTGAACACTTTTGTACATTTTGCGTACAGCTTGACCAAAGCTGTTTCGACAAACCTAAATATACTCCTCGTGGCTTTATTAGCAGAGAAGTGTACCCCAAATTCTTGTCATAAAACAAGAGTGAGAAAAAAGTTTACTTTCGGACTGAAACGTACTGAAGGAAAAGTAAGAGCTGCACTGCACGAGGGGGAATAAGAGGTTTGCTGAGATTGCTCCAACATGGCGAAGTGGACTGCAGGGCGGCATAGATGTGGAAGCCGACGGAGGGGTTTACAACTAACTGCATGCCAGGGGCTGCTTTACCTCTCGCCAACAGGTGCCTCCGATGAGCACAAGTTGGACCGAGGCCACCGCTGATCCACCGTAGCATTTTTGCTGCTGAACCACATGGCTACGGATCCCGAACTGCACGCCAGCAAAAACCAAAACATCGTGAGAACATTTTGCACTTCAGTGCGGATGACATCAATGGCAACCGAAACGAACACATACGATACAAATCACGCTTGACTTTGGCGTGCATATACGATACAAATCACGCTTCTATACGAACACAATGCCGATTAGGTGCGCCAACATGGCATGGGGTCCGCTATCAGCGACTGGACGATGGTGCCTGCTATTTTGCAAAAGAAATCTCAGGATTCTTTTTCTCATAGAAAGCCCTTGGCAGCAACCCATATTTTTCTTACAGATGGAGGCACGTACAATCCTTCTATCAACAACCCATAGTATTGTGCAAAAATTGTCGCAGCCCCGGCCAAACCAATACACCAGACAACGTTCCTTGTGATTAAGGATACGAAACACATATAACCATGCATTCTGACTTAATTGGGCTGGAGTCCCAACACCCCTTTTTGCACTGTTATTTCTGTAAAATACATGTAAACTGTAACCGTGTGTCAAAATAAAATAAACTTAAAAATAACATTGAACACTTTAATATACTACATATTTATTTATTAAAATCTTGAACCTTGTAAACTTATATTAGCCTTTATTGGAAATATATATTTATTTGTTATTGAATAGGCAGATTATTACCTATTTTTTTGTAATTTGCAATTTAATTATATGAAATAACACTTGAATATTTTATAATGTAATATTATTATTACTTAAAATAAAAATATAATGTGCATATATATTTTATAAATTCCTTCTAAAAAGTAACACTGCTAGGTGGTGTGTCCGCCACTCGCACATGATAACGACATGTCGCTGCTTCTAATCCCAACCAACTATTTTTACATTATATGAATATATGTTTTTTAAGCATGAATACTTTTATATACCACATGAATATTTTGTTAAAACTGTGAATACTTTAAAATTTATTTAATAATTTATGAAAATATAAGTAAATTAAAAACTTTCTTAAAGCAGGAACACTTTATACACTACATGAATATTTGTTTAAAATATGAACTTTTTTAAACTTATATAAGCATTTATGAAAATATATAAAAACATAAATACTTACTTAAAGGCTCAATACTTCTATATTTTACATTAATTTTTTATTAATCTTTGTACAATTTTAAACTTATATAAGTATTTATTGAATATAAGTTTTATTCAATAGGCAAATTATTAGATGAACAGTTTTGTAATTCATAAATTATTATATCAGTATGTGATTATTTTATAATTTAGTTTATTTCATTTATGTATAACACAACATTATAATTTACATATATTCTATAAATTTCTGAAAAAAACACGCAAAATGCGTTGTAGGGGCCGCAGCCCACTTAGTAGTCAAAGAACATATCGAAGCAACATCCAATTATTACTTTTAAATATCAAGTGTCTGGTGGTTGGCCTTGCGCTGCCTCTAGGTGTAGGTCAGCGGTTTCGAATCGGCTCAAGTCCCCGCGCACGCACCAATTTTTCAATTATTTATGCGACGCTGACAAGTGGACTCTTGCAACCGTGGCATAGTCTTTTTTGTGAGGAAAATCCTGAGGTTTTTCTTTACAAAATAGCAGGCAACAGACCACACGTTCACTTTGCCGTCCAGTCGCCGACAAGAGACCCCATGCCACATTGGCGTTTCTAATCAGCACCCTTTTTATATAGAAATGTGATTTGCACCGTATATGCACGTCAAAGACAAGTTGTGGCACCAGTTCAATGTATGCCACAAGTTTTAGCACTAAACTAATTTTTCGTGCCAAGTTGTGACACCACTGGTGTAATTGACTCTTATCTTTTATTATGTTGGAGCTACTTTTGTTGTTGCAAAAACTCATACCGACGGTTTTTGGTTATTGGCGTAAGATATAGGTATGCTATTGGCTCTTAGTGGGTTAAGCGGAGGTGGTTCCATTTCATTTGGTGTAACAAGACCATGTTCTTATTCATCACCAATTCTTGTAAATTGTAATGACTCTCTTCCTTCTTAATGATGATGAAGATGACAGACAATGTGTTGCGTGTTCTTAAAGAAAAGTGTCGGTGCACAAAAAGAGGGCCGCACTTTTTTACCCCTTTACCTGTGCACGGGCAGTCGGAGCCGCGCCCGTGGTCGCACCAAGCAGAGCAGGGGAGGTGAGCCAAAATAAGACCGAAGCCCAAGACAATCAGGGCAACGCCAAGGCCAAGACCACATAGGGCAAAGGGACAACGCAGGTTCCCCGGGAAGACCTTTGTCGAGGCAGCCGCAGCAGCCCCGGCAAGACCCTTGCCGGGGCAGCTCGCCCCACACCAACAGAGCGAGCCACCCTTGAGCCCACGGTCCCCAATGCCAGCATCCACATGGGGCCAGGGCTCGGGAAGGCACCTCTGTGGTGGCATGCAGATCTTTGTGAAGACATATTCAAGATTAGATGAGGATTAGAAGACGACGACCCTCGGCAAGACCCTTACCGAGGAATGCCACCAGACCCCCGGCAAGGCCCTTGCCGGGGACGACAGCACGCCGCGGCAAGACCCTTGCCGGGCCACCCGGCAAGACCCTTTCCGGGTCACCCGGCAAGGCCCTCATCAAGGATGCCTACAGGGCCACCGCCAGGTCCACGCCAACCAAGCTTCCACCGCCGTTCACATGCAGCTGCCAGCCCAACCAGCTGGGCGGGCACCTGCGTGGCAACATGCAGCTCCCAGGCCAACTCATCGAGCGCCTGCGTGGCGACATGCAGATCTTCATGAAGGCTCCACCACCGTGCCACCTCAGCTGCATGCCTGCCTACATGGCGCTGCACGCATCGCTGGCCAGGGCGCGTGTCGAAGCGAGAAGGAGCGGCGACGGACGGGACGGGCCTCGCCCCCGTCCCCAATAAAGCAAGGGGACACCTAAGCTACGCATTAAATACGAGCGATAAGCTCAGGGCACTGTACGCCTTTCCACCTCCTGTGTGCCACTGTGGCAGCCCCTTTCGACTATAAAAGGAGGCCCATGGCATACTGGAGAGGGATTCGGCTCTTTGGAACAAAGCACTCACCACAGCTAGTTCGAGAGCTCAAGAACTCTCTGAAATACACCCACCAAAGCAGGACTAGGGTTTTACGCATCCTCGCGGCCGAACACAGGTAAACGATCCTTGTGCTGTCTACTAGCCCTGCTCTCCTCGCAACCCCGCGCCCCGGCAACTGTAGTAGGGATTCTTGTGATCCCATAGGTGTCGTTCCACACCGACACCCGACATCCCCGGTGTTCCCAGGGGGGTGATTGAGCACCACCTAGCTGTCTTCCCCCATGTGCGGCCCGTCAAGCAGAAGGTCAGAAAGCAGGCTCTGGAGAGGCAGGAGTTCATCACAGAGGAGATCAGGAAATTGGAAGCGACAGGGTTGGTGAGAGGAGTGCTCCACCCGACGTGGTTGGCCAATCCGGTAGTGGTGCGCAAGGGGAATGGGAAGTGGATGCTGTGTATCGATTACACAGATATCAATAAGGCTTGTCCTAAGGACCCCTTCCCGTTGCTGCGCATCGACCAGATTGTTGACTCCACAGCCGGGTGTGATCTGTTATCATTCCTCGACGCCTACTCAGGCTACCACCAGATCTTCATGACAAGAGAGGTTGAAGAGAAGACAACATTCATCACCCCATGTGGTACGTATTGCTTTTTACGGATGCCTTTCGGGTTGAAGAGTGCTGGCTCAACGTTCGCAAGAGCAGTCCAAATTGGTTTTGAACCTCAGCTCCATAGAAATATGGAAGCATACATGGATGACATAGTGGTCAAAACCAAGGACGGGCCAACCCTTGTGACAGACCTGGAAGAGACATTTGCCAACCTATGCAAGATCAAGCTCAAGCTGAACCCTGAGAAGTGTGTCTTCGGTGTTCCATCCGGCAAGCTTCTTGGGTTCTTTGTGTCGCAGCGCGGGATAGAGGCAAACCTAGACAAGATGAAGGCTATTGAGCAGACTGAGGCGCCCAAGCGGATCAAAGATGTGCGTCGGCTCACCGGCCGCGTCGCCGCCATGAGCCGATTCATCTCCAAGTCCGCTGAGCGCGCCCTTCCTTTCTTCAAAATCTTGAAGAAGGCGGGCCCAATGGAGTGGACCCCAGAAGCCGAGGCAACATTGCAGGATCTGAAGAAATACCTTTCCTCCACGCCAATACTGGTTGCGCCTAAACCACAAGAGCCATTGCTGCTATATCTGGCGGCGACGAATCAAGTGGTCGGCCGCCGGTGGCACCTGAAGGAAGGTCGACGAGGAGGCGATGGCGGCAGAATCCGTGGATGGCAAGCCAAAGATTCCCCGGCAGAACTCGGTGCCGGCAAGCGCTGCCCCGGCAGTCTCGATGCCACCAAGGCAGCGGTGCCACAGAGTCGAGTGAGGTGGTGCAGAAGAAGAAGATGATGTAGCTCCCGGTTTACTTTGTCAGCTCCCTCTTGCAGGGGGCTAGGTCGAGGTATTCCGGTGTGCAAAAATTGCTCTTTGGCCTCCTTATGGCCTCGAGGATGCTGCGTCATTACTTCCAAGCCCACGAGATCACTGTCGTCACCCGCCTCCTGTTGCAACAGATACTGCATAACCCAGATGCAACCAGAAGGATTGTGGAATGGGCCTTGGAGCTATCAAGTTTCGGTTTGAGGTTTGAAAGTACCTCGACAATCCAGAGCAGAGTCTTGGTGAATTTCATTGCGGAGTGGACCTCAATGCCTGACGAAGAAATCCAGGAGACCACTCTCCCCGGCAAGGAAGCGGAACCTTGTTGGATCATGTACTTTGATGGGGCTTTCTCGGCGCAAAGGCGCCCGGTGCCGTGTGCTTGCTCGCGCCCACCGGAGAGCACCTCAAGTACGTGATCCACATGCACTTCCCAGGGAGATGTCCACCAACAACACTGTTGAGTACGAGGGATTGCTCGTCGATCTCAGGATCGCGGCAGACCTCGGGGTTAAGAAGCTCATCGTCAGGGTGACTCGCAGCTTGTTGTTAGGCAGGTCAACAAGGATTACCAGAGCCCATTGATGGATGCCTATGTAGATGAGGTGAGGAAGCTGGAGGAACGCTTTGACGGTATCCAAGTGGAGCACGTCCCCCGAATGAAGAACGACATCGCTGATTACCTGTCAAAGCATGCTGCATTCAAGCTACCTGTGGAACCAGGTACCTTTTTGCTTTAGTTAACTCAACCGTCCATCGAGCCATCAACGGGGCAGAACAAGCGGAGGAAGTCAGGTCCCGGCAAGTACTTTCCTACCGAGCCCCCTAGGGCCGCCAAAGAAGGGTGCCGCCATGGACGCCGAGCTCGCTTAAGAGCAGCTACCTCGGCAGGCGTCAAGCCCTCGTCAGAGACAACCCGCTCCCATGGCGGAAAAAGATGCCTTTGGTCCTGCTGCCGAGCCCTGTGCTCGGCGTGCGCAGATACCGGCCAATTCCTCCAACAGGGAGCTTCACGAGGAGCGGGAAGAAGCGAAGAGTAGCCTGTCGGTTCGCCCTATACCAGATTCGTCGATGACGCCTGTCTGACAGAGAAGGCCAAACGGTGTGAAATTGAGGTGCATCCCCCGGGAGGAAGGACTGGAGCTGTTGGCAGAGATACATGGAGGCATATGTGGCTCCCACATAGGATCGAGGGCCCTTGCCGGGAAGGCGTTTCGGCAAGGTTTCTTCTGGCCCACCGCCCTCCAGGATGCGACGACACTAGTAACCAAGTGTGAAGCGTGTCAGTTCCATTCAAAGAAGCTTCATCAACCAGCCCAAGCACTTCAAACAATCCCTCTCTCCTGGCCATTCTCGGTCTGGGGGCTCGACATACTGGGCCCTTTCCCCCGCGCTGTCGGGGGCTTTGAGTACTTGTACATTGCAATCGACAAGTTCACAAAGTGGCCGGAGATGGGAGTAGTGATAAAGGTGACTGCTCAGTCGGCTGTCAAGTTTTTCAAAGGACTGGTCTGCCGTTTTGGTGTGCCAAATGGATTCACCACCGATAATGACACACAGTTCACGAGCCACACCTTCATGCAATACATTCAAGACCTCGGCAGCAAGGTCTGTTTTGCTTCCGTAGCACACTCACGGAGCAACGGCCAAGCGGAGAGGGCGAATGCTGAAGTGTTGCGAGGCCTATGGACAAAGACTTTTGACAAGCTGCGCAAGAGCGGAAGGCGCTGGATTGATGAATTGCCGGCGGTTCTTTGGTCGATCAGGACGATGCCAAATCGAGCCACCGGCCAGACACCCCTTTGCCTGGCCTCTGTGGGCGTAAGCAGTTCTCCCCACGGAACTCATATACGGGTCACCTCGAGTGCTCGCTTATGATGAGATTGAGCAAGAGCAGTTGCGCCAAGATGACGAGACGCTCCTTGAGGAAGATCGTCTTCGGGCGGCTGTGAGAACAGCGCGCTACCATAGCCGCAAGGTTCATGCCCGAAGTTTTGAGGAAGGTGACCTTGTTCTTCAGCGCGTTCAGTCGGCCAAGAATACCAACAAGTTGACACCAAAGTGGGAAGGCCCTTATCGGGTAATACGAGTCACTGTGCCCGCGCAGCCGCTTAGAGATCAAGATGTCGTCCCAGTGAGCAACTCCTGGAACGTCGAGCATCTTCGCAAGTTTTACCCATAAGGCGCGGCTTGCCGGGCCTCCCGGCAAGCCACCTTTTGTACAAGCTTTGCCGGCAAGGCATGTGACCCATTGTACAAAGCCAGGCGCAGACCCTGAGCATAAATAAATGAAGCGCTGGCGCCCTAAGTCATAGCATGCGTGCTAAGTCGAGTCTCTTCCTTGGTCAGGGTTGATGGTGCTCAGTAGCGACTAACCCCTAGCTTAGAGGTCGAGTGCGCGTCTATCTGTTTCTTTTCTGTCCTCCTTTGGTTCGCATGGCACATGTGCACTTCTGCTGAGCTACTTGGAAGAAGGGAAACGGACCGGCGTTCTGATCCCGGCAAACCAGAGCTGCCGGGGGCTGCAAGCACGAGGATCCAATCGCGGCAAGACAAGGTTTCCGGGGGCTGCAGATCGAGATAAGTCTTTCATCCTCTGCCATGCATTTCGGACGGGACTGGGGCATGTGAAACCTCGTTTTTATCTCTAGGCTGCCGTGCTCCCCCTTTTTCCTATACCTAAGGATTATTTCCTGGGTCCGGATTTGGTTGTAGCCGTGGCGGCAAGAAGGTAGAACGAGGAGCCTAAAGCCCACTTCATCCCTGCCTCCGCCAAGAGCGCAAGAACGGTCGAGTGGAGTGGGGGGACGGCAAGGCCTGTTGCCGGGCGAAAAACGTTTATCTTAAAACAATAACAAGGATTCGCTCCTTGTCGCGGGATTTACCCACGAACGAAAAACCCGGCAAGCATCCCTTTTTCATTAAAAACATCCCATACAGGTATAGTTCGTACGGAATGAAAAACATGGGCAAGGGGATTAAAAGTTCTAAATTTAACAAGGGCCCGCAGGCTTACAAACTAAAAAAGAGATAAGATGCCCGTGATCCCTTTCTTGTGCCTCTCCTCAGGAGGCAGGTCAAGGAGGCAAGAGGGCAAAAGGGGCGCCTAGGCGAGCTACAAGTAGTAGGAAGCACCAAGAGAACACCTCGGTGGCTGCCCACGGGTGGGCCGGTGATGACGGTGCCGGGAAAGAAGCTGGAAGACGAGGCGGCAGGACCGGCAATGCGTGATGAAGGCGTTGGTGCCTGCGTACTCCGAGTTGATGGCCTTGCCGCCCGCCCTCTTCCTCTTCCGCAGCCTCCCGACGCTAGCCGCCCAAGGAGACGGCCTCGAGAAGTTCAAGGAGCTGGCCCCATCCCCGGCAAACCTCTGCCGGAGGAGCGGCCAGGTGCAGATGCTGCTGTTGCCGCACCCGCCTAGGCGCGGGGCGTCCGACGCGTAGTCGTACTCGTCCCCGTCATCTGCCCCACCGTCCTCCTCATCACTTTCGCTCGAGGAAGAGCTTCCATCGGAGGATCTCTGCACGCAGCACTTCAGGCGAGTTCCAAACTCCCCGAAGACCTTGACGGAGAGCAGGCCGTCCTCCATTAATTTGAAGTAGAGGACGAGCCCCGCCGTCAGGCTGTGGATACGAGCGAACGTCTTCCATCCACGGCGAAGGTACATAACCCGAGGAGCCGGGAAGTCGACGTCGACCCGTGTGCCCCCGTTCCCACAGCCCCTCATGTGCAACCTGAGGGTCTGGGGCGGGTTACGCTCCATCACCCGAGCAAACGGGGCGGGGGGACGAAGACGATGATGCGGAGGCCGGCGTAGCCTGATGAAGAACTCGCAGGGCTGGTCTTCAACGTGTCCCTCCGTCGGGAACGGCATCATTGGTGAGGGCGAAGCCGCCGCGCCGCCCCGTCCTCCTCTTCCCCGAGCACTGCGACCTCTGCCCCGGCCTCGCCCACGGCCTTGCCCCCTCCCCCTTCCCCTCGCGGCCGGCTCCACCACCGCTGGCTCAGGAGGAGGAGGGCGCGTTGTCGAGCGGCGACCCTCGCCGCCACCGTCGAAGGACCAGGATTCCCTTTCTCCATGGCGAGTGAAAGGAAGAAGAAGGAGCGAGAGGAGATGGATGAAAGAAGAGTGCGGGACACCATCTCCCCTTCCCCCTCCTTATAAGGGAGCGGGGTCGGGGCTCGGCCGCCCCGCTCGGCCAATCCAGCCACCAGAGGCGCAGGGAATCGGGACCGACCCGCTGCCACAACCAGCGACGACCCGGTTTCCCGCCTCCACCACTTGCTACCCCAAGTGCATGAAGGACGCGTGGAGAACACTACAAAAAAATACACTTCCATGATGATACGTGTTTGTCACAGTAGGTCGTGTTTTTTGTCATGCATGTACATCCATGACAAATTTATGACAGAATCAAGATAGTCATACCTGTCTTTGTCGTAGAAGTGTTCCATGACATTACCAAAATTATCATCACGGAAGTGTCCACTTCCATGATGATAAATCGCGTCACGTAAGTGCTTTCGTCAAGGGTGACCGACACGTGGCATCCACCGCAACGGAACGCCGTTAAGCTATCGGGTCGGGTTTTGGATCCGATAACCCATTAACAGCCCCGACCAATGGGGATTTTCCACGTGTAAAATCATCATTGGCTGGAGGAAACATGTGTTGGCTCACAGTTGGGAGAGATGTCAACCGCTCATTGGACCGAAGGCGCCTATGATACGGCGACACGTGGCACGGCCCAACAGAGGCCCATTCCTGCGAAAAGGCCAGTCCGTTTGACTTGGTCAAAGGGTGGCGGGCCGGCCCACGGAAAGCCTATTAACAGCCTGTTCGCATATAGCCCATTTACAACCCGCTAACCCAGGGCCCGTTACGCCCTATCCGAATTAGGCCCGATGGCGTCATCCGGCTGTCCAATATGATTCAGCCCGTTTTAACTTCCGGCCCATGTGTGGCCCATGACTTCTTTCGGCCCATATGAGGACCTTTGTAACTCTTGGCCCATTAATGGCCCGTGGTGAAACTGGCCCGTAATGAACAGTTTATCACTTTATACCCATTAACGACCCTTTATTCCATTGGGCCGTTTCCAGCCCAAGTTATCTTTCGGTCTTCTCAGGGCCCATTGATTCTTGGGCTCATTTGCAGCATTCGGTTACATACGGCCCGTTACTGTCATTTTCTTCTTGTGGGCCAAATTCAACCCGTCGCTATGGTCGGCCCGTTTGCGGACCTTTAATACGTTGGGCCGTTTTCATGTAAAAAAAACCGTTGGGCTGTTTTCATAGAGTTATCAAATACGGCCTATTAACGGCCCGTTATGGTCCACGAATAGTACGACCCATGATTGGCAAAATGATGATACGCCCCGTAGAAGGCCCATGGATCCTACGGCCTGTATGAGGCCCATGGATAGTACGGCCCGTAGAAGGCCCATGGATCGTACGGCCCGTAGAAGGCCCATGGACCCAACGGCCCGTAGAAGGCCCATTGATCCCTAAGGCCCGTATAGAAGGCCGATGGATCTCTGACCCGCATAGAAGGCCAATGGTCCTACGAGCGAAGGCCCATGGATCATACTGACTGCAGGAGGCCCATGGTTACAACGGTCCGTGTGTTGCCATGATTATTTTAGCCTAGTTACCAAAAATAGGCTATTGTGGCCACTAGAAAAACACGAGAAAAAGAACTGCGGTGACTACAGGCAAACAACTAAACAAGACAATAAGGAAATAAATAAGCAAGCAATTAAGGCTAGCCTATTACCGCTTATTACACATATTACATCCACTTTGGGCATCAAAGTTCGCCACCGTGCAAATATAAGGAACAAAGCAGCATATTACATACCTTTGGCCGTCAAAATTGGCCACCAAAGTGCAAATAAACACGTGAGCAAAACAAGAGCATAACTAAAACAACTTCGGAAGAGCTCAAGAAACGTTATCACAGGTATCCACCATGCCGGCAATAAGCTTAGCAAGCTGATTAGCTTTGTCCTGTTTGACGCTAAAATCCTCCAACGCTTCTTTGTTGCACGGAAAAGTATGCATCTGAATGCTCCAGGGACTTCCATGATCCTTCCGCTTCTTGTCGCAAAGACAACCGATCGATGTCTTTCAATTGGTAGTTGAGACTCAAGAAACCGAACTGATTCGCATAAAGGCGTTTGAATAGCTTGTGCATGCGGTAGTGGCGATGCTTCGAACACTAAACCAAGACAGGACTTTGGGGTTGTCTCATTGTCTTCAAGATAGTCTTCCTTAGCTGTTTTATCACTTTGTTGGAGACCAACAAGGATGTGTCACTATCCCGAACCTTATCTGCATTACTTCCTTTACCATTGCTTAATAAGGCACCCTTCCCCAATATTCTCACAAGATTCTAAAAGAAGAAACAAGCGAGACACATAACAAGTTTAGCATGTACTAGTATATGAAACTCATTTTGGTGAACCAGTTCATTAGTAAGGTGGACATGATTAAACTACCAAGTCTTCTATTGCCAAGTACTAGTACATAATAAAAGCATCAAACAAACATATATCTATGTCCTATGGTCATTGCATTGTCTTGCCAAATCAAAATAGAGACACTGTTCAAATCATATCAGTTCAAGACAAAGCAGCAGTGAAAGAATACAAAGCGTAGGAAACTACACGGCACAACAAGATTTCAGATGGGTACCACGGGTCTACATGTACAACAACACTATTGGCTCTGTTGTGATGCTAGTAATGTGCATGATAAGAAAGTCAACTGTATACACAATTGAAATTGAAATCAATAGAGCTATTGATAAAAGCAAACCTGTTAAAGAAACATGCGTGAACATACCTGCTGTGCCATTGGAGTTTCGATTGGATCCTTCAATTTAAAAATAAGTTTGTATGAGTAAATACAATGATATAAGAGCAAAGCAATCATAGTTAAAAAAGGTGCGCCTAAGCGAGCGCTTAAGCGCGCCTAGGCTCTAGGCGTTGGCAAAACGCATTGCGCATAACTACGCATTATCTGTGCATAACTGCGCATAAGCATGCGCTTTGGTCGATAAAAGCGCAAAGCGGTGGCAAACGCACAATTAACGCCTAGCGCTTTTTGAACTATGATAGAAATGGAATCTTTAATTAGAATAGTTGTTCTTGAGGTTTAGGCACTTGTTCTACATGAGCAGTACAAGAAGACGCAAGAATAAAATACTTAAAAATAGAAAATGAGCTCATAGACCTTACCACATTCTTAGTTACGGACCATTATAGAACAAAGGCGTTCCCGATCATAAATCCGATGGCGTGTCTCGAGGAGAACATAAGGGAATTTGATGAGTTTCTTTGCGGTGAAGTACGTTTTCTTTAGGTAATTCCGATCGCCACCAAGCATTCTTGAAGATAGCAGAGGTATTAGCACAGGTTACCTCATCCCGAGTTTCCAAATCGGTCCTTCTCTATAGAGAAAAATGGGAAAATTTGATGTATTCTAACCATCATGGAGGTAGGATGTATGGGACGAAGCAAAGTAATTGCCATGAATAACATTACTTACACATAACTCCTGGACGAACATCTACAACTGGCATTTCCTTCATCTTCAGTATAATATTTCCAAGATGGGAAGATACGCACATACGATTTAACAACATCAAATGCGATAGATGCTAAATTACGACTGGCTGGTTGTGCTTCCTCCACAGGAATAGGCGTACTAACTGGTGGAGTTGGGGTTCGCTGTGATAATCTTGGCCCTTTGGGCCGGGTGCTGCCTTACTAACCGCTCTTGTTTGGGAGCTCTGTGGTGGAGATGGTGCTGTGTCAACAGGACACAGGTTACTATCTGCTGGGGTTGGGGTTAGATTGGGTGAAGCTAGTTCTCTGTCCATCGCAGTACGGGTACAATCTGCGAGAGTTTGGGTTATGTGTGGTAGGGCTGGTTCTCGTGCATGTACAACTGGGTGCTATCTCCACCAAGAGGTAGCACTGTTTTATTTGAAGACCGTGTTTTTAGTCCGCTAGATGCTGGCATCACCCGCTCCAATTCAAATGGCTGATAAATAGGAAACATAGTTGAATGTACAGAAATTGTATGAGAGACAGATGCAATAGATAGTGTGGAAAAAAGAGGGCATGAAATAGTTGACATGTATATTGTTTAACTAAAACAGATAACATGACATAATTTCACATATATGATGTCTATCTAAACTGGATAGCATAGCATAACATAATTCAAAGATATGATGAATAACTAAACAGGATCGCATGACATAATTCACCTACATGTTATCTAAGTAATTAGGATCGCATCATTTAATTCACATATGTGATTTATATGCTAAACAGAGGGCATTCGATATGATGTCTGAACTAAGAACATGGTGTTTAATATTGTGTATATGATGTCTAAACTATGCAATGCAATACACCGTATGCATGATATGAGCACTATAACCGTGCCAAGTTAGAGCATACACCTCAGTGGGGGAATAGGACTGGTCATCTGTCTCTGAATCCATCTCTAAGGAGCTATAAGGACCCAACAAGAGATCTCGCTTGACGGTGTAGCAATCGTATGCGCTCACGAAGGCCTTGTTTTCGCTCCAGATTTTTCCATCTCCCACCCAAATGGCTGATTCACAGGAAGAGTAGTTTAATGTACAAACATTGTCGACAAATAGAAATGTAATGAAGAAAAGGATGGGCAAGATATCATTCAAATATATGATGCCTGGTTAAACATGATGGCATTGCACATTTCACATATATTATGGCTGGCTAAAAGACATGAGACTGCATAATTCCCATATATGATATAGAAACTAAACAGGTGGCATTACAGAACATGTCTAAACTAAGCGGATGACATATATGATGTCAAAAGTAGGCACTGCAAGGCAACATATGCATGATATGACTAACATCATCATGCCAAGGTAGAGCAAACACCTTGGGGGTAAATAGGAGTGGTCGCGCCCGAACACGCCTCGAACAGATATCTTCCTCTGGATTACAATCTGGAGAGGGGTGGGAGGGTTTGCCATTGAACCCACCATGGAGCGATGTCTGCATGACATTGTATTGCCGCGCAAAACTCTTCTCTTTTTGTCTACATGTTCAGCATGACTGTGTACAATATCTGACATGTATACGAAAAAAATATGGTGAGATTATGTAAGGAGAGCATGCCGAAATTTAGAGTGATCGTAAGGGGATCTCCAGCCGCGCCCCCAACAGGGCCTCCCCAGGCGATTTTGCTGCGCGGCCAAAAGGCCCCTCGCGCCCAGAAGCCTTTTTCTCCGGCTCGGGCGAAAACTGGTGCCGGGCGGACCAGTTAAAACCCGGCGCTGGGGCGCAGGGGAGCCGGCACAAGCGAAAAAGCGCGTGGTGGCCCGCTTCGAGGCGACCCGAGGGCCTTTTCCCGCCATTTCTTGACGCTTTTCGCTCGCATCTCTCCCGCTCGCTCGCCTTCCTCCCGCCATTCTCTCCCTTTCTCCCGCCAAACCCCCTCCCGCTCGCTGCGAAGAAGCACGCCATGCCACCAAAGAAGTACACCATGCCATGTGGCAACCGCGATCGGGCGCTGCGGCTCACCAAGGCAGAGGAAGCCGAGGGCGCCGCCATCGCCACCGGACATGTCGAACGCCGAGTGGAGGGTGGAAGTTCGGGCGCTGGGGCCACCGCCGACAGCGAAACAGGCCATAGCCAAGAAGGCCCGCGACAACGCGGCGCTGCAGCTGCGTTTTCCTCATCGGCCGACCGGTGAGGATGAATCCACCGTCGTCGATACGCCCACGCCAAGACGCCACAGGGACAGCAAGGCGCCGGATCTCCATGGGGTTCATCGCCGCCGGCTACGCCGACGGCGACGCGCCGCACGTGGTTCAACCCAAACGTGACCTTCCCTCATGGTCACCCGCCACGCCAAGACGCCCTCGCCCGCCTTCGTCGGCGTGCAGTACCCTCCATACAACTACTCGCCACCCGCCGCCTACGCGTCCACACCGACGCCCCATCTCTACCGTGGACCGCTACCCTTCTCGCACCTCGGCGACGCCGACGACACTGGAGCCGACATGGACGACATCATCGCGGCAGGATCGACCGCGGCCGCTGCGTCTCCGGGTTCACCACCCAGACGAGGTAGTGGACCTCGCCGCGACATGGAGGCCGAGCTTCGGCTACATCTACGGCTGACGATGCGCAGGAACCCGAGGAGGAGGAGGAGGAGGAGGAGGAGGAGGAGGAGGAGGAGGCGGCTCCTATTCCGGCGAAGGCGCCGGAAGAAGAAGAAAGCGGGCGGCTAGGTCAGCGAACCGCGCATCAAGTGGACGCCCAAGGAGGAGGAATGCCTCATTGAAGCATGGAAAGTCGTCGCCTCGACCCGACCACCGCACGAACCAGAGCTTGGAGACGATCGGGACCGCATCAAGGCGAAGTTCGACGAAGCGGAAGCTCGTCGACCCCTACTAAAGGCGTCTACATGCAGCGGCTCCAAAGGCGATGGCGAACCATTGGGGCGTGTCCGGTTGGCGTGCAAAAATGGCATGGAATCGTCGAGGAGGTCGCTGTTCGCCCGGAGAGCGGCGCCAGCGTTGAGGATCGTGTACGCACGCCGTTCGCCCGCATATCTTCGCCCCTACGCCCGCCGCCCGCCAATCGTTAGTATCTCCGCGCAGCCGCTGCGTATGTTCGCCATGTATCGGGCGACAACCAAGACGCCGACTTCAAGCACCTCCACGTCTACAAGCGCATTGACAAGTGCGAGAAGTGGGCGGAAGTCCGACGTGCCCTCGACAAGGCCAAGGAGACATACAAGCCGTACGCGGCGACTCCGGGCGCGTCAGAGGGGCGGCCGGACGGCAACAAATTGGCAAAGAAGGGGAAATGTGCCGACGCGGCAACCGCGCGATTGCAAGAGTCCATCGAGCATTGCCTCGCCGACGCCCAGGCCCGGGCCGTCCTACATGAAGAGAAGACCGAGGCGCGGTGGTCGTCGCTAATGAAGACCAATGCCATCAAGCTCGACCTGCTCCGGACGAACATCGCCACGAAGAAGAGGAACACCGACATGGCTTTTCTGATGGGTGGGGCGGACATGCTCCAGAGCAACGACGAGAAGCTCAAGGCGTGGTACCTGGCGCAGCGCGGCCTCATCCTGAATGAGCTGCCGACGGCAACGCCGACTACGCCCACGACGACGCCGTCGGCAAGCCCGAACGACGCCTCTACATCGCCGCCCAGCAGTGCCGAAGCCACGCCGACGCAGCCCAGCACCAAAGCAGCGCCGATCGTGCTGCCTGCTCCTGCCTCCCGTGGCCGGCTGTGCTGCCGCGGAGGCTTCACCGCCCCCTACTATTCCCACCTTAGGCCAGGTCCTGCGGCGACGGCAGCCTCACATCGCAGCCGAACGAGTGAATAATCATACTCCTCTCCGCGTGGGAATCCACTGCCGCGTCTTCACCGGCTCCGCGTCATCCCCTTCCTAGGCCTCGCCGTCGTCCACGCCCTGGTGCTCTCGGCGCGGCGTGGTCAACGTGGTCATGGAACGACTTCCATCGGACGTGGATCAGACGTCGAGAGGTCGATACCGGGTCCACGGCCGCGGCAAGGAGGTGCCTCCTTGTTATGCGGAAAATAATGATTCCTCCACCTAACAGCAGGGACCCACCGGACGGGCCACCGTATTTCTCGAAAAAAACGTTTCCCTCCTGACTGCTGGGACCCACCAGCTACATCTTCGCACGCAAGGAAGTGCGTCCGGAAAAAAAAAACGATTCACCCCCTGACTGCTGGGACCCACCGGCTACATCTTCGCAGTAAGGAAGTGCTCGGCGACCGGGACCCACCTGGTCGAAGCGTACGTAGCGTTGTCATTCTTGTCGCAAACGTGTACGTACATACTGGTCGATGTAGAGGCGCGCACGTGTCGTAGTAGAGGCGCGCATGTGTCGATGTAGAGGCGCGCACATAGCATGTACACGTACGTAAAACGGCGAGGGTGCAAGAAAGAAAATACGGCCACGTACGTACATACGGGTAGGGTCTTGAACGCCTACTCTGTTGGGGAACGTTGCAGAAAATAAAAAAATTTCCTACGGTTTCACCAAGATCCATCTATGAGTTCATCTAGCAACGAGTGATAGGAGTGCATCTACATACCTTTGTAGATCGCGAGCGGAAGCGTTCAAGAGAACGGGGTTGAGGGAGTCGTACTCGTCGTGATCCAAATCACCGATGACCAAGTGCCAAACGGACAGCACCTCCGTGTTCAACACATGTACGGAGCGGATGACATCTCCCGCACCTTGATCCAGCAAGGAGGAGGGAGAGGTTGAGGAAGAAGGCTCCAACAGCAGCACGACGGTGTGGTGGTGATGGAGTGGCAGTTCTCCGGCAGGGCTTCACCAAGCTCACGCGGAGGAGGAGAGGTGTTGGGGAGGGGAGGGGCTGCTCCTTGGATGTTGTGTGCAGCCCTCCTCTCGCCCCTCTATTTATAGGGAAGGGGAAGGGGCGACCCCTCTTGATGAGATCTAGAGGGGGGGCGGTGGCCAAGGGGAGGGGGCTTGCCTCCCAAGCAAGGGGGGCGCCCCCACTAGGGTTCCCCCCCAACCCTAGGCGCATGGGCCCTAGGGGGTTGTGGCACCCCAGCCCACTTGGGCTGGTTCCCTTCTCCCTACAGCCCATAAGGTCCTCCGGAAGAGGTGGCCCCTCCCGGTGGACCCCGGAACCCTCCGGTGGCCCCGTACAATACCAATATGCCCCGAAACTTTCCGGTGACCGTATGACAACTTCCCATATATAAATATTCACCTCCGGACCATTCCGAACTCCTCGTGACGTCCGGGATCTTATCCGGACTCAACAACATTCGGTAATCACATACAAGTCTTCCTAATAACCCTAGCGCCACCGAACCTAAAGTGTGTAGACCCCACGGGTTCGGGAATCATGCAGAACATGACCGAGACAAATTTCTCCGCCAATAACCAACAGCGGGATCTGGATACCCATGTTGGCTCCTACATGTTCCACGATGATCTCATCGGATGAACCACGATGTCGAGGATTCAAGCAACCTCGTATACAATTCCCTTTGTCAATCAGATGCGTTACTTGCCCGAGATTCGATCTTCGGTATCCCAATACCTCGTTCAATCTCGTTACCGGCAAGTCACTTTACTCGTACCGTAATGCATGATCCCGTGACCAAACACTTGGTCACTTTGAGCTCATTATGATGATGCATTACCGAGTGGGCCCATAGATACCTCTCCGTCATACGGAGTGACAAATACCAGTCTCAATCCGTGTCAACCCAACAAACACTTTCGGAGATACCCGTAGTATACCTTTATAGTCACCCAGTTACGTTGTGATGTTTGGTACACCCAAAGCACTCCTACGGTATCCGGGAGTTACACGATCTCATGGTCTAAGGAAAGGATACTTGACATTGGAAAATCTCTAGCAAACGAACTACACGATCTTGTGCTATGCTTAGGATTGTCTTGTCCATCACATCATTCTCCTAATGATGTGATCCCGTTATCAATGACATCCAATGTCCATAGTCGTGAAACCATGACTATCTATTGATCAACGAGCTAGTCAACTAGAGGCTCACTAGGGACATGTTGTAGTCTATGTATTCACACGTGTATTACGATTTGCGAATAATACAATTATAGCATGAATAAAAGACAATTATCATGAACAAGGAAATATAATAATAATCCTTTTATTATTGCCTCTAGGGCATATTTCCAACATACTCGCGCATACGTACATGGCTGGGTCGAAACGGAGAAACAGCGTCGTCGTCGTGTTCATGGGGAGCCAACCGGCTGGGTCGGAACGGAATGCGTGGTCGTGTTCATCGGGAGGGCTTGGATGGAACAGCGATGGAAACGAGGCTGGCGTACCGACAACGGAGGAAAGCGGACCTCCCACGTTGAACGGGTCCCGTTGATCGGGAGGGTGTGGCGCATCAAGAACGGAGGAAACGGACCTCCTACGGTCGAAACGGGGTCCTGTTGATCGAGAGGGTGTGGCATCGCAAAACGGCGAAACGGACCTCCTACGGTCGAAACGGGGGTCCTGTTGATCGGGAGGGGTGTGGCGTACCGCAAAACGGCCGAAACGGACTTGTGTTGGAGCGCTACGGTCGAAATGGGGGTCTTGTTCATCGGGAGGGGTGTGGCGTACCGCAAAATGGGACTCCACGGGATACTTTTCATCTCCACCGTCGACCTCCTCCAGCCTCCACGGGCTACCGTCGACCTCCTCCAGCCTCCACCGCGCGCTACTCCACCGCTCACTGCTCATCCAGCCCTCCACCGCTTCACTGCTCATCCACCCTCCACACCACGGGTCTGTTCAACCACCCTCCACGGCCACCCTCCATCGCTTCATCGTTCATCCGACCCTCCATACCACGGGTCCTGTTCATCCAGAGGCAACGCCACCGCCAATCGCTCATCCAAACCCCCGCAACGCTCATCGCTCATCCAATCGATCGCCTTGATTAGCGCAGCAGCCGGGCGAATCGCTCCATCGAGTTCGATTAACGACCATCGATCGATCGCCGGGTTCGAAGAACGCGTAGTTCGCAGGTAATCGCCGGGTTCGATTAGAGCCCAACGCCTCGCTCGGGTTGATTAGAGCCAACGCCGCACGTGTACAAGAGAACGCGCATCGCCGCCCCGACCTCCCACCGTGAATCGCAACTCCCTAAAATTTTCCTCCCTCGCTTCTACCACGGTTTTTCCGTCATGGACGCCCAAAGAATGTCATGCGGCTGCGTCTCGCCCTTTCAGACGAAAAGCCCATTTTCTGTCATGATTTTTTGTCATAGAAGTAGGAGCCCAACACATCTATGATGATACCAGGTTTTGTCACAATTATCGTCATAGAAGTGTCATAAGTATGACAGAAAAAAATCCGTTTGGCCCAAAATGTCACGGATGTGTCTTTTTTTTGTAGTGGAACATGCAGAATCGAGGGGACGGGTGAGGCGACCCCTCCCCACCCCAAGATCATGGGGTGTGGACGCCTTGAAGACCGCGACCTGGCCCCGCGCGTAAATGAGCCGCGCCTCCACGCCTCCCTCTTATTATGGGGAAGGCGCGAGCCACCTCTTTACTATGATATGACGCATGCATGTGGGAACCGCCCCACGCATGCCACCCACGTCACGCACACCCCTCCAAGCCGCGCCACGCGCGCGAGTCGTGGGAAGCGCCGCGCGAGAAGTCTTACCGCGGTAAAAACCGCCCCGCCTGCCTGCGCACCGTTTTGGGCCTGACCCAACAACGTGTCGCGCTTATGTGTGGCCCAGGCCCGGGGGCTCCTGTCGGTGCACAAAAACAGGGGCGCACTTTTGTACCCCTTTACTGTGCACGGCGGTGAGCGCTACCACGGCCGCACCAAGCAGAGCGGGAGGTTAGCCAAAGTAAGACCAAAGCCCAAGACAATCGAAAGCAACGCCAAGGCCAAGACCACAAAGGCGTAGGACGACGCGAGTTCCCCGGCAAGACCCTTTGCCGGGCAGCTCGCCACACCAATGTAGGCGAAGCCACCCTTGAGCCCACGGTCCCCAACGCATCTTCCACGTGGGGCCAGGGCTCGGGAAGGCACCTCTGTGGTGGCATGCAGATCTTTGTGAAGACATATTCAAGATCAGATGAGGATTAGATGACGACGACCCTCGGCAGGACCCTTACCGAGGAAGGCCACCAGACCCCCGGCAAGGCCCTTGCCAGGGACGACAGCGCGCCACGGCAAGACCCTTGCCGGGCCACCCGGCAAGACCCTTGCCGGGTCACCCCGCAAGGCCCTCACCAAGGACGCCTACAGGGCCACCGCCAGGTCCACGCCAACCAAGTTTCCACCACCGTTCACATGCAAATGCCACCCAACCCGGTGGCGGGCACTGGCAACATGTAGCTCCTGTGTCAACTCATCGAGCGCTGCGTGGCGGCATGCAGATCTTCGTGAAGGCTCCACCACCGCGCCACCTCTTTGCTGCCGCTTACATGGCGCCAAGACGCATCGGCCAGCGGTATGCGTGTCGAAGCGAGAAGGAGCGGCTGACAGACGGACGGCCTCGCCCGTCCCCAATAAAGCAAGGGACACCTAAGCTACACATTAAATGCGTCTTGTCACAGAATACGAGCGATAAGCTCAGGCATCAGACACCTTTCCACCTCCTGTGTGCCACTGTGGCAGCCCCTTTCGACTATAAAAGGAGGCCCATGGCATACTGGAGAAGGATTCGGCTCTTTGGAACCACACACTCACCACAACTAGTTCGAGAGCTCAAGAACTCTTTGAAATACACCCACCAAAGCAGGACTAGGGTTTTACGCATCCTCGCGGCCCGAACCTGGGTAAATGATCCTTGTGCTGTCTACTAGCCCTGCTCTCCTTGCAACCCCGCGCCCCGACAACCGTAGTAGGGATTCTTATGATCCCATAGGTGTCGTTCTACACCGACAAAAAGATTCAATCTCGCCTATTAGGAAGCCGCGTGAGTTCATTTATCAATTTTGCTGAAGCACATCTAGATGTATCATAAGTATTTCATATTTAAGTTCAATGTCATTAATCTTACGTGGAGATTCGTGTGAGTATTTTTTTTCCTTTTTTTTCTTTTTTATGCTTGAGGGTAGAAAGGCATCTACCGTGGTTTACAAGAAGATGATGCCAATCACTAGGATACAACTATAGAAGTAAATTAGGGAGGTTTAAACTGAGAGCGGCGTTGTAGCGGACGAGCACGCCTGCTCCCGCTACGCGTGCCAATGGGAGAGGGACATGTTGCGCCGGGCTTTGAATGCAAGCGTAGATGCCAGGAGACCCACAGGTAACATGGAACAGTGGTGTACGTCTTTCATCTGACGCCGTCACGAAACACCGGCCACCTGTTCCTATGGTACAGAATGTGAGTGCTGGTTCATAACAGTTGGCCACGTTCCGTTCCGTCGCCCGAACCGGTGAATTTGCACTGGACGACCGCAGCAGCACGCCCACCCTGACGCCTATAGTAGAAAAAAGAATAATTTATCTTTTGGAGGACCGCAGCAGGCAAAAGAAGAGGCTACGACAGCTCCATTTCGTCCGCGCGTCTGTTTGGGTCAAAATAGACATAAAAGTCGGTCCAACACGCCGACTTAAACGGACGTGTCTTTGCTTTTTGTCTGCCAGATGACTCAATCCTGACCCGAATTTAGGCCTCATCTGTGTCGGCGCGGACACGCACGTCCGCGTACTCCTTCCGCTAGCCCGCCAGTCTGTGGCACATAGGCCATTCTCTTCCTCTCATCAACAGCAAGCACCCCGTCCTTCCCACCTGCCGCCATCGCCGCCCAGTTCCGATGCACTCGCCCAGACCAGCTACCTAGTCCAGGTGAGGCACACGGATCTTCGCCGCCCTGCTTATTCGACGACGTCCGCAAGCTGTTCAACGGTTTGCCCGCAAGGTACAAATGGACTCCGTCGATGAGTTCTTTATTTCCTTTGCGACTCGGATGATTCTTCATCCGACATAAGAAGATGGTGGTTGTTGTGTTGGTCGTCCATGAACACCTTAGTAAGCAGCAGCCGTTGTTCCAGGGCTCGACCCGGGGCACACTCCGGCGTTGAATCGCAACCGAAAGAGCGGCCATTTCCTTCTTTGGCAGGGCTACTTCGGACACCCAACCCGCTCTTCAAACATCACCTATTCGGCGCCGCTTCCGTATGGCTGTGCACGTTTTCAACCATATCCGAGAGGGGGTGGTGGCATATGATAAGTATTTCAAGTGCGAGGAGGATGCCCTTGAAAAGATTGGCTTCTCCACTTATCAGAAGTGCATTTGCAGCTATCCGGATGCTTGCATACGGAGTTCCCGGTGATCTCATTGATGAGTATATCCGTATGAGCGAGTCCACGTGTTTGGCCCTGAGTACTTGATATCTATCCTCAAAGGTATTACAATGAAAGATATTACCTAGCTGACGATATCTATCCTCAATGGAGTACTCTTGTGAAGATGAGAGTGTGCGAAGATGTATATAGACATATTTTAGAGTATAGATTCACTCATTTTGCTCCGTATGTAGTCACTTGTTGAAATCTCTAGAAAGACAAATATTTAGGAACGGAGGGAGTATGATATATTTATTTGGCTTCTGAACTATGACATATTTGTTTGGTTGTGCAACTATGAAAAATGTTTGTATATTGTTTGAAAAACCATGACAGGCCGTCCGCGAAGATGAAAATGGATCGGCGCATTGGGTGCACTGTCGACCCAAACACAAAAGGGGGAGGACGATGAGCGAGCGGCTGAACCAAGAAAAAACAGACAAAACGCGCATCCGTTTAGGTCGGTGCGTTGGAGTTGCTCTAAGCCATGGCGGTGGCGGAGGCGGGAGCCGCTGGCTTCAAGTTTATCAGATCCTATTGACACGTACCTTCCATGTCTCCCGCTCATGCAGCATACTGCTGTCCGCTGTGGCTCGCCGCGTGAACTTAGTACTCTGCTCCCTTCTTTGGCATAGGTTTCCCCTGCCGGATCTGGCAGGATCTTGGCGGTGGCGAGACGATAATGCTCGCTGAACCCAGCGGAACTCTGTGCACAACCACCCTGTCCAGAATTGGTGATGTAGGCAATGCTGAATCCACCGGAACTCTGTTGTGCGCAGTTCAGCATTCGTGATGTAGGCAACGCAGCGCTGACAGTACAATTAGATTTGAACAGTAGTTGTGAAGGTCTCAGTTTGTCAGCGCCAAACTTGGAGCAGTCAACCAGAAAGCATGATCCTCAAGCCCCCGGCTGGATGAAGGTATATAGATGCATTTCATTTCTCCTGAATCAATTAGCATTCCTGAGTACAATGCATGACATAACAATGCTGAATCATGGTACTGCTTACTGCTATACATCTCCTACTAGAACATAAAAAGCGCGTGTTGCCGCGCCCGTCAATTATAAGGTAGAATGAAGGTAAAATATAAGATATGAATAATACAATTACCTGAAAATAATTGCATGTTAGATTTCGGAAAATCTCTTCCAAAACTGCTTGGGTCAGTGATGTAGATCAAGGAAAAAAATCTATGTTTTATTCAAGCTAGAAAATATTCTGATTTCACTAAACTGTTGGTTCAAATGGGTCACACTAATGATGCATACATATTATCGTGGTGTTTACAAAGTTTCCTTTCTTGAGCATACCGTGATACCACTGGCAGATCTACCATCTCTCCCGCCTTATGTGAGATAAGTTTCTATAGTGAGTTTGTATGAAAAATTAAAATTAATAAAATTGTAGACAATCCAGGCTTCGAGAATTTTCTCGGTTTGCAATGTGTTTTGAATTAAACGGCTCCAGCTTGTGCATGTGTACATGTGACTTCAGCTCACTTGCCGTGACTTTTGTTATTCGCTCAAAGAGTTATACCTCCTCGGACGCTCTATGAAACCAAAAACTCCTCACTATCATCTGTTCATGTTGGTTCCTGCATACCACAATCAGAATATGAAATCTATACAACAAAACAGAAATTTTCATATAGCCTTCAAATGTGAAGATAAGAAAAAGTTGCTAGAGAGATACCTTACATGAACTCAGTTATGTTGCTGTCATAAATAATAATGCTTAGCATGAAGCTGGGAAGCATCTATTTCCATTCCTCCCATGCCTGTTTTTAAATAAAAATAAGAGCACGTTAGCAAGAAAAGAACCTTTCAAGTTTCAAGGATGCCGAATTAATCGGCAATGAAAAAACACACCCTCATATAAGGCTGGTAATAACTAATATGCTCTCATGAGTAAACACGAGCTATAGTTACCACACTTGGCAAAGCTTAAGTACCAAAACAGACACACCCTCCAAAGCTACATCACTGCAGGCAGAGTAAAGCAGTATTTGCACACTTGTTTCTGCATACGGAGATTTTACCTCGACTGATGCAACCTTGAAATAGTGGACTAATCACAACCTAAATCTTTCCTGTAGAGCACGCGGTCCTTTTGGATTAAGGTAAAGTTATGATTTCCCTTCTAAACACCAAAACTGGTAGTACATAAAGCATGCATCAGAACTGGTAAGCAAATCTTGCCTTATCATACATAATAGAAACATTAGCAACGAGAATCGGTACAGAAGATGGAGATTGTCTCATAATCTTGGGGCTCTTGATCTGTACTGTTTTTGGTCATTGATCTCATGGGGCAGCCGAGAACGCTAGCTACTTGGTTGAGAGGAAACTCTCAGTAATGAACAAACAGTACCAAAGGAATGGAGGGGAACGCCAGCGGAGGACAGCAGCCAGCAGGGAATGGACGGCGACGACACGTGCTGCCGCCACAGCCGCCATGGAGCAGGACACGGCATGGGAAAGAAGGGATCCACCGTAAGGGGGGGGGGGGGGGGTGCGGTGGATCAGTAGAGGGCACCGACTCGTAGAGGTGCAGTATAATCTCGCCGCCGGGAGGAACATAGGAGCAAAGGGCTGGCGAGAAACGGAGGAACGAAGGTGGGAAGGCTTTGCACGTTCCACTGGACCTCCTGGGCCTTTAACCTAACCAACACAAAGTGCTCAAAACTCATGCACTTCTAACAGCGAATTCTATGTGCTGCACTACACCAAGGAGTTCAATGGTCTGATGCTGAAAACTACTCCTACCCCAATAAGCACCATGACCTTTTCTAATAGAATTTGAACTGCTCATCATATAAAAATTATACTAATCAATCTACTATCCGCAGGCTATATTGGGTTTACGGACGGAGATGGCATATGAAGTTCTGGTGCTGAAAGGCAACAAAGCAGATTTCCCGAATTGCATGTATGGTCGCATCCTGGAGTAGGCAACCGCTAGAAATTCAATAAAAGGCGTGACTCCCCTTGAGCCAGGAGACGCGCGCAAAGTCAGTCGAAGGTATGCAGAACATTGGAGATCATCATCCTTGTTGCTTCTGCAACTGAGGGTTTGGGTACGCATTTAAAAGGTTTCGCCGCTACAACAACTCCTTCTGTTTCTGTCTATGTATCCCTATGGCGTGACAAGACTTGTTTAGCCTAATTTGTAATAGATCTCCTATATGGCTGTGTGCTAAGACTGTTCCTAAGTGTACTAGGGTCTATCGGGCATGTAATGTCCATATCAACTACTCGTAAACAATGTATCCCAATCGCACGACAAAGACTTGTTAGCCTAAGTTGTTGGATCAAATTCTAACACAGCCAGCCGACCTTTGTTTAGATAAACTGTGGCATGCACTCACGTATACGATTCAGCACCCTAAAATGAAAAACATCACTCCCTGACCACTCTGTCAGGGATTGCATCTAACTTGGACATACCATTCAAAGTTTCATTTCACCAAACCAAAAAACACTGTCCATGATGATGCTGTGCGTACCTTCCCCTGCTGTATGCCCCGAAGAACATATCCACCATTGTCCCCCTGGTCGAACTCATCCGAGATTATTGCCGCAATCCCCCGATAATTCCCTGGCGCAGACAGGCTCGCTTCCAAAAAAGGATCTGCTTGTACAAAATAAACATCTCTCCATGTCAGATGGCGATGTCAAAAATCAGTTGAAAATACATACGTGTACGTTGAAAAGACAAATGAAAAAATAAGTGAAAAAACAAGCAAAAACGATAAAGTATGACTAAAATACGTGTAAATTGAAAAGACAACCAAGTATGACTAAAATATATTACAACTAATTCCCACAGCAACGTGCGGGGTATCATCTTCCAAAAAATACTTACGAATGTACACAACCAAAAGCTTAACAAAAACTGGTTACTGCATATCATTACCTGAAAATTTTGAGATTTCATTAAAAAATACTTATCCAGATACACAACCAAAAATTTAACAACAACTGGTTGCTGCATATCATTAACTGAAAATCAAGATTTGTAGCAACCAGTACAAGTATGGAAACGCATATGACCATATTGCCAACGGACACAACAAGATTGATTGATGCGACCCTGCAAAAAAAGAAAGATTGATTGATGCGGGGTTGAGGGCAATGGTTGCCTGAAGCTGAACAACTGCCGCCGCACCAAGCGAAGATCCTCCAACACCACTGGCCGTCGACGTGATCTCGGAAACCCCCGATGCGCTAGCTGTCCGACCGCCCCAGCGCCGCCTGCGCGTGCCCATATTGATTTACTGGAACGACTTGCTGCTGCCCTGGATTGATTTGAGCAAGCGGAGGTGCCGCCGGACCATGCGAACCTAGGTGCTCCGCATGGGCTTCCTGCCACCGGTAGAAATTGCATCCCCCCCCCCCCCCCCCTGGCTGCCATGGATTTCACAGGAGCGCTGAGATATCCGCGGCAAAAAAAAGGAAAAATCAACTACTAATTGTTAACTCAAGATTCACTTACAGTTAAAGCGGTCGCCGGCGAACTGGCCGCGACGAGCAACGTACGTGACCACTAGCCTGCCGTAGTCCAGGCAGTGGACTAAAGGCAAGTTACCTGGCTTTCGTCATGCTCTGCAGCTAGGGTTCTTCGGGCGATTTGGGGGAAGTGAGGTAAAACAGACCTGTGCGGTACGCCGCTTCCCATCATCGGACGGGGCCGCCGCTCGTAAACGGCAAGACCAACATCGACGTGACGGATGTATGAGTGGTACATCTTCGCACATAAAAACTGCGCCGTCGCAACCCAACGGCCGTCCAGTCATGACTTCGGTATATACGCCAGCGTACCGTACGACCCACATCCCCATAACGTAATCAACGCCTCGCGATACCAGGAGCGCGCGAGCTCGTCCACTCCTAGCAATTTCCGGGTTTAAACTAGAATAGATTAGACATAGAGTCCATAACGATTATAGTACATGAGATCTTAACTACTCCGAATTTGTCACACTCCGTACCAGCAAGTCAGCAAAGCCTTATTCTCATATCCCCTCCAATCCAATCCTCCATCAATCCAAGAAGCTAGCAGGCGGCAACACTATGAGCTGGTCCGACCTGCCAGCCGAGCTCGTTGCCGGGATCGCCGACAGGATCACCGAGCATGCGGACCTCGCGCGCTTCCGCTCGGTGTGCCCATCTTGGCGCTCGGCCTCGGCGGAGCTAGCACGCCGCGCGACGCGGCGCACCCTTGCTCCTCCTGCCCTCCCAGAGCTACTCCCGCGCCAACCGCCGTCTCTGGTCCCCCGCCGACGTCAGCATCAAGGAGACCCCCATGCCCGCCGCGTGCGGCCGCTCCTTCCTTTTCGCCTCGCCTCGCGGCTGGACGCTCGGCGTGGCCAACGACCTCTCGACCACGCTGCTGCAACCATACACCGGCGCGTCGGAGAGCCTGCTAGCGCTGCCGCCATCCTTCCACGACGAGTATGAGAAGATCCTCCGTGACATGGTATGGGATCGGTCCCCTGGCGCCGTCATGATCTCGCCGGGCAAAGGCGCGTTCTTCTGCAAGCTGCCGGGCGACGGCGGATCATGGAGTGCCGCCGGATCCTCGCAAACGGCTGTCGTCAGCAGCATCACCTACTGCGACGGTACGTTTTACCTTTTGGATGGGCGAGCCCGCAGGGTCACGGCCATGGACGCCGAAACTTTCGCCGCGACCGCCGTAGTCGAGCCACCAGATCTGGTGTCGCCCAGACACTCTTGGTGCACGCCCGAGTCCACGCTCGTCGTGTCCTCCGGCGAGCCGCTTCTCGTCGTCAGGACGCACCTCTTGTTCCAAGTAGCACCATACGGCTCGGGGGGCCTCCTCAAGGTCTTCCGCGTGGACAGCCGGAGCCTGGCGGCCGGATGGTCGGAGGTCGTCGGTGGCGGCATCGGCAACCGCGCCCTGTTCATGGACCATCTCCGCGGCTTCTGCGTGGAGGCCAGCGGGCTCAACGGGGTGCGGAGGAACTGCGTGTACGTGGCCAGCTCGCACGAGATGGTGAACGACGACTACGGCTGGACGTTTGGGGGAGGTACACCGTCTCCGTGCTCGACCTCGACGACTTCACCACCCAGGATCTTTCGTACGGGAACCTGTCGAACAGCATGTGTGGTAGATTCTGGCAGTGGCCTTCTTGGATCATGCCAAATCCGCACTGATCCAAACAAAACTCTCAGTGCTTTGTTGCAGGAATAAGAGCTGTTAATTTCGACTTTTCGACCAGGTATCCAGTCAGCATTGATGCTACGATATTCAGGTTTTATTTGAAATATTTGTCAGACGTGCTATGGGTTTTACAGGTGAAGATCTACATACAACTTCGTACTAAATCAACGACAATTAATATGGATCGAAGATAATAGTTAATTTTCGACCAGTTAATTTATACAGTTAGCTGGTCTGCTCTGTTTAGTATTATGGAGGCTCGAGGTTTCCCGCAAAGGTGGATCACCCGAGTCCATAATTTTCTGACCACAACAACTTCTCGGGTCATGGTTAACGGGGAGCTTGGAGACCCCATTCTTACCAAAAGAGGGCTGCGGCAGGGGGATTCCATATCTCCATACCTCTTCATCTTGGTTGCTGATGTTCTATAAAGACTTTGCTGCTCCCAGTTTGAATCTGGCAATTTAGTTCATCCTCTGAGCGCGGATCGCATGTTTCCAGTTCTGCAGTATGCGGTTGACACCTTAATTCTCTTCCAAAGAAATACCCAGCAAGCTACAATTATCAAGCAGATTCTAGTTGCCTTCTCTGCCTTCTCCGGACTGCAGATTAATTACCACAAGAGCACACTCATCCCTATTTGCATTGACATGGACACTACGAAGGAAATTGCTGCTTTGTTTGGATGCTCAGTTTCATCCTTTCCATGCTCATATTTGGGGCTTCCACTTTCTCTTCACAAAATCAAGCATGGTCTGCTTCTGCCAGTCATTCACAGAGTTGACAGACGACTATCTGGTTGGCTTGCTTGCTTTTCTGTCCTGGGGGGATCGCCTCACTTTGATCAATTCAGTACTAGCCAGCACCCCAAGTTATTACATGACTTGCCTTCCATGGCCCAAGGAGTTTATTGCAAAACTCGAAAGTTTGCTCCGTGCCTTCTTCTGGCAAGGCAAGAACTCTGTCAGGGGTGGTCAATGTTTGGTTGCATGGGATTATGTTTCCATGCCTAGAGACGCCGGTGGGCTGGGAGTTCGGAACCTCACATCACACAATCATGCGTTGTTATGCAAATTCACCGCCAGGGTTTTACAGAGCTCCGATGTCCCCTGCTATCAGTGGTTCGCCCATCAATACTGCTCTATTCGCATTCCACACAGCCCAGCCAACAGAGACACCGCTATTTGGAAGGGCTTCAAGGACTGCATCTCCTTGGTCACAACCTCGACGTTTTGCTCCCTCGGTGAAGGCCAAATGATCTCGTTCTGGCATGACAAGTTGCTAGGGGTTGGCCGTCTTCGCTTTGTCTTGCCAGTTCTATACTCCTTTGCAAGAGACAACAGTTGTACTGTCGCCTCTCAGTTTGCTAATGGCCGCTGGGATGTTCAGTTGCACCCTAACCTCTCAACAACTGTGGTTCAGGAGCTGCGTCATCTCAACTCTCTTCTGCTGAATGTGCTGCCCACTACGGTGCACCCGGACCTCCGTCGAACTGCCATCTGCAACCGAGAGGTCAGTACAGCGTATATCTATGGGTTGCTGAATTTCAGAGGTATGTCTTGTCCGTTCGCGCATTGGATCTGGGATCCTATCATCCCTCTCAAAGATCGGATTTTTCTATGGCTCGCTTTTTGGGGGCGACTCAACACACGGGACAATATGACAAATAAGGGATGGCTTTCTGTTGCCTCTCATCCTGAGTGCGATATCTGCCCGACCACTGAATCTATCAGTCACATAATTCTGCATTGTGCACCGGCTGATGTAGTTTGGAGCAAGTTGAATATGGTCAGTCATGCCTCTTGTTCCCCGGACATCATGGAGTTTGTGCAACAACTACATCTCTGCTGGCCTTCTGCCAGGAAAGTGCATGTTCTTTTTGCTGCCTGTGCTGTCACGCTATGGCACGCAAGAAATGACAGGGTTTTTCATCTCAACCGCTGGTCACCTTCCTACACCAGACAATATGTTGTCCAACTCTTATCCCTTTGGATGAATAGGGCTATGCGCATAAGGGACAAAGAGTCTATAGTTTTCTGGGTGCATCAACTTAGTTCCTAGCATAGATACTTAACAGATGCCATGTAATCTCTTCTAAACCCCCTGTTTTTCTTTTCTTTTCCAAGGCAACTTATGACCTCTGCACCATGGTGCGTAACATAAGTTTCATGTAATTGAACTCTTCGGTCATCAGGCTGTGGCTTGTTTTGAAATGCATAAGGTAGAATGATCTACCTTTTATTTCAAAAAAAAAATTATACAGTCAGCACGGATGGTACGATGTTCAGGTTTTATTTGCAATATTTGTCAGACGTGTTTTGGGTTACAAGTGAGATGTGGTTTAATTTGCAAATTTTGGATTATGAAACGATTCACTCTGTTGCTACGAATAAAATGTCCATTGTTCATGGCCCGGCCCGACACAACATTCCCGGACGTGCCATCGCGGCACACCACTGCGATATGCAAAGGTAATGTTGCGTCCATCAGCAATTCCCATTCATAGTAGTTTTCCCTCACCATGGGAAGTGACATATGAAAAGGATGATGAGAATGACCTTTTTTGTTTTCCTGAACAGTCAATTTGCAAGAGTACATAATTAGTAATCGTATCTCTGCTTCAAATATATAAATAGTGGCAATTGCATTATCCTTTAAGAAGAAAGAAAATGAAATAAAACCTAAAACCAAATCAAAATAATGAAGTGTTTTAGGGAGGAATGAATTAATGGCATTGTTATTATCCTTTAAGAAGAAAGGAAATAAAATAAAAACTAAAACTAAGTAAAAATAATGAAGTTGTATAAGGAATAATGAATTAGTGGTATTGTTATCACCTTTAAGAGAAAAACGTAACGACAAAATTTGCACAAAATTTACACAAAATTTGTGCTTGTTTTCTAATATGCAACAATAAGCATATAATAGTGAAATTTTCACAAAATAAGTGCCCAAAGAATGAATGGGTTAGTGGCATTGGTATTACCCTTTTGAAGGAAGAAAATGAAATAGAAACTAAAACTAAATTAAAATAATAAATTATCTAAGTAAGAATGAATTAGTGGCAATGGTATTCTCTTTAAGAAGTAATAAAATAAAATAAAATCAAAAAATCAAAATAATGGAGTTTTCTAAGAAAGAATAAATTAGTGACATTGGCATTGCCGTTTAAGAAAAGGAAACATGGTGAAAAAATTTGCACATGATTTACTGCTTTTATATAATATACAATGCTAAGCATATAATAATGGATCTTTTGCGAAAAGAAAGTTTCCTACAAAAAAATGAATTGGTGGAATTGGTATTACCCTTAAAGAACAAAAAAAAAAGAAATAAAAACTATATCAAAATCAAAATAATGATATTTTCTGAGCAAGAATGAAATAGTGACGGTGGTATTACCCTTTAAGAAGAATAAAAATAAAAATAAAAATAAAAATATAAAAGTTGCACAACCTTGTGCTGAAATTGCACCTTTTGTATACAAGTAATACACATATAATAGTACAACTTTCACACTCTTATGTAGTTATACGCTTATTGTATAGCACTTGCATGAATACAGTTGCACTCATGAAACAGCCCGAAAATACCCATAGGAAAAAAATTCTGGATTACAAAAGACAAAAGCAAAAACGCATAAGAATAGAAAAAATAGAAAAGACATTGGGAGGGAGGGGAGGGCTGGGTTGTCAGATGGGCTAGAGAGAGCTAGCTTGGTCGTCCGGTTAACGGGCCTCAGCTCATTGAGATACCGAGTCACCCAACACAGAGGTTAGTGACATATTTTCAGCCCAAAACAAGTCACTACACAACAGAAAAAAAACATGAATCTTGAAGCAACAATCTCTCCGTTCGTGACAAATTTTCAGCTCAGAAAAAAATAACATGAATCTTGGAGCAGCAATCAACAGTCAAGGTGGCAACGGGGACGAGGATGACCCCACCATCCCCGCCTCGATCCCCGCCAATCCCCATACCCGTGATCCCCGTGAAGCTTCACGGGGACAAAACACCCCCCATCCCTGTTAATATCGGGTACCCGGTACCCATCGGGTATCCCTAGGGATTTCAAAGCTGACTGGAATAGGTGAGATTGGAGAAGACATGGTTGTTGGAAGAGGTGGAGAAAAATAATTGTGTGAAATATCTAGGTATTAATCTATATATTCTGCATTTGTAGTATAAATGGCATAGTTTTCGTGTATTCATGAAATCCCCACGAAGGGAATTTTATACACATCCCCACCCCATGAGACTAACAGGTACCCACTAGACAATATCCATCTTATATCTTATATTTACTAATTGGAGGCACCATTCGAGCCTCCACGTTAATCCTAGAAAATTGCCAACAATAACCATTAGATTTTAATTTTACGTCTAAGATTAAAAGAAAATCTGCGTACCCCAAAAAAAGAAAAAAAAGATCAAAAGAAAATCTGCGTACGTCAAACTCTAGAGTCCTGGACGCCTACAACTTTCAAGCAATAGTACTTCTTCCAAATTTGAAGGAAAAAAATATAACATGGTCTATTTCATGCCATAGATGATTCACAATAGAGTCCATATATAATACTCCTATGCATGGAAACGTACAAAGTTAAATGTCCCAGAGGATAAGACGTCAGGGCATGCACAATGGAGCCGTCAATCACAAATCAATCAGCGTTCTCTTTTATATACATGCATGTCATTATACATTTTCTTAAAGAAATCACTACGTACACACCTACCAGTGCATACATGTGCATACTTCATCAAACTCCTTTTCAAATCAAACCTAGGTCTGTAGGCACGATTCACTTAATTTGTGTGTTCTCTGAAAAAATGATCAAATTAGTCCCGAGAAAATAGTTCTAAATCGATGTAAAAAAATCGTAATACATACTAATATCTATACTTGATGTAAATTTGCCAACTTATACTAGTATGTGGTTCCTATTTCATATGCTATATATTTAGCAATATATAGCTATAATAAGAAGTATGTAATTAATAAAGTTTAAAATATTGTACTATGGTAAATAGTGACAACCTCAAAATAAGCTAAATGAATATTGTTTCCCACTACATGGTGCCCTATGCGGTCAAAATTGCTAAATTGTACGTAGACATCATTTAGCAGGGCCATGTTAAAAACGCGATCACAAAAAATATAGCCTGCTATTAATTTTTTGATTATTAACAAAAAAAGATAAGAAAAAATAATCAAGAAAAATATTATGCTCAGGTACAATTTTTCACGGTAGTATAAAATCAATAGGTATATGTCTATCAATTTCAAAAGAATATTTTTGTACCCGGTAGCAAGATCTCAGTGAGCAATCCATTAAACTTAACATGTCACTACGAACGAAAACAAGAAAAATATACTAGGGTATGTCACACTGGCCCGATACACTAATATAGACAATTCATATATTAGCAAAAGTATAATTATCAACACGGTACTACATTCAAAGACTGTCTGTATGGACGGCTTTGATGAAATGATTCAGATCAAATGTGATACATTACTAAAAATATAATTATAACACATAAAATATAGCTACTCCCTGCGATCCATATTAATTGTTTGCTCACTTAATACAATTTTTATTGTAGTTGTACTAAGTGAGTGACAATTAATATGAGAGGGAGTACTAAGAAAGAGTCTTTTCGTGAGCGCAGTATAGGTTGGGATACATCTATCTTCGGAGCATCCTCTGTTGAATTCTTAAGACCACCTTTCCACTAGGCTCTCATCTTCTCTGTGCTCTTTATTATCTCTTTCGACGAATATTAGGACCGTTCAAGCAATATTTAGTCTATTTTGATTTTCTATCTATTTTCCTTATGGAGATGGTTACGTACCTCAGAAGATTGATGTTACCACAGGCCTATATTTCCAGAATACTTCTACGGGGAATGCTCATTGGAGGACTGGAAGCTCGAAGCTCTTCAGCAAGAGATTTTGAGTCTCACGTGTCTACCTCTTCACCATCAAGGCATCTTGAAAGTCAATCGTGTTTCATGAATATGATATCTACTTCAGACAAAGCCCGTGCGATCTACTTCAGACAAAAGCCCGTGTGAATGCACGGGTTTGATGACTAGTGGGGCTAATTTGTCCTTCATCCCCGCTCCATGACGGGTAAATCCCCGCGGGCCATCTTGAATCAACATGTTGAAAAATCTGAATTCAATTTTCAGGCAACTTACATAGTGGCGGAGCTTGACCAAACTCTTTGAGGAGTATAAGCTTGTGCGCGGGGGCGGGGGCATAAAATTTGATCATATAAGCTCTCTCTCTAAAAAATTATGCTACTAAAAAATTTCTCCGCCGTTGGAGGGTAGAGAAACACAATGGTTTTTCTTTAAAAAACACACCCAATGATTTGCATGTCTTTCTAGGCACGAATTCTGACGGTTGAAAAAAAGGTGGATCTATGCACGGTAGATATTTGTATTAGCGCTCAATATAGTAAAGCTGTGGGCCTGGTTGTTTAGCTTAAGAATAATCAAACCAAAGAGGATCAGGGAGCAAATCTTCCTCGCAACCTCGATCTAGAAGCACTCCGCACTCCACAGTCTCTACTCCACACGAGCAAAAGTCAACCAAAGCTCATAGCTCCGTTTCCATCGCATTCTTCTTCCAACCCTCCATCAATCCAAGAACACGCAGACGCCATCAGCATGAGCTGGTCCGACCTGCCAGCCGAGCTCGTAGCCGGGATCGCCGACAGGATCACCGAGCATGCGGACCTCGCGCGCTTCCGCTCGGTGTGCCCATCTTGGCGCTTGGCCTCGGCCGAGCACGCCGTCCGCCGCCGCGTGCCCCTGCTTCTCCTGCCCTCCCAGCAGAACTCCCGCGTCAACCGCCGTCTCTGGTCCCTCGCCGACGACAGCATCACGGAGATCCCGATGCCCGCAGCGTGCGGCCGCTCCTTCCTCTTCGCCTCGCCGCGCGGCAGTACGCTCGCCGTGGCCGACGACTTCTCGGCCACGCTGCTGCACCCCTTCACGGGCGTGTCCGAGAGCCTGCCCGCGTTGCCGCCATCCTTCCACGACGGGTATCAGATGATCCTCCGTGACATGGTCTGGGACCGGTCGCCTGACGCCGTCATGGTCTCGCAGGGTAAGGGCGCGTTCTTCTGCCGGCTGCAGGGCGACGGCAGGTCGTGGACCCCCGCCGACCTCTCGCCGCCAGCTCGCGTCGGCAGCATCACCTACTGCGACGGCGCGTTCTACCTCCTTGACAAGCGCGCCAACAAGGTAACGGCCGTGGACGGCGCGACCTTCGCCGTGGTCGCCGCGATCGAACCGCCAGATCTGGTGATGCCCGACCGCTCGTGGGTGCGCGAGTCCACGCTCGTCGTGTCGTCCGCCTCCGAGCTCCTCCTCGTCGTGCACGGAGGATGCCACCGCTCGAAGGGCCTCTTCAAGGCCTTTCGCGCGGACCGCGGGAGCCTGGCGGCCGGGTGGTCGGAGGTCGCCGACGGCGGCATCGGCGACCGCGCCGTGTTCGTGGACCACGCCCGCGGCTTCTGCGTGGAGGCCAACGGGGTCAACGGGGTGCGGAGGAACTGCGTGTACGTGGCCAGCGCGCACGAGGAGGCCAACGCCAACTCCGGGTGGGGCGACTGGGGGAGGTACACCGTCTCCATGCTCGACCTCGACGGCCTCACCACCCAGAATCTCTCCCACGGCAACCTCTTGAAATGCCTGCACGGTAGGCAGCGCCCTTCCTGGTCGATGCCAAATCTGCATTGATCTTCCTCCTCCAAACGAAACTACGTGTGCGAGTTGATCGCATTGAGGTTGGTTGGTTGCAGTAATAAGCAGAGCTGCCAGTTCGTTCGTGTACTATTCAAGTTTTAACTTGCGGTACTTTGTCAGACTTGTTTTATTCATTCTACGACAAGTGAAAGATCTAGCTTCAGTTACAAGAATTTGATTATCAAATGTGTTACCGTGTTCCTAACAAAGTACGTACAGTACCAGCCTTTGTATCAGTGTATGTATGTTTCTCTTCATGCTCTGCCTTTTCACGGCCGACGTGCAGCCTGATTGACGATTGTTCTGATCGCCTGATCTGCAACACGATGCGCCGTGCGCTGCGTTGTCGAGACTACATACGTTTTGAGAGGTGTGCATCGAGTTTCAAATTGGCATGGCATCGTCGCCTCAGGTGTATTCTGTAAGCAATTTTGTGCGGCTTCTGAATTTTGACAAAGGAAACAAATATCTGGATGCCAAAAATGCAAGCGCAACCAGTGAAGACGAGCTCAAGCAATCACTCGGTGAGCACCACTACGGACGAACCAGGAATCTTGGTAGAGAGGGGCCAATATAAGAGGTAAAATGTTGGAGGGGCCCAAATATATAAATCTTGAGCATCTTCGGCTAACAACACAGGGGTGTTCAAAAAAAAAAAAAAACTACACAGTGGTGTCAATACGAGGTCAGCGCTGGCTCTGTCCTTGAGCCCACCAAACCAAATTCCTCTTTGTAAAATAAAACAAACCAAATTCCCTTTGTGCCACCACCCCACTTACTAACGAGCAAATATATATATGTGCCGTCCGCACAACACTCCACCACCACGACCTGATTCTCTAATTTCTGGGAGCAAAAACGGCTGATGGCGCCCGCTTCAGGGTTGAGGATTGGGAGGGGGTGCACCGGTGATATAGCCCACGAGGCCGCTACCGTGCCCATGCCTGTGATTTAATCCATTGGGCCTCGGTCATGGCCTCTAAGAAGCTCGAGGATGAGCCTGCGACCGATGGTGGTGGTCTCCTCCACGGAGTTGAGCACCATGTGGTCTAGCCCATTGACATAGTCAAATCTGAGCTATGTCATGACTCGGCCATGGAGGTGCGTGCATAGCCCTCGGCGCTTGGGAATGAATTGTGTAATGAGGACAAAAAATGACGTTGTCGATGGCTGGAGCTAGGAACGAAGACGGAGCTTGTGGTGCAGATGAGGCAGAGCAAGAGGGGGATAAAAGAGAGGAGTCAATTACACCGATGGTGCTAGAACTTGACGCAAACTTTGATGCTACAAGTTCGGCATACATTAAAGAGTCAATATCAGTGGAAGTCATAGAACTTGCGCTTGATGTGCAATTTGGTTCTAAAATTTGTAAAATACGGAATTGTGGTCGCTTAACTTGTCTCAGCTTGCAAATACGGTGCTTTCTACCATATCCGGGCGTATGGCCTGGACAAGTGACCTGCCAGCGCAGCCTAGGCCCACCTATAAGTGGCTTTTTTGCAGATAACTTTCATTCATTTGTTTATTTACCCACAAAATTCCACAAAAAGAAAAAGAAAAAAGATGGCGATGTATGGCCTGCACATGCGGCGTATCAGCGCAGTCTAGGCCCACCTGTCAGTGGCTTTTTTGCAGATAACTTTCTTGCATTTATTTATTTATGTACATAATTACAAAAATAAAATTAAAAAGATGCAACCGGTGTAGATTGAACCTATAATCCCGAGCTAATAGCCTGGCATGGATGGCCACGAGACCAAGGATGGTTCGCATTTAAATGGGACAACTGTAGTGTATACTAGCTGATAGCTGCGCGGCGGCACGCCGCGCCTTACTTATTGGCAGTGATATATGTTGTTGTATAGTAAGTAAATATTCTTATGTTGATGATTCTTTTTCAAAAAGAGATTGGCACGTTTAGTTCGGCATTCATTTTTATGGGATGGTGATCAAAGGAATGGAGAAAATATTGGTTGGCTATTTTGATCGATGAGATAAATGGAATTTTCTATAGTTTTGGCTCTCTTCCCTTTAAACTTGGTAGGAGTGTATGCATGTTATATGAGACATATGTGGATCGAGTCCTTATACATGAGGTTTGATATGTGGATCAAGCTCAAAACATGTGTTATCGATGCACACGTGTTACATATTCATGTGAAGGATGATGATACGATTTGTGTAGCTTGTGGTACAATGGGTTCTTTTTTATAGATATTGTTCGATCTCGAATGTTCTAGCCTAAGGGAGATGGTGCTAAAATAGGGATTCGTTGTGTCTGCGGCATTGCATTGTTTCTGTATGTTGTTTTTTATGTGGACTAAAATAATAATAACCTTGGAGCTATACGGATGCTATGTGGACATGAGGAAATAGAGTGCAATACATAAAGGAAAAAAGAGGATTTTATTTCTTATGGCGATAGAGTAGATGTTCTACAGTGTTCTGGTTTTCCCTCCGTGATAATGTAGTACATAACTTGACCGAATTATTGAACTTGGTTGCGTGCTGGTGTTGGGCCAGTATATGGATTGTAGGATCATTGGTAGCTGGGTGTTCCGAGCACATGTGATACAATCTAATATGTCGTTTAGGTACAGGTGATACAGTCAAATCTTTATTGGGTTACATTGCATCACATTGGGTTACACTGCATCTTTTTTATAGATACAGTCAGGAATTCGAGAACATGTCAAGTTTATTTATTGATGTCATTGCACCCTTGTGTATTTAGTAGGAGGTCGATGAGTTTAAATAAGGTTAGCTACACGCTGCTTGTGAAGTGTGCAGAACGGTATCTTTTGTGCAGAACCATACAATATTGCAAATCTGTTCAACAATTCCTCAAATGCACACATGCAAAGAAAACAACAGATGACCATCAATGCCAAGTTAGGAAATGTGTGTGAACCATCAATAATTAGGGTGAATGAGCAGAAGCTTGCCTTGTTTCAAAAGAGACACAAAATAATGATACAGAATGGCGATGAACATCCATAAAGGTTTTAGGAGTGACAATGACATCATTTACAAAATCTTACATCGAAATAAAACTATATTCATAATCATGCCTAAAAGGTTAGGCAAAATCTGGTTTTTGCTACTCTTAAGTTATTTGTTGGAAAAAAAGGAAAATAGTTGCAACCAAACGTCATTGAACTGATGGAGTGACATATGAGAACACCCTCCCAACAGAACATTCTTACAAAGAGGATGTTCATTTTTCAGACTTTCTTGCAGAGCCCGTGTAAGCTCCCAATCTTCTAAATGATCATCAATACCTGGTTCATAAAAAAATGACATAACATTAAAATGGTGCTTTCTATCAACTCTTCATTTTTACAGCCTCCTTAACCTACAACTGCTATTCCAAGATAGGCAATTTAATGACTCATACAACCAGACAATAGAATATAAATTAGAGAGTATCAGAACTGGTTTAGATTGGATAATACAAACCTAGTGTTTTCCTTTATTTGATCTTTCTCTGTAAAGAATAGTACAATAGTGTGATCAACAATGAAATAATTAAATAAGGGGCAGCTAAAACTCAGTCGACTGAGACTTTACGAAGTCTCAGTCGACGAGATTAGCTGTCCAGTTTCATCGACCTGTTTCAATCGCTGATGTATTCTTCTTTTTCAAAACGCACTAGGCCTTCTGCTACTTGGGTTGTGGGTTGTGGCTTGAGGCCCTTTTTTGTGCTTGTCTGTCTGTTTTTATATTCTCGTAGTCGTCCCATGTAAATCTTTGTATGCTTTTTCTTCTTTTTGCTGGGTTGTGTGCACTGTGTATGTACAAAAGAGAAAAGTTTTGTTTTGAACACACAGAAGAAGAAAGTTAATCGGGCAGATGACTCTATGTTTATGTATACAGTATACATGTGTACTTGTATTTTCATTTTCGATTTTTTATCTTTCTTTTTTAGGAAATATGGAACATTTTATACTTTTTAGGAACCTACATTTTGACACCGCATGAACAATTTTTATTCTCACATGTTGTTGTCTTATTTTTTTATTCTGAGATGTGGTTGCCTTTTCTACATGACTTTTGTTTTATTTCCTTATTTGTATCCTGTCTATATTTTTTTCTTTTTTTACTTTGTTTCTCCGTGTATTACCCAAAAACAAATTTTTATTGTGTTTATATGCTATGTGTTTTTTTCACAGGCATACACTGTAAAGTTGCATGCCTCACACTAGGCATGCAACTGCAGGTGTCACCCTCGACTGCAACTGACCTTTGTTTTGTCGGAGAACAGTGGAAGAGGGGGGGGGGGGGGAGTAGTTGCATGTTTGTCACTAAGCATGCAATTGCAAATGTCGCCCTCAACTGCAACTGCATGTCCACACAAGGCGGCGCAATTGACTTTCGTTCTATCGATGGGCGGCAGGAGGGGGTAGTTGCATGCCTCAGACTAGGCATGCAACTGCAAGTGTCGTCCTTGACTGCAACTGCATGTCTACCCACCCGGTTGCAACTAATATTTTTCTTATGTCGGAGGACATCTGGAGGGGGGGGGGGGTTGCATGTATGACTGTAGGCACACAACTGCAAGTTTCGCCCCAAACTGCAATTGTATGGCTACCCATCCGACTTCAATTGTCCTTTGTTTCGGTGGAGGGGTGGCGAGGGGGGGCGTTGCATGTTTGACACTAGGCATGCAATCGCAAGTGTCGCCTCGAGTGAAATCAAGGTGTCAACGCACCATCGCGAATCGACCTTTGTTTTTTCGGTTGGGTGGCGGGAGAGGGAGGTGGGTAGTTGCATGTCTAACGCTAGGCACACAACTGCAAGTGTCACCCTCAATTGCAACCGACGCTTGTTTTGCCGGAGGGCGGTGGGAGAGGGACACTTGCAGTTAATTTGCTCCTTTTCCTCTTTAATATGATTTTCATTTCCCATTAGTAGAAATACATTTCCTTGCGTGTATATAAATACTTTAAAAATACATGTTTAGGTTTCTTTTAATAATTAGTGAGCACTTTTTGAATATGCGGTGAACATTTTTTTAATATGCGATGAACAATTTTCTAGAATTTTCATGCAATTCTTAATAGATGTCCATGCATTTAAAAATTGTCCATATTTGAAAAACATATTTCATATTTCTTTTAAACTGTCCATAAAATTGAAAACTGTTCACGGTTCTTAAAACATGCTCATGTAATTTTTAGAAAATGCTCACATACTTTTTTAAAAATTGTTCGGTGCAACAAAAGTGATGTATATACTGTATATACCTATGCATTTGACCTTTGTCCTTCTGTACTTCAACAACAGCAAGCAACAACTTCATAGCTCGTGGGCAAGCAATAGCAAGCACAAAAATATTTTTTCTTCAACATCTTTTCTTTGTGTTCAAATACTTTGTATTTTTCATGAATGAAAGAATTACAATAAGTTACATGCCCATATAAAAAATAATACAAGCATCCATCGTATTGCATATACAAGATTCTTTCCGGCAAAAAGTAATGCTATGATTTGAACAAATTTTTTACCTCACTCATTGAGGTTGTAGCTGGATAGCAAAACACATATTATATTTGCAGTCGTACAGCCCAAGTACAAGAAGAAGAAAAGATCTGGCAACAAAGCAACAGATCACAGGGGAAAAGACGAGATAAAGCCCAATAGAAGTACAAAGCCAGCCCATAGCAAAAAAAACATGCAAACAGTTCCATAAACAAAGCAGGCCTGGTTTTGTATATATCTTGATGTCATATCATTATCGATGTCATCAGTCTACTGAGACTTTACAAAGTCTCAATCGACTGAGACCTAGACAAACCCATTAAACAAAGCAACATTCGGTGACTTATATAAAAAAATACAATATGGCACCTAATATTCAGGAACCATCATGAGTTTGCTTCTGATACGAAACAAAGAGCTATATACTCGAGTTACTAAGAAACACAGTAGTGTATCTACACCATCCGTATACGGATCTAGTATGAGACCATCACCTAGCTACTACACGCATGCATCAAGCCCACACATCGCGCATGCAGCAGCAGCTCGTAAGCCCTGCACACACGCGACGCAATAGCCCGAGCAAGCAAGAAGCACGCCGCACACAACGAATGCGCGGCAGCAGGGCGCACGGCAAGAGAGCGAGGAGAAGACAGTCGTGCACTCACCGTCGTGCAGTTCAAGTGGAGGCGAATCGACAGGAAGCTGAAGAACCCTTTGTGAGGGTTTCCGCGCTGATATACTGGAGGCAACTGATCCTCACTGCGACCTCACGGGCCGGAAACGACAGGGTGCCGAAGATAGGCGCGGGTCGACACGACGGCTGCTGCGAGCTCGAGATGCATGCGGGCTGGGTGAGCTCGCGGTCGGAGTTCTGCATCCCGGACAGACATGACCTCGGCTCTCCTGCATGCGCCATCGTCTCTATACTCTCCTCTCCACGCCATGTCTGCGGTTGCCGCCCGACACCGCGTGTCACCGGTGGCGCATGCAGGAGCTTCTCTAGTCTCGACTCTCGACTCGACTCGAGTCCTTCTGCGGACAACCAGAGCTCCTCCACCACGCAGGCCACGGCGGCGAGCCGCCCATCCACGGCATGTCCTCGAGAAAGTACCCATCCAATCTCCCTCCTCAAATCGCTGCCGTCGGCTGGGCGCCAGACGCCCACTCGCCATCGGCTTCGTCACACAAACCACCGCCGTCCTGTGAGGCTGCGCGTCGTCTATTATCACGTCCAATGCACGCCAGCAAGCAAGCTGGTTTCCTCCGCCGTGGATGCTCGCGCCTGAGAGTGAGAGGGCCTGCTGCTCCTCAAAGCTGCGACCGATCCTCACCAGGCCCGACCGGTGCCGCAAAGAAGGTTGACTGGGAGGAGGAGCCAAGAGCAGCTGCAGGGCATCGCCGACGGACAGGACGTGGCGGCGGCGGCTACTACATGTGAAGCCGAGCTTCTGGTTGTAGGGAAGAAGGCCAACATAGGAGCAACCTCCAATGGCGACCACCATGCTACAGAGGGGGACTTCCTGGAGAGCATGGCAGAGATAGTCACGACCAAGGACGACGTCCGAGTGTCGTAGCGGGGCCTCAAGGAGCTTCTCGCGTGTTACCTCGTTGTCAATGCTGCTGAGCACCACCGCCATCGTCACCGACTTCCGGCGCGCTGGCTCGACGACACGACCAACATATGCTGCCACCGAACTCTGGCTGCTTGGCCTCCACCCTGCCCATCCTGTTGTCGCTCTCCACAAATCGGTGCTGATAGAAGTGGTGGAGAATAGAGAAAGATAGAGATACAACTGCGTCAGTGGAGATGCGGCGATGGCCCTTCATCGAAGGCAGGGGGCTCTTTATACGCGTATAAAGGCAGTGGAGGATCTGGCGGGAACCCTCTTCGAGAGTGCACGATCGAGGGCGGCAAGGCGGCGCTGCATTGGAAATCGAGAGTTGGAAAGAAAAGCGATGGAGAGAACCGACACGTATACCTATCAGGAAGCCTCCACACAACTTATGCTGTCAAAATTAAAAGATGGATATCTCAACTGAGGACACGTGACGTAAAACAACAACCGCATGCGAACAAAAGCCAGCAAATCACAAAAGCCCTAGCACATGCAGATTTTTCCAACCAACAGACATGGTTAAATCAAACTCGTAATAAGCAGAGCTGCCAGTTCGTTCGTGTACTATTCAAGTTTTAACTTGCGGTACTTTGTCAGACTTGTTTTATTCATTCTACGACAAGTGAAAGATCTAGCTTCAGTTACAAGAATTTGATTATCAAATGTGCCACCGTGTTCCTAACAAAGTACGTACAGTACCAGCCTTTGTATCAGTGTATGTATGTTTCTCTTCATGCTCTGCCTTTTCACGGCCGACGTGCAGCCTGATTGACGATTGTTCTGATCGCCTGATCTGCAACACGATGCGCCGTGCGCTGCGTTGTCGAGACTACATACGTTTTGAGAGGTGTGCATCGAGTTTCAAATTGGCATGGCATCGTCGCCTCAGGTGTATTCTGTAAGCAATTTTGTGCGGCTTCTGAATTTTGACAAAGGAAACAAATATCTGGATGCCAAAAATGCAAGCGCAACCAGTGAAGACGAGCTCAAGCAATCACTCGGTGAGCACCACTACGGACGAACCAGGAATCTTGGTAGAGAGGGGCCAATATAAGAGGTAAAATGTTGGAGGCCCAAATATATAAATCTTGAGCATCTTCGGCTAACAACACAGGGGTGTTCAAAAAAAAACTACACAGTGGTGTCAATACGAGGTCAGCGCTGGCTCTGTCCTTGAGCCCACCAAACCAAATTCCTCTTTGTAAAATAAAACAAACCAAATTCCCTTTGTGCCACCACCCCACTTACTAACGAGCAAATATATATGTGCCGTCCGCACAACACTCCACCACCACGACCTGATTCTCTAATTTCTGGGAGCAGAAACGGCTGATGGTGCCCGCTTCAGGGTTGAGGATTGGGAGGGGGTGCACCGGTGATATAGCCCACGAGGCCGCACTGTGCCCATGCCTGTGATTTAATCCATTGGGCCTCGGTCATGGCCTCTAAGAAGCTCGAGGATGAGCCTGCGAACGATGGTGGTGGTCTCCTCCACGGAGTTGAGCACCATGTGGTCTAGCCCATTGACATAGTCAAATCTGAGCTATGTCATGACTCGGCCATGGAGGTGCGTGCATAGCCCTCGGCGCTTGGGAATGAATTGTGTAATGAGGACAAAAAATGACGTTGTCGATGGCTGGAGCTAGGAACGAAGACGGAGCTTGTGGCGCAGATGAGGCAGAGCAAGAGGGGGATAAAAGAGAGGAGTCAATTACACCGATGATGCTAGAACTTGACGCAAACTTTGATGCTACAAGTTCGGCATACATTAAAGAGTCAATATCAAGTGGAAGTCATAGAACTTGGCGCTTGATGTGCAATTTGGATCTAAAATTTGTAAAATACGGAATTGTGGTCGCTAACTTGTCTCAGCTTGCAACACGGTGCTTTCTACCATATCCGGGCGTATGGCCTGGACAAGTGACCTGCCAGCGCAGCCTAGGCCCACCTATAAGTGGCTTTTTTGCAGATAACTTTCATTCATTTGTTTATTTACCCACAAAATTCCACAAAAAGAAAAAGAAAAAAGATGGCGATGTATGGCCTGCACATGCGGCGTATCAGCGCAGTCTAGGCCCACCTGTCAGTGGCTTTTTTGCAGATAACTTTCTTGCATTTATTTATTTATGTACATAATTCCACAAATAAAATGAAAAAAGATGCAACCGGTGTAGATTGAACCTATAATCCCGAGCTAATAGCCTGGCATGGATGGCCACGAGACCAAGGATGGTTCGCATTTAAATGGGACAACTGTAGTGTATACTAGCTGATAGCTGCGCGGCGGCACGCCGCGCCTTACTTATTGGCAGTGATATATGTTGTTGTATAGTAAGTAAATATTCTTATGTTGATGATTCTTTTTTCAAAAAAGAGATTGGCACGTTTAGTTCGGCATTCGTTTTTTATGGGATGGTGATCAAAGGAATGGAGAAAATATTGGTTGGCTATTTTGATCGATGAGATAAATGGAATTTTCTATAGTTTTGGCTCTCTTCCCTTTAAACTTGGGCGGAGTGTATGCATGTTATATGAGACATATGTGGATCGAATCCTTATACATGAGGTTTGATATGTGGATCAAGCTCAAAACATGTGTTATCGATGCACACGTGTTACATATTCATGTGAAGGATGATGATACGATTTGTGTAGCTTGTGGTACAATGGGTTCTTTTTTATAGATATTGTTCGATCTCGAATGTTCTAGCCTAAGGGAGATGGTGCTAAAATAGGGATTCGTTGTGTCTGCGGCATTGCATTGTTTCTGTATGTTGTTTTTTATGTGGACTAAAATAATAATAACCTTGGAGCTATACGGATGCTATGTGGACATGAGGAAATAGAGTGCAATACATAAAGGAAAAGAGAGGATTTTATTTCTTATGGCGATAGAGTAGATGTTCTACAGTGTTCTGGTTTTCCCTCCGTGATAATGTAGTACATAACTTGACCGAATTATTGAACTTGGTTGCGTGCTGGTGTTGGGCCAGTATATGGATTGTAGGATCATTGGTAGCTGGGTGTTCCGAGCACATGTGATACAATCTAATATGTCGTTTAGGTACAGGTGATACAGTCAAATCTTTATTGGGTTACATTGCATCACATTGGGTTACACTGCATCTTTTTATAGATACAGTCAGGAATTCGAGAACATGTCAAGTTTATTTATTGATGTCATTGCACCCTTGTGTATTTAGTAGGAGGTCGATGAGTTTAAATAAGGTTAGCTACACGCTGCTTGTGAAGTGTGCAGAACGGTATCTTTTGTGCAGAACCATACAATATTGCAAATCTGTTCAACAATTCCTCAAATGCACACATGCAAAGAAAACAACAGATGACCATCAATGCCAAGTTAGGAAATGTGTGTGAACCATCAATAATTAGGGTGAATGAGCAGAAGCTTGCCTTGTTTCAAAAGAGACACAAAATAATGATACAGAATGGCGATGAACATCCATAAAGGTTTTAGGAGTGACAATGACATCATTTTCAAAATCTTACATCGAAATAAAACTATATTGATAATCATGCCTAAAAGGTTAGGCAAAATCTGGTTTTTGCTACTCTTAAGTTATTTGTTGGAAAAAAGGAAAATAGTTGCAACCAAACGTCATTGAACTGATGGAGTGACATATGAGAACACCCCTCCCAACAGAACATTCTTACAAAGAGGATGTTCATTTTTCAGACTTTTCTTGCAGAGCCCGTGTAAGCTCCCAATCTTCTAAATGATCATCAATACCTGGTTCATAAAAAAAATGACATAACATTAAAATGGTGCTTTCTATCAACTCTTCATTTTTTACAGCCTCCTTAACCTACAACTGCTATTCCAAGATAGGCAATTTAATGACTCATACAACCAGACAATAGAATATAAATTAGAGAGTATCAGAACTGGTTTAGATTGGATAATACAAACCTAGTGTTTTCCTTCATTTGATCTTTCTCTGTAAAGAATAGTACAATAGTGTGATCAACAATGAAATAATTAAATAAGGGGAACGCTAAAACTCAGTCGACTGAGACTTTACGAAGTCTCAGTCGACGAGATAAGCTGTCCAGTTTCATCGACCTATTTCAATCGCTGATGTATTCTTGTTTTTCAAAACGCACTAGGCCTTCCGCTACTTGGGTTGTGGGCTGTGGCTTGAGGCCCTTTTTTTGTGCTTGTCTGTCTGTTTTTATATTCTCGTAGTCGTCCCATGTAAATCTTTGTATGCTTTTTCTTCTTTTTTGCTGGGTTGTGTGCACTGTGTATGTACAAAAGAGAAAAGTTTTGTTTTGAACACACAGAAGAAGAAAGTTAATCGGGCAGATGACTCTATGTTTATGTATACAGTATACATGTGTACTTGTATTTTCATTTTCGATTTTTTATCTTTCTTTTTTAGGAAATATGGAACATTTTATACTTTTTAGGAACCTACATTTTGACACCGCATGAACAATTTTTATTCTCACATGTTGTTGTCTTATTTTTTTATTCTGAGATGTGGTTGCCTTTTCTACATGACTTTTGTTTTATTTCCTTATTTGTATCCTGTCTATATTTTTTTCTTTTTTTACTTTGTTTCTCCGTGTATTACCCAAAAACAAATTTTTATTGTGTTTATATGCTATGTGTTTTTTTTCACAGGCATACACCGTAAAGTTGCATGCCTCACACTAGGCATGCAACGCAGGTGTCACCCTCGATCGCAATCGACCTTTGTTTTGTCGGAGAACAGTGGAAGAGGGGGGGAGAAGTTGCATGTTTGTCACTAAGCATGCAATTGCAAATGTCGCCCTCAATCGCAAATCGCATGTCCACACAAGCGACTGCAATTGACTTTCGTTCTATCGATGGGCGGCAGGAGGGGGTAGTTGCATGCCTCAGACTAGGCATGCAACTGCAAGTGTCGTCCTTGACTGCAACTGCATGTCTACCCACCCGGTTGCAACTAATATTTTTCTTATGTCGGAGGACATCTGGAGGGGGGGGGGGTTGCATGTATGACTGTAGGCACACAACTGCAAGTTTCGCCCCAAACTGCAATTGTATGGCTACCCATCCGACTTCAATTGTCCTTTGTTTCGTTGGAGGGGTGGCGAGAGGGGGAGTTGCATGTTTGACACTAGGCATGCAACTGCAAGTGTCGCCCTCGAGTGAAACTGCATGTCAACGCACCCATCGCAATCGACCTTTGTTTTGTCGGTGGGTGGCGGGAGAGGGGAGGATGGGTAGTTGCATGTCTAACGCTAGGCACACAACTGCAAGTGTCACCCTCAATTGCAACCGACGCTTGTTTTGCCGGAGGGCGGTGGGAGAGGGACACTTGCAGTTAATTTGCTCCTTTTCCTCTTTAATATGATTTTCATTTCCCATTAGTAGAAATACATTTCAGTGCGTGTATATAAATACTTTAAAAATACATGTTTAGGTTTCTTTTAATAATTAGTGAGCACTTTTCGAATATGCGGTGAACATTTTTTTAATATGCGATGAACAATTTTCTAGAATTTTCATGCAATTCTTAATAGATGTCCATGCATTTAAAAATTGTCCATATTTGAAAAACATATTTCATATTTCTTTTAAACTGTCCATAAAATTGAAAACTGTTCACGGTTCTTAAAACATGCTCATGTAATTTTTAGAAAATGCTCACATACTTTTTTAAAAATTGTTCGTGCAACAAAAGTGATGTATATACTGTATATACCTATGCATTTGACCTTTGTCCTTCTGTACTTCAACAACAGCAAGCAACAACTTCATAGCTCGTGGGCAAGCAATAGCAAGCACAAAAATATTTTTTTTCTTCAACATCTTTTCTTTGTGTTCAAATACTTTGTATTTTTTCATGAATGAAAGAATTACAATAAGTTACATGCCCATATAAAAAATAATACAAGCATCCATCGTATTGCATATACAAGATTCTTTCCGCAAAAAGTAATGCTATGATTTGAACAAATTTTTTACCTCACTCGTTGAGGTTGTAGCTGGATAGCAAAACACATATTATATTTGCAGTCGTACAGCCCAAGTACAAGAAGAAGAAAAGATCTGGCAACAAAGCAACAGATCACAGGGGAAAAGACGAGATAAAAGCCCAATAGAAGTACAAAGCCAGCCCATAGCAAAAAAAACATGCAAACAGTTCCATAAACAAAGCAGGCCTGGTTTTGTATATATGCTGATGTCATATACGTATGCTGATGTCATCAGTCTACTGAGACTTCGCAAAGTCTCAGTCGACTGAGACCTAGACAAACCCATTAAACAAAGCAACATTCGGTGACTTATATAAAAAAAATACAATATGGCACCTAATATTCAGGAACCATCATGAGTTTGCTTCTGATACGAAACAAAGAGCTATATACTCGAGTTACTAAGAAACACAGTAGTGTATCTACACCATCCGTATACGGATCTAGTATGAGACCATCACCTAGCTACTACACGCATGCATCAAGCCCACACATCGCGCATGCAGCAGCAGCTCGTAAGCCCTGCACACACGCGACGCAATAGCCCGAGCAAGCAAGAAGCACGCCGCACACAACGAATGCGCGGCAGCAGGGCGCACGGCAAGAGAGCGAGGAGAAGACAGTCGTGCACTCACCGTCGTGCAGTTCAAGTGGAGGCGAATCGACAGGAAGCTGAAGAACCCTTTGTGAGGGTTTCCGCGCTGATATACTGGAGGCAACTGATCCTCACTGCGACCTCACGGGCCGGAAACGACAGGGTGCCGAAGATAGGCGCGGGGTCGACACGACGGCTGCGAGCTCGAGATGCATGCGGGCTGGGTGAGCTCGCGGTCGGAGTTCTGCATCCCGGACAGACATGACCTCGGCTCTCCTGCATGCGCCATCGTCTCTGTACTCTCCTCTCCACGCCATGTCTGCGGTTGCCGCCGACACCGCGTGACCCCGCTGCCGCAGGCAGTAGCTTCACTCGTCTCGACTCTCGACTCTCGACTCGAGTCCTTCTGCGGACAACGAGCTCCTCCACCACGCAGGCCACGGCGGCGAGCCGCCCATCCACGGCATGTCCTCGAAAGTACCCATCCAATCTCCCTCCCTCAAATCGCTGCCGTCGCCGCTGGCGCCAAGATCGCCCACTCGCCATCGGCTTCGTCACACAAACCACCGCCGTCCTGTGAGGCTGCGCGTCGTCTATTATCACGTCCAATGCACGCCAGCAAGCAAGCTGGTTTCCTCCGCCGTGGATGCTCGCGCCTGAGAGTGAGAGGGCCTGCTCCTCAAAGCTGCGACCGATCCTCACCAGGCCCGACCGGTGCCGCAAAGAAGGTTGACTGGGAGGAGGAGCCAAGAGCAGCTGCAGGGCATCGCCGACGGACGGGGCGTGGCGGCGGCGGCTACTACATGTGAAGCCGAAGCTTCTGGTTGTAGGGAAGAAGGCCAACATAGGAGCAACCTCAATGGCGACCACCATGCTACAGAGGGGGACTTCCTGGAGAGCATGGCAGAGATAGTCACGACCAAGGACGACGTCCGAGTGTCGTAGCGGGGCCTCAAGGAGCTTCTCGCGTGTTACCTCGTTGTCAATGCTGCTGAGCACCACCGCGCCATCGTCACCGACTTCCGGCGCGCCTGGCTCGACGACACGACCAACATATGCTGCCACCGAACTCTGGCTGCTTGGCCTCCACCCTGCCCATCCTGCTGTCGCTCTCCACAAATCGGTGCTGATAGAAGTGGTGGAGAATAGAGAAAGATAGAGATACAACTGCGTCAGTGGAGATGCGGCGATTGCCCTTCATCGAAGGCAGGGGGCTCTTTATACGCGTATAAAGGCAGTGGAGGATCTGGCGGGAACCCTCTTCGAGAGTGCACGATCGAGGGCGGCAAGGCGGCGCTGCATTGGAAATCGAGAGTTGGAAAGAAAAGCGATGGAGAGAACCGACACGTATACCTATCAGGAAGCCTCCACACAACTTATGCTGTCAAAATTAAAAGATGGATATCTCAACTGAGGACACGTACGTAAAACAACAACCGCATGCGAACAAAAGCCAGCAAATCACAAAAGCCCTAGCACATGCAGATTTTTTCCAACCAACAGACATGGTTAAATCAAACTCGTAATAAGCAGAGCTGCCAGTTCGTTCGTGTACTATTCAAGTTTTAACTTGCGGTACTTTGTCAGACTTGTTTTATTCATTCTACGACAAGTGAAAGATCTAGCTTCAGTTACAAGAATTTGATTATCAAATGTGTCACCGTGTTCCTAACAAAGTACGTACAGTACCAGCCTTTGTATCAGTGTATGTATGTTTCTCTTCATGCTCTGCCTTTTCACGGCCGACGTGCAGCCTGATTGACGATTGTTCTGATCGCCTGATCTGCAACACGATGCGCCGTGCGCTGCGTTGTCGAGACTACATACGTTTTGAGAGGTGTGCATCGAGTTTCACATTGGCATGGCATCGTCGCCTCAGGTGTATTCCGTAACAATTTTGTGCGGCTTCTGAATTTTGACAAAGGAAACAAATATCTGGATGCCAAAAATGCAAGCGCAACCAGTGAAGACGAGCTCAAGCAATCACTCGGTGAGCACCACTACGGACGAACCAGGAATCTTGGTAGAGAGGGGCCAATATAAGAGGTAAAATGTTGGAGGGGCCCAAATATATAAATCTTGAGCATCTTCGGCTAACAACACAGGGGTGTTCAAAAAAAAAAACTACACAGTGGTGTCAATACGAGGCCGCGCCTGGCTCTGTCCTTGAGCCCACCAAACCAAATTCCTCTTTGTAAAATAAAACAAACCAAATTCCCTTTGTGCCACCACCCCACTTACTAACGAGCAAATATATATGTGCCGTCCGCACAACACTCCACCACCACGACCTGATTCTCTAATTTCTGGGAGCAGAAACGGCTGATGGCGCCCGCTTCAGGGTTGAGGATTGGGAGGGGGTGCACCGGTGATATAGCCCACGAGGCCGCGCCTGTGCCCATGCCTGTGACGAATCCATTGGGCCTCGGTCATGGCCTCTAAGAAGCTCGAGGATGAGCCTGCGAACGATGGTGGTGGTCTCCTCCACGGAGTTGAGCACCATGTGGTCTAGCCCATTGACATAGTCAAATCTGAGCTATGTCATGACTCGGCCATGGAGGTGCGTGCATAGCCCTCGGCGCTTGGGAATGAATTGTGTAATGAGGACAAAAAATGACGTTGTCGATGGCTGGAGCTAGGAACGAAGACGGAGCTTGTGGGCGCAGATGAGGCGAGCAAGAGGGGGATAAAGAGAGGAGTCAATTACACCGATGGTGCTAGAACTTGACGCAAACTTTGATGCTACAAGTTCGGCATACATTAAAGAGTCAATATCAGTGGAAGTCATAGAACTTGCGCTTGATGTGCAATTTGGTTCTAAAATTTGTAAAATACGGAATTGTGGTCGCTTAACTTGTCTCAGCTTGCAAATACGGTGCTTTCTACCATATCCGGGCGTATGGCCTGGACAAGTGACCTGCCAGCGCAGCCTAGGCCCACCTATAAGTGGCTTTTTGCAGATAACTTTCATTCATTTGTTTATTTACCCACAAAATTCCACAAAAGAAAAAAGAAAAAGATGGCGATGTATGGCCTGCACATGCGGCGTATCAGCGCAGTCTATGCCCACCTGTCAGTGGCTTTTTTGCAGATAACTTTCTTGCATTTATTTATTTATGTACATAATTCCACAAATAAAATGAAAAAGATGCAACCGGTGTAGATTGAACCTATAATCCCGAGCTAATAGCCTGGCATGGATGGCCACGAGACCAAGGATGGTTCGCATTTAAATGGGACAACTGTAGTGTATACTAGCTGATAGCTGCGCGGCGGCACGCCGCGCCTTACTTATTGGCAGTGATATATGTTGTTGTATAGTAAGTAAATATTCTTATGTTGATGATTCTTTTTTCAAAAAAGAGATTGGCACGTTTAGTTCGGCATTCATTTTTATGGGATGGTGATCAAAGGAATGGAGAAAATATTGGTTGGCTATTTTGATCGATGAGATAAATGGAATTTTCTATAGTTTTGGCTCTCTTCCCTTTAAACTTGGGCGGAGTGTATGCATGTTATATGAGACATATGTGGATCGAGTCCTTATACATGAGGTTTGATATGTGGATCAAGCTCAAAACATGTGTTATCGATGCACACGTGTTACATATTCATGTGAAGGATGATGATACGATTTGTGTAGCTTGTGGTACAATGGGTTCTTTTTATAGATATTGTTCGATCTCGAATGTTCTAGCCTAAGGGAGATGGTGCTAAAATAGGGATTCGTTGTGTCATGCGGCATTGCATTGTTTCTGTATGTTGTTTTTATGTGGACTAAAATAATAATAACCTTGGAGCTATCTGGATGCTATGTGGACATGAGGAAATAGAGTGCAATACATAAAGGAAAAAGAGGATTTTATTTCTTATGGCGATAGAGTAGATGTTCTACAGTGTTCTGGTTTTCCTCCGTGATAATGTAGTACATAACTTGACCGAATTATTGAACTTGGTTGCGTGCTAGTGTTGGGCCAGTATATGGATTGTAGGATCATTGGTAGCTGGGTGTTCCGAGCACATGTGATACAATCTAATATGTCGTTTAGGTACAGGTGATACAGTCAAATCTTTATTGGGTTACATTGCATCACATTGGGTTACACTGCATCTTTTTATAGATACAGTCAGGAATTCGAGAACATGTCAAGTTTATTTATTGATGTCATTGCACCCTTGTGTATTTAGTAGGAGGTCGATGAGTTTAAATAAGGTTAGCTACACGCTGCTTGTGAAGTGTGCAGAACGGTATCTTTTGTGCAGAACCATACAATATTGCAAATCTGTTCAACAATTCCTCAAATGCACACATGCAAAGAAAACAACAGATGACCATCAATGCCAAGTTAGGAAATGTGTGAACCATCAATAATTAGGGTGAATGAGCAGAAGCTTGCCTTGTTTCAAAAGAGACACAAAATAATGATACAGAATGGCGATGAACATCCATAAAGGTTTTAGGAGTGACAATGACATCATTTACAAAATCTTACATCGAAATAAAACTATATTGATAATCATGCCTAAAAGGTTAGGCAAAATCTGGTTTTTGCTACTCTTAAGTTATTTGTTGGAAAAAAAGGAAAATAGTTGCAACCAAACGTCATTGAACTGATGGAGTGACATATGAGAACACCCTCCCAACAGAACATTCTTACAAAGAGGATGTTCATTTTTCAGACTTTTCTTGCAGAGCCCGTGTAAGCTCCCAATCTTCTAAATGATCATCAATACCTGGTTCATAAAAAAATGACATAACATTAAAATGGTGCTTTCTATCAACTCTTCATTTTTACAGCCTCCTTAACCTACAACTGCTATTCCAAGATAGGCAATTTAATGACTCATACAACCAGACAATAGAATATAAATTAGAGAGTATCAGAACTGGTTTAGATTGGATAATACAAACCTAGTGTTTTCCTTCATTTGATCTTTCTCTGTAAAGAATAGTACAATAGTGTGATCAACAATGAAATAATTAAATAAGGGGCAGCTAAAACTCAGTCGACTGAGACTTTACGAAGTCTCGATCGACGAGATAAGCTGTCCAGTTTCATCGACCTGTTTCAATCGCTGATGTATTCTTCTTTTTCAAAACGCACTAGGCCTTCTGCTACTTGGGTTGTGGGTTGTGGCTTGAGGCCCTTTTTTGTGCTTGTCTGTCTGTTTTTATATTCTCGTAGTCGTCCCATGTAAATCTTTGTATGTTTTTTCTTCTTTTTTGCTGGGTTGTGTGCACTGTGTATGTACAGAAGAGAAAAGTTTTGTTTTGAACACACAGAAGAAGAAAGTTAATCGGGCAGATGACTCTATGTTTATGTATACAGTATACATGTGTACTTGTATTTTCATTTTCGATTTTTTATCTTTCTTTTTTAGGAAATATGGAACATTTTATACTTTTTAGGAACCTACATTTTGACACCGCATGAACAATTTTTATTCTCACATGTTGTTGTCTTATTTTTTTATTCTGAGATGTGGTTGCCTTTTCTACATGACTTTTGTTTTATTTCCTTATTTGTATCCTGTATTTTTTTCTTTTTTTACTTTGTTTCTCCGTGTATTACCCAAAAACAAATTTTTATTGTGTTTATATGCTATGTGTTTTTTTTTTCACAGGCATACCTTTGTAAAGTTGCATGCCTCACACTAGGCATGCAATCGCAGGTGTCACCCTCGATCGCAGAATCGACCTTTTGTTTTGTCGGAGAACAGTGGAAGAGGGGGGGAGAAGTTGCATGTTTGTCACTAAGCATGCAATTGCAAATGTCGCCCTCAATCGCAGAATGCATCTCCACACAAGCGATCGCAATTGACTTTCGTTCTATCGATGGGCGGCGGGGAGGGTAGTTGCATGCCTCAGACTAGGCATGCAACTGCAAGTGTCGCCCTTGATCGCAATCTGCATGTCTACCCACCCGGTTGCAACTAATATTTTTCTTATGTCGGAGGACATCTAAAGGGGGGGTTGCATGTATGACTGTAGGCACACATCGCAAGTTTCGCCTAAACTGCAATTGTATGGCTACCCATCCGACTTCAATTGTCCTTTGTTTCGTTGGAGGGGTGGCGAGGGGAGTTGCATGTTTGACACTAGGCATGCAACTGCAAGTGTCGCCTCGAGGGAAACTGCATGTCAACGCACCCGACTGCAACTGACCTTTGTTTTGTCGGTGGGTGGCGGGAGAGGGAGGTGGGTAGTTGCATGTCTAACGCTAGGCACACAACTGCAAGTGTCACCCTCAATTGCAACCGACGCTTGTTTTGCCGGAGGGCGGTGGGAGAGGGACACTTGCAGTTAATTTGCTCCTTTTCCTCTTTAATATGATTTTCATTTCCCATTAGTAGAAATACATTTCCTTGCGTGTATATAAATACTTTAAAATACATGTTTAGGTTTCTTTTAATAATTAGTGAGCACTTTTCGAATATGCGGTGAACATTTTTTTAATATGCGATGAACAATTTTCTAGAATTTTCATGCAATTCTTAATAGATGTCCATGCATTTAAAAAATTGTCCATATTTGAAAAACATATTTCATATTTCTTTTAAACTGTCCATAAAATTGAAAACTGTTCACGGTTCTTAAAACATGCTCATGTAATTTTTAGAAAATGCTCACATACTTTTTTAAAAATTGTTCGTGCAACAAAAGTGATGTATATACTGTATATACCTATGCATTTGACCTTTGTCCTTCTGTACTTCAACAACAGCAAGCAACAACTTCATAGCTCGTGGGCAAGCAATAGCAAGCACAAAAATATTTTTTTTCTTCAACATCTTTTCTTTGCGTTCAAATACTTTGTATTTTTTCATGAATGAAAGAATTACAATAAGTTACATGCCCATATAAAAATAATACAAGCATCCATCGTATTGCATATACAAGATTCTTTCCGGCAAAAAGTAATGCTATGATTTGAACAAATTTTTACCTCACTCGTTGAGGTTGTAGTTGGATAGCAAAACACATATTATATTTGCAGTCGACAGCCCAAGTACAAGAAGAAGAAAAGATCTGGCAACAAAGCAACAGATCACAGGGGAAAAAGACGAGATAAAAGCCCAATAGAAGTACAAAGCCAGCCCATAGCAAAAAAAACATGCAAACAGTTCCATAAACAAAGCAGGCCTGGTTTTGTATATATCTTGATGTCATATACGTATGCTTGATGTCATCACCATCGAGACTTCTGAAAGTCTCAATCGATCGGCACTGAACAAACCCATTAAACAAAGCAACATTCGGTGACTTATATAAAAAATACAATATGGCACCTAATATTCAGGAACCATCATGAGTTTGCTTCTGATACGAAACAAAGAGCTATATACTCGAGTTACTAAGAAACACAGTAGTGTATCTACACCATCCGTATACGGATCTAGTATGAGACCATCACCTAGCTACTACACGCATGCATCAAGCCCACACATCGCGCATGCAGCAGCAGCTCGTAAGCCCTGCACACACGCGACGCAATAGCCCGAGCAAGCAAGAAGCACGCCGCACACAACGAATGCGCGGCAGCAGGGCGCACGGCAAGAGAGCGAGGAGAAGACAGTCGTGCACTCACCGTCGTGCAGTTCAAGTGGAGGCGAATCGACAGGAAGCTGAAGAACCCTTTGTGAGGGTTTCCGCGCTGATATACTGGAGGCAACTGATCCTCACTGCGACCTCACGGGCCGGAAACGACAGGGTGCCGAAGATAGGCGCGGGGTCGACACGACGGCTGCGAGCTCGAGATGCATGCGGGCTGGGTGAGCTCGCGGTCGGAGTTCTGCATCCCGGACAGACATGACCTCGGCTCTCCTGCATGCGCCATCGTCTCTATACTCTCCTCTCCACGCCATGTCTGCGGTTGCCGCCGACACCGCGTGTCACCGGTGGCGCATGCAGGAGCTTCTCTAGTCTCGACTCTCGACTCTCGACTCGAGTCCTTCTGCGGACAACCAGAGCTCCTCCACCACGCAGGCCACGGGCGGCGAGCCGCCCATCCACGGCATGTCCTCGAAAGTACCCATCCAACCTCCCTCCTCAAATCGCTGCCGTCGCGCTGGCGCCAGACGCCCACTCGCCATCGGCGGCCACACAAACCACCGCCGTCCTGTGAGGCTGCGCGTCGTCTATTATCACGTCCAATGCACGCCAGCAAGCAAGCTGGTTTCCTCCGCCGTGGATGCTCGCGCCTGAGAGTGAGAGGGCCTGCTGCTCCTCAAAGCTGCGACCGATCCTCACCAGGCCCGACCGGTGCCGCAAAGAAGGTTGACTGGGAGGAGGAGCCAAGAGCAGCTGCAGGGCATCGCCGACGGACAGGACGTGGCGGCGACGGCTACTACATGTGAAGCCGAGCTTCTGGTTGTAGGGAAGAAGGCCAACATAGGAGCAACCTCCAATGGCGACCACCATGCTACAGAGGGGGACTTCCTGGAGAGCATGGCAGAGATAGTCACGACCAAGGACGACGTCCGAGTGTCGTAGCGGGGCCTCAAGGAGCTTCTCGCGTGTTACCTCGTTGTCAATGCTGCTGAGCACCACCGCGCCATCGTCACCGACTTCCGGCACGCCTGGCTCGACGACACGACCAACATATGCTGCCACCGAACTCTGGCTGCTTGGCCTCCACCCTGCCCATCCTGCTGTCGCTCTCCACAAATCGGTGCTGATAGAAGTGGTGGAGAATAGAGAAAGATAGAGATACAACTGCGTCAGTGGAGATGCGGCGATTGCCCTTCATCGAAGGCAGGGGGCTCTTTATACGCGTATAAAGGCAGTGGAGGATCTGGCGGGAACCCTCTTCGAGAGTGCACGATCGAGGGCGGCAAGGCGGCGCTGCATTGGAAATCGAGAGTTGGAAAGAAAAGCGATAGAGAGAACCGACACGTATACCTATCAGGAAGCCTCCACACAACTTATGCTGTCAAAATTAAAAGATGGATATCTCAACTGAGGACACGTACGTAAAACAACAACCGCATGCGAACAAAAGCCAGCAAATCACAAAAGCCCTAGCACATGCAAATTTTTTCCAACCAACAGACATGGTTAAATCAAACTCGTAATAAGCAGAGCTGCCAGTTCGTTCGTGTACTATTCAAGTTTTAACTTGCGGTACTTTGTCAGACTTGTTTTATTCATTCTACGACAAGTGAAAGATCTAGCTTCAGTTACAAGAATTTGATTATCAAATGTGTCACCGTGTTCCTAACAAAGTACGTACAGTACCAGCCTTTGTATCAGTGTATGTATGTTTCTCTTCATGCTCTGCCTTTTCACGGCCGACGTGCAGCCTGATTGATGATTGTTCTGATCGCCTGATCTGCAACACGATGCGCCGTGCGCTGCGTTGTCGAGACTACATACGTTTTGAGAGGTGTGCATCGAGTTTCAAATTGGCATGGCATCGTCGCCTCAGGTGTATTCTGTAAGCAATTTTGTGCGGCTTCTGAATTTTGACAAAGGAAACAAATATCTGGATGCCAAAAATGCAAGCGCAACCAGTGAAGACGAGCTCAAGCAATCACTCGGTGAGCACCACTACGGACGAACCAGGAATCTTGGTAGAGAGGGGCCAATATAAGAGGTAAAATGTTGGAGGGCCCAAATATATAAATCTTGAGCATCTTCGCTAACAACACAGGGTGTTAAAAAAAAAAAACTACAGTGGTGTCAATACGAGGTCGCGCTGGCTCTGTCCTTGAGCCCACCAAACCAAATTCCTCTTTGTAAAATAAAACAAACCAAATTCCCTTTGTGCCACCACCCCACTTACTAACGAGCAAATATATATGTGCCGTCCGCACAACACTCCACCACCACGACCTGATTCTCTAATTTCTGGGAGCAGAACGGTGATGGCGCCCGCCTGTGGTTGAGGATTGGGAGGTGCACCGTGATATAGCCCACGAGGCCGCGCCTGTGCCCATGCCTGTGATTTAATCCATTGGGCCTCGGTCATGGCCTCTAAGAAGCTCGAGGATGAGCCTGCGAACGATGGTGGTGGTCTCCTCCACGGAGTTGAGCACCATGTGGTCTAGCCCATTGGCATAGTCAAATCTGAGCTATGTCATGACTCGGCCATGGAGGTGCGTGCATAGCCCTCGGCGCTTGGGAATGAATTGTGTAATGAGGACAAAAATGACGTTGTCGATGGCTGGAGCTAGGAACGAAGACGGAGCTTGTGGGCGCAGATGAGGCGAGCAAGAGGGGATAAAAGAGAGGAGTCAATTACACCGATGGTGCTAGAACTTGACGCAAACTTTGATGCTACAAGTTCGGCATACATTAAAGAGTCAATATCAGTGGAAGTCATAGAACTTGCGCTTGATGTGCAATTTGGTTCTAAAATTTGTAAAATACGGAATTGTGGTCGCTTAACTTGTCTCAGCTTGCAAATACGGTGCTTTCTACCATATCCGGGCGTATGGCCTGGACAAGTGACCTGCCAGCGCAGCCTAGGCCCACCTATAAGTGGCTTTTTGCAGATAACTTTCATTCATTTGTTTATTTACCCACAAAATTCCACAAAAAGAAAAAAGAAAAAGATGGCGATGTATGGCCTGCACATGCGGCGTATCAGCGCAGTCTAGGCCCACCTGTCAGTGGCTTTTTTGCAGATAACTTTCTTGCATTTATTTATTTATGTACATAATTCCACAAATAAAATGAAAAAGATGCAACCGGTGTAGATTGAACCTATAATCCCGAGCTAATAGCCTGGCATGGATGGCCACGAGACCAAGGATGGTTCGCATTTAAATGGGACAACTGTAGTGTATACTAGTTGATAGCGTGGCGGCACGCCGCGCCTTTACTTATTGGCAGTGATATATGTTGTTGTATAGTAAGTAAATATTCTTATGTTGATGATTCTTTTTCAAAAAAGAGATTGGCACGTTTAGTTCGGCATTCATTTTTATGGGATGGTGATCAAAGGAATGGAGAAAATATTGGTTGGCTATTTTGATCGATGAGATAAATGGAATTTTCTATAGTTTTGGCTCTCTTCCCTTTAAACTTGGGCGGAGTGTATGCATGTTATATGAGACATATGTGGATCGAGTCCTTATACATGAGGTTTGATATGTGGATCAAGCTCAAAACATGTGTTATCGATGCACACGTGTTACATATTCATGTGAAGGATGATGATACGATTTGTGTAGCTTGTGGTACAATGGGTTCTTTTTATAGATATTGTTCGATCTCGAATGTTCTAGCCTAAGGGAGATGGTGCTAAAATAGGGATTCGTTGTGTCTGCGGCATTGCATTGTTTCTGTATGTTGTTTTTTATGTGGACTAAAATAATAATAACCTTGGAGCTATACGGATGCTATGTGGACATGAGGAAATAGAGTGCAATACATAAAGGAAAAAAGAGGATTTTATTTCTTATGGCGATAGAGTAGATGTTCTACAGTGTTCTGGTTTTCCCTCCGTGATAATGTAGTACATAACTTGACCGAATTATTGAACTTGGTTGCGTGCTGGTGTTGGGCCAGTATATGGATTGTAGGATCATTGGTAGCTGGGTGTTCCGAGCACATGTGATACAATATAATATGTCGTTTAGGTACAGGTGATACAGTCAAATCTTTATTGGGTTACATTGCATCACATTGGGTTACACTGCATCTTTTTTATAGATACAGTCAGGAATTCGAGAACATGTCAAGTTTATTTATTGATGTCATTGCACCCTTTGTGTATTTAGTAGGAGGTCGATGAGTTTAAATAAGGTTAGCTACACGCTGCTTGTGAAGTGTGCAGAACGGTATCTTTTGTGCAGAAACATACAATATTGCAAATCTGTTCAACAATTCCTCAAATGCACACATGCAAAGAAAACAACAGATGACCATCAATGCCAAGTTAGGAAATGTGTGTGAACCATCAATAATTAGGGTGAATGAGCAGAAGCTTGCCTTGTTTCAAAAGAGACACAAAATAATGATACAGAATGGCGATGAACATCCATAAAGGTTTTAGGAGTGACAATGACATCATTTACAAAATCTTACATCGAAATAAAACTATATTGATAATCATGCCTAAAAGGTTAGGCAAAATCTGGTTTTTGCTACTCTTAAGTTATTTGTTGGAAAAAAAGGAAAATAGTTGCAACCAAACGTCATTGAACTGATGGAGTGACATATGAGAACACCCCTCCCAACAGAACATTCTTACAAAGAGGATGTTCATTTTTCAGACTTTCTTGCAGAGCCCGTGTAAGCTCCCAATCTTCTAAATGATCATCAATACCTGGTTCATAAAAAAAATGACATAACATTAAAATGGTGCTTTCTATCAACTCTTCATTTTTTACAGCCTCCTTAACCTACAACTGCTATTCCAAGATAGGCAATTTAATGACTCATACAACCAGACAATAGAATATAAATTAGAGAGTATCAGAACTGGTTTAGATTGGATAATACAAACCTAGTGTTTTCCTTCATTTGATCTTTCTCTGTAAAGAATAGTACAATAGTGTGATCAACAATGAAATAATTAAATAAGGGGAACGCTAAAACTCAGTCGACTGAGACTTTCACGAAGTCTCAATGACGAGATAAGCTGTCCAGTTTCATCGACCTATTTCAATCGCTGATGTATTCTTGTTTTTCAAAACGCACTAGGCCTTCCGCTACTTGGGTTGTGGGCTGTGGCTTGAGGCCCTTTTTGTGCTTGTCTGTCTGTTTTTATATTCTCGTAGTCGTCCCATGTAAATCTTTGTATGTTTTTTCTTCTTTTTTGCTGGGTTGTGTGCACTGTGTATGTACAAAAGAGAAAAGTTTTGTTTTGAACACACAGAAGAAGAAAGTTAATCGGGCAGATGACTCTATGTTTATGTATACAGTATACATGTGTACTTGTATTTTCATTTTCGAGTTTTTATCTTTCTTTTTTAGGAAATATGGAACATTTTATACTTTTTAGGAACCTACATTTTGACACCGCATGAACAATTTTTATTCTCACATGTTGTTGTCTTATTTTTTTATTCTGAGATGTGGTTGCCTTTTCTACATGACTTTTGTTTTATTTCCTTATTTGTATCCTGTCTATATTTTTTTCTTTTTTTACTTTGTTTCTCCGTGTATTACCCAAAAACAAATTTTTATTGTGTTTATATGCTATGTGTTTTTTTTTCACAGGCATACACTGTAAAGTTGCATGCCTCACACTAGGCATGCAACTGCAGGTGTCACCCTCGACTGCAACTGACCTTTGTTTTGTCGGAGAACAGTGGAAGAGGGGGGGGAGTAGTTGCATGTTTGTCACTAAGCATGCAATTGCAAATGTCGCCCTCAACTGCAACTGCATGTCCACACAAGCGACTGCAATTGACTTTCGTTCTATCGATGGGCGGCAGGAGGGGGTAGTTGCATGCCTCAGACTAGGCATGCAACTGCAAGTGTCGTCCTTGACTGCAACTGCATGTCTACCCACCCGGTTGCAACTAATATTTTTCTTATGTCGGAGGACATCCGGAGGGGGGGTTGCATGTATGATTGTAGGCACACAACCGCAAGCCTCGCCCCAAACTGCAATTGTATGGCTACCCATCCGACTTCAATTGTCCTTTGTTTCGTTGGAGGGGTGGCGAGAGGGGGAGTTGCATGTTTGACACTAGGCATGCAACTGCAAGTGTCGCCCTCGAGTGAAACTGCATGTCAACGCACCCGACTGCAACTGACCTTTGTTTTGTCGGTGGGTGGCGGGAGAGGGGAGGGTGGGTAGTTGCATGTCTAACGCTAGGCACACAACTGCAAGTGTCACCCTCAATTGCAACCGACGCTTGTTTTGCCGGAGGCGGTGGGAGAGGGACACTTGCAGTTAATTTGCTCCTTTTCCTCTTTAATATGATTTTCATTTCCCATTAGTAGAAATACATTTCCTTGCGTGTATATAAATACTTTAAAAATACATGTTTAGGTTTCTTTTAATAATTAGTGAGCACTTTTCGAATATGCGGTGAACATTTTTTTAATATGCGATGAACAATTTTCTAGAATTTTCATGCAATTCTTAATAGATGTCCATGCATTTAAAAAATTGTCCATATTTGAAAAACATATTTCATATTTCTTTTAAACTGTCCATAAAATTGAAAACTGTTCACGGTTCTTAAAACATGCTCATGTAATTTTTAGAAAATGCTCACATACTTTTTTAAAAATTGTTCGTGCAACAAACGTGATGTATATACTGTATATACCTATGCATTTGACCTTTGTCCTTCTGTACTTCAACAACAGCAAGCAACAACTTCATAGCTCGTGGGCAAGCAATAGCAAGCACAAAATTTTTTTTTCTTCAACATCTTTTCTTTGTGTTCAAATACTTTGTATTTTTTCATGAATGAAAGAATTACAATAAGTTACATGCCCATATAAAAAATAATACAAGCATCCATCGTATTGCATATACAAGATTCTTTCCGGCAAAAAGTAATGCTATGATTTGAACAAATTTTTTACCTCACTCGTTGAGGTTGTAGCTGGATAGCAAAACACATATTATATTTGCAGTCGTACAGCCCAAGTACAAGAAGAAGAAAAGATCTGGCAACAAAGCAACAGATCATTGGGGAAAAGACGAGATAAAAGCCCAATAGAAGTACAAAGCCAGCCCATAGCAAAAAAAACATGCAAACAGTTCCATAAACAAAGCAGGCCTGGTTTTGTATATATGCTGATGTCGTATATATCTTGATGTCATCAGTCCATCGAGATTATGAAAGTCTCAATGATCGAACCTAGACAAAACCCATTAAACAAAGCAACATTCGGTGACGTATATAAAAAATACAATATGGCACCTAATATTCAGGAACCATCATGAGTTTGCTTCTGATACGAAACAAAGAGCTATATACTCGAGTTACTAAGAAACACAGTAGTGTATCTACACCATCCGTATACGGATCTAGTATGAGACCATCACCTAGCTACTACACGCATGCATCAAGCCCACACATCGCGCATGCAGCAGCAGCTCGTAAGCCCTGCACACACGCGACGCAATAGCCCCAGCAAGCAAGAAGCACGCCGCACACAACGAATGCGCGGCAGCAGGGCGCACGGCAAGAGAGCGAGGAGAAGACAGTCGTGCGCTCACCGTCGTGCAGTTCAAGTGGAGGCGAATCGACAGGAAGCTGAAGAACCCTTTGTGAGGGTTTCCGCGCTGATATACTGGAGGCAACTGATCCTCACTGCGACCTCACGGGCCGGAAACGACAGGGTGCCGAAGATAGGCGCGGGGTCGACACGACGGCTGTGAGCTCGAGATGCATGCGGGCTGGGTGAGCTCGCGGTCGGAGTTCTGCATCCCGGACAGACATGACCTCGGCTCTCCTGCATGCGCCATCGTCTGTACTCTCCTCTCCACGCCATGTCTGCGGTTGCCGCCGACACCGCGTGTCACCGGTGGCGCATGCAGGAGCTTCTCTAGTCTCGACTCTCGACTCTCGACTCGAGTCCTTCTGCGGACAACCAGAGCTCCTCCACCACGCAGGCCACGGCGGCGAGCCGCCCATCCACGGCATGTCCTCAGAAAGTACCCATCCAACCTCCCTCCCTCAAATCGCTGCCGTCTGCTGGCGCAAGATCGCCCACTCTCGCCATCGGCTTCGTCACACAAACCACCGCCGTCCTGTGAGGCTGCGCGTCGTCTATTATCACGTCCAATGCACGCCAGCAAGCAAGCTGGTTTCCTCCGCCGTGGATGCTCGCGCCTGAGAGTGAGAGGGCCTGCTGCTCCTCAAAGCTGCGACCGATCCTCACCAGGCTCGACCGGTGCCGCAAAGAAGGTTGACTGGGAGGAGGAGCCAAGAGCAGCTGCAGGGCATCGCCGACGGACAGGACGTGGCGGCGACGGCTACTACATGTGAAGCCGAGCTTCTGGTTGTAGGGAAGAAGGCCAACATAGGAGCAACCTCAATGGCGACCACCATGCTACAGAGGGGACTTCCTGGAGAGCATGGCAGAGATAGTCACGACCAGGGACGGCGTCCGAGTGTCGTAGCAGAACCTCAAGGAGCTTCTCGCGTGTTACCTCGTTGTCAATGCTGCTGAGCACCACCGCGCCATCGTCACCGACTTCCGGCGCGCCTGGCTCGACGACACGACCAACATATGCTGCCACCGAACTCTGGCTGCTTGGCCTCCACCCTGCCCATCCTGTTGTCGCTCTCCACAAATCGGTGCTGATAGAAGTGGTGGAGAATAGAGAAAGATAGAGATACAACTGCGTCAGTGGAGATGCGGCGATTGCCCTTCATCGAAGGCAGGGGGCTCTTTATACGCGTATAAAGGCAGTGGAGGATCTGGCGGGAACCCTCTTCGAGAGTGCACGATCGAGGGCGGCAAGGCGGCGCTGCATTGGAAATCGAGAGTTGGAAAGAAAAGCGATGGAGAGAACCGACACGTATACCTATCAGGAAGCCTCCACACAACTTATGCTGTCAAAATTAAAAGATGGATATCTCAACTGAGGACACGTACGTAAAACAACAACCGCATGCGAACAAAAGCCAGCAAATCACAAAAGCCCTAGCACATGCAGATTTTTTCCAACCAACAGACATGGTTAAATCAAACTCGTAATAAGCAGAGCTGCCAGTTCGTTCGTGTACTATTCAAGTTTTAACTTGCGGTACTTTGTCAGACTTGTTTTATTCATTCTACGACATGTGAAAGATCTAGCTTCAGTTACAAGAATTTGATTATCAAATGTGTCACCGTGTTCCTAACAAAGTACGTACAGTACCAGCCTTTGTATCAGTGTATGTATGTTTCTCTTCATGCTCTGCCTTTTCACGGCCGACGTGCAGCCTGATTGACGATTGTTCTGATCGCCTGATCTGCAACACGATGCGCTGTGCGCTGCGTTGTCGAGACTACATACGTTTTGAGAGGTGTGCATCGAGTTTCAAATTGGCATGGCATCGTCGCCTCAGGTGTATTCTGTAAGCAATTTTGTGCGGCTTCTGAATTTTGACAAAGGAAACAAATATCTGGATGCCAAAAATGCAAGCGCAACCAGTGAAGACGAGCTCAAGCAATCACTCGGTGAGCACCACTACGGACGAACCAGGAATCTTGGTAGAGAGGGGCCAATATAAGAGGTAAAATGTTGGAGGGGCCCAAATATATAAATCTTGAGCATCTTCGGCTAACAACACAGGGGTGTTCAAAAAAAACTACACAGTGGTGTCAATACGAGGTCAGCGCCTGGCTCTGTCCTTGAGCCCACCAAACCAAATTCCTCTTTGTAAAATAAAACAAACCAAATTCCCTTTGTGCCACCACCCCACTTACTAACGAGCAAATATATATGTGCCGTCCGCACAACACTCCACCACCACGACCTGATTCTCTAATTTCTGGGAGCAGAAACGGCTGATGGCGCCCGCTTCAGGGTTGAGGATTGGGAGGGGGTGCACCGGTGATATAGCCCACGAGGCTGCGCCTGTGCCCATGCCTATGACGAATCCATTGGGCCTCGGTCATGGCCTCTAAGAAGATCGAGGATGAGCCTGCGAACGATGGTGGTGGTCTCCTCCACGGAGTTGAGCACCATGTGGTCTAGCCCATTGACATAGTCAAATCTAAGCTATGTCATGACTCGGCCATGGAGGTGCGTGCATAGCCCTCGGCGCTTGGGAATGAATTGTGTAATGAGGACAAAAAATGACGTTGTCGATGGCTGGAGCTAGGAACGAAGACGGAGCTTGTGGCGCAGATGAGGCAGAGCAAGAGGGGGATAAAAGAGAGGAGTCAATTACACCGATGATGCTAGAACTTGACGCAAACTTTGATGCTACAAGTTCGGCATACATTAAAGAGTCAATATCAGTGGAAGTCATAGAACTTGCGCTTGATGTGCAATTTGGATCTAAAATTTGTAAAATACGGAATTGTGGTCGCTTAACTTGTCTCAGCTTGCAAATACGGTGCTTTCTACCATATCCGGGCGTATGGCCTGGACAAGTGACCTGCCAGCGCAGCCTAGGCCCACCTATAAGTGGCTTTTTTGCAGATAACTTTCATTCATTTGTTTATTTACCCACAAAATTCCACAAAAGAAAAAAAGAAAAAGATGGCGATGTATGGCCTGCACATGCGGCGTATCAGCGCATGATCTAGGCCCACCTGTCAGTGGCTTTTTGCAGATAACTTTCTTGCATTTATTTATTTATGTACATAATTCCACAAATAAAATGAAAAAGATGCAACCGTGTAGATTGAACCTATAATCCCGAGCTAATAGCCTGGCATGGATGGCCACGAGACCAAGGATGGTTCGCATTTAAATGGGACAACTGTAGTGTATACTAGCTGATAGCTGCGCGGCGGCACGCCGCGCCTTACTTATTGGCAGTGATATATGTTGTTGTATAGTAAGTAAATATTCTTATGTTGATGATTCTTTTTTCAAAAAAGAGATTGGCACGTTTAGTTCGGCATTCATTTTTTATGGGATGGTGATCAAAGGAATGGAGAAAATATTGGTTGGCTATTTTGATCGATGAGATAAATGGAATTTTCTATAGTTTTGGCTCTCTTCCCTTTAAACTTGGGCGGAGTGTATGCATGTTATATGAGACATATGTGGATCGAGTCCTTATACATGAGGTTTGATATGTGGATCAAGCTCAAAACATGTGTTATCGATGCACACGTGTTACATATTCATGTGAAGGATGATGATACGATTTGTGTAGCTTGTGGTACAATGGGTTCTTTTTATAGATATTGTTCGATCTCGAATGTTCTAGCCTAAGGGAGATGGTGCTAAAATAGGGATTCGTTGTGTCTGCGGCATTGCATTGTTTCTGTATGTTGTTTTTTATGTGGACTAAAATAATAATAACCTTGGAGCTATCACGGATGCTATGTGGACATGAGGAAATAGAGTGCAATACATAAAGGAAAAAAGAGGATTTTATTTCTTATGGCGATAGAGTAGATGTTCTACAGTGTTCTGGTTTTCCCTCCGTGATAATGTAGTACATAACTTGACCGAATCATTGAACTTGGTTGCGTGCTGGTGTTGGGCCAGTATATGGATTGTAGGATCATTGGTAGCTGGGTGTTCCGAGCACATGTGATACAATCTAATATGTCGTTTAGGTACAGGTGATACAGTCAAATCTTTATTGGGTTACATTGCATCACATTGGGTTACACTGCATCTTTTTATAGCTACAGTCAGGAATTCGAGAACATGTCAAGTTTATTTATTGATGTCATTGCACCCTTGTGTATTTAGTAGGAGGTCGATGAGTTTAAATAAGGTTAGCTACACGCTGCTTGTGAAGTGTGCAGAACGGTATCTTTTGTGCAGAACCATACAATATTGCAAATCTGTTCAACAATTCCTCAAATGCACACATGCAAAGAAAACAACAGATGACCATCAATGCCAAGTTAGGAAATGTGTGTGAACCATCAATAATTAGGGTGAATGAGCAGAAGCTTGCCTTGTTTCAAAAGAGACACAAAATAATGATACAGAATGGCGATGAACATCCATAAAGGTTTTAGGAGTGACAATGACATCATTTACAAAATCTTACATCGAAATAAAACTATATTGATAATCATGCCTAAAAGGTTAGGCAAAATCTGGTTTTTGCTACTCTTAAGTTATTTGTTGGAAAAAAGGAAAATAGTTGCAACCAAACGTCATTGAACTGATGGAGTGACATATGAGAACACCCTCCCAACAGAACATTCTTACAAAGAGGATGTTCATTTTTCAGACTTTCTTGCAGAGCCCGTGTAAGCTCCCAATCTTCTAAATGATCATCAATACCTGGTTCATAAAAAAAATGACATAACATTAAAATGGTGCTTTCTATCAACTCTTCATTTTTTACAGCCTCCTTAACCTACAACTGCTATTCCAAGATAGGCAATTTAATGACTCATACAACCAGACAATAGAATATAAATTAGAGAGTATCAGAACTGGTTTAGATTGGATAATACAAACCTAGTGTTTTCCTTCATTTGATCTTTCTCTGTAAAGAATAGTACAATAGTGTGATCAACAATGAAATAATTAAATAAGGGGCAGCTAAAACTCAGTCGACTGAGACTTTCTGAAGTCTCAGTCGACGAGATAAGCTGTCCAGTTTCATCGACCTATTTCAATCGCTGATGTATTCTTGTTTTTCAAAACGCACTAGGCCTTCCGCTACTAGGGTTGTGGGCTGTGGCTTGAGGCCCTTTTTTTGTGCTTGTCTGTCTGTTTTTATATTCTCGTAGTCGTCCCATGTAAATCTTTGTATGTTTTTTCTTCTTTTTTGCTGGGTTGTGTGCACTGTGTATGTACAAAAGAGAAAAGTTTTGTTTTGAACACACAGAAGAAGAAAGGTAATCGGGCAGATGACTCTATGTTTATGTATACAGTATACATGTGTACCTGTATTTTCATTTTCGATTTTTTATCTTTCTTTTTTAGGAAATATGGAACATTTTATACTTTTTAGGAACCTACATTTTGACACCGCATGAACAATTTTTATTCTCACATGTTGTTGTCTTATTTTTTTATTCTGAGATGTGGTTGCCTTTTCTACATGACTTTTGTTTTATTTCCTTATTTGTATCCTGTCTATATTTTTTTGTTTTTTTACTTTGTTTCTCCGTGTATTACCCAAAAACAAATTTTTATTGTGTTTATATGCTATGTGTTTTTTTTTCACAGGCATACACTGTAAAGTTGCATGCCTCACACTAGGCATGCAACTGCAGGTGTCACCCTCGACTGCAACTGACCTTTGTTTTGTCGGAGAACAGTGGAAGAGGGGGGGGGGGAGTAGTTGCATGTTTGTCACTAAGCATGCAATTGCAAATGTCGCCCTCAATCGCAACTGCATGTCCACACAAGCGATCGCAATTGACTTTCGTTCTATCGATGGGCGGCGGGGAGGGTAGTTGCATGCCTCAGACTAGGCATGCAACTGCAAGTGTCGTCCTGACTGCAATCGCATGTCTACCCACCCGGTTGCAACTAATATTTTTCTTATGTCGGAGGACATCCGGAGGGGGTTGCATGTATGTTGTAGGCACACAACTGCAAGTTTCGCCCCAAACTGCAATTGTATGGCTACCCATCCGACTTCAATTGTCCTTTGTTTACGTTGGAGGGGTGGCGAGAGGGGAGTTGCATGTTTGACACTAGGCATGCAACTGCAAGTGTCGCCTCGAGTGAAATCAAGCATGTCAACGCACCCGACTGCAACTGACCTTTGTTTTGTCGGTGGGTGGCGGGAGAGGGGAGGGTGGGTAGTTGCATGTCTAACGCTAGGCACACAACTGCAAGTGTCACCCTCAATTGCAACCGACGCTTGTTTTGCCGGAGGGCGGTGGGAGAGGGACACTTGCAGTTAATTTGCTCCTTTTCCTCTTTAATATGATTTTCATTTCCCATTAGTAGAAATACATTTCCTTGCGTGTATATAAATACTTTAAAAATACATGTTTAGGTTTCTTTTAATAATTAGTGAGCACTTTTGAATATGCGGTGAACATTTTTTAATATCACGATGAACAATTTTCTAGAATTTTCATGCAATTCTTAATAGATGTCCATGCATTTAAAAAATTGTCCATATTTGAAAAACATATTTCATATTTCTTTTAAACTGTCCATAAAATTGAAAACTGTTCACGGTTCTTAAAACATGCTCATGTACTTTTTAGAAAATGCTCACATACTTTTAAAAATTGTTCGTGCAACAAAAGTGATGTATATACTGTATATACCTATGCATTTGACCTTTGTCCTTCTGTACTTCAACAACAGCAAGCAACAACTTCATAGCTCGTGGGCAAGCAATAGCAAGCACAATTTTTTTTTTCTTCAACATCTTTTCTTTGTGTTCAAATACTTTGTATTTTTTCATGAATGAAAGAATTACAATAAGTTACATGCCCATATAAAAAATAATACAAGCATCCATCGTATTGCATATACAAGATTCTTTCCGGCAAAAAGTAATGCTATGATTTGAACAATTTTTTTACCTCACTCGTTGAGGTTGTAGCTGGATAGCAAAACACATATTATATTTGCAGTCGTACAGCCCAAGTACAAGAAGAAGAAAAGATCTGGCAACAAAGCAACAGATCACAGGGGAAAAAGCGAGATAAAAGCCCAATAGAAGTACAAAGCCAGCCCATAGCAAAAAAACATGCAAACAGTTCCATAAACAAAGCAGGCCTGGTTTTGTATATATCTTGATGTCATATACGTATGCTGATGTCATCGATCTGCGAGATTGAAAGTCTCGGTCATTGACCTAGACAAACCCATTAAACAAAGCAACATTCGGTGACTTATATAAAAAATACAATATGGCACCTAATATTCAGGAACCATCATGAGTTTGCTTCTGATACGAAACAAAGAGCTATATACTCGAGTTACTAAGAAACACAGTAGTGTATCTACACCATCCGTATACGGATCTAGTATGAGACCATCACCTAGCTACTACACGCATGCATCAAGCCCACACATCGCGCATGCAGCAGCAGCTCGTAAGCCCTGCACACACGCGACGCAATAGCCCGAGCAAGCAAGAAGCACGCCGCACACAACGAATGCGCGGCAGCAGGGCGCACGGCAAGAGAGCGAGGAGAAGACAGTCGTGTGCTCACCGTCGTGCAGTTCAAGTGGAGGCGAATCGACAGGAAGCTGAAGAACCCTTTGTGAGGGTTTCCGCGCTGATATACTGGAGGCAACTGATCCTCACTGCGACCTCACGGGCCGGAAACGACAGGGTGCCGAAGATAGGCGCGGGGTCGACACGACGGCTGCGAGCTCGAGATGCATGCGGGCTGGGTGAGCTCGCGGTCGGAGTTCTGCATCCCGGACAGACATGACCTCGGCTCTCCTGCATGCGCCATCGTCTCTATACTCTCCTCTCCACGCCATGTCTGCGGTTGCCGCCGACACCGCGTGTCACCGGTGGCGCATGCATGAGCTTCTCTAGTCTCGACTCTCGACTTTCGACTCGAGTCCTTCTGCGGACAACCAGAGCTCCTCCACCACGCAGGCCACGGCGGCGAGCCGCCCATCCACGGCATGTCCTCAGAAAGTACCCATCCAACCTCCCTCCCTCAAATCGCTGCCGTCGCTACCGGGCGCAAGACGCCCACTCGCCATCGGCTTCGTCCACACAAACCACCGCCGTCCTGTGAGGCTGCGCGTGCGTCTATTGTCACGTCCAATGCACGCCAGCAAGCAAGCTGGTTTCCTCCGCCGTGGATGCTCGCGCTGAGAGTGAGAGGGCCTGCTGCTCCTCAAAGCTGCGACCGATCCTCACCAGGCCCGACCGGTGCCGCAAAGAAGGTTGACTGGGAGGAGGAGCCAAGAGCAGCTGCAGGGGCATCGCCCGGACAGACGGGGCGTGGCGGCGGCTACTACATGTGAAGCCGAGCTTCAGGTTGTAGGGAAGAAGGCCAACATAGGAGCAACCTCCAATGGCGACCACCATGCTACAGAGGGGGACTTCCTGGAGAGCATGGCAGAGATAGTCACGACCAAGGACGACGTTCGAGTGTCGTAGCGGGGCCTCAAGGAGCTTCTCGCGTGTTACCTCATTGTCAATGCTGCTGAGCACCACCGCGCCATCGTCACCGACTTCCGGCGCGCCTGGCTCGACGACACGACCAACATATGCTGCCACCGAACTCTGGCTGCTTGGCCTCCACCCTGCCCATCCTGCTGTCGCTCTCCACAAATCGGTCTTGATAGAAGTGGTGGAGAATAGAGAAAGATAGAGATACAAGCTGCGTCGGTGGAGATGCGGCGATTGCCCTTCATCGAAGGCGGGGGCTCTTTATCTGGCGTATAAAGGCAGTGGAGGATCTGGCGGGAACCCTCTTCGAGAGTGCACGATCGAGGGCGGCAAGGCGGCGCTGCATTGGAAATCGAGAGTTGGAAAGAAAAGCGATGGAGAGAACCGACACGTATACCTATCAGGAAGCCTCCACACAACTTATGCTGTCAAAATTAAAAGATGGATATCTCAACTGAGGACACGTACGTAAAACAACAACCGCATGCGAACAAAAGCCAGCAAATCACAAAAGCCCTAGCACATGCAGATTTTTTCCAACCAACAGACATGGTTAAATCAAACTCGTACAAACTGACACAGCAAAAGGAATGTTGTATACCTCCCTACTGAATCGCTAGATGCACCCGAACGCCTACATGCCCCCTGCTAATTGGCGTGTCATCACCCCATTGGTCAGATTTTTACTGATTGAAAAAATTAAAAAGCCTAGATAAAAGAAACCTGGTCAGATTTAGTATATTTAGAATATCTTTTGAAGACAGTACAAATTACAATTGAAATCTAAAAAAATTGTGGAACCCTGCAGTTCGAACCTTTGTCCTGGTAACCACACGACCATGATGATACTTGGTATATAAAGGGACCCAAATTTTGTTGTCCAATATTCTTTTTTTTGCTCTAGGAAGAAAAAACTTATATTCTTTTAAAAAAAAATAACAACTTGTACTCTGGTATATCTTTTTATTTCTTTATGTTGCCTTTGTATTTTACATTGTTCTGATATCCTTGTAGGCATTGCAATCTAAGTATACACACCGTCAATTAGCTAATTAAAGATATAATTGATTTGAGTTTTTTAGAGATAAATATATATAAGAGTGATGTGTGTTGTATAGTTTCAAGTTTATGAGTCCGTAGGCCAGCCAGCTATATATACAATTTCTTTTGTGGGGAAGGTATATTTAAAGTTAGGTACTTTGTGCAAATTTGTAGTCTTGGTCACCCTATTATTATCTAGGGATGGCTGTCAACTCAACCTAAATATAGAGAGTAGTCTTAAGCCGCCTCATTTTTTTACGATGAAAAGTTTCACTACTCTCAAAGAAAAACCTTAAAAAATCATAAATATAGTTTTAGATATTCATGACATAAGAACTGACAACATAAATATTTTTTTTACAAGGACTGACAACATAAATATTGTTTATCCTTTGAAAGCACGAAGGGTAACCTGGTTTGGTGATTAGCCCACGCACATGCGAGGTTCAACCAAGTGGTCACAGGCAGTACAGGTAAAGAAGCCTAGTAATCAAGTTGCTACGGCAACTACTAGTGCTACAGCGGCAGAAATCCCCCGGCGTTCGAAGGCCCCGCCGGCGAACTTCTCAAAGATCCATGTAGATGCGGGGTAAGGGCACAACGGCGAGGTTCGGCTGTGGCAGTTTGTCGCGACAGCCAAGGAAATTTCCAGGGCAGCTCTGCGTTCGTCATAGACGGAGTTTTTGATCCTGCGACTTTGGAAGCTATTGTATGCCGTGAAGCTATTTCTCTGGCGCAAGATCTCCATCTACACTGTTTTATTATTTCCTCGGACTCGAAACAAGTCATAGGAGATATAGCGAAGAGTAACCAAGGAGAGTATGGAGCAATCATCCACGAAATCAAGTCCAGATCAGCTCCTTTTGCTTGTAATTTTATCTTTGAAAGTTGCAATGTAAATTTAGAAGCTCATAAATTAGCAAGATTTGCTCTAAATCTAGCACAGGGGCGTCATGTGTGGTTTGGCCAGCCACATGACCCGGTTCGCATCCCACTTTCTGTGGAATTTGATCAATAAAAGGCTTTTACCCCTAAAAAGACCTCTCGCCAGCCACCGCTCCCGCTCGCTCGCAGCCATGGCGAGCAGCATGGCGCTGCTACTGCTGCTCCTCCTGGCGGCGGTGGCGTCCATGACCGCCGAGCTAGACGAGAGGGAGCCGCACATCGAGCCAGCATCCACCATCGCCGAGCTTCTCAAGGCAGCGCTCACGTCCACCACCGCCAAGCTCGAGCCAGCCGACAACGATGGCTACATGATGTACATCGTCATGCTTGAGCCACCAGAAGGAGGCCAAGATGCCGATGCTGATGCTGCCAGAGCGTGGCACCGCTCCGTGCTCTACTCCTACCCAATGGCGGAGCTTAGTGCATTCCTGGGGGGCTGTGACCCCCCCCCCCCCCTCCCAAGATTGTCACATGCATGCACAAACATTTTTGAGAGTGGATTTATATTAAGAATTTTGTGAACTTGGCCTCCCCACTGATTCATATGTTGTACTTCCCCGCGCGGTTGACGGAGGAGGAGCTCAAGGAGGTCTCCGCCAAGCCAGGCTTCGTACGCTCCTTCGACAACAACATCTACCGCGAGCAGACGACACACACGCCTGCCGAACCGCATGGGTGAGTCGCCCGACAAATGGCCCGACAACGGCGGCCAGGGGGTGATCATCGGTGTCATCGATGCCTCACGGCATCCATGACACCCACCCGTCGCTGGAGGACGCTGGGTTCATGGACATGCCGTCGCTGTTCTGGAAGGGGTCGTGCCATCTGGCCATGAAGTGCAACAAGAATTAAGTTGATAGGGGTCAAGAACATGTACGTCCCCGACGATGATTTCATCACCCTGGCCCGTGACACGGAGCACGGCCACGGCACACACGTGGCCACCACAACTGCTGACAACTTCATGGTCAATGTCTCCGTCAATGGGCTTCCGCTTCCGGCGTGCCTTCTTACGTCCACCTGGCAATTAAGGATGTAAGTGGCAAATAAATGGCATCCACCAGTCCCATCTAGTTAGTTTTTGCTAGCTCGCTAGTTCATTTTCCTCAAAAAACAAAAACTCTTCTGAACTATTATACCATCAGTGGACTTTAATCAGGATTAAATGGGACCCAGTTGACATCCCTACTGGCAATCTACAAGGTGTGCAGAAAATCCAGAGACTGCCCCGAGGCAGCCGTGCTGAGGGCCTTGGACGAGGCGGTGCCGGACGGTGTGCACGTGATATTGCTGTCCCTCGCCGCGAGGGACATTCCCACATACGACCACAGCTCCATCAGCATCGGCGGCTTCAACGCCATGCAGCAAGGCGTCCACGTCATCGTCTGCGCCGGCAACTACAGCCCGACTGCATCCTCCGTCTGCAACGCCGAGCCATGGTTGCTCACGGTGGTTCCCGGCCACCGTGTACCTCGAAGACCCAATAGATCACACTCACGATTTCGCCGTGGGTGAGAGTCTTGTCGATAGGATGAAGCTCCTGAGCTGCCGCCGCCGACTTTCCACCCTCTGTTGTACCGTACGTATCGAGGGCCATCGTGGGTACTGCGCGTATCCTTACGAGGAGATGATTGCCTTGGTTCCTGGTCATGTCGTCCGTCATCTGCGACCTCGGCGACAACATTGATCTCACGACCAAATTAGTGTTGGAAATATTAGCACTTTCCCGATTAGACTAATCCAGGAGTATACAATAAGCATGGCATAAAGGTATGTATCTCATAGCGATACCTAAGCATACTAGCACGTACAGAACATAGAGGCGAACCATCTATGAGCAGCACATATACGGGTAGTACAAGTACGAGTAAACGAATGATGAACAGATCATACCCTCCGGTTGGCCAGGCCAACGCGGCCGCGACAGCAGCAGACTCGGCATCGTTCGTGGCCTTCTTCTTGGCGGTGGCGTCGTCTACCATGGTGTCGATGTAGGGGAAGTAGTGGAAGCAGAGGCTAACGGAGTTGGGGACGGATCAGGAGCAGTCGCGTCGATACGCTCCCCAAAAACCTTATTGCCGTTCTCCCAGGCAGGATCTCGAACGACAGGGTTCCGGAGGCACCTGCTCTCCCGACCAACCGTGCACGCGGTCGTCGGGATGGGATCGCCGGAGGAGCACAGCGTGAGGAACATTAGATGACGGCTAGGTTACGTGAGAGGGAGTGAGTGAACCGAACTAGGTCACTCCACTGGGCAGAGCCTTCTTATATAGTCCGTCGGGTAGAAAGTCATGGGCCTGGGCGGAGGCCCACGACCGAGTCGACGCACTCCCAGGACAGTGGCCTACCTATTAGCGACTCGTTAATTAATCCCTGATTAATCAATTCGTTCCTGAGCGGCAAAAATAAGATCCGGCTGGGCTCATTCCCGCAACCCGCGGCGTGCGCGCGTCGTGACGAGGCGAGGCGAGGCGAGGGGAGGCGGGCGGAGGAGGAGGAGGAGCACGCGTGTACCACTCCTTTTCCAAGCTCCCAATGACAAATGGTAGAGCAGCCCTTATAAAGGGGTCTCAACTCTCCTCAACTAGCAAGGTGGGACTAAACTTCCTACCACCTGCCATCTCATACATGGGCCTGAAGATTAACCAGGGATGAGTGTCTTATATGGGACTAAACCCATCCATAATTCAACAATCCCCCACCAGATCTTGAGGCACATAAGCTTGTCAACTGTTCCAAACAATGTTTGATATACCAGAATTTTCAGTGAAGACTGTTAAGTTGAACATCCACCTAGAGCAACAGGATCAGACTTCTTCACAAATGAACAATGGACTATGCCTTGAATTTCAGTTTAGCGTGCAGAAGTTTCACCTATTGTCAGCTGATATGTGGCTGCCGAAGGCTAAACCCCACGGGTGGAGCTTATTAGTCATACTCTGTACCTTCTCATGAGCTTACTAGAGATTACCCAATCTCATAGACTGTGACCAGCAGTTGGGCTCACATAGGTGTGTTCCTCCAAGAATGCTCTGTAGGTTAGCATCTTGATTACATAAGCTTTGGAACACATTAAGACAAAAGTCAACCCGCCTTACAGAATTGAGAGTATTACTGCATCTCCAACGGAGTGGGTTAATTAAGGATACTCTCCTCAGTTGACTGCAGTACCATGCAAGTAACGCATCACTCGATCAACAGCATGCCAATGCACATCTCCCGGATTAGAAACAAACCGGCTCAGTTTGCACACAGCAAATGAGATGTCAGGACGAGTAGCACATGCCAGGTACATCAGTGAACCAACCACTTGAGAATATCTCAATTGATCTACAGCCGTGCCTTCGAACTTTCGAATACGCACGCTAGGATCATATGGTGTTGCAGAAGGTTTGCAGTCCGAATACCCAAAACGGCTCAAAATCTTCTCAACATAGTGGGATTGCAAAAGTGTAATTCCACCCTCAGAATTTCTCAGTAGCTTGATGTTTAAGATAACATCAGCCATGCCCAGGTCTTTCATCTTAAAGTTATGAGATAGAAAAGCCTTGACCTCCTCAATGACTTTGAGGTGGGTCTCAAATATCAGTATGTCATCGACATACAGACACAGTATAACTCCTTCGCCCCCACCATAGCGATAGTATACACATTTGTCAACCGTTAACAACAAAGCCAGCAGATGTCGAGTAGTGTTGAACTTCTCATGCCATTGCTTAGGCGCTTGTTTCGTGCCATACATAGATTTCACTAGCTTACACACCTTTCTTTCCTGACCATTTACTACAAAGCCATCTGGCTGTTGCATGTAAATTTCCTCGTCTAGCTCTCCGTTAAGGAAAGCCGTCTTAACGTCCATCTGGTGGACGAGAAGACCATGCGAGGCATCCAAAGCGAGTAACACTCGAATGGTTGTCAGTCTAGCCACAGGTGAATAAGTGTCGAAGAAATACTCTTCTTCTTTCTGGGTATAACCCTTGGCCAAAAGCCTAGCCTTGTACTTCTCCATAGTACCATCGGGCCTAAGCTTCTTCTTGAACACACACTTACACCCCAATGGTTGACAACCATAAGGACGATCAGTGATTTCCCATGTCCCGATAGCCAAGATGGAATCCATCTCGCTACGGACCGCATCCTTCGAGTAGTCAGCATCCGGAGATGCATAAGCTTCTGAAATGGAATTGGGAGTGTCATCATCCATGAGGTACACGAGGAAATCATCACCAAAGGACTTTGCAGCCCTCTGTCTCTTGCTCCTAACATGAGCTTCCTCGTCATCCTCCGTGGAACTCTCATCACTTTTATGTTCATAGTATTCCATTGGAATGGCAGGTTCAGGAGTCTCATCAGATTCTAGTCTAGAAGTGCTTTGCATATCTCTCATGGGGAAAATATCCTCAAAGAATGTAGCATCCCTAGACTCCATGATCGTACCGACCTTCACGTCGTGTACATCATTTTTCACCACTAGAAATCTATAGCCAACGCTATGCTTGGCATACCCAAGAAAAACGCAGTCCACGGTCTTTGGTCCCAACTTGCGCTTTTTGGTTATCGGCACATTGACTTTCGCCAAACAGCCCCAAGTGCGCAAGTAGGAGAGTGTAGTTCTTTTCTTTTCCCATTGCTCATAGGGAGTAGTCTCATTATCATTTGTGGGAACTTTATTCAAGACATGACACGATGTTAATACAGCCTCCCCCCACCATGCCTTGGATAAACCCGATGTATCTAACATGGGGTTAACCAAATCAGTTAGAGTACGGTTTCTCCGTTCGGCAACCCCGTTTGACTGGGGGTGAGTAGGGAGGCTCCTCTCATGAATAATACCATGTTCCGCACAGAATAAATCAAACTCATTAGAAAAGTACTCTCCACCACGACCAGACCGGACTCGTTTTATTTTCTTCTCAAGTTGGTTCTCAACTTCAGCCTTATAGACTTTAAAGTAGTGTAGAGCCTCATCCTTAGTATTTAACAAATACACATAGCAGAATCTAGTGGAATCATCAATCAGAGTCATGAAGTATTTCTTTCCACCTTTAGTCAACACACCATTCATCTCACAGAGATCTAAATGTATGAGCTCTAATGGTGCCAGGTGTCTCTCCTTCGCAAGCTTGTGAGGCTTGCGAGGTTGCTTAGCTTGCACACACACATGACACTTAGAGCCTTTTGGCTAAAGTGAAACTCGGGATAAAATCCATCTTAGCTAGCCGCGTCATACAACCGAAATTTATGTGACAAAGACGTGAATGCCAAACCTCAGATTCGTTCACATTAGAATGAATTGGTTCACGACTTTATTACAGAAATCCTCCAGGGAAAGGCGGAACAAACCACCACAATCATATCCTTTTCCAACAAATAGTCCATACCTAGATATGACTACTTTGTTAGACTCAAATACTAACTTAAACCCTTCTTTACATAGAAGGGAGCCATTAACGAGATTCTTCTTGATGGCGGGGACATGCTGCAAGTTCTTCAGTTGCACGATCTTTCCCGAAGTAAACTTCAGATCTACCATGCCAACACCATGAACATAAGCATGCGAGCCATTCCCCATCAGGACGGAACAATCTCGTGCGACCTGGTAAGAAGAAAACAAAGACACATCAGCACACACATGAATATTGGCTCGAGTGTCAACCCACCAATCGGTGGACTGACAAACTGAAAGTATGGTAAACAAATTACCATACCCAGATGCCGCATCATTGTTGCTCAGAGTGACATTCACAGACTTGGAGTCCAGTGCTGGCTTCTTGTACTTGTTTGCGCACTTGTTTGCCCAATGTTCCTCTGAACCACAAGTAAAGTAGTCGTCTCTCTTTTTGTCTTTCTTCTTACCCTTCTTCTTAAAGGTAGTATTCTGCTGGACAGAGTTCTTTCCCTTGAACTTGTGGAAGTTCTTCTGCACCACATTGGCGCTAGAAGAACCCTCTACCCCTTTCACGTGTGAGTCCTTTGCTCTCGAGTTCTGCTCAACACTGAGATGACCGATGACATCCTCAACAGAGAATTCACGTCTCAAGTGCTTGAGAGAAGTAGCAAAGTTCCTCCAACTAGGAGGGAGTTTTGCAATAATGCAACCCGCGACAAACTTGTCCGGTAACTCACACTTCAGGAGCTCCAGCTCCTTAGCAATGCACTGTATCTCATGAGCCTGGTCCAATACAGGACGGTTATCAACCATCCTGTAGTCATGGAACTGCTCCATGGCATACAACTCACTGCCAGCATCGGTTGTGCCGAATTTATCTTCGAGCGCATCCCACAAGTTTTTGGTAACCCCCATATGAATATATGCGTCAACCAGCTTGTCTCCAATCACACTCAGAACTGCTCCCAGAAAGATTGTGGATTCCTCCCTAAACGCCTTCTCCTGTTCAGGAGCAATCGTTTCTGTGGGGGACACACCACCAACCCAGAACACGTTCATCGCTGTGAGCCACAAGGTGGTCCTAGTCTGCCAACGCTTAAAATGCGTCCCGGTAAAATTTTCTGGTTTCACAGTAGCAACAAAGCCTTGAATCGAAAAGTGCCTAAAATAAGGTTTTTGGATTGTTGGAAATATTAGCACTTTCCCGATTAGATTAATCCACCAGTATACAGTAAGCATGGAATAAAAGGTATGCATATCATAGCGATACCTAAGCATACTAGCACGTACAGAACATAGAGGCGAACCATCTATGAGCAGCACATATGCGGCTAGTACAAGTACGAGTAAACGGGGGATGAACAGATCATACCCTCCGGTTGGCCAGGCCAATGCGGCCGCGGCAGCAGCAGCCTCGACGTTGTTCGTGGCCTTCTTCTTGGCGGCGGCGTCGTCGGCCATGGTGTTGATGTAGGGGAAGTAGTGGAAGCAGAGGCTGATGGAGTTAGGGATGGATCGGGAGCAGTCGCGTTGGGTAGAAAGTCATGGGCCTGGGCGGAGGCCCATGACCGAGTCAACGCACTCCCGGGAAGGGAGTCGTCATCGCGCGCGTTGATACGTCCGTTTTACATCATGCTTTTATATCGATATTTATTGCATTATGGGCTGTTATTACACATTATGTCACAATACGTATGCCTATTCTCTCTTATTTTACAAGGGTTACATGAAGAGGGAGAATGCCGGCAGCTGGAATTCTGGGCTAGAAAAGGAGCAAATATTAGAGACCTATTATGCACAACTCCAAGAGTCCTGAAACTCCACGAAAGTTATTTTCAGAATATATAAAAATATTGAGCGGAAGAAATACCAGAGGGGGGCCACCCACCAGGCACAAGGGTGGGGGCGCGCCCTACCCCCCTGGGCATGCCCCCTGCCTCGTGGCCCCTCTGGTGGCCCTCCGGTGGCCATCTTTTTCTATATGAAGTCTTTCGTCCGAAGAAAAATCATAAGCAAGATTTCGGGACGAGACTCCGCCGCCATGAGGCGGAACCTTGGCAGAACCAATCTAGGGCTCTGGCGGAGCTGTTCGGCCGGGGACACTTCCCTCCGGGAGGGGGAAATCATCGCCATCGTCATCACCAACGCTCCTCTCATCGGGAGGGGGCCAATCCCCATCAACATCTTCACCAGCACCATCTCCTCTCAAACCCTAGTTCATCTCTTGTATCCAATTCTTGTCTCTAAGTCCGGGATTGGTACCTGTAGGTTGCTAGTAGTGTTGATTACTCCTTGTAGTTGATGCTAGTTGGTTTATTTGGTGGAAGATCATATGTTCAGATCCTTTATGCATATTAATGCCCCTCTGATTATGAACATGAATATGCTTTGTGAGTAGTTACGTTTGTTCGAGGACATGGGAGAAGTCTTGCTATTAGTAGTCATGTGAATTTGGTATTCGTTCGATATTTTGATGAGATGTATGTTGTCACTCCTCTAGTGGTGTCATGTGAACGTCGACTACATGACACTTCACCATTATTTGGGCCTAGAGGAAGGCATTGGGAAGTAATAAGTAGATGATGGGTTGCTAGAGTGATGAAGCTTAAACCCTAGTTTATGCGTTGCCGTAAGGGGCTGATTTGGATCCATATGTTTCATGCTATGGTTAGGTTTACCTTAATACTTCTTTTGTAGTTGTGGATGCTTGCAATAGGAGTTAATCATAAGTGGGATGCTTGTACAAGTAAGGACAGCACCCAAGCACCGGTCCACCCACATATCAAATTATCAAAGTACCGAACGCGAATCATATGAACATGATGAAAACTAGCTTGACGATAATTCCCATGTGTCCTCGGAGCGCTTTTCTCTATATAAGAGTTTGTCCAGGCTTGTCCTTTGCTACAAAAGGATTGGGCCATCTTGCTGCACTTTATTTACTTCTGTTTCTTGTTGCTCGTTACAAATTATCTTATCAAAAAACTATCAGTTACCTACTATTTTAGTGCTTGCGGAGAATACCTTGCTGAAAACCGCTTATCATTTCCTACGCTCCTCGTTGGGTTCGACACTCTTACTTATAGAAAGGACTATGATAGATCCCCTATACTTGTGGGTCATCAAGACTCTTTTCTGGCGCCGTTGCAGGGGAGTGAAGCGCCTTTGGTAGGCAGAATTTGGTAAGGCAAAATTTATATAGTGTGCTGAAATTTACTGTCACTTGTTACTATGGAAAGTAATCCTCTGAGGGGCTTGTCGGGGTATCTTCACCCCGACCAGTAGAGCAAAGAGTTGCTCCTCAACCTACTGAACCTACTGAAAATGAAAATGTCTACTTTGAAATTCCTTCGGGTATGATATAGAAACTGCTAGCTAATCCTTTTGCAGGAGATGGAACATTACATCCTGATGAGCACCTAATATATGTGGATGAAGTTTGTGGATTATTAAAGCTTGCAGGTATGCCCGATGATGTTATTAATAAGAAGGTCTTCCCTTTATCTTTGAAGGAAGATGCATTGACATGGTATAGGCTATGTGATGATATGGGATCATGGAACTACAAACGACTGAAATTGGAATTTCATCAGAAGTTTTATCCTATGCATCTTGTTCATCGTGATCGTAATTATATATATAGTTTCTGGCCTCGCAAAGGAGAAAGCATCACTCAAGCTTGGGGAGGCTTAAGTGAATGTTATATTCATTCCCCAATCATGAGCTCTCAAGAGAAATGATTATTCAAAAAATTTATGCTCGGCTTTCTGACAACAATCGCACCATGCTCGATACTTCTTGCATTTGGTCTTTTATGATGAAGACTATTGAATTCAAATGGGATTTATTGAAAGAATTAAACACAACTCTGAAGATTGGGATCTCGACGAAGGTAAGGAGTCAGGTATAACACCTAAGTTTAATTGTGTTAAATCTTTTATGGATACCGATGTTTTTAGTAAATTGAGCACTAAATATGGACTTGACTTTGAGATAGTAGCTTCTTTCTGTGAATCCTTTGCTACTCATGTTGATCTCCCTAAGGAGAAGTTGTTTACATATCATCCTCCCATAAAAGTAAAAGTAGTTGCACCTATTAAAGTTGAAGAAAAGACTATCACTTATAATGATCCTATTGTTCCTACTGCTTATGTTGAGAAACCACCTTTCCCTGTTAGGATAAAGGATCATGCTAAAGCTTCAACTATGGTTCGTAAAAGCAATATTAGAACTTATACACCTCCTGAGCAAGTTAAAGTTGAACCTAATATTGCAATTGTTAAAGATCTCTTAGCTGATAATATTGATGGGCATGTTATTTACTTCTGCAATGAGACTGCTAGAATTGCTAAACCGTGTGCTAAAGATAAACATAGACCTGTGGTAGGCATGCCTGTTATTTCTGTTAAAATAGGAGATCATTGTTATCATGGCTTATGTGATATGGGTGCTAGTTCTAGTGCAATACCTATTGACTTATACAAAGAAATTATGCATGATATTGCACCTGTTGAGTTAGAAGAAAATGATGTTACCATTAAGCTTGCCAATAGAGATACTATCTCACCAATTGGAATTGTTAGAGATGTTGAAGTCTTGTGTGGAAAAACTAAATATCCTGCTGATTTTCTTGTTCTTGGTTCCCCACAAGATAGTTTTTGTCCCATTATATTTGGTAGACCCTTCTTAAACACTGTTAATGCTAAGATAGACTGCGAAAAGGATGTCGTTACTATTGGTTTGGGTGATATGCCTCATGAGTTTAATTTCTCTAAATTTCGTAGACAACACCGTGAAGAGGAATTACCTAGTAAAGATGAAATTATTGGTCTTGCTTCTATTTCCGTACCTCCTAATGATCCTTTAGAACAATATTTGCTAGACCATGAAAATGATATGTTTATGAATGAAAGAAGGAAAATAGATGAAGTGTTCTTTAAACAGGGACCTATTCTGAAACACAACTTGCCTGTTGAAATCCTAGGGGATCCTCCTCCACCCAAGGGTGATCCCGTGTTTGAGCTTAAACCATTGCCTGATACTCTTAAATATGCTTATCTTGATGAAAAAAAGATATATCTGTTATTATTAGTGCTAACCTTTCAGAGAAGGAGGAAGAGAAATTATTGAAAACTCTGAAGAAGCACCGTGTTGCTATTGGGTATACCCTTGATGATCTTAAGGGCATTAGTCCCACTTTATGCCAACACAAAATAAATTTTGAGAAAGATGCCAACGACGGTTAAATCCTAAGATGAAAGAAGTGGTAAGAAAGGAAATACTAAAACTCCTTGAGGCAGGTATAATTTATCCCGTTGTTGATAGTCAGTGGGTAAGTCCTGTCCATTATGTTTCTAAGAAGGGAGGTATTACTGTCGTTCCTAATGATAAAGATGAATTGATTCCGGTTATGTGGAGAAGACAAAAAAGGAGAAACCCTTATAAAGATGAATTGATTCCGGACAGGAGGAGGAGCGCGCGTGTACCATTTCTCTTCCCAAGCTCCCAATGGCAAGTAATGGAGAAACCCTTATAAAGGGATCTCAACTCTCCTCAACTAGCAAGATGAGACTAAAACTTCCCGCCATCCATCATCTCATACATGGGCCTTAAGATTAGCCAAGGGTTAGTGTCTTATATGGGCCTAAGCCTATCCATAATCCAACAATTAGCCCGTACACTTGTGAGATTGTACGCTTCGGCCGTTGTCTCGGCCAAATCCTATTCGTACAAATATAGGCATTTTGGTACACGGCGCACACCCCCTTGTACGCTAGGTTTCTATAGCGGGCCGACCCATATGCTCGTTCTCTGTTTCTATAAAAAGAGAAAAAGTGTGTACGCTAGGTTTCTATAGCGGGCCGACCCATATGCTCGTTCTCTGTTTCTATAAAAAGAGAAAAAGTGTGTACGCTAGGTTTCTATAGCGGGCCGACCCATATGCTCGTTCTCTGTTTCTATAAAAAGAGAAAAAGTGTGTGCCACCCAGGATTCGAACCCGCGATGGGATTCTTAGGACTTCAACAACATAACCACCCGACTAACTAACCTCAAGTGTTACAACATGGTTTGTTTGGCCTTTTCTTCTTCTTTCTTCATTTTTTTCTCTGTCCCTTTTACCTTTTTCTCAACGTCGCGAACTTTTTTTTTGCGAAAGAAATTCGTGAACCGTTTTCTTGATAGTAGATGAACTTTTTCAAAAACGATGAACTTGTTTTTCAAATTCGTGAACTTTTCTCAAAATCGATGAACTTTTTTCAAAATTGATGAACTTTTTTTTCAAATTCGTGAACTTTTTTTATGGAAAGTGGATGAACTTTTTTCAAAAATCAATGAACTTTTCTCAAAATGTGTGAACTTTATCCAAACCTATGAACTTTTTTTTAAAAATTCATTTTTTTTTCAAAATCGGTGAACTTTTTGTAAAGTTTGATGAACTTTTTTGAAAACCAGTGAACTTTTTTAAAATCCATGAGCATTTTTATTCTTGAATTCTATTTTCTGAATTTTTGAAGAAAAAATCTCTAAAGTCTATGGTTAACCGGTCTAGCACTATCAGTCAACCACGAGACGATCGAGCTTTTTTTTAGCGATCGAGGGGAAGCACGCGTGGTGCGCGAGCTCGTGCGCTCATTCTCGGGCCGGCCCACGTAGAGAGCCGCATGAGCGCTGGTTTCGTCTACTCGCGCTTAAGGCGCCGAGAGCTCCTGTTCGGCGCCTTCTGCGCCCGAACAGGTTTCTGGCGCACACGCAGCCCCCTTGTTGGGCCGGCCCGGTAAGACAAAACGCAGCGAACGAAAAACTCCAGAAAAACTCAAAAATTGGTTCCACCGGGATTAGAACTCACAACGCCACAACTTTAATCCTGCTTTACTAACCACTACGCGCATTTGAACATTTCGGTCTAATAACAGCGCTTATTATATAAGAACAAGTGTGGTTGCGTTGTTAATCATTAATTTGAAAATGTTCATCAAATCTGAGACAACGCTCATCATTTTTGACGAAAAACTAACAAACTTAAAAAAACATCGATTTTGAGACAAAAGTTCATCATTTTTGAAGAAAAAGTTCAAAAGGTAATCATTTTGAAGGAAAAGTTCATTGATTTTGTAGAACATTTTTGAAAAAGTGAAAAAAGTTCATCATTTTTGAAAAAAAGTTCATCACATTTGAAAAAAGTTCATCAGATTTGAAAAATGTTCATCAGATTTGGAAAAAGTTCATCGAATTTGTAAAAATTTCATCAAGTTTGAAAATAAGTTCATCGATTTTGAAAAAAGTTCATTGAATTTGAAAAAAAGCGTTCTTCAAATTTGAAAAAAGTTCATTGAATTTGAAAGAAGTTCATAAATTTTTTAAAAATGTTCATCGAATTTGAAAATGGTTCATCAAATTTGAAAAAGGTTCACCGAATTCAAAAAATAGTTCATCGAATTTTACAAAAAGTTCATTGAATCCAAGAAAAAAGTTCACCAACTTTGCAGAAAAAAAATCATGAAGAAAACAAGTTTCACGAATTTGGAAAGAAAGAAAAAAGGAAAAGAAGAAGAAGAAGATAAGAAAAGAAACATGTATGTACCCAAACCGAGTGAAGTGGTCGAGTGGTTGGGTCGCCATATTATAAACTCAACGACATGGGTTCGAAACCTGTTTGGGCCGGCCCAACGTGAGAAGGGGGGTATGCGCCCGTTAGCAGGAATGCCTGTAGCGGGCGCATAAGGCGCCCAATAGGAACCAGCTAATGCGCCAGCGAGGAGGTCTCGTTGTCTTGTCCGAACCAGAAAAGGTTGGATATACCATTGATTTGCACGACTTCGGCCCATTGAGTCAGGTCATTCAAGTAACCCACAAGCAGAGTGAGATCCTGAAGAAGTTCGCGTCAGGCGGGCCGATACGCTATGCCCTCGTCAACTGGGATGCCGTCACGCAGGATTCGTCGCCGGCGCCTACGCTGGTTGACTTGTCGGGGCGTGGCTTGAGCAAGTGGAGCCCCGGCGTCCTCAAGCCGTATCTGCTGGCTCCGGAGCTCAACATCCTCGCCCAGAGGCGTTGGCTTTCAAGTCGGGCACCTCGATGGCCACGCCCCATGTGAGCGGGCTCGTGGCACTTCTGAAGAGGGTGCATCCGACGTGGAGTCCGGCCATCATGAGGTACGTAATTCCGCCGGCCAATGCAAGCAATCATCATATAGGAGTATATTTTTTTGATAATGGAAAGAATATATTCCCGCTTCTGCGTTACCACACACAGCGTTATGCAAGCAATCATATAATTCCCTTTGTTTCCGAGCTGCTAGCTTTTTTTTAGAAAAGGAGGATGACCCCCGGCCTCTGCAT